>CM066044.1:165474867-166074867 GCA_033557465.1 Ichthyophis bannanicus | reverse complement strand
TTAGCTAGGGAGTCCCCATAAGTGAGGACTTATTCCTGCTTGTTCCTGGAGATAGCACAGTTACTTACCTGTAACAGGTGATCTCTGGGAACAGCAGGAATTAGTCCTCACAACCCACCCACCTCCCCTAGGAGTTGTATCTTCTATCTATCTTCCTTTCCTCTCTCTATTGTCTCAGCTATAAACTCGAACTGAGGAGAGCTGGTCAGGAAGGCGGGAAGGCAGCGCGCATGTGCAGTGGGAGGCCCCAAAAGCTTCCTTCTGGGAAGCTGGGGAGCTTTCCCGCGCAGGCTCCGTCGGTACCGACGTACCCATAAGTGAGGACTAATTCCTGCTGTTCCCAGAGATCACCTGTTACAGGTAAGTAACTGTGCTATATGTGTATATATGTATATGTTGAGATATTTTATTATAGGTAGATATGTATCCATATACTTATCTATCTCACTGTCTATCCTCATATAGCTATATGATTCTGACAGAGGGGCTTTACCCATACCTATGCTATCTAGCAGGTTTGGGGTTCTACACACACAACCACTCCTGTGGTAGTCAACAATTTTTATACCATAACCTAACGGTTTAGGTACCTCTGAAGCTCTCCGTGCCCAATATCTCTCCTAGCTTACCCCAGTTAGAGACATTGTGGATCTTCAGTTAATCACAGGCTTAACGCCTCAGGCATTTGTCCTCTCTTTTTGGGATACAAGGAGTTCCCACACCCTTTCTCCCCACAAGGACTGTGCCTGTTTGTCCAAATCGGTTAGCCTTCTCTTTTTGCTCCTAAGAGTGAACCACTCTGCCTCCAAAAGAGCTAGGGTTTTTCTCATAAAGCCCTCCGCTGAAGGCCCACCGTTTTTGGACTACCCCAGTTTCCCTACTGGGGTTACCTGTTACCTTTCAAGATTCTGACCTCCACTGGTTTTCCTACAGGATTATTACCTCCACTTAGTGAGGTCCTCTTCAAGGTACCTCTACTAGCTTTCCCAGTAGATCCATGAACCTCCATACTTCTGTGAAATCCTGTCAGGGGAGGTCCATATTGCAATATCCTTTGCAATATTATTGATGACCATCATCATCCACACATGGACTCCATCTCTGCAGTCCTATGCTAGGTTAGCTGTTCCACAGCATCCTTCTTTCTTCAACTCCTACCCTCCATCCTCAGGATGCCTGGTGTTCTGGGAGATAGCATGTTCCAGCCTATGACATGCTGGGACTCCAGGCATCTCAGCTTGGGAGTCCCCATATGTGAAGACTCATTCCTGCTTGTTCCTGGAGATAGCACAGTTACTTACCTGTAACAGGTGATCTCTGGGAACAGCAGGAATAAGTCTTCACAACCCTCCCACCTCCCCAGGAGTTGTATCTCTATCTATCTTTCCTTTCCTCTCTCTCTGTCTTTGTCTCAGCATTAAAACTTAACTGAGGAGAGGCAGTTGGGAAAGGCGGGAAGGCAGCACGCAGGCGTGCTGGGATGCTTTCAAAAGCTCTTGATTGGACGCTGGGAAGCGTTCCCACGCAGACTCCGTCGGTACCGACGTACCCATATGTGAAGACTTATTCCTGCTGTTCCCAGAGATCACCTGTTACAGGTAAGTAACTGTGCTATCCCTCTTAGTTCACATTTTCAATCTAAGAGTGATATTTCACTGGAGGGCTTACCTTTTTAAGCCATAGGATTGTCCTCAATACCTACTCCAGTAAGTAATTTCCATACAGAGTTTCTCCCCTCTGCAATCTTTCAAATATTTCTTTTAAGACAGCTTATCGGACCATAATTGAGAGTTAGTCACTTCTAATTCTGTCTGTCGGTCCTTGTCCAATCTATAGACCGGTTTTTTCCTACCTTTACCATCTTCCTTAAAATTTCCTTTTAGGGAAAATGAACGAGGGCTTAGATCACGTGAAAGCATAAAGAATTGCTTAATTCCCTGAGTTGTTCCACATCTCCAGTGGAACTTTCCAACAGGGATGCATTTCTTTTCACTGCAGTCGGTCCTTGTCTAGTGCATTCCTTCTAATTCCCAATACTTCATTGGAGCTTATGCTGAACAAAGAACGCATTATACTCATATTGCCCTCATAGATGGGCAAATATGGTATTCCCTTTTATTGCGTCTTTTTCTCCACACTGAAGTTATAGAAGGATCCAGACTTCTCGTCTTAAGACTAAGGTTTTCTCTGCACCCCTTCACGTAGATCTCTATTTCTGGTTATTCAAAGTCTAGAATTTTAAAGAGATCTAGACCTATCCTTCTGACTAGGAAAATTCCACTGGTTTCCATGTAACCTTCTTCATGGTTCTCCACGTATAACCAGTAAGGGGTTCTCTATCTATATTTTCAAGCAGGTCTTATCCCTTCTTGTTAAGTGAGTCTCTCTTTATTTATTTTTATATATCTCACTCTGAAAGATTTGTTACTGTCCATATTAATGCTGTTCCAGCATGCCATAAGGTTTAAATGGACAACCAATTTCTATGGTAATCACAAACTACCTTCTTTTACTGTAACCTCTCTGGTTACGTTACATCTGAAGCTCTCCATGTAAAGTCATCCTAAGTGACATCACTTGGGGAAGACCTTCCTGATCTTCAAAAAATTGGAGGCTACACCGCCTACTACAAATGTTTCTTTCATTTGGATAGAGGGGTCTCAAAGACGCATCCTTTTTCTGCAAACCAGTCAGATTTATCTCCTCTTTTTCCTAGAGTTTTTTTTCTGCTCCAAGGACAAAGAGCTTCAAATGTTGGCCTACAGAAGCTTTAGCTTCTCATCCAAAGTCCAACCCCATTAAACTCTCCCAGTTTTTTCTTCTGGGATTAGTTCTAGCCATTTAGGCTTCTGACCTCTGCCTGTATTGCGAAAGTTATTTCCTCTACTTCACAGTAAGGTATTTTCTTTTAGGATAATGTACTGGTTTCTAGCACCAGACCATTACTCTCAACAAATACTTTCACAATATTTTTGACTAAAGTCCACATTAGAAAATTGGAATCCAATTTTCACTAACATTTCTGATCTACATAAGGACTCCTCTCCAGACGCCTTGTTTAGTCAAGCTGTCCCACAGCACACCCTTCTCACTTCAACTCCTATCCTCCATCCCTTGGATGCCTCAGGTTCTGGGAGATAGCATGGCTCATTGACTAGATTTGCAACATGCTGGGAACTCCTCCAGGCATCTTAGCTTGGGAGTCCCCATATGTGAAAACTCATTCCTGCTTGTTCCTGGAGATAGCAGAGTTACTTACCTGTAACAGGTGATCTCTGTGAACAGCAGGAATAAGTCTTCACAACCCACCCACCTCGCCTAGGAGCGCTCTCTCTCTCTCTCTCTCTCTCATTTGTCTACTTCCCTCGGCTACAAAGCCAACTGATGAGCGGGAAGGCAGCGCACATGCGCATGGGATGCTCCCAAAAGCTTTCTTTTTTGGATGTTGTGAGCATTCCCACGCAGGCTCCGTCGGTACCGACATACCCATATGTGAAGACTTATTCCTGCTGTTCCCAGAGATCACCTGTTGCAGGTAAGTAACTGTGCTCTATGTAGGTGCAGTGGGATGCTCCCAAAGGCTTTCCTATTGGACGCTGGGGAGCGTTCCTGCGTGGGCTCCGTTGGTACCGATGTCAATTATATGTGAAGACTAAATTCCTGCTGTTCCCGGAGATCACCTGTTACAGGTGAGTAACTGCGCTTTATTGACTACTGCAAGGCTTTTGACTCTGTAAACCATGAGAAACTCTGGGCCAATTAAGCATGGGTATACCAGAACACCTGATCGTTCTTTTGCACAACCTTTACACTGATCAAGAAGCAACAGTTTGAATGGAAACAGAAGAAACAGAATGATTTAAAATCAGCAAAGGTGTACGACAAGGCTGCATACTTTCCCCTTACCTCTTTAATTTATATGCAGAGCAAATCATCAGAGAAGCAGGTCTGTATGAAGACAACAGAGGTGTGAAGATTGGTGGAAGACTGAACAACCTTCGGGAATATAGTCTTAAAATGGGTCTGCACCTTAATGTTAAGAAGACAAAGATCCTGACGAGTGGCAAAATGAATAAGTTCATCGTTGATGAAGAAATTGAAATAGTTCACAACTTTTAACCTACTTGGATCAACTATCAATAAAGAAGCAACAAGCAGTCAAGAAATCAGACGATGCATTGCTCTTGGCAGAATGGCTATGAAGGACCTAGACAAGATTCTCGAGAGCAGAGATGTCTCTCTCCATACAAAGAATCGACTTGTTCAAGCCATGGCATTTTCAATAACAACATATGGATGCGGAAGTTGGACAGTGAAAAAGAAAGACAGGAAGAAAATTGATGCCTTTGAATTATGGTGCTGGCGACGAATACTGTGTATACGATGAACAAACCAGTCAGTACTAGAGGAGATCAAACCTAAGCTTTCTTTAGAAGCTCAGATGACAAGACTTTGACTTTCATACTTTGGACACATCATGCGAAGAGAGAGATCATTAGACAAAGATAACATGCTTGGCAAGGTAGAAGGTCAACGCAAAAGAGGAAGGCCAGCAATGCAATGGATCGATACAATAACAGCAGCTACGGGTGCCAGTCTGTCAGCAATGAGCCGCCTGACTGAAGACTGCATACAACTATCCAGAGGGTCGCCATGAGTCGACAGACTTGACGGCACTTAACTACAACAATAAATCTGAAGGATTTCGATAGAATCTGATATGGCTAGTACATCCTTGAAATATTTATCCAAGAGAAATTTTGGCGATAAAAGAGAAGTCTGAGAAAAATTTAAAAAATGTAAATTATGAGAGCACATGGAATTTTCAAGAGCTTCCACTTTTGTGTGCAAAACAAAAAAATCCTTAATCCCAGCAGCACTGACCGCGTGAAGCGGAAGGACTTGAGACTCCAGCTTAGTAACAGCCATATCTACAACAGAAACCTTCAGATGAAGCTGCTGTAGCGAATCTATAGCTTTCTGAGAGAAGGCACACAAAGATGTAAGAGTAGACATTTTGTCATCAGTACATTTCAAAGCTCCCCAAACATCCTTCAAGGAAATCTCTGCATCTGGGGACAGGGCCGGAGGCCCAGAAATAATACCGTTATTTGCCTGCCGGACCGGTTTAGGCAAAATCACTTCCATATTAACAGCTCTTACCTGCTCAGAGGTCTCACCAGATAAAGTAGAAGATAACAGAAGGAGAGGACAAGGCAGTGGGGATCTCCCTCCCTCTAAGAGAAATCTCTTCAGGAGAAGACTGCGCTAAAGGCAAGATAAGGTGCTTTTCCAGAGGACCTGCCAACTTCACACTGGCGGCGGCAACTCCCCTGACCCTTGCCCTCAGCCTTAATCTTCCTTTTCCCCATAAGAAAAAAAATAATAAACAAAATTTTAAAAAAAAGGGTCAAAGGACCATATGCTGTAGTGGCGCTGAAGGGATGCCAAAGGGCCGAGTCTCGCCACTTCGGACCATGCCCCGCGGTTTGCGAGAGAAACAGCAGGTTCTTATAGGCAGAGTAGGTGTCCTTGCAGGAAACGGGCTACCCCCTCGGTGCCTGCCCAGTGTTGCAAGGCGGGCTCCAAGCCTCAACAACAGCGTTCACTTTAACAGCAGCAGTCTCAAGGGCCAATAGACAAGCCCAACACACCTCCAAATTCAGCTGGTTCCCCACTTGCACAGTCCCTGATGAGGTGATTCATGCCCGCAAATTTGAGTTGGAGCCTCCCATTCTAACCAGCAGTGCCCTGCAGGCTGCTCATGACAGTTGCCTCGAAGCTCAGCTGGGGCACTCACCTGAATGGTCTCTGCATCCAGGACCTGTGGTCTGAGAGCGAGAGTCTCCATCAGATCAACCTTCTCGAGTTCCGGGCCATCGTGAATGCTCTCCATGCCTTTCGGGCACATATGGTGAATCAAGTGCTCCTGATCCAGATGGACAACCAAGTTGCTATATTCTGTGTGAACAAGCAGGGGGGCATGGGCTTCTATCTCCTGTGTTGGGAGGCTGTTTGCCCTGCTCCATGGCATGGATCTCAGGGCAAAATATTTGCCTGGCAAGAGCAGCAGGTTAGCAGTGGTTCCTCAAGAGGGAGGTGGTAGACTGGATCTTTTGGAAGTGGGGCATCCCTGATGTGAACTGCCTTTGCTACAGCACAGGATGCCCAAATAGATTGGTTCTGCTCCCAGAGGCCGGCCAATGATGGCCTATTCTATGCCTCCCCCCCCTCTCCCAATTTCGCTCATCACGAAGACTCTTCTGAAATTTCAGGCCAAGAGAGGGATCCATGATTCTCATCGCTTCTTACTGGCCTCAATAGCGATGGTTCCCATTACTGCTGCAGTTCTTGCAGAAGGAACCTCTTCACCTGGGCTCTGACCAGACCTCATCTTGCAGGAGGGTGGCTCCTTGTTGCATCCCAACATCTACTCCCTAGCACTGACAGCAATGATGCTGAGCAAGAGGCCCTCGTGGAGCTTGCCCTTCCCGAGGGTGTCGGAGAACCTGCTAGCATCTCGCCAAGGGTCAATGCATAAAGCCTACGCATTCAAATGGTGCTGGTTTGCCATCTGGTGCACTGGTCAGGCATTGGACACCTTTGTCTGCCCTGTGGACCAGCTGTTGGATTTCATCCTAGAATTTGAGAGGTTCAACAGGTACGCCAACTCTGTGCGTCTTCACCTCAGCACGATAGGAGCGATCCATTCTGTCTGTAATAGGAAGCCCATCTTGGCTTAGCCTCTGGTACGCCAATTCATGCAAGGGCTTGCCTCTTTTGAAGCCTCCAATTAAGCCCACTATGGTTGCTTAGGATCTGAACATGGTCCTCGGCCAGATCATGTGGGCTTCTTTTGAGCCACTGCATGCATGTCCGCTGAAGTCCTTGACCTGGAAGGTCCTCTTCCTGGTGGCTGTCACATCAGCCTAGTGAGTGAGCAAGCTCCAGGCTCTGGTCGCACACCCTCCATACACGAAGTTCCACCAGATCCCGGTGGTGCTCTGCATGCACACGTGTTTTCTGCCAAAGATGGTCTCTGCTTTCCACCTCCAACGTTTTTTCCCCCAGCCTCATATCAGTCATGATGAGGCAGCATTGCACACGCTGGATTGCAGGCGTGCATTGGCCGTCTACTTGGAGCGCATGAAGGCACACCACAGTCCCCTCAGTTGTTAGTCTCCTTCTACCCAATAGGCTGGGGATTGCCATTTCGAATCGTACGCTGTCCCTCTGGCTCACTGATTGCTTTGCCCATACATATTCCTTGGCTGGTCTGAGCCTTGAGGGTGATGTCACAGCTCACAAAGTCCATGCAATGGCTACATCGGTAGCCAACCTCCATTCAGTCTCCACAGAAGAGATCCAGTACGATTCATGGATTGCAATGAAAGATTTGTTCATTGAGATTAAATTAAAAACAGCCAGGCCCGAGACAGGCCGTGTTTCGTGATTACTTCCTCAGGGGCTAAACTTGGCTGAGGTACAATAATAAAACATGTTAGCAACACAATAATAAAATAAAATCAAACATTATGAATATAAAACCATAATAATAATAGACTTGTAAATATACAAATGACTAAACTCATAACCAGGATTGAGAACAAACATAACCATGCATCTCTTGGTAGGTAACTCCCCTTCTGACAATTTAGAAGTAATTAGAAGTATGAACATTTTTTAGTTTTTCCTTTATGTATGTTACTATGTAGGTGATTTTATTGAAATCCCTCCAATGAAGGTTCGGCTGCCTGGTGCAGTTCACAGAATCGAATTAAGTTGACGGTTGTTTATTTTTCACTAACGATCGTTTGGACAGGCAAGTTTTGGTTCATTCTTTTATTTATTTATTTGGTCCAATCTATTTTATCGTTATTTAAAAGTTTTTTTGCACCTCATATTTTGTATGTTTCATAATTGGTCGTCATGGTTTTATACGTTTTTAAACCCTTTTTGGTTTTCATGTTTTTCTCACTTTCCCCCTTTTTTTAAATGTTTACACATTATTCTCTTATATATTTTTCTTTTAGATGGTTTTAGTTGATAACAATATGATCTTTTTACACATAATTTGGTCTTATATATGTTTTGCCATTTTTATGGCACGCTTCACTACTTATAAGGTTTTGTTGTCGCACTCCATTAGGCTCTAGTTTCGTCATGACCTTTTTAAGTCACAGTCCTCTTACAAAGTTTTTTTCACACTTTTTTATTTTATGACTATTTATGATTGTTTTATATATAGAGATGCATGTACATATATAGGTGTTTCTAGTCTTTTGGTTTTAATATACATATTTTTAATATACATATTTCTTGTATTTAGTATTATATATAGTGTTTATATATTTTTTAAAGTGCACTATTTTCATGTTTGTTCTCAATCCTGGTTATGAGTTTAGTCATTTGTATATTTACAAGTCTATTATTATTATGGTTTTATATTCATAATGTTTGATTTTATTTTATTATTGTGTTGCTAACATGTTTTATTATTGTACCTCAGCCAAGTTTAGCCCCTGAGGAAGTAATCACGAAACACGGCCTGTGTCGGGCCTGGCTGTTTTAATTTAATCTCAATAAACAAATCTTCCATTGCAATCCACGAATTGTACTGGGTCTGTTATTGCACGTGGATACGTGCTCTTTTGTTGTCCACAGAAGAGATCTACAGGGCTGTGACATGGTTTTCGGTCCATACTGTCACAGCTCATTACTTGTCTGTATGGGGATTCCTGATGGGGCAGCAGTTTTGTCCAGGTGATACTCTGGTGTCTCTTTGGGTCTTTGAGGGTCAACTCCTGCCCACTGGCCCTTCTGTCTGTCTATGCTACCTCCTCAAAATTCCCTTGTTAGATGTTGACTGTGGATACTGCATCAGATGAGTCTCTCAATGGAACTGCCTCTCTGGTCTTCCTGGCTGCTTCAGTTCTCTGTTGGGCTATTCTTTGGGCTATCCTCTGGTTATGGTACCCTGGAGCTTGGGAGTCCCATACATGAGGATTTATTTCCTGCTTATTCATGGAGAAAGTGTAGTTACTCACCTGTAGCATATGTTCTCCATGAATAGCAGGAATAAGTCCTCACAGCCCTTCCATCTCCTTGGGAGTTGCCTTTTAATTTCTCTGCTGTGTTATACTGGAGAATATGGTGCCGCAGCAGGCAGGGAAGGCAGGTACACATGTGCAGCATACCTCTGAAAAGCTTCCTTTGGAAGCTGGGGAGCATTCTGTCTAGGGTTCCATCGGTGAAATCACCCATACATGAGCACTTTCCTGTTCACAGAGAACACTTACTATAGGTAAATAACTACACTTTTTTCAAGTGGCTCAGGTTCTCCATATGGTGTTAAGGCAAAGCTCTAGACCCTTTCACCTGCTCAGCGGTATCTGTTCTCTTACCTGCTACACCTCTCCAACTCTGGCCTAAAGGCCAATTCTGTCAGGGTGCACCTCAGTGCTGTAGCCGCTTATCACCACACTATAGCTGATAAACTGCTCTCTACTCACCCATTAGTTGGTCGCTTTGAGGGGCCTCCTGCTGGCTCGTCTCCCTGTTAGGCTGCCTCCGGTGGCATGGGACCTCAACGTGGTGCTGGGATACCTTCTCTCTACCACATTTGAACTGCTCGGCTCCTGTCTGCTCAAATATCTCACCTGGAAGATTATTTTTCTGGTGGCACTCACTTCTGCACGCAGGGTTAGTGAATTGCAAGCGTTGGTGACACACCCACTCTACATCATATTTCATAAGAACAGGGTGGTTCTCCTAAACTCACCGTAAGTTCCTGCCTAAGGTAGTTTCTGCTTTTTCACATCAATCAGTCAGTGGTATTGTCCACCTTTTTTCCCAAGCCTCACACCAACAGGGCTGAGGCCTCACTGCACACCTTGGATTGTAGGAAAGTGCTAGATTTCTAACTGGATAGGACAAAAGCCTAACGCCGTTCCTCCCAGCTCTGTCTTATTTGACCTAGACAAGCTGGGTGTGGCATTATCGAAACACACCCTCAGTTTGGGTAGCGAACAGCATCTCCTTCGCTTATGCTCAGGCTGGACTCACTTTAGAATACCATGTCATGGCTCATAATACTTTAACTATGGCTGCTTTGGTGGCCAATCTGTGCTCAGTCTCCGCAATGGAGATCTGTAGGGTTGCTATGTGATCTTCCATCCACACCTTTACAGCCCACTACTGTCTGGATGAAGATTCACAGCATGACAATAACTTTGGTCAAACCGTACTTTGGCACCTTTTTAGGAACTAGAGCAACTCCTTCTCACTGAACTTTGTCTGTCCAGGCTATCGTAGAATCAATCTGATGTTGATGTCCTTGCTGGATGCTGACACTCAAACTTTTTCAGCGATTTCTCATGCTGTTTTTCTCTTTGTTTTTCTGGCTGCCTCATTGGGTTTTTACAGACTCTTTCAGTAGCCTGTAGCTTGGGAGTCCTATATGTGAGGACTTACTTCCTGCTTGGGCCTGAATAAAGTGTAGCTATTTGCCTGTAGCAAGTGTTCTCCAGGAACAGCAGGAATAAGTCCTTACTACTCTCCCACCTCTCAGTGGAATAGCTGCTTTTTGCTTAAGCTATGTCGTCATACTGAGGTAAGATGGCTCCTTTCAGGCAGGTAGACAAGGCACATATGGAGTGGAGGAGTGGCCTAGTGGTTGGGGCAAGGTACTTCAGGCCGGAGGGTTGGGTGTTCAAATCCCACTAAAGGACAGCAACCTTGGGCCGGAAGGACTGGGGTTTCTAGTCACACAGGTGCTCCTTGTGGTCTTGGGCAAGCCACTTAGCCCTCCATAGCCCATGTTCCCTGTAAAATAGTTATCTCCAAGTTATCTCTTCAAGACAGCCACTCAGCAGCATTCCTTGACGCCCTGGAGGACCTAGGTTACAAACAGCATGTCGATTTCCCCACCCACACTAAAGGTGGCAAACTAGACCTCATTTTCCCCGCACCTATCTCCACCTCCACAATACCCCTAACTCTTGCACTATCTGTAATCCAGTACCCTGGTCTGACCACAGTCTTCTCAGTTTCATATACCCATTAATACATCCCACAAAAGCCGAAAGTCTTCTAACACATCTGGATCCCACACAACCTGCTTTAGACCACTCACCAGAGCATAGTCCTAGAGAATCTCAGACCCCTCATGGCCAACACAACCATGGACTTAGATGATCTCATATCCAAATGGGATGAAAACCTGAGAGCTGCCTCCTGCCCATCACTTCTCACCGAAAAGAGAATTCGAAAACGTGAACATACTCCATGGTTCTCCACAGACCTTCGTACATCTCTCCACCATCTAACGCAAACTTGAGCGACAGTGGCGACGAACTCACTCTCCTGAGGGCTGGTAGCATACAGCTCATACCTAACTACCCACCGAGAAAAGATATCACAGAGCAGGAAAACCTACCACTCCAGGCTTAATAAAACGCTCCATCACAAACACACACGCATTGTCACATAGTAAAGTCCATAACAGGTGAACCGGTCTCAGCACAACCCCCTATGCCTCAGCCGCAGGACTAACGCAAACTACCTGCAATCAAAGATGATTAAAACCAACACAGACATAAATGTCAATAACGCCTCCACTTCACCTAAGGCATCCCATGCAATGCCACTACACAACTTCTCCACTGTATCAAATAGAGAGGTTGGAAACATTATTGCCTCAATCAACCCCAGTACAGCTGCTAATGACCCATGTCCAGCCAGCTGGATCAAGGACATGCGACATGACCTCAGTCAAATATTGAGCAAAATACTGAACCAGTCTTTCTCAACAGGTTCATTCCCGCAGAGTCTAAAACACCTTCCATCAAGCCCCTACTGAAGAATAATAGACTGGACCCATCCAGGTTGATTCCTTCAGGCCTATCTCGAGCATACCACAGCTCGCAAAAATCATTGAGAGGCTGCCCCAACAACAAATCCAACATCATATTGACACTGAAGCACCACTAGATCCCATCTCAACATGGCTTCAGGGAAGCACATGGAGTTGACACAGTCCTTACAACCCTATTCAATGTTCTGGTGACAGGAATAAATAACATACCAGGGGTTCGTCCTCATCTTCCTGGACATCTCCGCCGCTTTCGATTCTGTGATTCATGACATACTCCTACAACCTTGAAAGATAAGGGATTCAAAGCACAGCACTCGAGTGTGTAAATCATACCGTATCTAACAGGTGCAACAAGTAAAAACAGGTCACGCTTCCTCAGAACCATTCCTGCAATCACAGGAGATTACCCAAGGATCGTCCTTATCGGCACTAATGTTTAACATCTACATGCAGCCGATATGTGACTTGATCAGATCCTTTAATGTACAATGTCTCGCTTACGCAGATGACATCCTCCTATATATGCCGTTCACAATTGAACATCCAGTATTCTCCCCATAATCAACTGTTTTGAAGCTGTAGCTGAATGGTTGCTATCAACAAAACCTTCGGATTTAAACCACAACAAACTGACGTTCTTTTTGTCACAAGGAACCGTAAGTTTCATACCTCCTCCATCACTACTCGTCAACAACATAGAGTTGAAATCAAAGCTACCATCCGTTACCTCGGCATCACATTGGATCAGCACTTGGACATGACAACGCATGTCAAGAACATCACAAAAACTATATATTATAAGATCAATCGCTACGTCACCTCCGCTCCCTACTAGATCCCACAGACTTCCGAACACCTTCAGGCATTAGTCCTCCCACACCTGATTTTTGCCAACATCATCCTTCATGGCCTCCCTCAATCACCTTTAAATCCGCTCCGCATAGCCATGAATACAGCCGCCAGTGTCCTCTACGGCTCATCAAGATCTGAAGATATAACACCCATCATGTTAGAACTGCATTGGTTACTATTACTTGCCAGAATCCAGTATAAGTCTTTAGTCCTTACTTTCAAGGCACTAAATAACTGCCCCCCTACGCCAATCAGCAAGCTTATCCATGGCACCCTGGAAAACAGAAAAGGAGAACCACATCAATGAACACCTTAATTGTCCCAAAAATAATAACGAAGTGCACTAAGGCCACCTCCACAGGGCCTTCTCCTTATTTGCACCTCTAAACTGGAATGCGCTACCTCTCACGAAATCCGTGCTATCAAAAACCTAATCCTATTCAGAAAGCATTGAAAATACCACTTGTCACAAAATGCTACCCCGGAAGTCCAACCTAGACATTAACAAAACTAACACCTCAATACAACCCGAAAGGGCTAGTTGGTCAACCTTCTCTCTAGTCCTATTAGTGAACCACTTTTGCAACATCCAAATGAGTTTTTCTATTACTGTATATATCATTAAGTTTTTCTGTACTATAGTTTTCCCCAGTTGTCCTATTGTTGAAGTTCCCTGTTCAATGTAAAACTCAATGTTACTTGCATACATTGTAGTATGTTCTTGTTCAATGTACACCGCACTGATTGTAATAGCGCGGTATAAAAGAAGTGTTAAATAAATAAATAAATAAATAAATATAATGCCCTGTTCAATGTAATTTCAGTTTGTTCAATGTAAACCGCACTGATGCAGAATAGCGCGGTATATAAGAGAATTAAATAAATAAAATATGCGTAGTGGAGCTTCCTGTGGAAGCTGTAGTGTGTTCCTGTGCGTGCTCCATTAGTGATGTCACCCATATGTGAGGACTTATTTCTGCTGTTCCCGGAAGACACCTGCTACTGTTAAGTAACTACACTTTCCAGTTCATACCACTAGACTAGTGCAGACAATTGGGTTATGTTCCCCCTGCCAGTGGAAAAAACTAGAACGTCCCAGTGACTACATCACTGGCATTAAGACTGGTGCAACAAGGGGCACCCTTCATTATTTCTGTCTCCAGCAGAAGGTGGTTTCTGGACTAGTACAGAAGGGTTTTTTTTTTTGTTTTATTCCTGGGACCTCAGTCTGAGGGCTGTGTTTCTCATTGAAGTAGTGGGATTTGATCCCAGTGGCTTCTGGGCAGCTGTCCTTCAGGATGTCTGCCCAGTTAACCCATGCTCCCAGAGTGTGCCTGCTGATTCCCTTTGGTGTGTGCCCCTTGATGTATGGGAGAGGGAGGTTTTTCGGCTCTTTCAATGTTTGGATGGGTTGAGCCCAGGTAGGGGATTAGGATGGCTGGAGAGGTCTGAGGTTCAGCATCCTTCCCCTTCTCCTTTCTTCCTTCTTTTACTCCTCCCCCCTTACCCTCATTGGTCCAGAATCCTGTTAAGCCCAGCAGGGGAGGGATACCAGCAGGGAATCCGGCAGTGCCCAGAGGCCACAGTTTGTCCATGGGAGGCCTCACAGTCGAGCCTACAGCACCTCAGGTTTGGTCACTTGCCAGTACCTGAAGGCTGCAGTTTGGCCATGGAAGATTTGAAAATCAAGCCTGCAACTCGGAGATCTACTGGGATTCACTGATAGTCTCCACTGGGTCACTGCAGTCCAGTTTAGGCAGTGGAGGAAATTGATTCCGCCTATATATTGAAGAGGTGGCCAGTGTCACTAGGTTTGCATCCTCTTGGATGGAGACTAACGCAGTGGTGCCACTTGCCATTTGTCGAGTGGTAACTTGGTCCTTTGCTAAGCATTATTGGTTAAATTTACGTGTCAGGTTCTCAGAGTATCTGTTTCTTCCTCCCACCCGAAGGAGTTATAGCTTTTGGTACTTTCCACTTGTATGTTTAGCTCGCTGAACTGTAAGGTAAAATTTTACTTACCTGACAATTTTTTTTTTCCTGGGTTCTCGCTCAAGAAGTCCAAGCCCTGCTCTTGGGAAGTTCTGCTGCTTCATTTTCTATAGTCCTTGCGGATCCCTCCAAACCTCTGTGTGTTTGACCTTTTAAGATAATCGTTCTTCACTCGTTCTGGTTGGCCAGGCTAGACCTTTGTCCTCTCAGAAGTTTTTTTTTCCCTGGGGGGGGGGTTGGTTCCACTTCTGTATTGGCAAGTGGGAGACTTTCTACTTAAATATTGAAGGATACCGCTAGCTGCATTAGTCTTAATGCCAGTGATGTCACTGGAATGTTCTAGTTTTTCTCAGTCTCCATATACTGGTAGAGGGCATAACCCACTTGTCTGGACTGGTCTAGCAGGATTCCAGGAAAGGAAATGATCAGGTAAGTAAAATTTCACCTTTACTTTGAAAATTGCTCCCATATTTTATTTATTTGTATACATTTCTATACCGCCTTGCTAAAATTCAAAGCAGTTTACATATAACAATGTTTAACAGTGCAGAAATACTACTGTTGTACATGGAACTGAACACAAGGAACTGATGGAAGTAATTCATGAATTTTTACATTAACTAACATAGAAACATAGAAATATGACAGAAAAAGACCACATGGCCTATCTAGTCTGTCCTTCCACATCAACTACAACAGTCTCCCTTTTACCCTCAGAGATCCTCTGTCCCATGCTTTTTTGAATTCAGTTACTGTCCTCATCTCTACCACCTCCACTGGGAGACTATTCCACGGATCCACTACTCTTTCCATAAAGAAATATTTCTGCATATCACTTCTGAATCTATCTCCCTTCACCCTCATCCCATGTCCCCTCGTAGCAGAACTTGCTTTCAATTGAAAGATGCGCTCTCCCTGAACATTTATGCCATGGAGGTATTTAAACATCTCAATCATATCACCTCTAATCCCGCCTTTCCTCTAAGGTGTACATATTAAGATCCTTAAGTCTGTCCTCAATAATGCAATGCAATGTGTGCCTTCGAGTAAGTCCTAACTCCTGGCGACCCAGAAGCTCCTGGGTTTTCTTGGCAGTGTCACCGGAAGTAGATTGCCAGGCCTTTCCTCCGAGGCAGTGGAGGGTTAAGTGACTTGCCCAAGGCCACAATGAGTGCTAGTGGGAATTGAACCCTGGTTGCTTGGTTACCAAGCCAGTCTTCTAACCTCTAGGCTACTCCTGCTTTATAATGAAGACCACTAATCATTTTAGTAGCCACCCTCTGCACCGTCTCCATCCTGTTCACATCCTTTTGAAGGTGCGGTCTCCAGAATTGCACACTATACTCCAAATGACGTCACACCAAAGATTTATATAGAGGCATTATCACCTCCTTTTTTTCTGCTAGCCATTCCTTTCCATATGCACCCAAGCATCCTTCTAGCTTTTGCAGTCGCCTTTTCTACCTGTTTAGCTACTTTAAGATCATCAGACACAACCACGCCTAGGTCCCGCTCTTCTTTAGAGGACAAAAGTACTTCACCCCTATACTATATTGTTCCCTTGGACTGCTACAGCCCAAATGCATGACCTTGCATTTTTTAACATTAAATCCCAGCTGCCAAATTCTAGATCATTCTTTTCAAGCTTAGCTAGATCCCTCCTCATATTATCTACACCCTCCTGGGTGTCTACTCTATTGCAGATTTTGGTATCATCCACAAAGACGCAAACCTTACCTGACAGCCCTTCCGCTATATCACTAACAAAGATGTTAAAAAGAATCGGACCAAGGACAGATCCCTGGGGCACACCACTGGTAACATCCTTCTCCTCAGAGTGAGCTCCATTTACCTGTACTCTTTGTCGCCTCTCATCCAACCAATTTCTAACCCAAGCAGTAACTTTAGGGTCCATCCCTAGGGTGCTTAGTTTGTTTATAAATTGCCTGTGAGGAACAGTGTCAAAGGCTTAACTGAAATCTAAATACACCACATCTAGGGCTCTCCCTCGGTTCAACTCCCTGGTCACCCAGTCAAAGAAATCAATCAGATTTGTTGACAAGACCTGCCTCTGGTGAATCCATGCTGTCTCGGATCCTGTAATCCACTGGACTCCAGAAACCTCACTATTTTCTCTTTCAGCAGCATTTCCAATAATTTACTCACCACCGAAGTTAAACTAACCGGCCTGTAGTTTTCAACCACATCCTTACTTCCGCTTTTGTGTAAAGGCACCACATGAGCCTCTCTCCAGTCCTTTGGCACCACTCCCGACTCTGAGGCATTGAAAAGGTCAGTCAGTGGAGCTGCTAGAACGTCCTCACGTTCCCTCAGTATTCTAGGGTGTATCCCGTCCGGTCCCATCGCTTTGTCATCTTTACGTTGAGCTAGTTTCTCACGAACACAGTCTTCTGAAAATTGTTCAAGATGTCCCTCGCTTCTGTTCCTGTTTGTGAGTGTTTTCTGAGGTCCTGCTCCTGGTTCTTCATCTGTGAACACAGAACAAAAATATTTGTTAAGCAATTCCGCTTTATCCTTATCAGCTTCTACATATTCCTCCCCTTCACCCTTGAGTCTGACAATACCACTTTTGCCCTTCCTCTTCTCACTAACATATCTGAAAAATGTCTTATCCCTCCATTTTATTGCATTGGCTATTTCCTCCTCCTTTTGAATCTTTGCCTTCCTGACTACTTTGCTAGCTTCTCTGAGTTTTTCCAAATACAGCTGCCTGTCTTCCTCTCTCTGTGATCTCTTGTATTTCATGAAGGCCTCCCTCTTTTTCTTCACTTTCTCAGCTACTTCTTTCAAAAGCCATAGTGGTCTCCTTTTCCTTTTACCTTTATTTACCATTTTAACAAAAAGGTTGGTTGCCCTTAAAATATCCCCTTTCAATTTTGCCCACTGTTTTCTATATCCCCCAGGTGTTCCCATCCCACTAACGATTCTCTGAGGTATTGGCCCAGCTTGGCAAAGTTAGTCTTCCTAAAGTCTAAGATCCTCACCTTTGAATGGATTCTAACAGCCCTAGTCCTAATACTGAACCACACCATCTGGTGATCACTGGATGCAAAATGATCTCCCACTACAACATCAGAAACACTCACCATTCGTAAGCACCAAGTCCAGTATGGTCCCTTCACGTGTGGGGTCTGTTACCAATTGCCTGAATAGTTCTTCCTGTAGAGAATCCAGGATCTCCTTACTTCTAGATGATACTGCAGCAGGAATGTGCCAATCAACATCTGGCATATTGAAATCTCCTATCAGTAACACTTCCCCTTTCCTAGCAATGCTGCGTAAGTCTTCAATTAACTCTGTCCACCTCTTCCTCTTGTGAGGGAGGTCTGTATATCACACCAATGCAAATAGATTTCTCTTTCCCTCTTTCTAGCTTAACCCACAATACCTCCTCTTCTCCCTTTTAAGCTCTGTAATTCCAAAGCTTTAATAGTAGTTTTTACATATAGTGCCACTCCTCCTCCCCTTCTTCCTACCCTGTCCTTTCTGAATAAAGTATAGCCAGGTATAGTTACATCCCAATCATGGTTTTCTGTGAACCATGTTTCTGTAACTGCCACTAAATCCAAGTCAGCCACTCCCACAAAAGCTTCAACATCGGGGATCTTATTTCCCATGCTACGGGCATTTATACACACTGCTTTCCATATGATCTCCAGGAACAAGCAGGAATGAGTCCTCACATATGGGTACATCGGAACCGATGGAGCCTGCGCGGGAAAGCTCCCCAGCTTCCCAGAAAGGAAGCTTTTGGGGCTTCCCACAGCGCATGCGCGCTGCCTTCCTGCCTTCCTGACCAACTCTCCTCAGTTCTTCTTTTTCCGCGGAGCCAGCAGGTCGTGTTCCTGTCACCGCTGAAGAAATTGTTATTTTAATTTGTTTCTTTGACCGCGTGTCTGCCTTCCCCGATTCCGGACCGGTACCGCCGGTCTTTATTCATTTATTTCTTAAAAAAAAAAATAATAATAATTACTTTTTCCTCACTTGGTGTGTTTTTTCTGTGAGGCCTCTAGGCCTTCTCAGATTCTCCCTCATGGAGAAACCAGCCTCTGGTTTTAAAAAATGCACCAAGTGTACCAGTACTATTTCAGTCACAGATACCCATGAGTGGTGTCTTAAATGTTTGGGGCCTGACCATTCCATTCCGGATTGTCCATCCTGCTCTCTGATGTCCAAACAGGGCTTACAGAACAGAGCAGCTAAGTTTCATATGCTGTTTTCTGCAGATACTCCAGCATCAACATCCTCCAGGTCTTCCTCTCCTGATGGATCTCAGGTAACCAAACATTCTTCAGGCAGGTCCTCAAAGGGCAAATCTCCCTCTAAGCAGCGAGAGGCCCTTGGGTTTGATCCTGAGGACCCTGCCCCAGCCAAACAACCCCGGCGGGAAGCTCCGGCTTCCAAAGCTCCTCCTATGGGGTTACAGGTAGACATCGATGGCACATCCTCGACCGATCTCCTGTTAGACTGCTCTGGGGTACCGGCTAACACCGGTACCGACATCCAGGCAGTTGTGGCGTCTATGGGTACTACGGTACAATCCATGCAGCAGGCCATACTGGCTTTCATTAACGCTGCAACGCCCTCGGTACCGCGACAATCGGTTCCGACTCCGGTTCCGGTACCGCAACCGATACCGGTACCCAGAGCATCTACTTCCAGTAGTATGCCGGTTCCGGTCTCCGGTTCCGGAGATTTTCTCGATACCGCTCCGATTCCCAGTACGCCCGATGTCGATACCGGTCGGTACGCGTATCGATCTCTGGAAGCAAATAGGCGGTACTTTGAATCTTCTGAAGATTCTGATACCTCAGATGATTCTGCTGATGTCTCTTTTACTCTTCCTGAGGAGCCCTCTTCTCCAAAAAGGAGAATGTCTCCTCCAGAGGATTTGTCCTTTCAAGACTTCATTATTGAAGTAGCTAAAGGACTCTCCATATCTGTAACCTCTGAAAAGGAACCTAGAGCAAAAAATTGGATATTTTAGGATACTCTAAGGTTCCCAAAGAGGCAGCCACCTTACCCATACATGAAATTCTTCAAGAACACATGATGGACTTGTGGGAGGCTCCTCTCACCCTATCTCCACATTCTCGACGTTTGGACACCATGTATCGGGTTCCTCCTTCTCCTGGTTTTTCGAAAAACTCAGCTTCCTCACCACTCTATTGTGGTGAAGTCTGCTATGAAAAAGATAAAGAGTACCAAAAGGCACTCTTCTACCCCTCCAGGAAGAGAATGTAGGACTCTGGATGCTTTTGGTAGAAAAATCTTCCAAGCTAGCATGCTTATTGCCAGAATCGATTCATACAGCCTCTGTATGGGCATGTTTTTGAAAGAGATTGCACTGAAGATACGTCATTTTCTCCCCTTTATCCCAGAGGATAAGAAGGAGGAGTTCCTTCTTTTGCTAAAGCAAACTCAAGATGTTTCAAAGTTCTCCAACAGAGCAGCCTTTGACTCTTTTGAGGGAGCTAGCAGAGCCTCTGGCATTGCCATAGCTGCTCGCAGACTTGCTTGGCTCCAGGCCTCTGATTTGGAACCCTGGGTACAAGAAGGCTTGGGCAATCTGCCCTGTACAGGTGAAAATCTGTTTGGCAAGGAGTGGCAAATCAAAGCCACTCAAATGGATGCAGAGAATGCTGCTTTAGATATACTTTCTAAGTCTACCTCTACCCCTGCCAAGAAAAAACCTTTTAAGAAGCCTTTCTATAAAAAGACCAGATTTTCCACAAATACTGGCCAGCAATCTTCCCAAGTTCGCTTTGCTCCTAAGCGTCAGCAATCTAAACAGGCCAGAACAAAGTCTACAGGGGCTGCTACAGTTCAGCAGTCCCAACCCCCTCAGAGATTTTGACTTGATTCTAGAGAACTTAACTTTTCTGGCTCTGCAACAACCAGAGCCTCTCACCATTCCAGGAAGGTTAACTCATTTTGCTCCCAGATGGGAACAAATCACATCAGAACCGTGGACCCTCTCTATCATCAGAGAGGGCTACAAACTACATTTCTCCAGCCTTCCTCCCCATACCATGGTGAGACAATTCAATTCTCCCCCATCTCTCCTGTACCTGTTGGGCCAGGAGGTGACCACTCTTCTCGCCCAAAAGGCAATAGAAGAGGTTCCTCTTCCTCAACAAGGGTCAGGTTTTTACTCCCCTTATTTTCTCATTCCCAAGAAAACAGGGGGGTACAGACCCATTCTGGATCTCAGAGAATTGAACAAATTCCTATACAAGGAGAAATTCAAGATGCTTTCTCTAGGCACTCTCCTTCCATACCTACAGAGTCAGGACTGGCTTTGTTCTCTAGATCTCAAGGATGCGTACACACATATACTCATCCATCCATCCCACAGAAAATTCCTACGGTTTCTGTTCCAGGGAAAACATTTCCAATACAGAGTACTTCCCTTCGGTCTAGCCTCTGCTCCAAGGGTATTTACCAAATGCATGGCAATAGTAGCTGCATTTCTACGCACTCTGGGAATCTTTGTCTTCCCATACCTGGACGACTGGCTCATCCGAGCTCCATCTCAGTCCGAGGCTCAGACTTCCCTGGACCACACCAGACGCATACTGCAGTATCTGGGACTTGTCATCAATCTGCCAAAGTCTCAACTCACCCCTACTCAGTCCCTAGAATTCATAGGGGCCTGGCTAGATACCACCACTGCAAGGGCCTATCTTCCTCAGGCCCGTTGCCACCGTCTAGTGCACTTGGCCTCTCAAATTCAGTCCAGAAGCCACTTGACTGCCAGGGAGATGCTACAACTGCTAGGCCACATGGCATCCACAGTTCATGTGGTGCCTTATGCTCGCCTACATATGAGAGCAGCTCAATGGACCTTGTCCTCCCAGTGGACCCAAGCATCAGGAGCTCTCTCAGACCAAATAGCAACCTCAAAACGTCTTTTTTGGTCTCTCCAATGGTGGATATCCACTCAAAATCTGTTGTTGGGGGCCCCCTTCCAACCTCTGTTACCCCAAACAACTCTCACTATTGATGCCTCCCAAACAGGTTGGGGAGCTCATCTCCAAGACCTCTCCACTCAGGGCACTTGGTCTCCACAGGAGGCTACCCTTCATATCAACCTTTTGGAGCTGCGAGCAATTTTCCTTGCTCTCAAGGTCTTTCATACCCTCCTCATCAACATGATAGTCCTTGTTCATACCGACAATCAAGTAGCCATGTTCTACATAAACAAACAAGGAGAGACTGGCTCTCTATTGCTTTGCAACGAAGCTCTAAAATTGTGGGCCTTCGCCAGAGAGCATCAAATCCATCTCCTGGCAGTGTACCTCCCAGGAATCCAAAACTCTTGGGCAGACAGACTCAGTCGAGTTCTGCTTCCACACGAATGGTCCCTGCACATGGATCAGGTACTCAGAATCTTTCAGAAATGGGGAACCGCGGACATAGACCTGTTTGCAAGTCCGTGCAATGCCAAACTTCCCCGGTTCTGTTCCAGAATCCCGTGTCAGGGAGCTCAGGCCAAGGATGCCATCCTCCTTCATTGGGGTCAGGCCTTCCTGTATGCCTTTCCACCCATTCCTTTGATTCCCAAGACTCTATTCAAACTTCAGAGGGATCAAGGATCTATGATCCTCATAGCTCCACGCTGGCCACGCCAAGTGTGGCACCCTCTACTTCTGTATCTCTCCCAGGCACCCTCCCTGGATCTAGGAGCTGCTCCGACCTTCTGTCTCAAGAGGAGGGGACTTTGTGGCACCCAAACCCCAAGTCCCTTCACCTCAGAGCTTGGTTACTGAAGGCCTAGACCTTCAAGACTTCAATCTTTCTCAACAGGTGAAGGATGTCCTCCATGCATCTAGGAAACCTTCCACCAGGCGTTCTTATGCTTTTAAATGGAAAAGATTTTCCATTTGGTGTGCTGAAAAAGGTCTTAACCCTCAAGCACTACCTTTGAATTCTTTACTCGAATATCTCCTGCATCTTTCCAATGCAGGACTTAAAACTAATTCTGTAAGGGTCCATTTGAGTGCTATTGCAGCATCTCTCCAGCCTATCAATGGACAACCTGTTTCCTCTCATCCTCTTTTATTGCAAGGTTCATGAGAGGTCTAACTTTAACTAAACCTCCAATTCGGCCTCCTCCGGTGGCATGGGACTTAAACGTGGTTCTTGGTCAGCTTATGAAGCCACCCTTTGAACCCTTAGCCACTACCTCCTTGAAATTTCTTTCCTGGAAAGTCATTTTCCTTATTGCAATCACTTCTGCTCGCCGCATCAGTGAACTGCAGGCTTTAGTGGCTAATCCACCTTATACAAGGTTCCATCATGATAAGGTAGTCCTTAGGACAAATCCCCACTTTATGCCTAAAGTGGTCTCACCTTTCATCTTAATCAAGAGGTATACCTTTATGGAAATGGGTAACAGGGGTAACATATGGAAAGCAGTGTGTATTAATGCCCGTAGCATGGGAAATAAGATCTCTGAAGTTGAAGCTTTGGTGGGAGTGGCTGACTTAGATTTAGTGGCAGTTACAGAAACATGGTTCACAGAAAACCATGACTGGGATGTAACTATACCTGGCTATACTTTATTCAGAAAGGACAGGGTAGGAAGAAGGGGAGGAGGAGTAGCACTATATGTAAAAACTACTATTAAAGCTTTGGAATTACAGAGCTTAAAAGGGAGAGAGGAGGCATTGTGGGTTAAACTAGAAAGAGGGAAAGAGAAATCTATTTGCATTGGTGTGATATGCAGACCTCCCTCACAAGAGGAAGAGGTGGACAGAGAGTTAATTGAAGACATACGCAGCATTGCTAGGAAAGGGGAAGTGCTACTGCTAGGAGATTTCAATATGCCAGATGTTGATTGGCACTTTCCTGCTGCAGTATCATCTAGGAGTAAGGAGATCCTGGATCTCTACAGGGAGAACTATTCAGGCAATTGGTAACAGACCCCACACGTGAAGGGGCCATACTGGACTTGGTGCTTACCAATGGTGAAAGTGTTTCTGATGTTGTAGTGGGAGATCATTTTGCATCCAGTGATCACCAGATGGTGTGGTTCAGTATTAGGACTAGGGCTGTTAAAATCCATTCCAAGGTAAAGATCTTAGACTTTAGGAAGACTAACTTTGCGAAGATGGGCCAATACCTCAGGGAGTCATTAGTGGGATGGGAACAGCTGGGGGATGTAGAACAACAGTGGGCAAAACTGAAAGGGGGTATTTTAAAGGCAACCAACCTTTTTGTTAAAATGGTAAATAAAGGCAAAAGGAACAGGAGACCGCTATGGTTTTCGAAGGAAGTAGCTGAAAAAGTGAAGAAAAAGAGGGAGGCCTTCATGAAATACAAGAGATCACAGAGAAAGGAAGACAGGCATCTGTATTTGGAAAAACTTAGAGAAGCTAGCAAAGTAGTCAAGAAGGCAAAGATTCAAAAGGAGGAGGAAATAGCCAATGCAATAAAATGGGGAGATAAGACATTTTTCAGATATATTAGTGAGAAGAGGAAGGGCAAAAGTGGTATTGTCAGACTCAAGGGTACAGGGGGGGAATATGTAGAAGCTGATAAGGATAAAGCGGAATTGCTTAACAAATATTTTGTTCTGTGTTCACAGATGAAGAACCAGGAGCAGGACCTCAGAAAACACCCACAAATAAGAACAGAAGCGAGGGACATCTTGAACAATTTTCAGAAGACTGTGTTCGTGAGAAACTAGCTCAACTTAAAGTAGACAAAGCGATGGGACCCGGATGGGATACACCCTAGAATACTGAGGGAACTTGGGGACGTTCTAGCAACTCCACTGACTGACCTTTTCAATGCCTCGTTGGAGTCGGGAGTGGTGCCAAAGGACTGGAGAGAGGCTCATGTGGTGCCTTTACACAAAAGCGGAAGTAAGGATGTGGTTGAAAACTACAGGCCGGTTAGTTTAACTTCAGTGGTGAGTAAATTAATGGAAAGGCTGTTGAAAGAGAAAATAGTGAGGTTTCTGGAGTCCAGCGGATTACAGGATCCGAGGCAGCATGGATTCACCAGAGGCAGGTCTTGTCAGACAAATCTGATTGATTTCTTTGACTGGGTGACCAGGGAGTTGGACCGAGGGAGAGCTCTAGATGTGGTGTATTTAGATTTCAGTAAAGCCTTTGACACTGTTCCTCACAGGCGACTTATAAACAAAACTGAGCACCCTAGGGATGGACCCTAAAGTTACTGCTTGGGTTAGAAATTGGTTGGGTGGGAGGCGACAAAGAGTACAAGTAAATGGAGCTTACTCTGAGGAGAAGGATGTTACCAGTGGTGTGCCCCAGGGATCTGTCCTTGGTCCGATTCTTTTTAACATCTTTGTTAGTGATATAGCGGAAGGGCTGTCGGGTAAGGTTTGCCTCTTTGCGGATGATACCAAAATCTGCAATAAAGTAGACACCCAGGAAGGTGTAGATAACATGAGGAGGGATCTAGCTAAGCTTGAAGAATGGTCTAGAATTTGGCAGCTGAGATTAATGTTAAAAAATGTAAGGTCATGCATTTTGGCCGCAGCAATCCAAGGGAGCAATACAGCATAGGAGGTGAAGTACTTTTGTCCACTAAAGAAGAGCGGGACCTAGGCGTAGTTGTGTCTGATGATCTTAAAGTAGCTAAACAGGTAGAAAAGGCGACGGCAAAAGCTAGAAGGATGCTTGGGTGCATACGGAGAGGAATGGCTAGCAGAAAAAAGGAGGTGATAATGCCTCTGTATAAGTCTTTGGTGCGACCTCATTTGGAGTATGGTGTGCAATTCTGGAGACGCACCTTCAAAAGGATGTGAACAGGATGGAGTCGGTGCAGAGGGTTGCTACTAAGATGATTAGTAGTCTTCATTATAAAGCATATGAGGACAGACTTAAGGATCTTAATATTACACCTTAGAGGAAAGGCGGGATAGAGGTGATATGATTGAGATGTTTTAAATACTCCGTGGCATAAATGTTCAGGGAGAGAGCCTCTTTCAATTGAAAGCAAGTTCTGCGACGAGGGGACATGGGATGAGGGTGAAGGGAGGAGAGAGATTCAGGAGTGATATGCGGAAATATTTCTTCACGGAAAGAGTAGTGGATCCATGGAATAGTCTCCCCAGTGGAGGTGGTAGAGATGAGGACAGTAACTGAATTCAAAAAAGCATGGGACCAACACAGAGGATCTCTAAAGGTAAAAAGTGGACTGTTGTAGTTGTTATGGAAGGACAGACTAGATGGGCCTTGTGGTCTTTTTCTGTCATCATGTTTCTATGTTATATCTACCTGTCTTTTTTCCAGCTCCTCATGCATCTAGTGCAGAGAGGAACCTACATACGTTAGATTGTAAAAGAGCTCTTGCCTTTTACATCCACAGGACACAGCAACATAGAAAGTCTTCTCAACTTTTTGTTGCTTTTGATCCTTCTCATTTAGGACTCCCAGTCTCAAAATGAACACTGTCCAATTGGATTGCTCAGTGTATTTCTTTTGCTTACCAGAGTAAGAACCTTTCTCTGGAAGGCCATGTCACAGCTCACAATGTGAGAGCCATGGCCACATCTATGGCTCATCTTCATTCTGTATCCATCGATCAGATCTGTCGAGCAGCCACTTGGGCCTCGGTTCATACCTTTACAGCCCATTACTGCTTGGACAAGGACTCCCGCTGGGATGCCTTGTTTGGTCAGGCTGTCCTCAGACACCTGTTCCATTCTTAAACAACTCCTGCCCACCTTCCCTGAATGGATGCCTGAGATCCATAGGAAGATGAGGAATTCTTGCAGGGGGATCTCCCCGGCATCTTAGCTAGGGAGTCCCCATATGTGAGGACTCATTCCTGCTTGTTCCTGGAGATAGCACAGTTACTTACCTGTAACAGGTGATCTCTGGGAACAGCAGGAATTAGTCCTCACAACCCACCCACCTCCCCTAGGAGTTGTATCTCTGTCTCTCTCTCTCTTTCCTTTCCTCTCTCTCTTGTCTCAGCTTTAAACTCGAACTGAGGAGAGTTGGTCAGGAAGGCGGTAAGGCAGCGCGCATGTGCTGTGGGAGGCCCCAAAAGCTTCCTTTCTGGGAAGCTGGGGAGCTTTCCCACGCAGGCTCCGTCGGTTCCGACGTACCCATATGTGAGGGCTAATTCCTGCTGTTCCCGGAGATCACCTGTTACAGGTAAGTGTGCTTTACCCCTGTTACATCGAATACCTTTATGGAAATGGGTATCACCTACCTGAGGTGGTACATTGTATATAGTTATGATATTATAATATGTTCATTATATTACTTTGTCCTTCTCAAAAAAAGTTTCTTTTCATTAAATATAGTTGTAGTTAGCAGCAGCTTTGTGAATGGGTTAGTGAATCTGTATTTTGCCAAGAGAAATGGCACATGCAGTCTGCAGAGGTGTGGTAAGGAAATGATTTTCAAAGATTTATTTCAATCAAGGGGCATGACCTCACATAAATGGCCACTATTTACTATTTCCAAGACAATACAGGATCACGATTCTAGCGCATCTATCAAACGGCTCCGTCATTGTATATATGTATATTGCTCATTATGTAAATAGCTCACCGATAAATCTAACACACTGCACCCCACACCACTCTTCTCAGTTCTCTCACTGCATGCCTCAGACCACACATTATTGATTGTTTGATGTGCCAAACCGCTTTGATTTAATGATAAGGCGGTATAACAAATCCTTCTAAATAAATAAATAAATGATTTGGGGTAATTGAGATTCAAAATTTCCATGGGAACTTTATTGATAAACAAGGAATAGTAATGCAGACAATTTATATACCTTTTCTCTAGGAAAGATAACTGGTTGGAAAGATTGTTCTATAGCTGCCAGAGACTTGATAAACGTGACCAGTCCCCAATTCCACGCAATCTACTGAAGACAGAAGCTGTGCTTTGGCAGTGGGCTGTTTGGGAAGCAGCTCAGTTCACTGTCCTGTCTAAGCTGAGGACCCCTTTAGGCAGAGCTCAGGATACGTTCCAGACAATTGAGGGTAAGTTTGAAGAATATAGTCAAAATCATTTTTCAACAAATTTAAATCTAAAATCGAATTATTAAATCAATCACTTTTCCAAATCTGAGCTTAGAGTTACAATTTGGATTCTGTAGCTAGTTCTGTGCCCAAGAGGGCTTACAATCTAAGTTGTACGTGTAAGACTGGAGGATGGAATGGACTTGCCCCAGGTCACAAGAAGTGTCAGTGGGAGAAGCAGAATTTGAATGGTTACTTTCCTGAATACTCAACCAACTATTCTGACCACCTGACTGCTCCTTCACTTAAGAATTTCCTTTATTGCCATTATTTGGCAATTAATGGACATAAACCAGCTACTTTGTCCTTTCATGATCTGTCTCTCTTGTTCCTCTGGTTAGACCGCACAATAGGCAAGTTTTGACTCATGCTGACTAACACTAGAACTAGCCACCTTTCTCTGATATATTCAGCCTTCCTCCTACTTTTAATCCAGTCTAAAACAGCCCACCTCTTTAGGGGACAGCCTTCTGTGATCATTGACCTTGTATGGCTTGCCCTTTGTGGTGCAATAAATTTTGCGTACTGAGACCTTCTGTTTCATCATTAAAATGTTTTTTCCATGCAGTTCATTTCCTTTCCTTTAGGTTAACTTGTAGGTGTTCTGTCCCTGCCAAACTAACTTGAAGATAACATTGATATGTTAAGTGACACCTTTGATATCCCTTTGTTAGCTCAGTTTATATTCCTGAGTTACTGTGTTTAAATTTGCCAGGTGGAATTTTTAAAATGAAATAAAGTTTGGAGGAGTAGCCTAGTGGTTAGAGCAACTGCCTAATACCCAGAAGATCAAGAGTTTGATTTCCACTGGCACTCCCTGTGACCTTGGACAAGTCACTTTATCCTCCATTGCCTTGGAAGAAAAGGCCTGGCAATCTACTTCCAGAGATACAATTGCCAAGAAAACTGAGGCAGCTGGATCACCAGGAGTCAGCACTGACTTGATGGTACTGAAAGAAAAAAAAAGTTTGGTTATTAATTGTGCAAGATCCTTTTATACGTCTTAATTTTAGGCCATTTTATTTAGTAATCAATAGTTTAGAATTTTGCTTGAATTTACTTTTTTTTGTCTAATTCTGCAGGTATTATTAGAAGTCTTGCTGCTCACACAGTAAACCCTGACCAAGAAATTAGCCAGTGGACGACGGCAGACAATGATGAAGGGCACAGCAGCAATCAACTCAGACTTGTTCTTCTTCTGCAGTACTTAGAAAATCTGGAGAAACTGATGTATAATGCTTATGAAGGATGTGCCAATGCACTGACTGCTCCACCCAAGGTCTGTGCACATTAGCCATAAAACAGCTCAATTTTATGACTGCAGCATCGTCAGTTTCCTTCAGAACAGTAGATAATTTCTCTACCAAGCTGATATGAGCTACTTGGTCATGTCATTGTAACATGCTTCTATTTGTGTGTCAGCACAGTGGATTCTTCAAGTTTTGAAGTTTTTCAATCTCTAGATTTCCTGCATGCCGCTGAACCTGCTACTGCAGAGCCAGTCCCAGAGCTGGTCAAAGGTATTGAGTGCCCTAGGCTAGGGGGGTGGGCAATTCCGATCTCCAGGAACAAGCAGGAATGTAGCCTTCAGATATGGGTATCGTCGGTACCGACTGAGCATGCGTGGGAATGCTCCCCAATGTCCAATTAGGAAGCTTTGGGAGTATCCCACAGTGCCTGTGTGCTGCCTTACCGCCTTTCCCAACTGCCTCTCTCCAGTTCTTAGTTTTCCGTGGAGCCAGCAGGTCGTTCCTGTCACTGCAGAAAATTCTCCTTATTGCCCTTCTTTTTTGTGGTCGTGTCTGCCTTCCTCGACACTTTACCGGTACAGCCGGTTTTTCTTTCTTTCTTTCTTTCTTTTCTTTAAAAAAAAAATAAAAATACTTAATACTTTTTTCCACTTGCACGTGCCTTTTTGGGCCTAAGGCCCATAAATTCCTCCACAATGGAAAAACCCTCTTCGGGTTTCAAAAAGTGCACCAAGTGTGGCGGTACTATCTCCGTCACCGACACCCATGAGTGGTGTCTAAAATGTTGAGGTCCTGACCACTCCATCACAGAATGTATGGCCTGTGCCATGATGTCTAAAAGAGGTCGGCAGAAGCGAGCTGCTAAGCTCAGTACCCTGTTTCCCTCTGATGCAGCCTCGGTGGCATCGACGTCTTCCAGGGCTTCCTCTTCCTCCCATGGATCTCAGGTAACTAAACACAAGTCTAGCTGGTCCTCAAAGGGTAGATCTCCTTCTAAGCATCGAGATGCCTCTGGCGTTGCCCTTGAGGATTCTGCACCGGCATAATTGCCCCAGCGGGAGGCTTCGGCTTCCAAAGCATTATCAGGGCTCCAGGACGTTCTCGAGGCCTCAACCTCGGCAGAACTACTGGTGCCATGCTCTGGGGTACCGGCTGTTTTCTCCGGAACCGACATCCGGGCATCGGCAGTGTCGATAGACCAGAGATTCCTGGCTATTGAACGCAGTCTAGCGGCTCTCCTTGCGGCATCGACACCCTCGGAACCACGTCAGACAGTTCAACCGGTACCGGAACCGACTTCGACACCGGTACCGGAACCGACTTCGGCACCGGTATCGGTACCGGTACCGACAGCATCGACATTGGTGTCTGCATTGCTGGCACCCAGTCATACGATGCCCTCCGGTACCGATTACTCCCGGTAACGACTTCGGTCGGTAAGGGTATTGGGCTCTTCAAGAGCATCCGGACAGATGGTACTTAGAGTCCTCAGAAGAATCTGAGGATTCTGACAGTTCTGTCGATGCAGGAATACTTCTCCCAGAGGAGCCTTCCTCCCCTAAGCACAGGATGTCTCCTTCAGAGGATATTTCCTTTCAGGACATCATCGGGGAGGTGGCTCGAGGTCTGTCCATTACTGTGGCTCCTGAATCAGAGCCCAGAGCAAAGGAGTTGGAAATTTTATAATATTCCAAAGCTCCTAAAGAGGCAGCTACTCTACCCATCCATGAGATCTTGCATGATCTCATGCTAAGAATGTGGAAGACGCCTCTTACCACCTCTCCTCACTCTCGTAGACTGGATACTATGTATCGAGTTCCTCCTTGTCCTGGTTTCCAGAAGACTCTGCTTCCTCACCACTCTATTGTAGTGGAATCAGCTATGAGAAGGATCAGGAGTGCAGAGAGACATGCCTCTAATCCTCCAGGACGCGAGTGCAGAACTTTGGATGCTTTTGGACGTCGTACTTTCCAAGCTTCCATGCTTTCTGCCAGGATCAGTTCCTATATTTTATATATGGGAATGTTCCTGAAGGAAGTTACAGGGGATTTAGAGGTTTTGAGTCCTCTTCCTGAGGATAAAAGACAGGATTTTCTCACATTGATCAAACATGCCCAGGATGTTTCTAAATTTGTCAACCGTGCAGCTTTTGACTGTTTTGAGTGCATAAGCAGAACCTCTGCCATTGCCATAGGTGCACGTAGAATTGCCTGGCTCCAGGCATCTGATTTGGAGCTCTGGGTACAAGACAAACTGGGCAATATTCCTTGTACTGGTGAAAACCTGTTTGGTAAAGATTGGCAAGAAAAGGCCAATGAGTTGGATGCTGACAACTCCACTTTGGATAGGCTATTCAAAGCCACAGCTGATCTTGCGAGAAGTCTTTCAAGAAGACTTTCTTATCAAAAAGAGGTTTTATCCCTCTTATTCCCAGCAGGGAAGTTCTACAGGTCAGCCTACCCGGAAGGGTCAGCAACTACCTAAACAAAGGAAAGCAAAGACTGCTAAGCATCAACCGTCTCAGCAGTCTTAGCCTCCACAAGGCCTTTGACTTTCATCTAGAGAACTTAGCCTTCCTGGCCCTGAATGGACCAGAGCCTTCCACCATTCCAGGAAGGTTATGTCACTTTGCCCCCAGGTGGGAGCATATAACAGCAGAGCAGTGGACACTCTCCATTATAAGAGAGGGGTACAAGCTGCACTTCCTGTGCATGCCCCCTTCCACCATGGTAAGACAGTTCAATTCTCAGACCCCTCTCATCAACCTGTTAGATCAAGAAGCCACTATGCTTCTTGCCCAAGGGGCAATAGAAGAAGTACCCATTCATCAACAGGGTACAGGGTTTTACTCCCCCTATTTCCTTATCCCAAAGAAAACAGGGGGATACAGGCTTACTTTGGACCTCAGAGAATTGAACAAATTCCTTTTCAAAGAGAAATTCAAGATGATTTCTTTAGGAACTCTGCAGCCATACCTTCAGAGTCAGGATTGACTTTGTTCTCTAGATATCAAGGATGCCTACACTCATGTTCTCTTATCCACCCAACTCACAGGAAGTTCCTTCGGTTCCTTTTTCAAGGAAAGCACTACCAATACAGGGTGCTTCCTTTTGGCCTGGCCTCAGCACCAAGAGTGTTCACGAAATGCATGGCTGTGGTAGCAGCATTTCTCCGCACTCTAGGGGATATTTGTCTTCCCCTACTTAGACGACTGGCTCATTCGAGCACCATCAGAGTCAGAGGCCATGACTTCTCTATCTTGCGCAATGCGTGTCCTTCAGTATTTGGGTCTGGTCATAAACATCCCAAAATCCAGTCTAACTCCCACTCAGTCTCTAGAGTTCATAGGAGCTTTGCTGGATACCAGAAAAGCAAGGACCTATCTTCCCCAGGCCCGTTGCCTTCGCATGGTGCATTTAGCTTCTCAAGCAGTGCTGAAGCCTCATCTCACTGCTCGAGAAATGCAACAACTACTAGGCCACATGGCATCTACCGTGCATGTGGTTCCTTATGCTCGCCTTCATATGAGAGCAGCCCAGTGGACTTTATCCACTCAGTGGACCCAGGCATCAGGGTGCCTGTCAGACAAAATAGCAAACACAAATCGCCTTATTTTGTCCCTCCAATGGTGGCAGTCCACTCAGAACCTGTTGCTGGGGTCCCCATTTCAACAATCCTTACCCCAGGCAACTCTCACAACAGATGCTTCACCAATGGGTTGGGGAACTCATCTGCAAGACCTCTCCACCCAAGGCACCTGGACTCCACAGGAGACTCATCTACATATCAATTCTCTTAGAGCTCAGAGCAATCTTCCTTGCTCTTCAAGTGTTACACACCCTGCTCAGCTACAGGACAGTCCTCATTCATACGGACAATCAAGTAGCCATGTTCTACATGAACAAGCAGGGGGGAACAGGCTCTGTCGCTTTGCAACGAAGCTTTGCGACTATGGGCCCTCGCCAGAGAGCATCAGATTCATCTCCTGGAAGTGTATCTCCAGGCATAACTCTTGGGCAGACACTCAGTCGAGTTCTGCTTTCACACGAGTGGTCTTTGCATGCAGACCAGGTGGCCAAGATTTTTCAAATTTGGGGAACCCCGGACATAGACCTCTTTGCAAGTCTGTTGAATGCCAAACTTCCCCGGTTCTGTTCCAGAATTCCGGCTCAGGGCTCTCAGGCCAGGGATGCTTTCCTCCTTTACTGGGGTCAAGACTTCCTGTATGCCTTTCCACCCATTCCCCTAATTCTCAAAACCCTATTCAAGCTTCAGAGAGACAGAGGCCACATGATTCTCATAGCACCACATTGGCCACGTCAAGTGTGGTACCCTCTGCTTCTACATCTCTCTGAAGCTCCCTCCCTGGAGTTAGGTTCTGCTCTAGATCTCCTGTCTCAGGAGAACGGAATGTTATGGCATCCCAATCCCCAGTCTGCATCTCAGGGCTTGGTTGCTGAAGGCCTACATCTTCATGATCTTAACCTTCCTCAGCCAGTAAAGGATATCCTTTATGCTTCCAGGAAGCCTTCCACAAGACGCTCTTATGCTTTCAAGTGGAAAAGGTTTACCATATGGTGTTCGCAGAAGGGTCTTAACCCCCTTGTGATACCTCTGGAATCATTACTGGAGTATCTCCTTCATTTATCCAATGCAGGACTTAAGACTAACTCAGTGAGAGTCCTTTTGAGTGCTATTGCAGCTTCTTTTAAGCCTCGAAATGGACAACCTATTTCCTCCCATCCTCTTATAGCAAGATTTATGAGGCCTTCTTCTAAGCCTCCCATTAGGCCACCACCGGTGGCATGGGACTTCAACCTGGTTCTTGGTCAGCTCATGAAGCCACCTTTCGAACCCTTAGCCTACTACCTCATTGAAATTCATTTCTTGGAAGGTTATCTTTCTCATTGCAATCACATCAGCACGCCGCATCAGTGAGTTGCAGGTACTAGTAGCTGATCCACCTTATACAAGGTTCCATCACGACAAGGTAGTCCTTAGGACTCATCCACACTTTATGCCAAAGGTGGTCTCGCCTTTTCACTAAAACCAAGCAGTCTACCTGCCTGTGTTTTCCAAGGCCTCATGCATCTAATGCAGAAAGGAATCTTGATACTTTGGATTGTAAAAAAGCTTTAGCCTTTTACTTGCAAAATACACAGCAACATAGAAAGTCCTCTCAACTCTTTGTTGCTTTTGATCCTTCTCATTTGGGTCTTCCAGTCTCCAAGAGAACACTGTCCAACTGGATTGCACAGTGTATTTCCTTTGCCTATCAGAGTAAGAATCTTTCTCTGGAGGGCCATGTCACAGCTCACAATGTGAGAGCCATGGCAGCTTCAATGGCTCATCTGCACTCTGTCTATCGACGACATCTGTCGAGCAGCCACTTGCGCTTCGGTTCATACCTTTACAGCCCATTACTGCTTGGGCAAGGACTCCCGCCGGGATGCCTTGTTTAGTCAGGCTGTTCTCCAACACCTGTTCCATACCTAATCAACTCCTACCCACCATCCCTGGTTGGATGCCAGAGATCCATGGGGGGAAGTGGAGCCCTTTCATAGGGATACACAACTTCTGGGGTCTCTCCCTGGCATCTAAAGCTAGGGAGTCCCCATATGTGAAGACTACATTCCTGCTTGTTCCTGGAGATAGCATAGTTACTCAACTGTAACAGGTGATCTCCGGGAACAGCAGGAATTTAGCCTTCACAACCCACCCACCTCCCCTAGGAGTTGTATCTCTCTATTTTTCTCTTTCCCTCTCTCTCAGCTTTAAACTCAACTGGAGAGAGGCAGTTGGGAAAGGTGGGAAGACAGCACGCAGGCGCTTTGGGATGCTCCCAAAAGCTTCCTAATTGGACTCTGGGGAGCGTTCCTGCGCAGGCTCCGTCGGTACCGACGATACCCATATGTGAAGACTAAATTCCTGCTGTTCCCGGAGATCACCTGTTACAAGTGAGTAACTATGCTATCCTGGGGGGCCGCAGACCAGTCAGGTTTTCATGATGTCCTAATGAATATTCATGAGATCTATTTGCATCCACTGCCTTCCATTGTATGGAAATAGGACCATGAATATTCATTAGGGACATCATGAAAACATGATTGGTCTGCGGCCCTCCAGGACCGGAATTGCCAACCCTTGCCTTGGGGAAACATTCAGAATTACCCCATCCCAAAATTTTTGATAATTAAACTCAGCAGTCCTGATTGTCTGAATAGCACTCTTCCAACAACAATCCTGTAAAAATGCATTCTCCTGGACCAAGCAGGAAGTCAGTTCTCACATATGGGTGTCATCGACGCCGATGAAGCCCCTGCGGAGCATTTCCACAGCTTTCCATGAAAGCCTTTGGGAATGCAGGCACGCATGCGCGGTTCCCTTCCCGCCTAAAGGTGCCATCTTACCTCAGTCTCTCTTTTTCCGAGAAGCCCACCGGACGTGCTTCCTGTCATCCCGGATAAAAGTTTGATATTTTTTCAGCGATTCTCGCTATTTTTTCCTTCCCGGTTCGACACTGGTTCCCCTCCCGCCGGGTTCGGTACACCGGTATCGAGCCCGATTCTTCTTTTTCGGTTTTTGCCCTTCGTGGCTGGCGTTCGTGCCCTTTTTTGATTTTTCTCTGGAAGGCCTGTCCTTTGACCTCGCGGGGACTCTTTTTTTTCCCCCGATGTCTTCCAGTGGTTTCAAAAAGTGTGATCGGTGTAAGAAGTTGATGTCTCTCACCGACACACACGACTGCTGCCTTCGGTGCCTCGGTCCTGATCACGACCCTAAGACGTGTGGACCATGTGGGAAGATGTCTTCCAAGGCACTGCAAAGTTGCCAGTAGCAGAAAGAAAGGCTTTTCTCGGACTCAGCCTCCAGCCGGGCCCGGACCTCGACATCTCGTGATTCGGATCCTGAGTGCCGTCGAAGCTCCTTGGACAGGGGGTCCCCCGACCGGGAACGCAAAAGGAAGAAGCGGCTCGTGAGGGCGTCGTCGGAGGAGGTCCCTGGCTCCTCGAGGGCCAGGTCTAAGACCCCCATACCGTCGACCCGGGCCCGTGGAACAAGAGAAGCCTGCCAGAGTTCCTTGTGTGGAGCCGGGGTCTGCTGGACACGTAAGCCCTGTGGTCCTCGGACTCCTCCCAGAGAGCCGATGTCGGGCCCGAGTCGGTGGCTGATGCATCTCCCGAGCTGAGTCTCCGGATGACAGCCTTGGAGAGCAGACTGTCTGTCTGCCTTCATGGAGCAGCAGCGGGCACTGATGGCCAGCCTGTCTGGCGCATCTGCCCTGACCACCGGGACATTGACAACGAAGTCGACCCCAGAGACCGAGCCGATACTCAAGTCCATCATTGCTCAAAGTCGACCTCGATCGCGGTCTCCCTCGACTTCCCGTTCGGGACCGAGGGCGTCGACGCCAGTGCCTCTGGCGTCGGGGCGGGTGCCCCAGGGTCCTGCGGGGTCGGATCCTGACTCCTCGTCGGACGAGTCCGCCTGGGAGACGGAGGATGAGGAGTCCCCCGACACCTTCAAGACTCGGTGCGTCCCGTCGACTCACCGCAGTCTGAGCCCCGGAGTAGATCCCCCTCCGGAGGACACCCGGTTCTCGGAGTTTGTCCAGGATATGGCCACCGCATTGGCTATTCCGGCGGACCCCGAGGAAGAGCCTCGAGCTGAAGAGCTCGAGGCTCTGCAGTACGACTCTCCTCCGAAGGAGGCCTTTACTGTCCCGGTTTCTCCGATGCTGGAACGTCCCCTCTTCCGGATGTGGGAGGCGCCGGTTCTATGCAAGCGGGTTGATTCGATCTATCGACTCCGGAAGAGCCCTGGCTTTCAGAAGGCGCAGCTACCACACCATTCCATGGTGGTGGAATCGGCCATACATCGCCTGAAAAGTCAGAAGATGCACTCCGCGGTACCTCCTGGCAGGGAGGCCCGGAACCTCTATGGATTTGGTAGAAAGTGCTTCCAGTGCTCGATGCTTGCTTGCCGTGTCCAGTCTTATCAGCTGTACATGGGCATGTACTTGCGAGACCTGGCCAAGGAGTTGGCCGGGTTCTCTGCTGGTCTCTCCGGGGAACCCTTGCAGAGATTCAAGTCCTTGTCCTCGGGGATTCGGGAATGCTCCAAGTTCATGTCCTGCGCCGCCTACGATGTCTTCGAGGCTTCGGCCTGAGTTGCGGCAGCTGGTATCGCGGCTCGACGCCAGGCATGGCTGCAGTCATCGGACCTCGAGCGATGGGTTCAGGACAAGTTGGTCGATGTCCCTTGCTGAGGTGAAAACCTTTTTGGGAAGCCCATGGCTGAGAAGGCCACTCAGCTCGAGACCGAGCACCTTACAAGGAGAAGGCTGTCTAGAAAGACCTCTGCCCCTTCTCACAAGAAGAAGGGCTCGGGTAAAAAGCCCTTTTACCCGAGGAAGGGCACTGCCTACAAACAGTGCCCACGGTATCAGGCTGCCCAAGCTGCACCCCAGGGTCAGCAAGCCAAGGGGCAGGGTAATGGGCCCCATAGGCAGAGGACCCCCAAGCCTCCGTCCCCTGCTCCCACTCAGCAGGGTGGGGCTTTTTGACTCCTCAAGCATAGCCTCTCCGTCCCTGCTCTCCCATCCCTGCACAGGAGGTCGCCTCGCCCTCTTTGCCCACCAGTGGCCCCACATCACTGGGGACAGATGGGTGTTAAACATAGTCCACAACGGCTATGCACTACACTGTCACCAACTGCCTCCTCCATATTTTCCAGGGGAGCCTCCAAGGCTTACCCTGCATACAGATCTTCTCCTCCAGAAGCTCCAAGGTCTGTTGGTAGACAGGGCGGTGGAGCCTGTGCGCCTTCAAATGCACGGCCGGGGGTTCTATTCCAGGTATTTCCTGGTACCCAAAAGAACCGGTGGCCTTCGACCCATCCTGGACCTCAGGAATCTCAACAAGTTCCTAGAAAAAGAGAAATTCAAGATTCTTACTCTTGGAACACTTCTGCCCTACCTCCAGCAGGGAGATTGGCTATGCTCCTTAGATCTAAAGGATGCGTACACTCACATCCTCATTCATCCAGACCACAGAAAGTACCTCAGGTTCATTTTGGGAGGAAACCATTATCAGTACAGAGTACTGCCTTTTGGCCTCACCTCCGCTCCCAGGGTCTTTACCAAGTGCCTGGCAGTGGTGGCGGCCTACCTGAGAAATCAGGGAATCTTTGTCTTCCCCTATCTGGACGACTGGCTCATCAGGGGTCAGACGTGCCAGGAGGCCAGACAAGCCACCCTAAGAACTATTGCACTTCTACAAAGCCTGGGGTTTGTCATAAACTTTGCAAAGTCCACTTTGCTCCCCTCCCAGAACTTGGAGTTCATAGGGGCAAGGCTGGACTCTATCCTGGCAAAGGCATTCTTGCCATAAAACAGAGCCCAAAGACTGATGGACTTGGCCAACATGTTTCTCAGCAGGTCAGTGGTCTCCGCTAGACTCTGCCTGAGGCTGCTTGGCCACATGGCTTTGACAGTTCATGTAACCCCCAATGCCAGGCTCCATATGAGGCCTGCACAGTGGTGCCTTCGGAGTCAGTGGTCACAGGCCACAGGCAGCCTCAGAGACAAGATAAGGGTGTCCAGACCTTTTCTGGACTCCCTCAGCTGGTGGCTGCACCCACCCAATCTCCTGAAAGGGGTGCCTTTTCATATTCCTGGGTACACAGTAGTACTGACCACATACGCCTCTCTGCAAGGCTGGGGGGCTCATTGTCTGAACAAGTGCACCCAGGGCCTGTGGTCTCCCTGGGAAGCCGCACAGCAGATCAATCTATTAGAACTCAGGGCTATTCGATTAGCACTCAGTTTTCTCTCCTGCCCTGGCTCATCAATCTGTCCTGGTCCAGACAGACAACCAGGTAGCCATTTTTATGTGAACAAGCAAGGCGGGACTGGGTCCAGGCTCCTTTGTCAGGAGGCGCAAGACCTTTGCTCATTTGCCCTCAAGCACAACATGCTCCTCAAGGCTGTGTACCTTCCGGGCCAGGAAAACTACCTGGCCGACAGGTTGAGCAGAATTCTGCAGCCCCACGCGTGGCAGCTGCATCCTTTGGTAGTTCAGAAGATCTTCCTGAAGTGGGGTCTTCCTTTGATAGATCTGTTTGCCAGTCCACTGAACAAACAGCTGCCTCGGTTTATTTATTTTATTTATTTTTATTTTCATTTCTTATATACCGCACTATTTGCGATCAGCACGGTTTACATAAAACAAGAAGGTAACCGACAATGAACAAAAGTCAGGTCATTACATTGAACAGGAACAAGTAACTTGGAAAACAGGGTAAACTATATACATATGCATAACCATGAATGGGTAACTATATACATGTCAGAGGGAGTTATTGGGTATTGGACATGCTTAGTGGCTGGGGTTCGGGCAGTAAGTGAGATGCTTGATAAAGAGGAAATGTTTTAAGGCCTTTCTGAACTGGCTCAGGTTAGGGATCGCTCTGATGTGTGGTGGTAGGGAGCTGCTCCAGACAGCCGTATCCTCTGCGGGTAGCAGCAGATGCTTTTCTGATATCAGGGCCTCCTGTATGCATTTCCTCCCACGCCTTTGGTGGCCCGAACTCTATTCAAGATCCTTCAGGACAAGGCCTCAGTCCTGCTGGTGGCTCCCAGGTGGCCGAGACAGCCTTGGTTTTCACTTCTCCTTCAGCTGACGGTGGATCCCCCGCTGCCTCTGGGGTTGCAACCAGACCTTCTCTCCCAGGATCAGGGTTCACTTCTGCACCCCAATCCCAATGCTCTCAATTTGATGGCCTGGAGGCTGCAAGGGTAGTTTTGGCTCCCTGGGGCCTACCTCAGGAAGTTGAGGAGGTTGTCCTAGCCTCTAGGAAACAGTCCACTAGGAAAACCTATGCTCTCAAATGGAAAAGGTGGTGTCAGCTACGTACAGAGGATCCTTTTCTCCTGTACTGTACCAGTAGTGCTTCAGTACATACTGCACTTGTCCAATCAGGGACATAAGTCCAATTCTGTTAGGTTCCACCTCTAAGCTCTAGCAGCTCACCACTCACTGGTGGAAGGACATTCTCTGTCGGTTCACCCCTTGGTGTCCCGCTTTCTCAGGGGCTTGCTTTTGCTCAAGCCTCCAATCCGTCCTCCTGCTCCTGAGTGGGAGTTGAATGTGGTCTTGCAGCAGCTGACTCGCCCACCCTTTGAGCCGATGGCTACTTGCCCTCTACGCTTCCTGTCCTGGAAGACACTCTTCTTGATAGCCCTTACCTCGGCTAGGCGAGTGAGTGAGCTTCCGGCCCTGGTCTGTGATAGGCCTTACACTCGCTTCTATGGGAACAGGGTAGTCCTTAGGACTCTTCCCAAGTTCCTCCCAAAAGTTGTCTCCTCCTTCCACCTTAACCAGGAGGTGGTTCTTTTAATTCTTCCCTAGGCCTCATGCAAGCCAGGCTGAAGCAGTCCTGCATACCCTGGACTGTAGGAGGGCCTTATCCTTCTACCTTGACCGTACGCAGGGTCATAGAAGGGCTACTCAGCTCTTCATATCTTTTGACCCTAATAAGTTGGGGTTGCCTGTGTCCAAGCGTACCTTGTCCATCTGGGTAGCTGACTGTATCACCTGGGCTTACAAGGCGACTGACCTTCCTTTGCAGGGTCGGGTCACGGCCCACCGTGTCAGGGCAATGGCTGCCTCAGTGGCCCATCTCCGCTCTGTGCCCTTGGTAGACATCTGCAGGGCTGCAACTTGGTCTTCAAGCCAGACCTTTGCAGCCCATTACTGTCTGGAGAGGGATTCCCGTAGGGACAGTGCTTTTGGCCAAGCAGTACTCCGGAATCTTTTTGAGGTTTAGGCAACTCCTGCCCTCCTGCCCTCTGTTGGGCTACTGGTGGAGGTTGTGTCAGTGAAAAGCCTTTCTTTGATGCTGGGACTAGAGGGAGTTCTCTTGTTGAGCCTGTGTTCCTCAGTAGCCCAGAGCTAGGGAGTCACCCATATGCGAGGACTGACTTCCTGCTTGGTCCTGGAGAAAGAGTAGTTACCTGTAACAGGTGTTCTCCAGGAGCAGCAGGAATCAGTCCTCACGACCCTCCCTCCTCCCCTGGGAGTTGCAGTTGTACATAGTTTAATTTTTTCATTTTTGTGTGCTGTTCTTAGCTATGTCATTTGACTGAGATAAGATGGCACCTTTAGACGGGAAGGGAACCGCGCATGCATGCCTGCATTCCCAAAGGCTTTCATGGAAAGCTGGGGAAATGCTCCTCTGGGGCTTCATCGGTGTCGACGACACCCATATGTGAGGACTGATTCCTGCTGCTCCTGGAGAACACCTGTTACAGGTGAGTAACTACTCTTTATTGTGTGTGTGTGCTCTACCTTTCCTGCAGGTAAACTAATGTGCTGATGGCTCTTTGAGTTCATGTGGTGGTCAGAATCTGTTTCCTTATTGTTCACCAGACCAGTTTAGAACATATGGGTTGTGCGAGTCATCCAGAAGATGGAGACAGCCAATAGAGCTGTGAGCTCTGGCCTTTTTAGGCACTGTGCAGCAATATGATCTCCAGTATTCTGTCTCCAGAAGATGGTGATGGGCATGCTGTGCAGCAGGACTGATCTGGTGTTAGCGTTCTTGGGCCCAACTGGAGAATTGGGATTCCAGTTGAGTATAGCATTTGGAGAGCATCCAGACTTGGGTGACCAGAGACTGCTTGCAGGATGATATCTGGAGGAGTCTCCCTCACCATTGACCATTGCCAGCAGGTGCCAAGACCCTTCTATTCCTCTTTCTGGCTGTATTGCTTTGCTGTGTTTTTCTTTGGAGTTCTTCAATTTTTTTTTCTTCCTTTCTCCTCCCTATAAGCATCAGTCTGCTTTTAATTTGGTTTCTATTAAAGAAAAATAATGTTAGGGAACATTCTTAATGCTGGCTATCACATTGCTGAGGCTCATGGATGGCAGTTGCTTTACTTTGGTGCCTTTTTTTTGCTGTGTGCTGGTTTGCCTGCCTTGCCTCTATTGAGGTAAGCTGCGAAGGGGAGCTCCCAGAGAGGCTGTCGGGGGAGGTCGTGTTGTGGCCTGCACGGACGGATGGCTGACTCATAGCAGGGGCTGGGCTGCATGGAGCTGCTGTTGCTGCTTCAGGCTCTCCTGTTTTTCCTTCTCTGATTTTGAGCATTTTCAGGGCAGCCATGGAAGCACTCTGAGCAGGTCAACTGCCGCTTTAAATGCGGTGGACAGTGGAGTGTGGGGATTATTAGCAGCAAACAGAAATAAGTTATGCTTAGTTATGTCCAGGGGAAATTGGCTGCTGATTCCCTGCCCATGATTCAGTGAGACTGCTGGCAATGAGCCACAAAAAGTGCCTAGTCTGTGTGTGTGTGTATATATATGTGTGTGTGTATATATATGTGTGTGTGTATATATATGTGTGTGTGTATGTGTATGTGTGTGTGTGTATATGTATGTGTGTGTGTGTGTATATGTATATATGTGTGTGTGTTATGTTTATCATGGGTAACGAGGTTGAAAAATATACTGACTTATATAGTTATAGATCTATAACTTGCTACCGCATATTTCTAATAATATCAGTGCAGTGATTAGTTATACAAAATAATAAATCACTGATTAGTATCCAGAGGTCACGAGCTTGCTCTGCACTTGGAAGAATTATGGAAAACTAGTTTCTGACTAACGTTCACCCTTATGGAGGAAAAGAAAGAAGGCGTACCTTAGCTTGACCAGATGGACGAGCTGGAGCTCGAAGCAGTCTTTGGAGCAGCACAAGGGTTCAAGAAGGTGTCTAGGCTAAATTAATGCAGGCTTCAGCCTTTTTTGAGGCAAGCCACATGAGAACACAGAACTGGGGTATCTGTGAGTCTTCTCTGTCCTTAGGAGAACTGCCTTGCACACATGCAATGTGTATCTGTCTTTGCAGACAAGCAAGGTAGGCAGAAGGCACAAAAAGGCACGAAAGTTCATTTGCATACATATTCTTTGTGTAGAGTCTTCATCATAGGTCCAGTGATTGGTTGGCACAAGACAGTCCAACGTGTTCTCAATGAATCAGAAGGTAATGAACAGGTGTTCATCCTGCAGACACAGGAGCCATACTGAGAGAAGATAACGGTATGCAGTTTCGGACATCCCAAGGCCAGCAGCATAGGTAGTGGGTGATGAAGACCGGAGAAGCAGATGTTCTCTTGCATGTGGACAAATTATTGGCCTGGGAAACTAATTGGACAGACACAATAGTCTTCTGTATGCACAGGTATAATCACTTGGTAAGCAGCGAATTGTTTGGTCAGCTTTGGTTCAGGCTTTAATTTAATTAATTAATTTAATTTAATTAACTGATTTTTTTATATACCGTTCCTTCCATTGATCAGATGCGGTTTACATACTTTAGCATATGCAGGCCATAGGGGTGACAGCCCTTTAGGAGTTCATAGATCAATGCAGTTGCTGCCACAGGAGTTTGGCCAACCATGTTTCTTCCCCAGTCATGGCATCAGGAGGCATGTTGACCATAGGAAAAAGTGGTATCTACCTGGAAAGGGGAGTTCCAGCATTTGTTTTTCATTTTGGTTCTTGTCCTCTCTCCAAGTATAAAGGAGATCCTCAGGGCTTCAATAGGGCAGGAGACCCCAAAGTGTGTGTGTGTGTGTGTGGGGGGGGGGGGGTCAGTGAAGATTTGGGGGTTCATTCCTTGCTGGAACAGATCAACGGTCATCTTTCCAACTCTTACTAGGAATGGACCTAGTGGGTGCTGGCATGGTTTGGAGATTTTACAGATTGGATTTTTCCCAAAGTCTTGCTGATTTTAGTATTTGGTGTCTCCATGTCATGCTCTGGCCAAAAGGATGGTAGTCCTTTCCACTCTGGAGAGACTATAAGAGTAGGAAACAGGTTGATATTCCAATTTACTTTGCCTTTCCAAAAAGGGAGAGCACATTTTGCCCCATGCTGGATTTGAAGGGGGTTAGTTTGGCTCTTCAAGTTCCCCATTTTCTTATGGAAATCTTGAAGTTGGTGATTTTGGCAGTTTGCAGCAGGGATTTTCACATGGCATTGGACCTCAAGGAGGCATACCTGCATATTTCAATCTAGGAACCCATCACAGGTATCTGAGGTTTTACGTTCTCTGTGCCTGCTTTCAATTCTGTGTGCTTCTCTTTGGTCTTGCCACTGTGCCTCGGACCTTTTTGAAGGTTATGGTTATAATTGAATGTTATGGGGGCAGGAAGATATTTTGGTGTCTCCTTACCTGGATGACTGGCTGATTTGAGCAAAGGCTGAGGGCTTTCAGGTAATAGGGTGGATGGTTTATCTGTTGCAATCTCTGTTGGGTCATCAACTTCAAAGAGAACAAGCAATTCCTTTTTGCAGTGCACAGGATATTTGGGAACCTGTTTTGGCACTCAGAAAGGGAAGGCATTTCTTCTGTACACAGAATGGAGAGGTTGCAGGCTCAGATTCAAGCTTTGGTGGCAGTGCAGGCACTGGGGTCAATGGTGGCCATGCTGGAGTTGGTATCATGAGCTCAGGTTCACATGTGACCCATTCAGATAACCTTGTTGATTCTCTGGGCTGGCCCACTCCAGATCTCTGGGAGGTGAATGCCCTAGACGAGAAAAGCCAAACCAAGGCTGAAATGGTGGTTATCCCCTTGCAGTTTGTTGAAGGGAGTGGATCTGGTACCACCACATTGGGTGATTGTATCATTGGCATGAGTCTGTTTGGTTGAAGCACGCATTGTTTTGGACCAAGTGGCTCCAGGTCACTGGCCATGAACAGAAGCCTCTTGGTCCATCAATTGGTTGGAAACCAGGCCATCAATGCTCTCTGGCTCTTTCTTCCCCTGCTGAAGGACAAGATCATCAGGATGTACTTGGACAATGCCATGGCAGTGGTGTATATTAATTGGCAGGGGGCAAGAGGCATCTTAGGGTTATTGGCAGCTCACATTGTGGGAACAGCAAATGTGCGGGCAGACTATTTGAGCAGGAATTCAGTGGACCCAGGAGAATGGAAGTTGTCAACATGGGCCATTCAGCAAATTTGCAATTGGTGGGAGCACTTGTGATGGGCATTCTGCCAAGTTGCCATTAGGTCAAGTGCCTTGATTTTTGTCAATGCAGAGTCTGCTGCAGAGGCTTTGGATGCTTAGATGCAGGCATTGTCCTGGTTGGGAATTTTGCATGTTTTTCCTCTCTGGCATCTGTTGGGTCAGTCGCTGCAAAGAATAGTGGTCCATCCCAGGCTGATAATCCTGGTCGCTCCAGACTGGCCAAGGCATTGATGGTTTGCAGACTTGGTATATCTCCAGCAGGGTGGCAAACTTTGTTCTCCCATTAGTGAAGGATCTTATCAAGTAGGGTCTGATCCTCATGGACAGTCCATCTCACTTGTGTCTTATGACTTGGCTTTTGAAAGGTCCTGCATGTGGAAGTTAACACGACCCTACTGCAATCCTGTAAGAGAGAGTTCCCTGGCCTCTGCTAGGGTATGCGGAAAGGGGGATTTGTGACGTTAAGGCCTTTTATTTTGCACATTTTAACTTCTGCAAAAAAAAAAAAAAAAGGCTATCTGAAAAAGGGTTTGGCTGTAGCCTCTGTGAGTGCAGATGGTGGAGCTGGCATGTTTTTGCAGTTGTCTGGAAGGTTCTCCTTTGGGATCACTTTTGGATATTTGGTTTCTGAAAGGGGTGGCTCACTTACTTCCTCCACATCAGGTGGTAGTTTGAAGTGAGTCAGTCTGGAACTTTGAGCGTTTGGGGCCCAACCTTTTGAGCATCTGAGCAGGGCATTGGTGAAAGATCTCACCTTGAAAGTAATTTTCTTGGTGACCATCAGTTTGGCAAGACGCATCTCTGAATTGCAGGCATTTTCCTGTTGGGAGCTGCCTTTGGATTTCATGGAAGTGGGTGTAGTGATTCAGACTGTTAATTCCTTCCTTCCAAACATAAGAACATAAGTTATGCCATACTGGGTCAGACCCAGGTCCATCAAGCCCAGTATCCTTTCTCCAACAGTGGCCAATCTAGGTCAGAGATTGTCTTGTCCTTTCATGTCAGTCAGGCTTTGAGTTACCATCTCTTCGGCACAAAGACTGGGCAAGAGTTTGCTGCCCTTTGACTGTTGAATATGCATAGGGCACTCATGCACTACCTGGAAGTGACCAATCACTTTCAACACTCAGATTGGCTCTCTTATTCAGTGAGCAATTTGATGAGAGGTGTAGCAACCTCATGGGCAGAGTCTTGCTCTGTTTTGGTAATCAAAATTTATAGGACAGCAATGTAGTCCTCCTCTCATTAATTTTCGAAGCACTATCATCAGGATGTTTGGGCTAGGGAGGATGCTACTCTTGATATTGGGGTGCTTTGAGTAGGGGTTTTGGCATCCCACCCAATATAAGGGGTGCTTTTGTATGCCATGCATTCTGGACTAGTCAGGATGATAGGAAAAGAGAAATTTTGATCTTTTTTTTCTTTCCATGCGTCCTACCAGACCAGTCCAGAGATTGAACCTGGTTCTGTCTCTTTCTCACTCCTGGTTTTGTCTATATTTGCAGGCTGGTGGGAGTTCAGATCACCGGGTTTACTTGAGCATCAGTTTTAGGGTTTTGAGTTCCTGGATACTCTTTGTCCTGGGGGAGTAGTTAATAAAGTTCTAGTTGAAGAGTCTCGCTCATTGCTTTGTTACAGAAATACTAGAGAATATGTGGCTGTACAGTGCCTAATAATATAGGCGAAAGCTCACAGCTCGTCTCCATATGGAATGGAGGAGTGGCCTAGAGGTTGGGGCAAGGTACCGCAGGCCGGAAGGTCGGGGGTTCAAATCCCACTACAGGACAGCAACCTTGGGCCGGAAGGACTGTGGTTTCTAGTCCCACAGGTGCTCCTTGTGGTCTTGGGCAAGCCATTTAACCCTCCATTGCCCATGTTCCCTGTAAAATAGTTATCTCCAAGTTATAAATGCCCTGTTCAATGTAATTTCAGTTTGTTCAATGTAAAACCACCTTGATATCATGAAAGGCGGTATATAAGAAATGTTAAATAAATAAAACAAATAAATATGCTGGCTGATTGGCCCAATCCATGAGTTCTGGCCTGCTAGGACTCGAGGAAAGAAAATTACCAGATTAAAACCAGATTTCTCCTTTGCTTTGAAAGTTGCTTCTCTTTGCTGCCCTTCAGTAGCTGCTACCCTAGGTGACTGCTTAGTCTTGCCTAATTGACCTGGTCCTGACCGGCTGTCTATTTTTTTGTCGTCTTAGATCATTACTGATGCTTTTAGGGACCCAAGTGATAGCTTTGTTGTGTGGTGTTTTTGTGTGTGTAGTGGCTTGCTTTGTGTTTTTTTTGGTGGGAGGGGGGTTATTCGAGGACATTTAGATAGGGAGTTCCATCTTTGTGCATCTGTCATCAGCAAGGGCGCGATTACTTACCAATAACCGGTGTTATCTAATAACAGTAGTACAATGAGCCACCCAACCTGCTTACTTCCCCATAACACAAGATATGACATACTGGATCAGACCAAGCAGTATCCTGTTTCCAATAGTGGCCAATCTAGGTCACAAGTACCTAGCAGTTTCCCCAAAAGAGACAGGTTCCTCAGTGCTCGTATTGGGTGCAACTCTATTCCATTATACATTGTCAGCTGTATTATGCATTTGTTTTTAAAAACATTTATTAACCACCATATGCTACAGCGTTCAAGGAAGTATACATCAATATATAAAACACAAACTCTCCCACTCTCCACCCTCAACCCCCTAGTGCTGAGGTGCCCTCCCCACCCTCACAATGCCCACAAAACACTGTCATCACTGCCTATAACCACCACTACCACCTAGGAAGGAAAAAAAATGTTTTTAAGGCCTTCCTGAACACCAGCAGGTCCATTAACTTACACACCACCTCTGGAAAGGTATTCCAGAGTCAGAGCTTCTGCCAAGAACACCTTTGCCTACCATTGCTGCAAATGGATTTGAGTAAACTCAGGCACAACCAACAGCTGCACCTGCGCAGAGCGAAGGGTCTGGGTTGATACTAAGACACCACAGTCTGTAGATAACACTGTCACAAACTTCTTACCAGGAGCAACATTTTAAATATACACCTTTGCCAAATAAGAAGCCAGTGCCATTGCTGCAGAACACCCACAACAGAGTCCTATTTGCCCAGCCCCCACACCAGCCAGGCTGCTGAGTTTTGAACCATCTGCAGCTTCCTAAGCAGATAGCCAGGCAACCCAACATACAAGGCATTACAGTAGTCCAGGTGAGACAATGCAAGTGCCTGAACTAACAGACGCAGTGTCTCCCTATCCAAAAACAGATGCCGGAAAACTCGCAGATTATACGCGGACCATACTACCTGGGATACCTACTCATGCAAGGACAAATCCCATGTCCATCATGACCCCCAAATCACGTATCTCCTTTTTCCACTTCAGATGGACTCCCGCAATCGAGAGCACAGTTTGCAACATATCTGCAAAAGCGCCCCACACAGCAACACCTGTGACTTAGCAAAGTTCAGGACTAGGCAGTTGGCCTGTAGCCAAACAGCAATTTCCCCCAAACACTGATTGTCTCACTGAAGCACCACTGACTCATTTTCATATTCAAAGTAAACTGAAAAGCAGCAGGTTTGCTGATCTATAGGAAGTCCCTCTGCTCTTTCAGAGATATTCTGACTCACAGTTAAACCATTTGCATAGCTTAATGCAGTACTATAAAGTATAAATCACAGGTCAACATTACAGCTTATAGCTACAGTAATTTATACTTTTGAGTTATTAATCATGGAAACAAAATTAATGTTCAAGAAATTTCCACTCTTGCTCCTCTGACTAGCAAAGTTGAGAAGTCCTTCTGAACAACAGTGCTAAAAATTGCTAGCAAATGTAACAAAAGAACATGAAATGCCATATTGGTCAAACCAAGGTCCATCAAGCACAGTATCCTGTTTCCAACAGTGGCCAATCCAGGTCAGAAGTACCTGGGAGGTTCCCAAAAAGGTACATAGGTTCTACATTGCTTGTCCCGGGGCAAGCAGTGGATTTCCCGGGTCCTTTTTTGATTACGCATTGTGAAAAAATATTTTCTCTTATTAGTCTTAGATGGGTTACACTGTAGCTTCATTACATGTCCCCTAGTCTTTCTACATTTTGATGGCGTAAACAATTGATCTATGTTTACCCATTCCACTCCATTAATTTATAGACCTCTATCATATCTTCCCTCAGCGGTCTCTCTGCCAGGTTGAAAAGTCTCTCCTCATAGGGATATTCTTCTATCCCCTTTACCATTTTGGTGGCTCTTCTCTGTACCTTTTCTAATTCTGCTATATCCTTTTTAAGATACCGCGACCAGAATTGGCACACAATATTCAAGGTGCGGTCACACCATGGAACGATACAGAGGCATTATAATATCCTTTCTCCAGAAACAAGCAGGAAGTTAGTCCTCACATAAGGGGTGACGTCGACACAGACTGAGCCCGCACGGAGCATTTCCCCAGCTTTCAAAGAAAGCCTTTGGGAATGCCACCACACAAGCATGGTCCCCTTCCCGCCCCAGGGTACCATCTTAGTCTCCCTTTTTCTGCAGAGCCCTTCGGACGTATGTCTAATCCCTGGAAAAAGTCTTTTCTCCTTCCACCCAGTTTATGCTCAACTGGAGTTTGTCCAGGATATGGCACAGGCCCTAGCACTCACCTCTGAGGAGTTCAATATTTTGCAATATGAAGTTCCTCATAGGGAAGCGCTCTCAGTGTGGTTCCTCCCACTCTGAACAGTCTCCTGCTCTGCATGTGTGAGACCCCGGCCTCTGTTCTGATCATGAGCAAGCACCTGGTCGCTATGTACAAGGTCCAGCGAGGTTCCGTAAAGCCCAGCTTCCCCATACCTTGGTGGTCGAATCGGCCATACGGAAGCTAAAGAGCCCAAAGACTCATTCGTCAGTCCCTCCAGGCAGAGTGTCTCGTTACCTCGATGCCCTGGGGCGCAAAGCTTAACAGGGCTCCATGCTGTCATGCCGCATCCAAGTTTTATTTATTTATTTTATTTATTTAACATTTTTTATATACCGTCTTTCTACGAATCAAAACGGTTTACATAGAACAAAAAGCAGTGTATTTCAACTGTTTTCATGGAACAATTAACAGGGTACAGAATAAAACAACAAGAACAACAAAATTATATTATTCAATTAATTACCTTGAACAGTGAACAACTATTTACATTTTTACAAATGTATGTGCAAGGCTACGGATGGGAGTATTGTAAAGTTTAAAAGAACAAGGGCAGGGGGTAGAAAATAAGGGGTTTAGGTATTGGGGTGGGAGAGAAAAATGATCGAGGAAGAGATGAGTCTTTAACTTTTTCCGGAAATCAGTGTGGCTCACGCAGTTGCGCAGCTCATGCGGAAGGGTGTGTTCCGAAGGGAAGGAGCATAGAGGGAAAAGGTCTTGTTCCATGTGGATTGTTTGCAGTGTTTTTTAGTTGAAGGTATAGTCAGTAAGTTTTTAGTGATAGAATGGTGAATTCTAGTGGTGTTGGAGAAGGCAAGGAGAGGGGAGTGGCATGGAGCTGACTCCTTAGAAATAATTTTGTATATTAGAGTAAGAACCTTGAATTTCACTCGGTGATGAATTGGGAGCCAGTGGAGATCATAGAGGATTTGTGTAATATGAGCTTGTCTAGGATTGTTTGTTATGAGACGCGCTAATATATTCTGGGCTAGTTGGAGGGGTTGAATAGTGTTCTTAGGGAGGCCCTGATCAGATTACAATAGTCAAGCGAGGGGGTTGTAAGGGCCTGACAGACAGTACGAAAGGAATCGGGGCTTAGAGGCTTGAGGTTCCTGAGAGTGCGTAGCTTAGCGTATACTGTATTAGTAGTTTTCTTTATTTGATCTGAGAAAGATAAGTTCTGATCAAGTATGATTCCAAGATATTTCACCTGGTTTTTTTATAGTGAGAGTGAGATCGTCAAAGGTGAGGGTTGTAGGGGGATGTAGGAGGGGTTAGAGAAAACTTGGAGTGCTTCAGTTTTGGATTGGTTGATTATTAGGTTATGATGAGAGAGCCATGATTTGAGGCTGGTTATACATTCATTTAGCTTAGAGAAGTTAGGGTTTTAGAGGTTAAATGGGGTGAAACACATCATGTCATCTGCATATATTTGATACTGGATGCCATAATTCTGGAAGATCGTGCATACATGTTGGAGGAAGATATTAAAGAGTAATGCAGATAGACTAGATCCTTGAGGTACGCCTTGTTTTAGTGTGAAAGGGATGGAAGTATCACTTCCAATACGGACCTGTTGGGTTCTGTCATCTAGGTAGGATTTAAACCATTTTAGGGTTGTGCCTCTCAGTCCTATATCATGAAGTCTGTGTAGGAGTTGAAGGTGGGGGAGGAAGTCAAAAGCAGCGGATAAGTCTAGGAAGATGAGTAGACATCCTTGGGTGGAGTTCTGGGTGTGTGCATACAGGGAATCTAGTAAGGAAGTGAGGAGGGTTTCAACACCATGAATTTTTTTTGAATCCATGTTGGAATAAGTTAAGGGGGGAGTGGTCATCAATATAGTCCTGAAGTTGGATTTGGACAAGCTTCTCGGTTATTTTTGCAAGGAAGGGGATACTAGATATGGGTCTATAGGAAGAAGGAGAGGTGGGGTCTAGTTTTGAACCTTTTAGGATTGGACGGATAGAGGCACTCTTAAGTGAAAGTGGAACGGAGCCTGACTGGAGAGAGGTTTGTACAATATTCAAGATGTAAGGGGGGAGAGAACTTCTGGTAGATTTAATCCAGGGGACAGGACAAGGGTCAAGAGCAGAGGTTGAGGCATTCAGTTCTTTAATAACATCAGATACATTGGCTAATGTGATGGTATGAAACTCATTCCATGAGTCTGGAAGGGTTGCCTCATGAATTTGGGTGCCATGGGTAGAAGTGGGTCGGGGGTTATTGGTTAAAGGTGGGAGGAATTTAGATGAAAGATGGTTAGCTATAGTTTGTGCGGATTTTTTTGGTGGTTGGTCATGTTGTAGAGGTTCATTAATTAGGGATTTGGTAATAGAGAAGAGTTCTCATGGTTTATTAAGAGCTCTTTGTATGATATTCTCATTATACTCTTTTGTGAGTGAGTGTTTCTACGCAGTAGGATTGGAGTTTAGATGTGTAGGCGATATGTATATTGGGGTCTTGAATACGTCTCCATCTACGTTCAAGACGTCTGAGATCCCTTTTAAGGTTCTTCAAGTTTGTAGAGAACCAAGGGGTTATTCTTCGGTGTTTTTGCGGAAGTTGCTTGGGTGGGAGTAGGGAGGCTGCGGATAAGATTTTATTCCAATTAGCTATGAAGGACTCTTGGTTTAGGTTGATATTGTCTAGCTGGTCAAGTGAAGGGATTGTTTGCTCCAAGAAGTTGGCTACATTAAATTGATTGAATTTACGGGTATGTTGGGGATGGCTGTGTGGTTGGTTTCTGTGGGCGGAGCAGGGGACGGAGAAGAGGATGAGTGCATGATCAGATCAAGGTATGGGTTGAATGGAGTGTTGGATCTGATCATTGAGACGAGGATGTTGTGGGATAAATATAAGGTCGAGGATGTTTCCTTTAGAATGTGTAGGGAGTTGGAGTATTTGAGTGAAATTAAGTGATTTCATTGCTTGAAGGAAGGAGGATGATTGTGTAGAGGATGTAGAGTGCAGGTATAAATCTCCTAAGATAATTAGGGGGCGTGAGGTAGGTTGAGGAGAGCAGGCTATGTCTAGGATCATGGAGAGATCAGATGAGTCAGTCAGTAAGTTTACCAATTATTCATTGGTATGTTCCTTCATGATCTCACTACGGAGCTTGAAGGTTTCGTGGTGAGCCTCGATGGAGATCTCCAATGCTTTCAGGCCCTCTCAAAGTCTATCGGGGAGTGTTCGAAGTACCTCTCGTGAGCAGCATACAATGGCTTCGAGTCTTCCGCCCGAGTGGCAGCAACTGGCATCAGAGCTTGCCACCAAGCTTGGCTCCAGTCCTCGAACCTGGAACAGTAGGTCCAGGAGAGGCTGCTGGACATCCCTTGCCTTGGGGAGCAGCTCTTTGGCAAGCTCATGGAGGACAAGGCCGTGGAGATCAAGACAAAGTACATGACTTGTACTCTCCTCTACTGAAAAACCTCCTCCCTCCCCAGGAAGAAGCAGCAGAGAAAAAGCTGCTCTTCCAATGGAAGGGGCTCCTGTACAGGGGCTACCTGGTCTACCTGCCTGCGTCGACCTCTGTTCAGGATGGCCAGGATAAATCCACGGCCCTCACAAGTAGAAGGACCCTAAGACCCAATCCCTGGCTCCAGCTCAACCAGCCTCTGAGTTTTGACACTCTCTATATAACCTCTCGTCCTCTGGCAGGGTGGCTATCCGTCAAGGGGCGTTTGGTCCATTTATCCCACAGGTGGGAGTCCATCTCCACCAATACCTGGGTTCTCCAGGTTGTCTGGGAGGATTATCACCTCCATCTGGACCAGGCACTTCCTCTGTACTTCCCCAGCACCAGGCCTTCCTGAGTCAGGAACTCGCAGGACTCCTTGGACAGCGCGGTAGAACCAGTCCCATTACAACTCCAAGGATGGAGGTTTTACTCCGAATACTTCCTCGTCCAGAAGCGGACAGGGGGCCTTCAGCCCATCCTCGACCTACGGAACCTCAAGTTCCTTGCGCGGGAGAAGTTCAAGATGCTCTTCCTTGGAACCTTACTACCCTACCTCCAGAAGGGCGATTGGCTATCCTCCTTGGACTTAAAGGATGCTTATGCTCACATCCTTGTCCATCCCAAGCACAGAAAGTACCTCTGCTCTATGGTTCAGGGAACCATTACCAGTACAGGTTACTTCCCTTCAGCCTCGCATCCACCCCACGGGTCTTCATGAAGTTCCTGGCCGTGGCTGCAGCCCATCTGCGGCTGCAGGGTGTCTTTGTCTACCTGTACCCCGACAACTAGCTTGTAACAGGGAGCAAGGCCTCCGAAGCCAGGCTGGCCAAGGACTGCACCATTTACCTCCTGGAGCATCTGGACTTCATGATCAATTACCCAAAGTCCCACCTCACTCCAGTCCAGTCCCTGGAGTTCATCGGAGCTCGCTTGGACACTCTTCGAGCCGTGGGTTTTCTCCCACAGGACAGAGTGGACCGTCTCGTGTCCCTGCTGTCTGAGGTGCGGTGCTGCAGCTTGTCAGACGGCTGCCTGGGTGAGAATGTTCACAGTCTTGGCAAGTGCATATGTCAATATGATTTGCAAGGGATTGTGGGCAATGCAGTCCATTCACACCCGACACAGCTGCTCACAATAATTTAGTTGTGCTCAAGTGTAAGACCAATAAGATATTTATTTATGGGGTTATTTCTCCCAACACAGATATGCTTGGTAGCACATAAATCAGGTTACTTGCTTTCAGTGTTAAACTTGAAAAAACAAAAATCAGGAAACAACATTTGAACTTGTCAGGCAATCAAAGCAAAAGAAATAAGACCTGGTTGGCAACAAACTGGTCTTTTCTGTAGGCTTTAGCTAATATTTTCTTAGCATGTATCAAACAACCAACCAAAAGCTACAAAGAAAGAAAAAACTGTTCTTCTCAGGTTAACTTCTTGTATCTTCCCACATAGATTCAGAAGTGATTCTCTCAGAGCCCACAAGCAATTAGGTAAGGCTCAATTGCTAGCAGTTATCCAGCTGAAACCCCTTAGCTGGCTTGCTTTCTACTGCGTGGCTAGAAATCCTACACAAGAGCTTTTCTGAGTAGATTAAAGAACAAGTTTGTATTTCTTTGTGATGGTTGCTGTACTTTAACAGAAAATCACCAAAGGAGTTTAGACAGAGAGCAGTCCATGTAAACAGATTCTTCATCTGCTATCACCCCCTCTTCTTCAACAAGCATGGGTTCAATATCATGGATTGGCACAGATGAATCTCCCAATGGAGCACTTTCAGGAGAATACTTGTTTCCCTGCTGTCTTTCAAGGTTATAGCTAGGGCATAGATCAGTGTTCATACCTGAGCTTCCATTGCTGTTAGAGTTCCTCTCTATATAGCCTGGCCAGTATGTAGTCCAGTTCTTATGTCCAGCCTTCCAATCCAGATCCCTGGACACTGGATCTCTCTTCACATACCTTCTGGCACGGGTCTTAGGGTCCCTTCCACGTGCAGCCGTATCTCTCACAGGTACCGTCTGGAGATTCCTAGCTCTGCAGCACCATTCCTCTGGCTTTCCCCAGTCCAATGGTGTATGCTGGCCCTTGGAATGCCTCCCAGTATACGTACTGCTCTGGACTCTTCTAGACCTCTCAAAGGCTTTTCTCCTCTTTCTTCCAAAGGGTTTCTTTCCCTCTCTGTCCGTCCGGTTTGGCTTCTGCTTCTGATGATCCTCCTGATGATGAAGATGATCAAGCTCAGGCTGATTCTGAAGATGATGATGATCCTGAGGATAATTCTCTGTAGAATAAACTCTACCTTTATTCTGCTTAGGTGAGTGCTCCTCCCTAACACAGCGCAGCTGTGCTGAATCAGGCCCTGGCCTTTGAGATGAGTGCTTAGGGATTACCTCATAGCCCTCCTGATTGAACACACGTTTCCCCACTTCAGCTCCTCTAATGGCTGTTGGAAACCTGGGGCATTCTGGGACTGGTAGTCTTTTATGGGAAAATTCTGTTTTCTTATTTCTACCAGAACTGACAGGTTGCTTGTTCAGAGTCACTTCACCTTTCCTATAGCTCCTTCCTGAGCTATGATAAGCTTCCTTATCACAAGCTTCGTCCCAGCCCGGACGGTGCTTTGGCTTCTCGGCCACATGGCCTCCATGGTCCATGTGCGCAACGCCTGTCTCAACATGTGGGTGTTGCAGTGGTGCCTTGGAGTGCAGTGGACATAGTTGGCCGACTGCCTCTGGGACCCTGTTTCGGTCTCCCCCGGCATGGCAGAGTCTCTGAGTTGGTGGCAGGAGCCTCGGAACCTGCTTCGCGGTATGCACATCCAAGCCCTGGCACATCAGGTGGTCTTGACCACAGATCCCTCCCTGACTGGCTGGGGAGCCCACTGCGAGGGTCGGTGCACCCAGGGGTCCTGGTCCCCTGGGAGTCCCGGCAGCAGATCTGCCTGCTGGCGCTCAGAGCAGTTCGCCTCGTTCTTCTGTTTTTCAAAGATCGCTTGCAGCGCCGGGCGGTGCTGGTCCAGATGGACAACGAGGTCACGATGTTCTATGTGAACAGACAGTGGAGCACCGGCTCCTTCAGTCTCTGCTCGGAGGCGACAGCCCTGTGTTCCTTCGCAGTCAGCCAGGGCATGACCGTCCGGGCCACTTACCTCCCAGATCAGGATAATGCATTGTTGGACTGGCTCAGCAGGGTCCTCAGCCAGACAAATGGTGCCTTTGTCCCCAAACAGCACAGCACCTCTTCCAGCATTGGGAGACCTTAGACCTGGACCTCTTTGCCAGCCTGGCGAACTCGCAGCTTCCTTGGTTGTGTGGTCCCCTCCCACACCTGGGCAGGGTGGCCCCCAATGCCTTTCTCATCCCGTGGGACACAGGGTTGTTCTATGCCTTCCCTCACCCCCCACGCCCCTCATCGCTTGGACCCTTCTCAAGGCCCAATGGGACAGGCTTTGATGATTTTGATTGCCCCGAGGTGGCCCAGGCAGCCTTGGTTCCCCCTGCTGCTCCGCCTCTCAACGGAGCCCCCGGTCCCGCTTGGGTTCTTGCCAGAGCTGCTGACACAGGAGGAGGGTCTGCTGCTTCATTCCACTCTGAGATCTCTGTCTCTCTCAGCTTGACGGCTGAGCAGGTTGCTCTAGCCTCCTACCATCTCCCCGTGGAGATTAAGGACATTCTTCTGGCCTCACGGAAGGACTCAACCAGATGGGCTTATGCCTTCAAGTGGCGTCATTTCTTGATGTGGTGCTTGGAGTTCCGAGTGGACCCATTTTCATGTCCTACCAGTTTAGTCTTGCAGTACCTGCTCCATCTCTCGCTCTCTGGGCTGAAGTCTAACTCAGTCAGGATTCACCTGAGTGCCATCTCAGCGAACCACCACCCCATCGAGGGCAAACCTCTTTCGGGACTACCGCTTGTGTGTCGCTTCATGCGAGGCCTGCTTCTTTCCAAACCCCTCACCCACCCTCCTCCAGTGGAATGGGACCTCAGTGTGGTCCTCACACAGATGACCAAGCCACCTTTTGAGCCCATGGCTACCTTCCCACTTTGGCACCTGTTGTGGAAGGTGGCCACCTTGATAGCTCTCACCTCCACTCAGAGAGTCGGTGAACTCCAGGCGCTGATGGCCGAGTCACCATACACGAGGTTTTATAGGAACAGGGTGTTCCTGCGGACTCTCACAAAGTTCCTCCCAAAGGTTGTCTCAGATTTCCATTTCAATCAAGAAATTAGTGCTGCCCATCTTCTTCCTGTAAGTCCCACGCCGACTGGGCATTGGCGATTCTCCACACCCTGGACTATAAGAGGGCGCTCTCATTCTACCTGCAGTGGACTCTGGCCCACCGCAGGTCTGGGCAGCTCTTCGTTTCCTTTGACCCCAGCTGCTTGGGGCTGGCAATCAACAAGCATACCTTGTCCATCTAGGTGGCAGACTGCATCGCCTTTGCCCAGGCCCAAGCCAGGTTTCCCTTGGAACACTGAGTCACAGCTCACAATGTCTGAGCGATGGTGACATCTGTCACTAGCCTGCGCGTGATGCCACTGGCAGACATCTGCCGGGCCACTGCCTTGTCTTCCACTCACACCTTCATGATGCATTACTGCCTGGAGAGGGAGTCCTGTCGGGACGCTGCCTTCGGCCAGGATGTACGTCGTAATCTGTTTGGGGTTTAGGCAACTCCTGCCCTCCAACCCTTCTTGTTCCAGCTACCGGGAGTATGACCATCCATGGACCAGGGGTCCTCGGGCTGCCTTCAGCTTTCACTGGCAACTGCTCATGGTGATGCCATGCCCTTTTCTACAAGTCCTCGGTAGCCTGTAGCGAGGGAGTCCCATATGTGAGGACTGACTTCTTGCTTGTTCTTGGAGAAAGCGTAGTTACTCACCTGTAACAAGTGTTCTCCAGGGACAGCAGGAATTGGTCCTCACAACCCTCCCTCCTTCCCTTGGAGTTGCTGTATATTTTTGCCATCTTCATGAAGGGGCTATAGCTATGACTAAGATGGCACCCTTAGGCGGGAAGGGGACCCTGCATGCGTGGTGGCATTCCCAAAGGCTTTCTTTGAAAGCTGGGGAAATGCTCCGCACGGGCTCCATTGGTGTCGCTGTCACCCCATATGGGAGGACTGATTCCTGCTGTCCCTGGAGAACACCTGTTACAGGTGAGTAACTATGCTTTGTTTTATTATCCATTCCTTTCCTTCTGGTTATGGTTATATTTTATTTGATATACCGCAACATTGCGTAGCAATCTATACAGTGTACAATTTTTAAAAAGGAAAAAGTGAAAGGAACTCTATAGTTCCTAGCATTCTATTTGCTTTCTTGGCTGCCGCTGCACACTGGGCAGAGAGTTTAAACATGTTATCCACAATGACGCCTAAATCTTTTTCCTGGGTGGTGGTACTAATGTGGATCCTTCCATCGTGTAACCGTAGATTGGTTGGTTGTTTCCTAGGTGCATAACTTTGCACTTGTCCACATTAAATTTCATCTGTCATTTGAACGTCCAGTCTTCCAATTTATCCAGGTCCTCTTGCAATTTTTCACAATCCTCTTGGGTTTTAACAACTTTTAATAATTTTGTCACATCTGCAGATTTGATTATCTCATTCGTTATTTCCATTTCCAAGTTGTTTATGAATGTTAAAAAGTAGCAGATCGGGGACTTCCGGTTTGGGCAATGAGCTGACCGGTCGGTTCACGATCAGCTCCGGGCGATCGCCCTTCAAAAAACGGCTATAAATTCTTCTAAATAATCCCCCTCCACCACCGGCATTGTTTCTCCCTTGCCGGGGCTCCAACACTCGGCGCGGAGGCGATTCGCGACCATCCCTACCGGCCCGGAGATGAAAGATTAGCGAATCGGGGAAGGTGAAGAGGCCATTTGGGTGCTTCCCCCACCGTCATCGTTAGTGCTCCTTGTGTGGGATCCGGTGTTCGGGGACACGAAAAGACCTGCAAACGCACCTACCAGAACGGAGAAGAAGCTCCCGGGGCTAATTCTCAAATCGATCGGAAGTACGATCGGGCGTCCTTGCCGCTGCCAGCCTCCGTCCCAAGCACCACGTGGCGGCCTGGCTCCGGCGGCGGAAATAGACCGGCGACATCTTCCAGTGACCTGGGCAGGCGACCTACTCTTTTGAAAGGTGGGACGTGGTGAGCCCGGACAGCTCCCTGCAGCTCCCTGCCACTTACGGAGAGTGGAACACCCAGGTGAGGTGCGACCAGTGTTTGTGCGGCTTGGAGGGGAAGTGGGGAAGGACATCGGGACACACTTGAGCGCCCCAACCCTCCTTCCTGCTCCCGCGGCTGGCTATTCTATCGGGGCCCTGTATTTCCAGTGAAGCGGAGGTCCGGGATTGCTTTTGCCTGCTTAGGGGAGAGTAGCTATTGCCGCCAGCTAAGGAGATAAGATACCACTTTCGGCGGGGCACAGCGCTCTTCTCCTTCCTCGCGGGGCCTCGGAGACCGTCGGACCCTTGCCTGACAACAGCGAGCACTGGGGCCTGGGAGAAAACGTGCAAAACGGTGGTAGGACTTTCTTTTACTGCCCTATTTACTAGAGTCCTCCTGGGGTACTGAGCCTACAGTCCCGCGGCCGTCTCTGCCTGGTTTGGACAGACAACTCCCTCACGGCGCCTACACCTCCATACAGCGGGGGATTGCAAATACACAGCCCTACCTCTGCTACTCTACGGGAGCAGTGCCCGGTGTGGGACGTGGTGCGTATCGCATAGCTGACCTGATGGCGTCTAAGGCTCCGCGAAAGGAGAGACCCCGCCTTATAGAGGGAAAAACGGCAGAAGGCTCGCCACCTAGCCCGAAAACCGGGCACCCCGCCAGACCTGGTGGCCGAGGTTAGTGCCGCGGTGGTGCAGGCGCTCAGTACACGATTTCAGGACTTGGGGGAGCAAATTCAATCACTTGGCCAACGTTTCACGATGGTGGAGGAGCGGCTGGAGCAGTGGAGACAAGGGTGTCCGCTGTAGAAGACACGCAACACTCGATGGTGGCCAAAGTGGCTGCTCTAGAGACTTTGGTGAAGCAGCAAGGGGAGAAACTCGATGAATTGGAGAATCGAGGTAGGAGAAAAAACCTGCGATTCATCGGAATTCCTGAAAGTGTAACTGATAGTGCCCTACTTGATTATTTACAATCATGGATTGGGAGTCTCCTGCCAAGTCTGGGAGGAGAATCGCTCAAAATTGAACGGATACACCGGCTTGGCCAGAGAAGAGAGCAGCACAGGAAACCACGAGCAGTGATTGCCCGCTTTCTTGATTACAGACAGAAAGAGGAGGTGCTAAAGGCGGCAAGAGGCCGACGGCGGAACCCACAAGACACTGAGCCGATCTTAGTATTTCAGGACTACTCTATCCTCGTTAGTCAACAACGCAGGGCTTTTTCGGGGATTTGTACCCAGCTGTTTAACCGCGGCCTTCGCTTCTCACTCCTCTACCCTGCACGGCTGCGGGTCGAGCACCAAGGCCACACCCGCATTCTAGCGACCCCGGAAGAGGCGACTACCTTCCTGGACTCTCTGCCAGCTCAAAAACCGATACGTGACTGTCTAGAGGTGGGGGGTACCCCCCCCCATATGTTATGAGAGAACTATTGGTTTTGCCTTTTATGTAGTATACTAGACTGGGATGCAGTGATTCATTATCTGGTAACATTTCCTGTGCCAGGGGAGACACTGTATCCTTGTTATTTGGTTGCAATGGTTACTTTGTTACACTTTGGTCTACTTGCTACTGCCTTGTTGGCTCCCTGGTTACTTCCATTTTTGCAATGTCTTGCCCCTGTATTCCTGCCTGACCCCCCCCCCTCCCTTCCCTTCTTTATCTCTCTTCAGGGGGGGCGATGGGTTGAGGTGGGGGGGGTAGTCGGGGGAGTAGAGGGGACTGGATTAGATAAAGCATAGATACAGGTAACCGATGAGGGGGGAGGGCGGGGGAGATGGGGGGTCATCCGGGGGGGAGATGTGAAGGGGCCGTGGGGGAGTGGGCGAGAGGAGGGTGATAGCGCCGGGTGGGGGAGCCCCGCTACAGGGGTTCGCAGTGGAGACTTTGTCTCTTTTTCTGTTTTGATATTCTTGGTGGGGAGGGTGTAGTATTGGAGGGGCGAGCCCGTATGCCACAGGAAATAGTCCAGGCTATAGCTGGACGGGAGACCTTGGAGGAGAGGGGGGATGGGGGGGTGGGGGGGGGAGGGATGGGAGGGGGGAGGAGGAGGGGGGGGCAGGGGGAGGGGAGGGGGTACACTCCAGTGAATGCTATTAGAAGGGATAACGGCTTACCTATAGATGGGGAGGGATACCAGGCTGGGGGTATTCCTCTGCAGGGTTTGGTAGTGATTCTGTGGTGGCGCCTTGACACTGCCCCGGCGCTTTGAAAATAATCTCGTGGAATGTCTGTGGGCTGGGAAACCCTATTAAGAGGCACAAGGTCTTGCAAGCACTTGCACGGCATAAATGTGACATTGCGTTCCTTCAAGAGACCCACCAGACAGCCATTGAACATAGCAAACTTTGTCGGAGTTGGGTGGGCCAAGTATGGGGGTCCCCTGCCCAGGGGCATAAGGGAGGCGTAGCGATTTTAATTCATAAACGCGTGCGATTCATAGAGGAGACGGTCATTGCTGATAATACTGGCAGATCCCTGTTGATTTATGGTCATTTAGACGGTAAACCGGTGATTCTGGGGAATCTCTATGGTCCCAATGTGGCTGATCCGGGTTTTTACAATGGTCTGGCATCCAGAGTGGAGCAGCTTCCGGAGTGTCCGGTGATTTTGGGCGGGGACTTTAACGGAGTCCTGGATGTAGATCAGGATACCTCTGAGAGAGGGGGCGGGCGGGAGAGGATAGTATCCTCCCAGATGTTGTTGCGGTTCTGTCGGAGATTGGGTTTACTTGATCCTTGGCGAGTCCTGCACCCCTCCGAGAGGGACTACACCCATCAATCTCGAGCGCATGGTTCTAGTGCCCGTATTGACTATGTAATGATTTCAGGGATTTTGTTCACACACACCGAGGATGCCCAGATTGGTCCTTCCGAAATATCAGACCACGCGATGGTGTGGCTTGCCTTACACTGGGGGCGGGACACACACCGGTCACGTTTGTGGAGATTCCCCCTAGAACTTTATTCGGATGGGCCATTTCGCCACTTCCTCCGCCAGAGATGGGTGGAATTTCTTGCCCATCACCAGGTTCACGCAGATGACCCCGAGTTAGTCTGGGAAACGGCAAAGGTGGTTCTTCGCGGAGACATCATCGGATACGCCGCGAGAAGGCGCCGGTTGATGGCAGAACGTATAGTACTACTTGAGCGCCGAGTCACTACGTTACGGCGGCGATGTGCCCGCACGCCAGCGTTGTCCAATAAGAAGTTGTTATGGGAAGTCCAGACCGAGCTTAATGAGCTCTTACATCAACGAGCAAAGAAATCTGCTTTGTTTTTATCGGTTTTCGTTTGCACTGCTATGGTGACAAACCTGGCAAGTTGCTAGCACGCTGTCTGCGAGCCCGACGGAGTCTTGCCCACGTAGCGGCATTGAAAGACGGCCAGGGACGTGTGCATAAAGAGAATAAAGAAATTGCAGAGATTTTTCGCACCTTCTTTCAAAGGTTATACACGTCTGAGGCCGGATCCCCGGAGGGGCTGCCAGGACTATTTTGAGGGCTTGGAGTTGCCTCAACTCACTTCAGCCCAGAGGGAGGTTTTAGATTCACCTATTACTGTGCAGGAGATACAATCCGCAATATCGGCGGCCCAGTGCTATAAATCGCCAGGGCCAGATGGATTCGGGGCAGAAGTCTATAAGATCCTCGGGGACGAGGTCAGCCCACTCCTGCGAGAGGTCTTTGTCACCAGGGCAGAGCACGGGGCGTTCAGCTGGGGGTGTAATCACGCGTATATCACTTTGATCCCGAAGCCGGGTAAGGACCTAACGCAGGCAGCGTCATATCGACCCATCTCCCTATTAAACTTCGATCTTAAACTGTTGGCGAAGATTCTAGCTGATCGCCTGGCGGGGGTATTAGGCTACTTAATTCATGATGCGCATGTGGGCTTTGTGAAAGGCCGACATGCCGTGCGAAACCTTCGGAAGATTTTGGCCTCCTTGGAGTGGGTCCATGCTCATAATATTTTGTCGTTGTTGATTAGCTTCGATGCAGAGAAGGCCTTTGACAGAGTGGACTGGCGCTATCTATGGAGACTGCTACCGCGCTATGGCATTGGGGAGGATTTTTGTAATATGGTGCAAAGTCTATACATTTCCCCGACCGCGGGCATACTGTGCAATGGCTTCCTCTCGGACGATATTATGTTGGGTAGAGGTACAAGACAGGGCTGTCCTCTATCGCCATTGCTATTCGCTCTTTCCTTGGACCCGCTGATTCGCACCGTCGTAACCTCGGAGGGGATACAGGGAGTGGGAATTCGGTCGCAAACCTTCCTTATCTCGGCCTTCGCCGATGACTTGTTAGTCCATTTGACGTCTCCGACCACTTCTTTATCTTTGCTTTTAGATGAATTCCAGCGCTTTGGAGCAATTGCAGGCTTGCGCATTAACAAAGATAAATCTGAAGTAGTGGATGTCTCGGGGCATTTCCGCAATTCTTGGAGGGGACTCTTCCCTTTGCGGTGGGCAGACAAAGAATTTATCTATCTGGGCATAACATTGACCGGTAATCCCCGGGATCTATACCGACGTAATTTAGATCGGATAATGCGGCAGCTGGCGGTGCAGTTAAATGCATGGGGACCTCTCCCGTTGTCTCTCGCAGGGAGGATAGCGGCAGTCCAAATGATAGTTCTACCCAGAATTTTGTACTGGCTGCAGACCCTGCCGGTCTGGTTACTCCGACGGGACTTGTGTAAAATGGAGGCTTTGCTTAAGCGTTTTCTTTGGAGGGGGCAACGGGCGCGGGTCGCATGGAATCGTCTCCTTGGCAAATGGCGAGAGGGTGGTATGGGCCTTCCCGACTTGAAGACTTATGCATTGACTTGTCAAGCCAGACATTTGGGGGATTGGCTTGGGGGGACGGAAGTCTACACGCCTAGGTCTTTAGAGGAGTGTTTGGTGGCCCCTGCGACTCTCCTGGCGTTTTTGCACGGCACGTCTACGGATTTCACGGCTACTAGTCGGCAGAGTCCGTTAATAGACTCGGCCCGACGCACATGGCAATTACTTAACCAATATTGGCAGGAAACGTGGAAGGTGTCTTGTTGGTTGCCGCTGCAGGGTAATGCCCAATTCACTCCAGGATCCACGACTGCGGTGTTGTTTCGGGACTGGCGGATACGGGGCATCCGGTTGATAGGACACTTGGTGGACCAAGCGGGAAACTGTAAGTCATTCCGAACGCTCAGTCGGGAATACGATCTCCCCGACTCGCATTGTTTTGCCTACATACAAATTTCCCACTATGTGGCTGCACTGCCCGCGCGAAGCGCTGCAGGTTGAACGATCAGCCCATATTTTGGAATTCTTCCAGTTGGGAGAGGAACACCCGCCGTCGATTTCTAATTTGAAACGCAGTCTGGAGCGGTATCGTTCCCTCCCTGATTATAGTGGAGTCGAGAGAGCTTGGGCGACTGAATTGGGTGTAGACATACAGCCGGGATTGGTACTGACGGCATTGAAACGGATTAGCCGACTAGTTCAAGGAGCACGCTGGCGGGAGATCCAATTTAAGTGCGTGACGAGAGGGCTCATTTTTCGCCAAGGCGGGCGCTGCGCAGTCGGTTGGACACGGATGGCTCCTGCCCACGCTGTTCGGAGCCCTTGGCTACTCTCCTACACATGTGGTGGGGCTGTCGGGGAATACGGGCATATTGGGCTCGGATATGCAATTTCCTTTGCATGCTGCTTCAGCGAAGGCTTCATTGGACGGGACTATTTGTTGCACTGGATCAGTTGCCAACCCCTGGACCTGTGGAAAGCCGGTGAGAGTTTGCTTGTGCGGAAGGCCTGTCTGGTGGGTAAAGGGCCGATTCTTCGTTTATGGCGGGAACGCCAAACTGCCCACTTTTAGTGAATGGCGGAATAATTTTCATCAATTAATGCTAACGGAGTAGCGTTGGATGGCGCGGGGCAGTGCCAGGCGTTGGACAGTCTTTATGTCGACATGGGAGCCATATATCCAGCAGCTAGGAACCCACAGCCGTAATTCCACCCTCCAGGGGGGAGTTGAATGACTGCGGACCTAGGAAGTGGGTAGGCGGTAGTTGCTTTACAGTTCTTGATGACAATTGGTTTCTGCAGTGGGTAATGGAGTGAGGGTGGGTTGGTGGGTGAGGGGTGGGGGGTGGGAGGAGGGGGGTTGGGAGATACTGTAAAATGCCTGCCCTTTGTACTATCTTTTTGTTGGCTCCCGGGGGGGTGAAGAGTAAACCCTCCCCGGGGTGTCGCCTGTTATATGTCTGGATTTTATGGAGGACTTAAATAAAGTATTAAAAAAAAAAAAAGTAGCAGATCCAGCACAGATCCCCTGGGGTACTCCACTAGTCACCTTTCTCCATTGGGGAAAATTGGCCATTTAGCCCTACCCTCTGCTTTTTATCTTTTAACCATTTCCTGATCCAAAATAGTACACTGCCTCCCTATCCCATGTTTTTAATTTTGCCAAGGACATAAGATGAATGTACTTGAAAATGTTTTTATTATGCGTTTTTGCTTCCACGGCAAGCTTTTTTTTTTTCAAATTCTCTTTGCCTGCCTTATCAATGCCTTGCATCTAATTTGCCAGTGCTCATGTTTCCAGTTTTCATCATTTGGTTCCTTTTTCCATTTCCTGAAGGATATGTTTTTGGCTACAACAGCCTCTCTGATCTCACCTTTAAATCATGCTGGCAGTTTTTTGGACTTTCTTCCACTTAGTGTGGAATACAACTGGTTTGGGCTTCCAAAGTAGTATTTTTAAACACCACCCATGCTTGATGTAAATCTTTAACCTTTGCAGCTGCTCCTTTTAGTTTTTTTTTTTACTGTTTTCCTTATTTTATCGTAGTCTTCCTTTTGAAATTTAAAAGGTAGCGCTTTGGATTTCATTGCCGTCCTTCCTCCATTTATTAAATCAAACGTGATCATGCTATGATCACTATTGCCAAGTGGCCCCTACACCCTTATCTCTTGCACCAAATCTTGTGTTCCACTAAGGACTAAGTCCAAGATGGCTTCCCCTCTTGTTGGTTCATGAACTAGCTGCTCCAAGAAGCAGTCATTTATTTCATCTAGATACTTTCTCCCTAGCATGTCCTGCTGTGACACTGACCCAGTCGATATCGGGGTAATTGAAATCACCAGGGTAATTTATAGACCTCTATGATATCTCCCCTCAGCTGTCTCTTTTCCAGGTTGAAAAGCCCTAACCTTTTAACCTTTCCTCTTAGGGGTATCCTTGCATCCCCTTTACCATTTTGGTGGCTCTTTGTACCTTTTTAAATTCTGCTATGTAGTTACCTGTCTTGCACTTCCATGAACTTAGAAGGTGAATCTGAGGTGTATAGCATTATCTGCTATTATAATTACTTAGAAACATAGAAACATGATGGCAGATAAAGACCATACCAACCATTAAGCTCTACAGTCCTTTCCTTTATAAGTCTTCTGTGTGTGTTCCATGCTTTCTTGAATTCGGATAGATTTTGTCTCAGATCATATAATATAATTTGTTCTAGTAGCTTTCCCTTTCTTCTTCTCCTTCCATCTCAATCAAAACCAGTTCTGTGGTTCTGGCACTGTAAGTATTCATACACAACTACCTGGTAATTTCTCCCCTCCATCAATTTTATTTTTAAAATCTTTCCATTAAAAAAAAAAATTTACAGTATGGAGGAAGTGATGTCAGTGACCCTGATGGTGGAGTAGGTTCTTCTCTCTGCTCCTCGAGCTAACAAAAGCCCCCGAAACGGCTTCTGTGAGTGCTGGCGAGGTGTGAGTGGTGCAGTGGGAATCGTGTGGAGTATCTGGGGTTGGATGGCTGCAAGGAATAAGGTGTCAGACTAAAGAAGCTGCATGCATTGCATGACCTATTTGGCAAGGCCGGGCCACATGTCAACTTACTGCTGAGCATGGTGTCTAATGACTTCGAGGAAGAAGTGCCTGGCAGTAAAGATCGGCAGGGCTTGACAGTCCATGAGCAATCTTTCTTGCAACGTGAATTCTGCCGCAGCTGTAAGGAGATGGCCTCTGAGTTCCGCTCCATGCAGGAGGATGTGATGAGCACGATTGCTGACATCTGTGGTGATATTAAGGAATTGGAGCATCAGGTGGAGGAGGCAGAGACTAAGCTAGAGGATCGCGCTGACAGATTTGCAAGGTGCAGTTGATAAGAAACGCTCACAAACCCTGGCTTATAAAATTGATCTTGATAACGGAGCCCGCCGGAAAAATGTGTACCTCTGGGGAGTTCCTGAGTAATCGGATGGTACTGAGTCGCTGGAAGCTATGATGCGCGCTATCATACAGGATTGCTGACACAGAAGAATTTCATACCCAGGAAGTATCTGGAAATAGAGTGGGTCCTTCGTGCACTAGGGAAGCTGCCAGGAAATAAGCCACGCGATGAAATCATGCGTGTGTTGTGCTATTCAGATGCATATTTACTATTTTCAGTACTGTGAGATGCCAGTGTCCCTCTACCAGGACCTCTCCACATTTACCCTGGTGTGACAGCGAGAAATGACGCCCATTATAGAGGTCTTGTTGAAAGGGGATCAGATATGCCCGGTTCTTTCCATTTCGCGTGAACTTTGTGGTGGCGAGTAAGAGTCTCGGCTAAAGATCATACTGAGGCCTGGCAGGCTTTAAGGCTTGTGGGCCTCGTGGAAGGTAATATGGTGCCCTTGACGCTTTCTGCATGTTCTACGCATTCCATATGGCAGCGAGTGGGGAAACCCACCTTGTGACTGTATCACTTTGATTTGGGTACCTTTGCCAGGGAAGGGGACATGTTGCCTTGTGCGAGGCATTGCCTGCATTTTGTAGCCAATTCCGGGGGAATATGTGCTGTTGGGGGGGGGGGGGCAGGCTGTCTAGATGTTGTGGAATGTTGTTTCCTCTAATCTACTGTGGTTGCAGATATTCATGTGGGGTGGGAAGGGGGGGTGGGGTGGGATGGGGAAGGGTTTGGGTACTTTAGTGAGACGTGTTCGGGTTGGGGTTTATTCTTGGATTTCTAGGGTCTCACGAGGGGAAACAGTGGAGAGGGGACGCCCAGTGGTGGGTCATGATGGGAGAGTAAGTGGGTTCCTGCGTACAAATGGCCAGTGAGGATGGGGTGTTGAACTCCTTATCTTGAATGTGGGGGCAGGGAGTGAATCAATGCATGCGATGCTGAAATGTGTGTTATTTAATGTGAAGGGCTTGAACTCTCCCTGTAATCGTTCCCTGTTAGTTGAGGAGCTTTGGACAGTGGGGAGTTTTCCTGCAGGAACGCATCTTCTCAGCTCCCACCATGCTTTGTTGTGCCACAGGCCCTATCTAGAGGTGTGGATTGCTTCAGATGCACAGGGTCGTAAGAAGTACGGGGTGACCATACTGTTTTGGCAGACTTTACGCATCACAATAGAGGATATGCAGAGGGATGAGGCTGGGCGGTGGCTTTGCTAAATGTCTATCTTCATGGCACCCTCTTCACTATAGTCAATTTGTATGCCCCTGCTTCACTCTTCTTTGCCTTTGAAGGCCGCACTGGCGGAGTTTGTTAGGGGCCGTCTGGTAGTGGACAGCAATTGTAACACCTGCTTGCAGCCCAGTTTGGATTCCACAGGGAAGGCCGTTCTGGGGGGTGAGTGGGGCTTGTAGAGCGTTCTGTGTTCTGCTGGCAGATTTAGGTCTTCGAGTTATGGCAGGACGCTCATCGCTTGGAGAGTGGCTACACTTATTCAGTGATCCATAAGGTCCATACAAGAATAGACTATCTGTTGCTAGACCAGCGCCTGCTGGATGGGAGGGGTGGTGGCAGGCCATGGGACAATCATGTTGTCTGACCACACCCTGTGCTGGGTGGAGCTTATGGACCCTGCTATAGATTCTCGCACCCAGACCTGAATGCTGCATGAGATTTTTTATTTTTTTTCCACCTGGCAGAGGCAGTTCGGGCGCATTGACCTCTTTATACAAGAATACTTTAAGCTGAACTCAACTGGTGAGTTGGCCCTACCAATTGTGATGGCTTTAAGCAGAAGCATTAGAGGTGGGCATAGGAGTCCCGGCATCTAGAGGTGGAGGCGAAGCGCCTTCAGCTGGAGCATGACCGTATGGGTTCTTGTCGTGTTTGGAACCAGTGGAGGGTGGTTTGGGCTCGCCTAGATGAGCATATCCAGCATGATATCGATATCAAACATCGCCATCTTTGGCAAACCTTTTTATGAACAAGGTAATAAGGTTGGGCGGTATCTTGCGCTTTGTCTTTGGAAGCAGCAGGCAGCTTGCATGGTGCGTGAGCTGCAGGATGCTGTGGGGAAGATTCAGGTGGAGTTTAGGGAGATTCGGGCAGTGTTCGTGGATTATTTGGAGCGTTTGTATACAGAGGACCCGATCACTCGAGACCAGGTTGCAGAATATCTCCATGCAGTGGCATTCCCAGTGTTGCTGGAGTCTGAGCAGGAAGCTTTCAGGGCTCAAATTAGTGATGCAGCAGGTCATTAAACTGCCAACCCACAGGGAAGGTCCCGGGGAGTGATGGCTTCCCCTCAGCTTACTATAAAAAACATTTGCAGGCCACTTGGCTGCGTTTCTGGCTGAGATTTTTAATGGTGCTGAGGGGGGCGACACTATCCCCAATGCAGATGGAGTCTGTGATCTCTGTCATTCCTAAGCCAGTCAAATCAAGTACTGAGGCGACTTTGTATCGCCCCATTTACCTACTTAATATGGATGTGAAGATCCTGATGGCTCTGTTGGCTGCTCGTCTGAACTGGATGCTTCCCTGGTTGGTCCACGCGAATCAGGTGGGATTTGTGCCAGGACACCAGGCGGTCATTAATATCCATCAGGTGCTTCAAGTGATGCATGTGGCCTGCAGTGACCCCAGCCAATGCTTCTCTTGGGTGTTGATGCTGAGAAGGCCTTTGATACAGTCAGTCGAGAGTTTTTGTGGGAGTGCTGGACATGATGGGATTTGGGCCCCATTTTCAAAGTTGGGTTCATGGTCTCTATCACAGGCCTCGGGTGTGTGTCCGGTTCAGTGGTGGCGGCCAGTCTGAGAGTTTCTCCCTGGAGCGGTGAACACACCAGGGATGCCCGTTGCCCCCCACCTTTGTTTGCACTCGTTATGGAGCCCTTGGCTCCACAGTTTCATGCAGCCAGTGAGGTGCAGGGAGTTTGTGTGCAGTTGGGAATACAATATTATGCTCTTAGTGGATGATATTTTGTGCCATGCAGCTTTTCAAGGCCTTCTCTCAGGTGTCGGGATTTAAGATTAATTTTGCGATGTCTGAGATCTTGAACATTGTCGTGGACTTGGGAGACTGTGCTTGGTTACATGTGATCTTCCCCTTTAAGTGAGTGGAGAAGGCCATATACTACCTAGGGGTGAATTTGACTGTGGAGCGGGAGGCTCTTTATTTGGCTAATTATGGCCCACTGCTCCATCAGGTGCAAAGAGACTTAAGAGTCCTGGACAGGGTTGTTGCTGTCGTGATTTGGTCGCAGTGTCTAAAATGGTGACTGATCCACATATTTTTTGTACCTTTCCCAGGTACTCCCTATTCCCTTGTTGCAGGGGGAGCTGGAGTCTTGATAGCGGATGCTCTTGAGGTTCATATGGCAGTCGTGTCATTCCTGGATAGCGCGGCGGATGCTTTATGCTCACTGGGAGAAGGGGGGCCCCCAATTTGCTCTGGTATTATGCGTTGGCGCAGGGCCGAGCTGGCATGGAATGGATGAATCCCGATAGCTCAAAACTTTGGGTGCAGCTTGAGAGGGATTCAGTAGGGGGCTGGGTTTTGGGGAGCATCTCTGGCTGTGCACAGGATTTGTGCACTTACCCGAGATCTAGGAACCCCTATGTGACACATACCATTCGTCGTTGGGATAGATATTTTTGGTCCAAGGGGCGTCTTTGTCACCATTGTCTCCTATTGTCTACAACAAGACTTTTCTGCAGGGCACTTTCTCAGCCATTTTTCATCTGTGGGGGCAGATGGGTTTGAGTCGCATGGGTCAGTTATTTGAGTATGACCGCTTGCTCCCATTTCATGAGCTTCAGTACAAATTTGATTTGCCCAGTCATCATGCCTTCTACCATGTGCAGATTGCGCACTGGGTGAGTCACCGGGATATTAAGCAAGTGGCCAGGCCCCTTACTGCTGTGGAACTTACTTGTGAAGAACGTACTTCCACTAAAGGGCTGGTGGCAGCATTGTACACTAGCCTACAGAAGTGGGACTTTTGGGTGAGATGGCATAGGAACTATTGGACTCGGGAACTAAACCTCTCATACACGGGTCAGCAGTGGGAACAGATTGAGGGGAGGCTTTGGAAACGTTCCTTAGCAGTTAATGCTCAGGAAACCAGTTATAAACTATGGGTGGTATATGACTCCAATAAGGATAGCTAGGGTATACCCAGGGACCTCGAATCAATGTTGGCATGGATGTGGTATGCGTGGGATCCTAGCACATATCTGGTGGACCTGCTCCCATGTGCAGGGCTATTGGAGGGGGTGTACAGTATAGAGTGGTGTGACCTCTGGCAGGGACATTCTCTGGGATCTAGGGAACTTCCTGTTTGGGAGGTTGGTTCCTGGCGCCCATTCACTGCAGCTGGCACTGGTGCGCCCATTGCATGAATACCACCAAGTTGAACTTGGCCTCAGATTGGAAGCAGATGATGGCCTCAAATTGGCGAGGTGGTTGGAGCCGATTCCGTTGGGGGAGAGGTGGGCAGCAACGATATTTCTAAGGGCAGTGGCAAAAACCACCGTTTTTGGAAATGCTGCTGCTGCCTGCCTCCACCTCCCTGGGGGGGGAGGGGCGGCAGCGACTGTGACGGCGGCGGCTGGAGGGGGGGAGCGGTGGCAGCTGGGAGGGGGCACTGTCAGTGAGGGGGGGGGAGGGTGGCAAGGCCAGGCGACCACACCTTGAATATTGTGTGCAATTCTGGTTGCCATATCTTAAAAAGGATTTAGCAGAATTAGAAAAAGTACAGAGAAGAGCTACCAAAATGGTAAAGAGGATGGAAGAATAACAGAGGAGAGGCTTAAAAGGTTAGGGCTCTTCAACTTGGAAAAGACATGACCAAGGGGAGAGATGATAGAGATATATAAATTAATGAATGAAGTGGAACAGGTAAGTGTAGACTGGTTGTTTACTCCATCAAAGGGTAGAAAGACAAGGGAACACGCAATGAAACTACAATGTAACCCATTTAAGATTAATAAGAGAAAATATTTCTCTCAATGAGTGATCAAACTCTGGAATTGGTTACTGGAAGATATAGTAAAAGCTGTTAGTGTAGCTGGGTTTAAAAGTGTCTGGACAACTTCCTGCAGAAGAGGTCCATAAACCATTATTAAAGAGAACCTGGGAAATCCACTAGCTTACCCTGGGGCAAGCCTTGTGGAACCTGCCTGGTACTTGAACCACTATCAATGAATGTACATAATGTAGCTACAGACTGTAGATAAGTTGAAATTGCTGTACATAGTTACTCCCAGTTGAAACCCAAGTTTAATTGTCACTTTATTGGCACAATACCGTTGTATGTAAACCGTGTTGATTTTTAAGAGTGCGGTATATAAGAACAATAAAATAAATAAATAAATAAATAACTTGTGATCTGGATTGGCCATTGTTGGAAACAGGCTACTGGGCTTGATGGACCTAGGTTCAACCCAGTATGGCATTTCTTATGTTCTGTATACCATGGAGCGGGGAGTTGCCTGCCAAAGGTTGCATATGCCCCGCTTTGAGCAGATTTGGGAACCCTTTGTGAAGTTATATGGTCAGCGGGATATTCTTTAACATGGCCAGTGGGGTGCAGATTTGGATAAGAGCCCCTGTTGAAGCAGAATGCTGAGGCAATAGTGGGTGAATGGGGATGGGAGCATGCCCCCTCCTACAGTTCTAAAGCAATTCAATTCTCAAACCTCTGCAGACAATCTGCTAGATCACGAGGTCTCCACACTTCTTGTCCAAGGGGCAATAGAGGAAGTATCCATTCTTCAACGGGGTCCAGGGTTCTACTCTCCCTATTTTTCTCATTCCAAAGGAAACAGGAGGACACAGACCCATTCTGGACCTCAGAGAATTAAACAAATATCTATTTCGAGAGAAATTCAAAATGTTTTCTCTAGGAACTCTTCTGCCATAACTTCAAAGCCAGGATTGGCTTTGCTCTCTAGACTTAAAGGATGCATACACTCTCATTCTCATCCATCCAGATCACAGGAAATTGTTACGTTTCCTTTTTGGGGGAAAACATTTCAAGTGCAGGGTTCTTCCCTTTGGTCTGGCTTCAGCACCAAGGGTATTCACGAAATGCATGGCAGTAGTAGCTGCATTTCTACGAACCCTGGGGATTTTCCTCTTCCCTGACTTAGACGACTGGCTCATTCAAGCCCCTACAGTTGCAGAGGCCAGCACTGCACTGTCCCATACAATGCAAATCCTCCAATACTTGGGATTGGTAGTAAACTTCCCAAAATCTCAGCTAGTTCCTTCCCAATGCCTAGAATTCATAGGAGCCTGTCTAGATACCAGACAGGCAAGGGCTTTCCTTCCACAAGCCCAGTGTCTTCGCATAATGCAACTAGCTTCTCAAGCAGCAGGCAAATCCTCCCTCATTGCTCGAGAGCTACTGCAGTTACTGGGACATATGTCATCTACAGTTCATGTAGTCCCATATACTCTCCTCCACGTGCGAACAGCTCAGTGGACCCTCTCCACACAGTGGACACAGGCCACAGGTCATTTGTCAGACAAAATAATCTCTCAGCGACTAATTTTGTCCCTCCAATGATGGCAATCACTAGAAAATCTGACAGTGGGGTCTCCTTTCCATCAACCCCTCTTTCAGGCCACCCTGACGACAGATGCATCACAGGTGGGTTGGGGAGCACACCTGAATCATCTCTCTACCCAGGGCACCTGGACTCCACAGGAGGTTGGTTTACACATAAACCTCCTGGAATTAAGAGCAATCTATTTAGCTCTTCGAGTATTCCATGCCCAGCTCAGCTACAAGACAGTCCTAGTCCAGATGGACAATCAAGTAGCCATGTTCTATGTGAACAAGCAGGGCGGAACAGGCTCTCTGTCGTTATGCAACAAAGCTTTACGACTGTGTGTCCTTGCCAGAGAGCATCAAATTCACCTTCTAGTGGTATATCTTCCAGGCATTCAAAACCTTTCGGCAGACAAACTCAGTCTACTACTGCTGCCTCACGAGTGGTCCCTCCACCTAGGCCAGGTGTCAAAGATATTTCATCTCTGGGGCACTCCAGACATAGACCTCTTTGCAAGTCCACTGAATTCCAAACTTCCCCGGTTCTGTTCCAGGATTCCGGCTCACAACCGTCAGGCAAGGGATGCCTTCCTCCTTCACTGGGGTCAGGACTTCCTTTATGCCTTCCCACCCATTCCCCTCATCCCCCAAAACACTCTTCAAGCTTCAGAGAGACAGGGGTCGCATGATTCTCATAGCACCACGATGGTCACGCCAAACGTGGTATTCCCTGCTTCTACATCTCTCTCAAGCGGCACCTCTGGAGTTAAGGCATGCTACAGATCTCCTTTCGCAGGAGAACAGGACGCTATGGCACCTGAATCCCCAGTCCCTGCATCTCACGGCCTGCTTGCTGAAGGCTTAGACCTCCAGGATTTCAACCTGTCCCAACAGGTAAAAGATATCCTTCAGGCTTCTAAGAAACTTTCCACAAGAAAATCTTATGCCTTGAAGTGGAAACGTTTTACTATATGGTGTTCCAAGAAGGGATTAAACCCCCTGGTCATACCCTTAGAATCGAGACGAGAGTATCTCCTTCACTTATCGAATTCTGGTCTAAAGGCCAATTCGGTAAGAGTCCATCTTAGTGCAATTGCAGCTTCTTATAAGCCTCTGAATGGACAACCAATTTCCTCTCATCCACTCCTTTCAAGATTTATGAGGGGCCTTTTATTAATTAAACCTCCCATCAAGCCACCACCGGTGGCATGGGATCTAAATCTAGTTCTTGGGCAGCTCATGAAGCCACCTTTTGAACCTTTGGCCACTACAGCCCTTAGGTTTTTGACCTGGAAGGTCATCTTCCTAATTGCAATCACCTCTGCCCGTCGCATTAGTGAATTGCAAGCTTTAGTGGCTGATCCTCCTTATACTAGGTTTCATCATGATAAGGTTGTTCTTCGAACTCACCCACACTTTATGTCAAAGGTGATTTCGCCTTTTCATTTAAACAATCAATTTATCTTCCTGTATTTTTTCCGAGGCCTCACGCCTCTAATGCAGAAAGAAACCTTCATACTTTGGATTGTAAAAGGGCCTTAGCTATTTACATACAAAGAACACAGCGACATAGAAAGTCCTCGCAACTTTTTATAGCTTTTGACCCTAGTCATTTGGGACTTCTAGTCTCCAAAAGAACTTTATCTAAATGGATTGCCCAATACATATCCTTTGCTTATGAGAGTAAGGTTCTTCCTCTTCAGGACCATGTCACAGCTCATAATGTGAGAGCCATGGCAGCTTCTATGGCTAATCTCCACTCTGTGTCTATCGATGACATTTGTCGAGCAGCCACCTGAGCTTCAGTACACACCTTCACAGCCCACTACTGCCTGGATAAAGCCTCCCGTCAGGATGCCTTCTTTGGCCAAGCTGTTTTTCAAAATCTCTTTCAGACCTAAATCAACTCCTACCCACCAACCCTGGTGGAATGCCAGAGATCCATGTGAGGAAGTATTCCCACCTTCTATCTCCCTGGCATCTTCAGCTAGGGAGTCCCCATATGTGAGGACTACATTCCTGCTTGTTCCTGGAGATAGCGTAGTTACTCACCTGTAATCGGTGATCTCGGGAACAACAGGAATTTAGTCTTCACAACCCACCCACCTCCCCTAGGAGTTGTCTATATATCCTCTTTGTCTCTTTCCTCTCTCCCTCTATCCTTTCACTCAGCTATAAACTTAACTGAAGAGGGATAGTTGGAAAAGCGGGAAGGCAGCATTCATATGCTGAGGGATGTTCCCAAAAGCGTTCCTGTTGGACGCTGGGGAGCGTTCCCGCGCAGGCTCCGTCGGTACCGACGATACCCCATATGTGAAGACTAAATTCCTGCTGTTCCCGGAGATCACCTGTTACAGGTGAGTAACTACTCTTTACTGAAAGGGTGATGGATGTTTGGTACGGTCTCCCAGTGGAGGTGTTGAAGATAAGAGCTGTATTTGTGCCATGCTTTTTTGAATTCACAAACAGAATCTCTGAAAGAAGAAGGGCTAGGCAGACTGATTGGCTGCATGGTCTTTGACATTTTCTCTGTTTTTGTGTATCGTTTTCTTTATAGGTCATCAGGACATTTTTCTATACCAACCGTCAAACATGTCAAGACTGGTTAACTCGGATTAGAATCGCTATTATGCGTGTTGGATTATTGGCTGGTCAGCCAGCTGTGACTGTAAGACATGGTTTTGATTTGCTCACAGAGATGAAGAGCACTAATTTTTCTCAGGTACTATTAACTTTTTATAGTTCCCTTACTGGATCTGCATGCTATAGCAAGCCAGATGTTTAGTACTATAAGACTAAATTAATTTTGAAGACTTTTGTAACTGTTTTACAAGGGTTTGTACTATGAGCTGAAAATAATCCTGTAATATGCAACTCAGACGTTGCTGCATTCTGACAAGAGATTACATTCAGGATGGTTTGACTCTTAACCCATTGCTGCTTTCTGTATTAAATTTCTGAAGTTGTTTTATGCTCTCTTTTTAGGGAAATGAACTGGAAGTGACAGTCATGATGGTAGTGGAAGCCCTTTGTGAACTTCATTGTCCTGAAGCCATACAAGGACTAGCTGTCTGGTGTTCAACAATTGTTGGACGGAGCCTGTTGTGGATTAACTCTGTATCCTTGCATGCAGATGGCCGGTAAATTAATATACCAGACCAAAATAGTTATAGAAATGTATACACTTTCTTTTTCCATATTTGAGAGACGTTTGGGTTGAATATTCACAGCCTCATGATCCAGGAGTTTAAAAAATTAAATAGTCTTATTTGTTCTTGTTAGGATTTATCTTGATCTATAAACTAGAAAAGTAGACTACTGTGGTATTTTTTTTCTCTTTTAAGGTTTGAAAAAGCAGCTGTTGAATATCAGGAGCATTTGTGTTCCATGACGGGCGTGGATTGCAGTACTACAGGCTTTGATAAAACAGTTCTGAAGTTAGCCAATTCAAATGGTAGCAATTCTGCTAGTCCAAAGCATTCAAATGGTAAGAAACAGTTAAGTGGTGCCAGGGCCTACCATATATTTTTTGTTCCCCGATATAATGTTCAGTTCAAGGATTCCATAAAACTATTTTTAGCTTTGGAGTTTTAACATTGCTAGTGGAAAAGAAGAGACAAATCTTTTTAAGTTTGTAGTGCAGTTATTTAACCTGTGAATCCTCTGTTTAAAAAATATATTAAAATAAATCTCCTTTTGAGGTGACCACCTCATCCACTGTTTGAGTATGCCTTGCACACTCAAGCTTCTTCTTTCTTTGACTGTCTCCTTTTAGGGCGCAGAAAGGAAGTCATCAAGAATCTAATCCATAGGCTTCTGAATTTCTTCTGGATATAGTCTGAGCTTTGCCTTGGCCATTGCTTGCTGGATAAAAGCCTCTGTCTAGCATGACAAGGAGGCTGGTGGCACTTTATGGATTGCTGTACTGAGGCATGAGCTTTCAACGGCAAGAATTGCACTTCATACATCTGATGGATTCCTATCCTTGAAAGCTCATGCCTCAATAAATTAGTCTAAGTGCCACCAGTTTCCTTGTCGTGTTTGTTGCTATAAACCAGATGCTATCCCTCTGGATGTCATATCTAGATTCACTTCACATAAGCAGGGCAAGATTCCAAATTAGCTGTTCTCAGGCTGATATCTCCAGGAACAAGCAGGAATACAGTCTTCACATATGGGTGACATCCCTGACAGAGCCCGTGCGGGAAAGCTCCCAGCATCCAATAGGAAAGCTTTGGAAGCACTCCACTGTGCCTTCATGCCTGCCTTCCCAACTCCTTTCCTCAGTTCTTCATTTTCCGTGGAGCCCAGTAGGACGCATCGTCCTATCACCACAAAAAAAAAAGGTCTCTTTTGTGCCCTTCGGGGTACATCGTACTTCAGCCTTCCCGTTGACGCTGGTTCTGTCTAATCTGACACTAGTCCCGATATTTCTGTATATTTCAATTTTTTTTCCTTTTCTATTAATTTTCACTGTGGTTTTCACTTCTGCATAGGCCTCCATAGCCTTGTCTTCAACCTCAAAGATAAATTTTTCAGGCATGGAAAAGCCAGTCAGTGGTTTTAAAAAATGTATCAAGTGTGCCAGTATCATTTCGGCCACTGAAATACATGACTGGTGTTTAAAATGTTTGGACCCACTTGTCCTTTGTGCCAACAAATGACAGAGGCCTCAAGAACTGAGCCAGGCAGTTTGGATCATTTATTTATTTATTTAACTTTCTTCTATACCGCGCTCTTTAATATCAGTGCGGTTTACATAAAACACATTTTGTGCAGTGTAGGCAACCTACACTGGACGTACAGTAAACAGGGGATTATGTACAGGTTTTAAACAGGGTAAACTAAACAAAATCACTAAACAGTGTAAACTAAACAATCATTCTGAAATATGATATGGAACATCTCTAATATTTACATACTGGCACTGCTATTTACACACTGGGTCTGCTATGCTCATGGTGTCGATCGGGGGAGAGTATTCCATTGTTCTCCTTGGACTCTGTTTTAGTGGCTTCCATTTCATCAAGAGCATCGACTAATTCTCATTGGTCTCAGGCTTCTTCAAAGTCCAGACACAGAAATAAGTCTGTCTGTGGCTGCTTCCAAATCTTTGGCATCAAAAACCGATTCTGATGCCAGGGAAAAGTCCCGACATAAGCATTGCGACTCGCCTAGAGGTGCTTCCAATGCCAAACAGCCCCAGTGTGAGGATCTGTCCTCCAAAGCACAAGTGGGTCTCCAGGTCTCCCCGAGACATCTACCTCTGGAGAACTATTCTGGGACAGTGGCTCAGAGCCCTGTACATGATTCCACTCTGACATCAGTCATCTCCCTAGACCAGCGCATGCTGTGTCTCGAGAGGAGCTTGGTGACATTCCTGGCAACCTCTGTTCTGATAACAGAGAGCTTCAGTACAGGCTTCGGCAACAAGCGTATCTGCCCCGATACCAGCCCTTGAACCGGCATCGTCAGAGCATCCGAGGCCAATTCCTTAGTTGGAACCAGCCGATGCCCCAGTATCCAACAGACTCAGGCCGCCACCACTCTTGATTCGGATACCTCTGAATATCTGCATCAACCATCGACTTCTACAAAGCATTGAGGGTGAAACCAGGAATGCTGATACTTTGATTTCTTGCTGGACTCTGATTCAAATTCTGCTGAATCTGACAGGGGGTCACACTATTCCCACTTCCTGACAACCCTTCGGATCCTTCGCTTCCTCAGGAACGTTGTTTGTCCCCTCCAGAGGCGATGTCCTTTCAGGGCTGCACTTGTGACATGGCAGCAGGGCTCTCCATGACAGTAGCCTTGGAAAAGGAACCAAGGGCGGAGGAATTGGAGATACTCCAATACCCAAGGAGGCAGCTAGTTTACCGGTGCATTGTATCCTGCAGAACCTTGTGCTCTGCATGTGGGAGGCCCCGCTCACGGTTCCGCCTGTTAGCAAGAGACTCAATACCATGTACAGAGTACCAGAGTGCCCAGGCTTCCAAAAACGTCAGCTTCCCCACCACTCAATGGTGGTGGAATCGGTGATGCACCGAATAAAGAGCTCAGAGCCATTTATCCATGCCTCTTGACAGAGACTCAAGGACACTCAATGCCTTCAGGCATCGATGTTTCCAAGCATGCATGTTGGCCTCCAGAATCAATTCTTACATGCTGTACATGGGCATGTTTCTGAAAGATGTCACTAAGGATCTGGAGACTTTCACTCCCCTACTTCCAGAGGATAAGCAGGGTACATTCCAGACCCTCATCAAGCAAGGTCAGAACACTTCTAAGTTTTTTTTACTAGGGCCTCTTTTGATGCATTTTAATCCACCAGCAGTCTGCATTGGGGCTCGCAGAATAGCCTGATTACAGGCATCCGACCATGAGCAATAGGTCCCCAGGATAAACTAACTGGCCAATATCCCATGACTTTCAGAAAGCTTTTGACAAGGTCCCTCATCATAAACTTTTGGTAAAACTAAAAAGTCATGCGATAGGAGGCAGTGTACTATTGTGGATCAGGAACTGGTTAAAAGATAGAAAGCAGAGGGTAGGGCTAAATGACCAATTTTCCCAATGGTGAAAGGTGAATAGTGGAGTACCCCAGGGATCTGTGCAGGGTCTGCTGCTTTTTGACATATTCATAAATGACCTGGAAAAGAGAATAACAAGTGAGGTTATCAAATTTGCAGATGACACAAAACTATTTAAAGATGTTAAAACCCATGAGGATTGTGGAAAATTGCAAGAGGATCTTGATAAATTGGAAACTGGGCATCCAAATGGTACGGTAGATGAAATTTAATGTGGACAAGTACAAAATTATGCACCTAGGAAAGAACAACCCAAACTATGGTTACTTGATGCAAGGTTCCACATTAGGTACCACCGCTCAGGAAAAAGATTTACATGTCATCGTGGATAACATGTTAAAACCCTCCGCTCAGTGTGTAGCGGTGGCCAAGAGAGCAAATAGAATGCTAGGTATCATAAGGAAAGGAATGGAAAATAAAACAAAGGATAATGTCTTTGTATTGTTCCATGGTGCGACCACACCTTGAATATTGTGTGCAATTCTGGTTGCCATATCTTAAAAAGGATATAGTGTTAATAGAAAAGGTCAAAAGAAGAGCCACCAAAATGGTAAAGGGGATGGAAGTTACCCCTATGGAGAGGCTAAAAAGGTTAGTGATCTTCCACCTGGAAGAGAGATGGCTGAGGGGAGATACATGATAGAGGTCTATAAATTAATGGATAAACGTAGATCGATTGTTTACGTCGTCAGAATATAGAAAGACTAGGGGAAATATAATGAAGCTACAGGGTAACCTATTTAAGACTAATAAGAGAAAATATTTTTTCACTCAACGTCTAATCAAACTCTGGAATTTGTTACCGGAGGATGTAGTAAAAGCTGTTAGTGTATCTGGGTTTAAAAATGTTTGGACAAGTCCCTGGAGGGAAAGGTCCATAAACCATTATTAAAAGGGACCCAGGATATCACTGCTTGACCCAATACAAGCATTGTAGAACCTGTGTTTTTTGTAAAAACTGCTCGGTACTTATGACCTAGATTGGCCACTGTTGAAAACAGGATACTGGGCTTTGATGGACCTTGGGTCTGACCCAGTATGGCATATCTTATGTTCTTATGTACTGGAGAAAACCTTTTTTTGGCAAGGATTGGAGGAAAAAGGTAGGGGAATTTTGAAACAGATGATCTCACCCTAAAGCATCTGTCCTGTAAGACAACTGACCCATCCAAGAAATATTTTTTTATTCTAAAAAGAAGATACTTTCTCACGCACCTTTATGCCACCTAGCAAGCTCAGCAGAGGCAGCAGGGTCCTCGCCAACCTAAGAAACCCAAAGCTCCTAAGCCTCAATCAGCTGCACAGCCTGCAACTGTTTTTTGACTCCTTCCTAGAGAACATTGCCAATCTGCCCCTGGAGGGCACTCAGCCCCTCCACATAGCAGGAAGACTTTGCCACTGTGCCCACAGGTTGCACTTCATAACATCAGAGCAGTGTATGCTCAAGATTGTCCAAAGGGTTTATCGGCTTCACTTTGAAACCTTACCACCCCCCCCCCCCTTTCACAGGTGATTTCCCATGCAATCCCTTCACAACTCTTTTAAAAGAAGAGGTGACCACCCTTTTGTCCCAGGTGCTATAGAAAGAGTTCCTCCTCCTCAAGAAAAGTTGGGCTTCTACTCTTCATACTTTCTCATTCCAAAGAAAACAGGAGGCTTCAGGCCCATCTTGGATCTCGGAGACATAAACAAGTACTTGGTCCGAGAAAAATTCAAAAGGATTTCTCTAGCAACTCTTCTTCTATACCTCCAGAGACATGATTGGCTCTATTCTCTAGATCTAAAAGAGGCATACACACATTTACTGATCCATCCCTTGCACAGACAATATCTGCGCTCCATATTTCAAGGAAACCATTATTAATACTGGGTTCTCCCCTTTGGTCTAGCCTCTGCCCCAAGGGTCTTCACAAAATGCATGGCATTCGTCGCTGCCTACCTACACACCCTGGGGGTATTTGTCTGTCTTTCCTTATTAAGGCGATTGATCAGGGGAAACCCCCTTCAAGAGGTAAGACTCTCTATTCATCATACCATCATGGTGCTCCAACACCTTGGCTTTGTCATAAACTTCCCAAAGTCCCATCTCGCTCCAACTCAAGACTGGAGTTCATTGGAGTGCTCTTACACACTCGCCAGGCCCGTGTTCTCCTAACACAGGATTGCTGTGTCCGCCTCATCAAACTGACAAAAGGGATACATCATCAAAACCATGTAAGAGCTTGAGAGATGCTATAGTTATTAGGACACATGGTCTCCACAGTACAGTACATGTCGTTCTCTACGCTCAATTATACATGTCAAGTGCAGTGGACCCTGTCTTCCCAATGGATGCAAGCGAAGGGTTGTCTCGGAGACAAGATCCACATCACCTTTCAACTTATGTCCCTTCAGTGGTGGTGTCTCCCACAAAACCTACTCGTCTGGTTTGCCTCCACTTTGATGCACCCCGACGACGAATGCTTCCAAGCTGGGTTGTGGGGGGGTGCATTTGAATGACCTGACCACACAGAGACTGTAGACACAACAAGAATCTGCCCGGCAAATTAACGTGCTAGAACTAAAGGCACTGACGAATGCTGTTCAGTTTTTTCAACCCAGTTATTGGGGCAACCTGTTCTAGTCAGAACGCACAACCAAGTTGCCATGTTCTACATAAACAGGCGGGAACAGGGTGCCACCCCCCCTCCCCCCTGCGAAGAGACAATTTGCCTTTGGTCCTTTGCCATCTCTCACCGCATCTACCTCAGAGCGGTGTACCTCCCGAGCGAACTCAATGTCCTAGCGGCCAGGCTAAGCTGTATCATTTGTATGCACAAATGGACCTTGCATCAGAATTCAGCTGCTGTGCTCTTCCAAATGTGGGAAACGCCACTCACAGATCTTTTTGCCACTCCACAAAACAGGCAGCTTCTGCTCCAGGGTTCTGTCGCTGCACTGACAGGCCCTGGACGCCTTCCTTCATTAGGGACATGGACTACTCTGTGCATACCTTCCCATCCTCTTGATACCCAAGACACTGTTCAAGCTACAGGCTGACAGAGGCTCTGATTCTCATAGCTCCCTTTTGGCCCTGTCAACCATGGTTTCCTCTGCTTCTTCGCCTGGCACAGACTCAGCCACTCAACCTGGTATGTGCGACCAATCTCCTCTCTCAGGACCATGGGATGCTCCTCCATACCAATCTTCACCTCCTTCACCTGACAGCATGGCTTCTGAAAGGCTAGTGCTCACCGACTTCAACCTACCACAGGCAGTCAAGGGTGTCGCCCTTGCATTACATGAAGATTCCACCAGGCGATCTTATGCATTCAGATGGTGTAGGTTTGCCCTTTGGTGCTCCCCAAAAGACCTTCATGCCTTTTCTTGCTCAATGGAGTCACTTCTACAATATCTCCTCCACTTATCCTTGACAGGTCTTAAAACTAACTTAGTGAGAGTTCACCTTACTGCCATTGCGGCTTCTCACAGACCAGTGGATGGACAGCCTATCTCCTCACACCCCTTAGGAGCATGCTTTATGTGGGGTCTCCTGCTGTCCAAGCCACCCATTAATCTGCCTCCAGTGGCTTGGGATCTGAATGTGGTTTTGGCTCAACTCTAAAGCCATATTTTGAACCTTTAGCCACCACTTCATTGAAGCTTCTATCTTGAAAGGTCATCTTCCTTATAGCCCTCACTGCAGCTCATCGCATCAGCAAGCTGCAGGCTGTAGTTGCGGATCCACACTATACTCGGTTCCAGCATGACAAAATGTGTCTGTGTACACATCCGCATTTCCTTCCAAAGGTGGTTTCCTCCCATCTAAGCCAGTCTGTAATCCTCCTGACTTTCTTCCCTAGACCATGTGTGTCTTGAGCTGAAGCAGCACTGCACACATTTAGACTGCAAGCGAGCACTGGCCTACTTGGATAGAACTAAAGGTCACAGAAGATCCTCTCAATTATTCATTTCCTTTGATCCCAGTCACCTGGGTCTACTGGTGACAACATGTAATCTATCTAAATGGATAGCAGATTGCATTTCATTTGCTTATACACAAGCAAAACTCTTTTTGGAGGGTCATGTCACTGCTCATAATGTGCAGGCTATGGTAACACCCATAGCTAATCTCTGTTCAGTATCCATTGAGGACATCTGCCAGGCAGCTACCTGGTCCTCCATTCATACTTCTGCTGCACACCATTGTCTGGACAGACTCCCATCGGGACACTGTCTTTGGCCAAACCATACTCCCATACCTCTTTGGGACTTAAACTAGACTCCTACCCTCCGTCCCTGACTTCTGCAAGATACCAGACTTATCATCAGGAGAGTATTGCCTTCTGGAATAAGAGTCCAATGGCCCGCAACCTTTCCAGACTCATCTGCTAGCTTTTTGCCTCGGGGATCACCCTACTCTCCCTCCCATACCAGTCTGGAATCTGGGAGCTAGTGAGTCCCATATGCGAAGACTGCAGTCCTTGTTCCTGATGATAGCCTATTTACTCGCCCTGTAACAGGTGATCTCAGAAAACAGCAGGAATCAGTTTTCACAACCGGCCCTCCTTCCCTAGGAGTTGTAGGGTTCTTTTGTTTGCTTCTTCTCAATTGCAAGCTCAACTGAGGAGAGGAGTTGGGAAGGCAGGCACGCAGGCACATTGGCATGCTCCAAAAGGCTTTCCTATAGGATGCTTGGGAGCGTTCTCGTGCAGGCTCTGTCAGGGACGTCGCCCATATGTAATGACTGATTCCTGCTGGACCTGGAGATCACTGTTACATATGGGTAACTATGCTTTACCAGCCACGTACAGACAAAGTTAAGTCCTTTTGCTTTCTAATCCTGGAAACCTATAAAATGTCTAATTAGCCTGGTAGCTAGGAAAAATGCAAGTCTTAATTTGGAAACTGAGAAACTGGTTCATGATCTCTTATGTTCCAGAAGACCAAATGGATGCTTTTCACAGTAACGTCTGACTTTTGGTTTGGATCATGACAAAGAAGTGGAGCTAGAGGTCCACCTGCTGTTTTCTTATTTATTTATTTATTTATTTATTTATTTATTTAACATGTTTTGTATCCCGCCTTTTCCTTCAATCAAAGCGGTTAATACAGCACAAAGTTAAACAAAGGTTTTGAACAGCTTGAATATATTGCTGTTTTTTGCATTATCTTACAGGTGAAGCTCGAAAAACTGTATTGAATAAACCAAGTGAGGTGTCGCCTGAAGTTGTAAATTATCTGGTTAACAAAGCTTGTGAATGCTACATCTCAATAGCTAATTGGTCTGCAGTTCAAGAATGGCAGAACGCAGTGCAAGACATAAAAAAAAGTGCAAATGGTGCCACAATCAACCTAAAAGCAGACTTCAACTACATAAAGTAAGATGATGTATTATCATTTAATTTATTATACACTTTTTTCCCCAATTAGAAGGCTGAAAGCATCTTATTTTATTTATTTAAACATTTTTATATATCGCCCCTTCCAGTGATGAGGGGTGGTTTACAATGAACAGAACTTGTTTATAAAGAACATAGAACATATCAAACCATATTACAAGGTACTATTTACAAATCAGCTGTTCACATATACAGCAGAGTAGCAGATGCTGAGGCAGAGCTATTTACAGTGTAGGGTGGGGAATTGAACGGGATAAGGGAGAAATATATTAAGTGGAGTTTCATAAAGAGAGGTTTGGGGAGGGAGAAGAGTAATTACCTAATTAAGTTATATCGAGTGAGAAAGAGGTTCAGGAGGGTATGTATTTATTGTATTTGTATTTCTCCAGTATATAGCGAAGAGAAGTAGGGGGGGATCAGGGTGTTCGAGGGGGAGTAATAGAGGTGTTGAGGTTAAAGTGTTGGATGAAGAGGAACATTTTAAGTTCTTTTCTAAAAGTCAGTAGATCTTTTATTAATCTTAGGTTGTATGGGAGAGCGTTCCAGAGAGTAGGGGCTACAAACAAGAACGCTCATGAACTTGTAGTTTTGATTGTGTTACAAAAATGGGCTGGAATTGAGAGGGTATTCTGGGTGCACGTTGTTCTGGATCTAATGGGGTCACTAGGGGTAATAAGAGGAAAGGCATGAAGGGTCAATCTTATTGTATAGTTTGAAAGTTATCAGTAGATATTTGTATTTGATATGTGCTTCTATGGGTAGCCAGTGGAGGATCTGGAGTATAGTGGCATGATGTGGTCATATTGGTGAGCGTTGTGAATTATACAGGCAGTAAGGTTCTGTGCCATTTGAAGATGGTGTGTTTTTTTGGGTAGGCCATGAAGTATGCTGTTACAGTAATCAAGGTGAGGCGTAATGAGGGCCTGAAGGACACAGCAGAAGTTGCTAATATCTAGAAGGTATCTTAGTGGTTGAATTGTTTTTAGTTTAAAGTAAATTGTCTTGGTTACAGCTTTTATGTATGAGAACATGGATAGTGACTGGTCGAGAATGATACCTAAGTATTTGACTTCCTGTTTAACTTCTATGGCAACTTCATATATGTAAATTTTAGCGGGTGGTGAAAGGCTCTGGTCCCGAGTTATATATAGAATTTCTGTTTTATTGAAATTGATACTTACGTTGTGTACGGAGAGCCAGTTGATAATGTCCTTGACACTTGAATTTGGGGGCAATGGGATTGGAGATATCTATTGGATGAAAGAACATTATATCATCTTACATATAGATGATGTACTTTGTTTCCTGAGGATGTTGCAAATGGGGATTGCATATAAAGTTTAAAAAGGAGGGCAGAGAGGGAGGAGCCTTGAAGAACACCCTGGATTTGATTGAAGATAGAGGAGGTTGCTGAACCAATCAGGACCTGTTGTGTGCGATCTGTGAGAAGATTTAAACCAGTGTAATACAATACCTCTTAGATCAATTTGTTGAAGTCTGGAAATGAGAGATTTGTGGCAGACGCTGTCAAAGGTGGCAGCTATACGAGAAACAAGCATAAATATTTGCAGTTGTTAATGCTGCAGATGAGTGTGTTCAAGAGAAACAGCATAAGGATTTCGACACTGTGGTGGTGTCTAAAATAATGCTATTGGGTGTCCAAGGGGGGCATTTAAGTCAACAGTGTCTTTTAATTGGATCTGCATTGCTTTTTCGATCATTTTTGTCAACAGAGGAAGGCTAGAGATGGGGAGATAAGAATTTGGGAGAGATTTGTCAGTTACATTGGGTATTAGGATAGGGAGAATGATTGCTTGTTTCAGCATTGTTGGCATTTGACCTGTCTCCAGGGATTTATTAACTATGTTAAGTATGATTGGGGAGAAATCATCTTTTGTGGACTTAATCCATCTAACAGGATATGGATCGGCAGGGGATGTGGTGGGTGGTAAGGTTTGCTATTATATTTTTAAGTTGTTTGATGGTGATGGGATAGAATGAGGACCATGTACCTTGGTTTAGGTGACTGACATTATTTGACTCGTGGTTGGGGCTAGATGGGGGCTCGCAAGTGGATATAGGTATAAGTTTGCTCATATAATAGTCGGCTAGGCTTTGGGGATCAATTTGGGTAAGGTGAGAATCAGGGTTAGGGGTTCTGACAATTGTGAAGAGCTCTCTAGGTCTGTTAAGTGCTCTTGTCAAGAGTTTAGAGTGATAATCCTTTTTCCTATTGTTTACTGCTTTCTTGAGCATAGACATATAGGCCTGGTCTTACTGCTCTCCATTTGTGTTTCAGTTTTCTCAGAGCTTGCTTATACTTCCAGAGATCAGAGGTGTACCAATTTTTGGAGTTTTTAAGTTTGAAGTTTTATGTTTTTGGGTTGTATGCTGCCTTCAAGATGATGGTGTTCCAATTATTAACAATAATATCAAGATCATTATCGGAGGAATATAAATGCAGTATGGTGTCATTTAAACATTTATTTTCATTATATGATTTGAACTTATTTTTACATTGTGTAATATTAATTCTGCTAGGTGTAAGCATTACTAAGATAGAATAGTGATCGGTCCAGGGTAAGAAGAGAAAATTAAGAGGCGAGAGGAGGGTGTCATGTAAGATGTGGGAGGGGAGGAAGATTAGGTCAAGAATATTTACGATGAGTAGAAGATTGAACAATTTGATGAAATCAGAGTTCAAGCATAGTGTTTATAAAGTAAGAGGCATGAGATCGATTCAATGATGGGAGATTAGTCACCAAGAATTATTTGGGGCTTATGTGGCATTGAGGTGCAGGCAGCTTCCAGGATCGTTGTGAGGCTGTCGGGGTTGGGCGATGGTGGTCTGTGGGAGGGGGAGGCTTATTTTAATCTTATTTTCAGTAATTAGAAGATCGATTTTATCTGAACTCTCACTACGGTGGCAGGTGAATTTGAGGTGTTTTGAGGTTAGAATAAGGATGCCTCCACTCCTCTTTCCTGACCTAGGGCTTTGCAAAATATTACACAGGTCTGCAACTAAAAAGCTGTTTGATTATTTTCATCTAATTTCCATGTATTTTGGTGTGCTGAAAACAAATAAAATATTGAAAAAACTCCTAGACGTCATGATTTGCCACAACATGCAAAATTGTCTTCAAATTTATCAAATTTTTTCAAATTACTATTAATTAATTCACATAAGTGCATTTAAGATATAAAAAGCTAAAAAAACCTTAAAGGGGTTGTCAGTTATGTAAAAAAAAAGTATAGCACTGTAAATCTGATAGTCAGCAATATATACATAAGCTAAGCAAGTTTTAAGTCTGTGCTTCTAATGGTAGAAGGGGTTAATCTTTCCTGAAGAATCCAGTGGGAGGGAGACACAGGACAGATAGCAGCTCCGGTCAGTGCAGGGGGGCGTGGCCAGCACTGTGACGTCTCGTGTACAGACACAGAGCCTGCTCTCTCCTGCATGCCACACTTGTGCACGAATCATCATCAGGTTCTTGGTTCTAGGCTGTTCATACTTTTTCATCGCAATTCGTGTTAGCTCGTCATTCTTCAACAGTTATGTTATGGCTCCGTGAAAGTGTATTAATTCGCCAGACAGTTTCTGTTTCATCTGTGGTGAATATACAGTGTTAAAGCAACAGCAAAATATTACAGACTTTGTGAAAAAAGTATACTTTGCATTCTCAAGGACCAAGCAGGAAGTCAGTCCTCACATATGGGTGTCATCGGCGCTGATGAAGCCCCAGCGGAGCATTTCCCCAGCTTTCTAAGAAAGCCTTTGGGAATGCAGGCACGCATGCGTGGTTCCCTTCCCGCCTAAAGGTGCCATCTTACCTGTGTCTCTCTTTTTCCGAGAAGCCCACCGGACGTGCGTCCTTTCATCCTGGATAAAAGTTTGATTTTTTTGGCGAGTCTCGCTATTTTTTCTTCCCGGTTCGACGCCGGTTCCCCTCCTGCCGGGTTCGGTACACCGGTATCGAGCCCAATTCTTCTTTTTCGGTTTTTGCCCTTCGTGGCTGGCGTTCGCGCCCTTTTTTGATTTTTCCCTGGAAGGCCGGTCCTTTGACCTCGCGGGGACTCTTTTTTTCCCCCGATGGCTTCCAGCGGTTTCAAGAAGTGTGATTGGTGTAAGAAGTTAATGTCTCTCACCGACACACATGACTGCTGCCTTCGGTGCCTCGGTCCTGATCACGACCCTAAGACGTGTGGACCATGTGGGAAGATGTCTTCCAAGGCACTGCGAAGTGGCCAGCAGCAGAAAGAAAGGCTTTTCTCGGACTCAGCCTCCGGCCGGGCCCAGGCCTCGACAACTCGGGATTCGGATCCCGAGCACCGTTGAAGCTCCTCGGACAGGGGGTCCCCTGACCGGGAACGCAAGAGGAAGAAGCGGCTCGTGAGGGCATTGTCGGAGGAGGTCCCTGGCTCCTCGAGGGCCAGGTCTAAGACCCCCGACCGTCGCCCCAGGCCCGTGGAATCAGAGAAGCCTGACAAAGTTCCTCGCATGGAGCCGGAGTCTGCTGGACACGTAAGCCCTGTGGTCCTCAAGGACTCTCCTCCCAGAGAGCCGACGTCGGGCCCGGCGCCGCCGGAGCCCGAGTCGGTGGCTGCTGCATCTCCCGAGCTGAGTCTCAGGATGACAGCCTTGGAGAGCAGACTGTCTGCCTTCATGGAGCAGCAGCGGGCGCTGATGGCCAGCCTGTCTGGCACATCTGCCCTGACCACCGGGACATCGAAGTCTACCCCGGAGACTGAACCGATACTAGAGTCCATCATGGCTCAAAGTCGACCTCAGTTGCTGTCTCCCTCGACCTCCCATTTGGGACCGAGGGCGTCGACGCCGGTGCCTCCGGCGTCGGGGCGGGTGCTCCAGCGCCCCACAGGGTCAGATCCTGACTCCTCGTCGGACGAGTCCGCCTGGGAGATGGAGGATGAGGAGTCCCCCGACACCTTCAAGACTCGGTGCGTCCCGTCGACTCACCGCAGTCTGAGCCCCGGAGTAGATCCCCTCCGGAGGACACCCGGTTCTCGGAGTTTGTCCGGGATATGGCCACCGCGTTGGCTATTCCGGCGGACCCCGAGGAAGAGCCTCGAGCTGAAGAGCTCGAGGCCCTGCAGTACGACTCTCCTCCGAAGGAGGCCTTTACTGTCCCGGTTCCTCCGATGCTGGAACCGGCTCCTCTTCCGTATGTGGGAGGCACCGGCCTCGGCGCTGGTTCTAAGCAAGCGGGTCAATTCGATTTATCGACTCAGGAAGAGCACTGGCTTTCAAAAGGCGCAGCTACCACACCATTCCATGGTGGTGGAATTGGCCATGCATCGCCTGAAAAGTCAGAAGATGTACTCCAGTGCCACCCAGCAGGGAGGCCCGGAATCTCGATGGTGTTGGTAGAAAGTGCTTCCAGGGCTCGATGCTTGCTTGCCGTGTCCAGTCTTACGAACTGTACATGGGCATGTACTTGCGAGACCTGGCCAAGGAGCTGGCCGGCTTCTCCGCTGGTCTCTCCAGGGAGCCCTTGCAGAGATTCAAGTCCTTGTCCTCGGGGATTCGGGACTGCTCGAAGTTCATGTCCCCTGCCATCTACGATGGCTTCGAGGCTTCGGCCCGAGTTGCGGCAGCCGGCATCGCGGCTCGACGCCAGGCATGGCTGCAGTCATCGGACCTCGAGCCACGGGTTCAGGACAAGTTGGTCGATGTCCCTTACCGAGGTGAGAATCTTTTTGGCAAGCCCATGGCCGAGAAGGCTGCACAGCTCAAGACTGAGCACCTTACACGGACAAGGCTGTCTAGAAAGACCTCTGCCCCTTCTCATAAGAAGAAGGCCTCGGGTAAGAAGCCCTTTTACCCGAGGAAGGGCACTGCCTACAAACAGTACCCTCAGTATCAGGCTGCCCAAGCTGCCCCCCAGGGTCAGCAAGCCAAGGGGCAGGGTAATGGGCCCCGTAGGCAGAGGACCCCCAAGCCTCCGGTCCCTGCTCCCACTCAGCAGGGTTGGGGTTTTTGACTCCTTGAGCGTAGCCTCTCCATCCCTGCTCTCCCAACCCTGCACAGGTCGTCGCCTCGCCCTCTTTGCCCACCAGTGGCCCCACATGACTGGGGACAGTTACATAGAAACATAGAAACATGATGACAGAAAAAGACCACATGGCCTATCTAGTCTGTCCTTCCATAACAACAACTACAACAGTCCGCTTTTTACCTTTAGAGATCCTCAGTGTTGGTCCCATGCTTTTTTGAATTCAGTTACTGTCCTCATCTCTACCACCTCCACTGGGAGACTATTCCTTGGATCCACTACTCTTTCTGTAAAGAAATATTTCCGCATATCACTCCTGAATCTATCTCCCTTCACCCTCATCCCATGTCCCCTCGTAGCAGAACCTGCTTTCAATTGAAAGAGGCTCTCTCCCTGAACATTTATGCCACGGAGATATTTAAACATCTCAATCATATCACCTCTATCCCGCCTTTCCTCTAAGGTGTACATATTAAGATCCTTAAGTCTGTCCTCATATGCTTTATAATGAAGCCCATTAATCATTTTAGTAGCAGCCCTCTGCACCGACTCCATCCTGTTGGGTGTTGAACATAGTCCACAGGGGCTATGCACTACATTTTCACCAACTGCCTCCTCCATACTTTCCAGGGGAGCCTCCCAGGCCTCCCCTGCACACAGATCTTCTCCTCCAGGAGCTCCAAGGTCTGTTGGTGGACAGGGCGGTGGAGCCTGTGCCTCCCCACCTGCAAGGTCAAGGGTTCTACTCCAGGTATTTCCTAGTACCCAAAAGAACCGGTGGCCTTCGACCTATTCTGGACCTCAGGAACCTCAAGTACCTGGAGAAAGAAAAGTTCAAGATGCTTACTCTTGGCACACTTCTGCCCTACCTCCAGCAGGGAGATTAACTATGCTCCTTAGATCTAAAGGATGCGTACACTCACATCCTCATTCATCCAGACCACAGAAAAGTACCTCAGGTTCATTGTGGGAGGAAACCATTATCAGTACAGAGTACTACCTTTTGGCCTGACCTCTGCTCCCAGGGTCTTTACCAAATGCCTGGCAGTGGTGGCGGCCCACCTGAGAAATCAAGGCATCTGTCTTTCCCTATCTGGACGACTGGCTCATCAGGGGTCAGACGTGCCAGGAGGCCGAACAGGCCACTCTCAGAACTATTGCTCTTCTTCAGAGCTTGGGATTTGTAATAAACCTCGCAAAGTCCACTTTGCTCCCCTCCCAGAACTTTGAGTTCATAGGGGCAAGGCTAAACTCTGTCCTGGCAAAGGCATTCTTGCCAGCAAACAGAGCCGAAAGACTGATGGACTTGGCAAATCAGTTTCTCAGCGGGTCAGTGGTCTCCGCCAGACTCTGCCTGAGGCTGCTTGGCCACATGGCTTCGACAGTTCATGTAACCCCCAATGCCAGGCTCCATATGCGGCCTGCACAATGGTGCCTGCGGAGCCAGTGGTCTCAGGCCACAGGCAGCCTCAGAGACAGAATAAAGGTGTCCAAACCATTTCTGGACTCCCTCAGCTGGTGGCTGCACCCACCCAATCTACTAAAAGGGGTACCCTTTTAGATTCCTGGGTACACAGTGGTACTAACCACAGACGCTTCCCTGCAGGGCTGGGGGGCTCATTGTCTGAACAAGTGCACCCAGGGCCTGTGGTCTCCTTGGGAGGCGGCAAAACAGATCAATTTCCTAGAACTCAGGGCTATTCGATTAGCACTCAAAGCTTTCTCTCCTACCCTGGCTCATCAATCTGTCCTGGTTCAGACGGACAACCAGGTGGCAATGTTTTATGTGAACAAACAGGGCGGGACTGGGTCCAGGCTCCTTTGTCAGGAGGCACAGGACCTTTGTTCATTTGCCCTCAAGCACAACATGCTCCTCAAGGCTGTGTACCTTCCAGGCCAGGAAAACCGCCTGGCCGACAGGTTGAGCAGAATTCTGCAGCCCCACGAGTGGCAGCTCCATCCTATGGTAGTGCAGATGATTTTCCTGCAATGGGGACTTCCATCCATAGATCTGTTTGCCAGTCCACTGAACAAACAGCTGCCAAAGTTCTGTTACAGACAACCGCATTCTCTGCGACTAGCAGCAGATGCTTTTCTGATTCCCTGGTCTCAGGGCCTCCTGTATGTGTTTCCTCCCACGCCTTTGGTGGCCCGAACTCTGTTCAAGATTCTTCAGGACAAAGCCTCAGTCCTGCTGGTGGCTCCCAGGTGGCCGAGACAGCCTTGGTTTCCCCTTCTCCTTCAACTGGTGGTGGATCCCCCACTGCCTCTGGGGTTGCAGCCTAACCTTCTCTCCCAGGATCAGGGTTCCCTTCTGCACCCCAATTTCAAAGCTCTCAATTTGATGGCCTGGAGGCTGCAAGGGTAGTTTTGGCTCCCTGTGGCCTACCTCCGGAAGTTGAGGAGGTTGTCCTAGCCTCTAGGAAACAGTCCACTAGGAAAACCTATGCGCTCAAATGGAAAAGGTTTTCTGTCTGGTGTCAGCTACGTACAGAGGATCCTTTCTCCTGTACTGTACCAGTAGTGCTTCAGTATTTACTGCACTTGTCCAATCAAGGACTTAAGTCCAATTCTGTTCGGGTCCACCTCTCAGCTCTAGCAGCTCACCACTCTCTGGTGGAAGGACATTCTCTGTCGGTTCACCCCTTGGTGTCCCGGTTTCTCAGAGGCTTGCTCTTGCTCAAGCCTCCCATCCGTCGTCCTGCTCCTGAGTGGGAGCTGAATGTGGTCTTGCAGCAGCTGACTCGCCTACCCTTTGAGCCGATGGCTACTTGCCCTCTTCGCTTCCTGTCCTGGAAGACACTCTTCTTGATAGCCCTTACCTCGGCTAGGCGAGTGAGTGAGCTTCAGGCCCTGGTCTGTGATAGGCCTGTCAGACGGGTGCCTGGGTGAGAATGTTCACAGTCTTGGCAAAGGCATATATTAATATGATTTGCAAGGTATTGTGGGAAATGTAGTCCATTCACACCAGACACAGCCGTTCACAATAATTAGTTGTGCTTGAGTGTAAAGCCAATAAGATATTTATTTATGGGGTTATTTCTCCCAACACAGATATGCTTGGTAGCACATAAAACAGGATACTTGCTTTCAGTGTTAAACTTAGAAAAATAAAATCAGGAAAACAACAGCTGAACTTGTCAGGCAATCAAATCAAAAGAATAAAGACCTGGTTGGTAACAAACTGGTCTTTTCTGTAGGCTCAAGCTAATATTTTCTTAGCAGTGCTTTAATCAACAAACAAAACCCACAAAGTAGGGAAAAACTGTTCTTTTCAGGTTAACTTCTTATATCTTCACACATAGACTCAGAAGTGATTTCCTCAGAGCTCACAAGCAATTAGGTAAGGCTCAATTGCTAGCAGTTACCCAGCTGAAACCCCTTAGCTGGCTTGCTTTCTACTGCATGGCTCAAATCCTACTCAGGAGCTTTTCTGAGTAGATTAAAGAACAAGTTTGTATTTCTTTGTGATGGTTGTTTGTACTTTGTAACAGTAAATTACCAAAGGAGTTTAGACAGAGAGCAATCCATGTATTCACAGCCTGTATCTACCACCGCTCCCCCTTCTTCAACAATCATGGGTTCAATATCATGGATTGGCACAGAGGAATTTCTCAATGGAGCACTTTCAGGAGAATACTTGTTTCCCTGCTGTCTTTCAAGGGTATAACTAGGGCATAGATCAGTGTTCATACCTGAGCTTCCATTGCTGTTAGAGTTCCTCTCTAAATAGCCTGGCCAGTATGTAGTCCAGTTCGTATGTCCAGCCTTCCAATCCAGATCCCTGGACACTGGATCTCTCTTCACATACCTTCTGGCACGGGTCCTAGGGTCCCTTCCAAGTGCAGCCGTCTCCCTCACAGGTACCGTCTGGAGATTCCTAGCTCTGCAGCACCATTCCTCTGGCTTTCCCCAGTCCAATGGTGTAAGCTTGCCTTTGGAATGCCTTCCAGTATACGTACGGCTCTGGACTCCTTTAGACCTCCCAAAAGCTTTTCTCTTCTTTCTTCCAAAGGGTTTCTTGCCCTCTCTGTCCGTCCGCTCTGGTTTCTGCTGCTGATGATCCTCCAGATGATGAAGATGTCCAAGCTGAGGATCTCCAAGATGATCAAGATGAGGATGATTCTCTGTAGAATAAACCCTACCTTTATTCTGCTTTGAGTGTTCCACCCTAGCACAGCACAGCGCAGCTGTGCTGAATCAGGCCCTGCCCTTTGAGATGAGTGCTTAGGGATTACCTCATAGCCCTCCTGATTGAACACACGTTTCCCCACTTCAGCTCCTCTAATGGCGGCTGGAAACCTGGTGCATTCTGGGACTGGTAGTCTTTTATGGAAAAATTCTGTTTTCTTATTTCTACCAGAACTGTCAGGTTGCTTGTTCAGAGTCACTTCACCTTTTCTATAGCTCCTTCCTGAGCTATGATAAGCTTCCTTATCACAGGCCTTACACTCGCTTCTGTGGAAACAGGGTAGTCCTTAGGACTCATCCCAAGTTCCTCCCAAAAGTTGTCTCTTCCTTCCACCTTAACCAGGAGGTGGTTCTTCCAACATTCTTCCCTAGGCCTCATGCTAGCCAGGCTGAAGCAGTTCTGCATACCCTGGACTGTAGGAGGGCCTTATCCTTTTACCTTGACCGTACGCAGGGGCATAGAAGGGCTACTCAGCTCTTCGTATCCTTTGACCCCCAATAAGTTGGGGTTGCCTGTGTCCAAGCATACCTTGTCCATCTGGGTGGCTGACTATCACTTGGGCTTACAAGGCGGCTGACCTTCCTTTGCAGGGTCGGGTCACGGCCCACCGTGTCGGGGCAATGGCTGCCTCAGTGGTTCATCTCCGCTCTGTGCCCTTAGTAGACATCTGCAGGGCTGCAACTTGGTCTTCAAGCCAGACTTGCGGCCCATTACTGTCTGGAGAGGGAGTCCCGTAGGGACAGTGCTTTTGGCCAAGCAGTACTCCGGAATCTCTTTGAGGTTTAGGCAACTCCTGTCCTCTGTTGGGCTACCAGTGGAGGTTGTGTCAGTGAAAAGCCTTTCTTTGCTGCTGAGACTAGAGGGAGTTCTCTTGTTCAGCCTGGGTTCCTCAGTAGCCCAGAACTAGGGAGTCACCCATATGTGAGGACTGACTTCCTGCTTGGTCCTGGAGAAAGAGTAGTTACTCACCTGTAACAGGTGTTCTCCAGGAGCAGCAGGAATCAGTCCTCACAACACTCCCTCCTACCCTGGGAGTTGCAGTTGTACATAGTTTATTTTTCATTTTTGTGTGCTGTTCTTAGCTATGTCATTTGACTGAGGTAAGATAGCACCTTTAGGCGGGAAGGGAACCGCGCATGCGTGCCTGCATTCCCAAAGGCTTTCTTAGAAAGCTGGGGAAATGCTCCGCTGGGGCTTCATCGGCGCCTATGACACCCATATGTGAGGACTGATTCCTGCTGCTCCTGGAGAACACCTGTTACAGGTGAAGTAACTACTCTTACTTTGGACTAAAAATTGGAGATCAAGATAAAGTCTGGGCGCCTCATAAATTGTGCAAACGGTGTGTTGAGGACATCCGAAACTGGTTCAAGGGTAAGAAAAAATCTTTCCGTTATGGGATTTCTATGGTATGGCGAGAGCAAAAGAACCATAGTGACCACTGTTACTTTTCTTCATGCGATGTGAAAGAGTTTAATTCCAAATGGAAGCATTCCATTTCATACCCCAATCTTCACTCGGCAATTCGTCCCATCCCCCATGGCCCAGATATACCAGTACCCAAGCCCCCTGCTACCTTGGAAGAGATACCTAGCTCCGATGAAGGTGAAGTCATACCTGAACCAGATGACGAATCAAGTTCTGACTTTGAAGATGATACAAGACCAAAATTGTTTTCTCAGGAGGAGATGAGTGATTTGTTAAGAGACTTGAATCTTCCCAAAGATGCCGCTGAGTTACTCGGATCAAGGCTTGAAAAGCAGGAATTTATTGTTGCCAGGAGTGTCATCTTCATGGTTCAGACATCGTGAAAAGGAGTTTGTTCCTTCCTTCGCCCAGGAAGACAAGTTGGTTTATTGCATCGATGTCGAAGGTCTGATGGGTCAATTTAAAATCCAATATGATTTAGAGCAATGGTGTCTTTTTATAGATTCTTCAAAAAGAAGTCTCAAAGCAGTTTTACTCCACAACTGTTTTTACACTTCCATACCTGTAGGTCATTCCGTACACTTGAAGGAAACCTACGAGAACTTGGAATTGGTTCTTCATAAACTTAAATATGAAGAACATGGTTGGCAAGTATGTGTGGACTTGAAGGTCTTGTGCATGCTGCTCGGGCAACAAGCTGGGTATAACAAATATCCTTGTTTTCTGTGTCTATGGGACAGTCGAGACCGACAAAATCACTGGACCAAGAAGAGTTGGCAGCCGAGGGTGCTAACAGTCGGTGAAAAAAATGTCCTCCGAGAAACTTTGGTACCGTCCCATAAAGTTCTTCTACCACCTCTCCACATAAAATTGGGATTGATGAAGCAATTCGTAAAATCACTTCCAAAAGATGGAGAATGCTTCAAATACTTGGTCACCAAGTTTCCAGGCCTGTCGGAGGCAAAATTGAAGGAAGGTGTGTTCGTCGGACTAGACATTAGAAGGCTTATAGTTGATCAAGTGTTTGTCAATACCATGACGGATCCTCATAAAGAAGGGTGGATTGCTTTTAAAGAAGTCGTACAGAAAATTTTAGGCAATAACAAAGATCCTCACTACAAAAAGATTGTCTGACGAATGCTGAAAGCATTTCAAGCTTTAGGTTGCCTGATGAGTTTGAAAGTGCATTTCCTCCAGTCCCACCTTGACTACTTTCCTGAAAATTTGGGAGCTGTGAGTGAGGAACAAGGTCAACGATTCCATCAAGACATTAAAGAGATGGAAAGGAGATACCAGGGAAAATGGAGCATTACAATGACGGCAGACTACTGTTGGATGCTTCAGAGAGACATTCCAGATGCTACTCACAAGCGTAAATGCACCAAGAGGAGCCTCACAAGGAAGAAGAATCGAGTTTAGTGTGTGTAGGTGAGCTCATTGCATTTCAAAAAAGGATTTTCATGAAAATATTGTAATAAAACTTTTATAAGTCTATTTCCATTTATTTTGAGGCATTGCCTTATTTAACATAGTTACCTAAATTGTCAGGAAACGTGATGTCCTATGACAAAATGGAGGTCATTTTCGGATTCAGCGCACCAAAAAACATAAAGATTACATGGAATAACCAAAACAGCTCTTGAAAAAAATTTTTTTGCAGACCTGTGTTATAGTTTTATTCAGCCAGTTGATGGAGTCTGTGGGAGTAGGCCATGTTTCAGTTAAGCACAATACCTGTGCCTTACTGTCTTGAGGTCTATAATAGTAGGTATTTTGTTTCTGATTGATCTAGTGTTAAGGAGGGTTACTTTTAAAGTGTGTTTAGTATTGATGGGAGATGATTTGTGTGGGTATGTGTGGGAGAGAGGTATATTAGTCTACAAGTGTGGTGTGTGTGGGGTATCGATGGGAATTTGTTGTGAGTAAAGGGATAGATATTTCTAGGACGATATGGAATTATTGGAATGTGGTGGGTATGGAAATGGGATTGGAGAACAATGGATAATGGACCAAAAAGTACAAGAAGGATCAGCATGAAAGTAAGCTTCATGGTTGTGCTTAGAAGCGCTTCTAAGTTCACAATGCAGAGTATACTTTTTACCGAGTACAATCACAATGTACAGAGGAAGATTTGGTAAGCAATGTATCAATAAGCTACTTTTCAGAATTATTGCATGTGGAATAGTTAGAGCAATGTATCGGGAGACAAGATGATAGTTTGAGTAGTCTAATGGTGGGCTAAGCAACAAATCAGATAACTGCTTAAGAGCAGGGAGAATAGTGAAGGCTTTAAGGTGGGAGGGGAGAGAAGACAAACTTATAGAAAATAGGAGGATTATACTCTTGGGTTTGACTTGCCTTTCAAGGCTACAGTATGAGACAGAAGGTTCATCATAGCAAGATACAATCTAATAAGATGCACACATTAGAGAATGCCACAAAGATGGACATCTGAATAAAGCACAGCAAAATTATGAAAACAAACTTAACAGCTGAGTGTTGGGCTCTTGGTTTCAAGAGTAGAATTGTTGCTAATCTGAGTGATAAGGACTCCACAGGGTTGGAACCCAATCTGACAAGTATTTTCAGAGGTGTAATTCCTTTAGCTGTTGATACCCTTTTATTAGACTAACATTTTTAAATAGCTTTCGGGGGCTAAAACCCACTTGAGGTCAAGGCAGAAGAAGCAGATGGTGGCCGTTTGTGTTTGTGTTACCCTGAATTTCATAAGCTAGGCTAAGTACGTCCTGTTTTGGTATCATATAGATACCATACTTGCCCCTTTTGTCTTTATAGAGGTGAGCTAAGAGTTTTGCATACTGAACCTTGTTTGTAGTGAGCGCCATTCCACTTTTGCTGCATTTTCTTATTTCCAAATTGCAGCATGGAAAGGCATAGACTTTGTGCTACATCTTTTTCTAATGTATGTCCTTGGCATCTGAGTAAAGCTGAGAGCACAAAATTCCAAAACCACAAATAGTACTTCAGATCTTAAGCACTGGCTCTCCTTTCAAAATGTTGGATCTTCATGGGTATACATACATAGCTATGGGAAGATTTTAAATATTTATCTCCAGGAACAAGCAGGAATGTAGTCTTGACATATGGGTATCGTCGGTACCGACGGAGCCCACGCGGGAACGCTCCCCAGCGTCCAATAGGAAAGCTTTTGGAAGCATCCTACAGCGCATGCATGCTGCCTTCCCACCTCTGTACCTCTCTCACTTCAGTTCTTCGTTTTCCGCGGAGCTGACAGGACGTGGTACCCTGTCACTGCAGAAAATTTACCTTTATTTCTTGTTTTTTGTGGTCGCGTCTGCCTTCAATCGACGCCTACCAGTACCGCCGGTTCTCTTATTCTTCCCATTTTTCTTCAAGCATGGAGAAACCAGCTAGTGGTTTCAAAATATGCTCAAAATGTGGTGGTACCATTTCCGTCACCGACATCCATGTCTAAAATGTTTGGGTCCTGAACATTGTTCAACGGAGTCTCTCTCCTGCATGAGGATGACCAAAAGGGGCCTGCAGAATAGAGCTGCAAAACTCTGTACCCTTTTTGCCGTCGACACGATGTCAGTTGTATCGACGTCTTCCAGGGTTTCATCTTCCTCCCATGGATCTCAGGTAACCAAATTGAAGTCTTCTAAGACTAGCTGGTCCTCGAAGGGTAAATCTCCTTCAAAGTATCGAGATGCCACTGGCGTTTCCCTCGGATACTTCACCGGCAAAACAGCCCTGACGGGAGTCTTCGGGCTCCAAAGCAGTAACGGGGCTCCAGGATGTTCCAGAGGCCTCTACCTCTGCAGAACTACTGGTGCCATGTTCTGGGGTCGTAGCCGCTTCCACCAGTACCGGCACCCAGGCATTAGCAGAAGCGATGGATCACAGAATCCTCGCTATCAAATGCACTCTAGCGGCCCTCTTAGTGGCTTCGGTACCGCTAAGACCGCAACAGACGGTTCAACATGTATCGGTACCAACATCGGTACTGGTACTGACAGTACCTGCTTCAACGGGACTGACATTTCGGTACCGACTTCGAGCAGTACCGATACCATGCGTTACAGGAGCACTCGGTGCTTGAGTCTTCCGATTCCGATGACTCTGATTCTACCTGTACCAGAGTGAATCTATTAGAAGATTCAGTTCCTTCTCCTTAACGCAGAATGTCTCCTCCAGAGGATATGTCCTTCCAGGATTTCATACGTGATTTAGCAAAGGGTTTTGCAATCACTGTGATTCCAGAAAAGAAACCTAGGGCAGAAGAATTAAGAATTCTACAATAACCTATGGCTCCCAAGGAAGCAGCTATGCTTCCCATTCACAAGATCTTACATGATCTAATGTTGAGAATGTGAGAAACTCCTTTAACAATATCTTCACATTCCCGACGCCTTGACACTATGTACCAAGTGCCAAGTTTTATCCTGGTTTTCAAAAAACTCAGTTACCACACCATTCAGTGGTAGTGGAATCGGCCATGCGAAGGATCAAGAGTGCTAAAACACATTCTTCTAATCCTCTAGGCCATGAATCTAGGACTCTCGATGCCTTTGGCCATCAATGCTTTCAGTCCTCCATGCTAGGAGCCAGGATCAGTTTCTACATTCTTTATATGGGAATGTTCGTGGAAGAAGTCACAAAAGACTTAGAGCTCCTTAGTCCTTGTGTTTCGGAGGAAAAAAGAGCAGACTACCTTATTCAAGCATACCCAGAATGTCTCAAAATTCATGAACCGTGCTACCTTTGATTGCTTTTATTTATTTTATTATTTATTTATTTAGTATACATTTGTATACCGCTACTTCCAGCGATCAGCAGCGGTTTTTGATTACAGATTGGAAATTGTCAAATCATGACAGGAAATTTTTGAGGTATAAACACATTGATTAGACAGGAAAGCACAGCACACAGAGAACTATTTTACAGGGAACATGGGCTATGGAGGGTTAAGTGGCTTGCCCAAGACCACAAGGAGCACCTGTGGGACTAGAAACCCCAGTCCTTCCGGCCCAAGGTTGCTGTCCTCTAGTGGGATTTGAACACCCGACCTTCCGGCCCGAAGTACCTTGCCCCAACCACTAGGCTACTCCTCCACTCCATGTATTGAATGTATTAGCAGAACCTCTGCTATATCCATAGGAGCACGTCGTATTGCTTGGCTTCAAGCATCAGACTTAGAACAGTGGGTGCAAGAAAAGCTGGGAAACATTCCTTGCACAGGAGAAAATCTCTTTGGCAAGGACTGGCAGGACAAGGCTAATCAGCTTGAATCTGACAATAGTACATTAAACAGATTGTCAAAGTCTACAGCCAACCCAGCAAAAGAAGAAAATATTCAAAAACCCGTTTTCAGTAAGAAAAAGAAGCCTTACCAATCTTACACCCATCAAACTCGCTGTCCGCTCCATGTTCCCAAGAAGGGGCAGCAATAGAACAGGCAGCAAAGAAAGCCGCAAGCTCAAAATGCTCAGCTGGCTCAATAGACCCAGCCCCCTCAGAGTCTTTGACTTCTGTCTAGAGAACTTAGTCATTCTGCTCCTAAAAGGTACAAAACCCTTGACCATTCCAGGAAGATTGTTTTTTTGCCAAAAGATGGCAACAAATAACATCAGAAAATTGGACTCTGTCCATTGTACAACTGGGGTGCAAGCTTCATTTTCTCAACTTGCCCCCACCTACAATAATAAAACAGTTCAATTCTCAGGGCCCTGCCACCGACCTCTTGTGGCAGGAGGTCACATCACTTCTAGCTCAAGGAGCAATCGAAGAGGTACCCATTCCCCAACAGGGGACGGTTTTACTCCCCCTACTTTCTTATTCCAAAGAAGACGGGGGACACAGACCTATATTAGACCTCAGAGAATTAAACAAATATTTGTTCCAAGAAAAGTTCAAAATGATCTCCCTCGGTACACTTTTACCATACCTCCAAAGTCAGGACTGGCTATGTTCTCTAGATCTAAGAGATGCGTACACGCATATTCTCATCCACTCAGATTGCAGGAAGTTCCTTCGATTCCTGATCCAGGGAAGACACTTCCAGTACAGAGTTCTTCCCTTCGGACTAGCTTCTGCTCCAAGAGTCTTCACAAAATGCATGGCAGTGGTAGCAGCATTTATGAGGACTCTGGGAATATTTGTCTTCCCTTACTTAGACGATTGGCTCATTCGAGCATCGACAGCTCCAGAGGCCAGCTTCGCGCGCTCTCGAGCAATGAGAATTCTTCAGTACTTAGGGCTGGTCATAAACCTCCCAAAATCTCATCTCACCCCCTCTCAGTCTCTAGAATTCATAGGGGCTCGTCTAGACACACGGCAGTCAAGGGCTTTCCTGCCCCAGCCACGCTGTCTACGTATAATACAACTGGCATCTCAAGCATCTATGAAGGTATTCCTTACTGCTCGGGAGATGTTCAACTGCTGGGACACATGGCATCCACTGTCCATGTGGTTCCCTATGCTCGCCTCCACATGCGAACAGCCCAGTGGACCCTTTCCTCTCAGTGGTCACAAGCTTCGAGTCAACTAACAGACAAAATCAGAACTACCACATGTCTGATTTCGTCCCTGCAATGGTGGAAATCCCTGGAAAACTTCCTGGTAGGCTCTCCTTTCCAGCAGCCTCTATGCCAAACCACTCTGACGGCAGATGCGTCCAAGATGGGTTGGGGGGGCCCACTTGCACAGTCTCTCCACTCAGGGTCTTTGGACCTCACAAGAGATTTCCCTTCACATAAACCACCTAGAACTAAGAGCCATTTTCAATGCTATGCAAGTCTTTCAAGGCCATCTCAGCAACAAAACAGTTCTGGTCCAAACCGACAATCAGGTAGCTATGTTCTATGTGAACAAGCAAGGCAGAACAGGCTCTGTCGCTATGCAACGAAGCTTTGCAAATATGGGCCCTCGCCAGAGAGTTACAAATTCACCTGTTTGCGGTATACCTTCCGGGCATTCAAAACTTGTGGGCAGACAAACTCAGTCGAATACTGCTGCCACACAAGTGGTCCCTCCACTCATACCAGCTTGCTTGAGTGTTTTGAATCTGTGGAACACCATAGATCTCTTTGCAAGTCCACAGAATGCCAAACTTCCCCGATTCTGTTCCAGAATTCCGGCTCAAAACTGTCAGGCAAGAGATGCTTTCCTACTCCACTGGGGACAGGACTTCCTCTATGCCTTCCCATCCATTCCCCTCATTCCCAAGACTTTATTCAAACTTCAGAGAGACAGAGGTTGTATGATCCTCATAGCTCCACGTTGGCCACAGCAAATGTGGTATCCTCCTCTTCTGCGTCTCTCTCAAACCACTCCTCTGGAGTTAGGGAATGCTCCAGATCTCCTGTCGCAGGAGGATGGATCTTTACTGCATCCCAATCCCCAGTCCCTACATCTCAGGGCCTGATTACTGAAAGCCTAGAATTCCAGGATGTTAACCTTTCTCAACAAGTAAAGGATATCCTCCTGGCTTCCAGAAAACCCCTCCACAAGACATTCCTACGCTTTCAAGTGGAAAAGGTTCTCTATCTGGTGTTCACAAAAGGGACTTAACCCCCTTTTAGTACCTGTAGAGTTGCTACTAGAGTATCTTCTACAATTATCAACTTCTGGTCTGAAGACCAATTCAGTTAGGGTCCATCTTAGTGCTATTGCTGCTTTTCATAAACCTTTCGATGGACAACCTATTTCCTCTCATCCACTTATTTCAAGATTTATGAGAAGCCTACTTTTAACAAAACCTCACATTAAACCAGCACCGGTGGCATGGGATCTAAATCTTGTTCTTGGTCAGCTTATGAAAGCACCCTTTGAACCCTTAGCCACTTTAGACCTAAAGTTTCATTCATGGATAGTTATTTTTCCTAATTGCCATCACTTCTGCAAGACACATTAGTGAACTACAGGCATTAGTAGCTGGCCCTCCTTATTCAAGGTTTCACCATAATAAAGTAGTCCTCAGGACTCATCCTCACTTTCTGCCAAAGGTGGTTTCGCCTTTTCATTTAAACCAGTTGGTTTATTTTATTTATTTATTTATTTATTACAGTTTCTTATATACCGCGCTATTTAGAATCAGCGCGGTTTACATCATAACAAAACGACCATAACGACAAACTGTCAGGTTTTACATTGAACAGGAGTACAAACTTGGATAACTGGGTTAACTATATACAAACTTGGATAACTGGGTTAACTATATACATAAACTATCTACACTGCAGTGTGAGGGCATTTCTAGATTGGCTCATTTCTTGGAGGGGATATCTAGTTCAGTTGCTGTCTGGGAAATATTGGCAGAAAAGGTATGTTTTGAGAGCCTTCCTGAACTGATATAGATTGGTAATGGCTCTAATGTCAGGGGGTAGGGTGTTCCAGCATTTGGTACATAAAAACTGAATGCCCTGTTTGTGGTGTTCGTGTTGGACTTTGTTGAAGCCTTTGGTATTGATTGCTTGTTTACAGCTGTTGTTCTTCTTGCTCTGTTGGGGGGGACCATGTGGATTAGATTCGTGTGTGATAGGGATGAGGTGCCTTTGATTTAGTTAAATGCTAATACAAGGGATTTGTTGGTGATTCTCCGTGAATTGGTAGCCAGTGTAGCTGTTTGAGAATAGGAGTCACGTGGTCGTCTCTGGATGCACCGTAGAGGACCCTAGCTGCGGCATTCATGGCCAACTGTAAGGGGGTTAGTGTGGGATTGGGGCAGACCTTGTAGGATGGCATTTGCAAAGTCAAAATGCGGCAGGATCACGCTTGATGTATGGTACGGAAATCGTCTGGGTCCAGCAGGGAGCGTAGGTGTTTGAGGGAACGGATTTTGAAGTAGATGGCTTTGACTACGCTGCTTATGTGGCGTCTCATGTCTAGATGTTGGTCCAGGGTCACTCCCAAATATTTTATTGCATCTTTAGTTTGCAAATCAGCTTCCTTGACACTGACGTGGGATGGGGGCGTAAAGCTGGAGTCTCTGGAGATGAAAAGGACCTCTGTTTTCTTATGCTGGATACGTAGGTTCTGTGTCTGGAGCCCATGTTGAAACTGCATTGAAACAATCTGTGAGTGGGGTCAGGTCCATGTGGGTTGTGGAGAAAGGCATGTATAAAAGAATGTCATCTGCTATATCATGCAGTTTACGTTGAATGATCTTATGATATTGCATATGGGCTGCATGTAGATATTGAAGAGTAAGGAGGATAGTGAGGATCCTTGAGGTACCCCTTGTTTTTGATGGAAGTGGCTAGACTCTTCTGATCCAGACTTCACATATTGCCATCTATCGTCCAGATAAGACTTGCACCATTTTAGTGCCTTGTTGCAGACACCCTTTTCTTTTAGTCTTCCCAGGAGGATTTCGTGACTGACGGAGTCAAAAGCCGCGGCGATGTCTAGGAAAATGAGGACAAAACCTTGATGGATGTTGTCAATTCCTGTGATGATATCGTTGATTAGACCAGTGAGTAGTGTCTCAACCCCATGATGTTCTCTGAACCCATGTTGGCAGTTATCTAAGGGAGCAACAGAGTCTATGTGATCTTGAATTTGCCGTTGCGCTTCCTTCTCAATTATTTTGGCTAAGATGGGGATGCTAGCTATTGGTCGATAGGAGTCCACCTCATGCCTCCAGTGCGGAAAGGAATCTTCACATATTGGATTGTAAAAGAGCCTTGGCTTTTTATTTCCAAAGAACTAAGCCACATAGAAAATCTTCTCAGCTTTTTGTGGCTTTTGACTCTAGTCATTTGAGACTTCCAGTTTCTAAAAGAACTCTGTCAAATTGGATTACAGATTGCATATCCTATACATATCCAAGTAAAGGACTTTCTCTCAAAGGCCATGTCACGGCTCACAATGTGAGAGCAATGGCAGCCTCAACGGCTATCCTTCGTTCTGTCTCTTTTGATGACATATGCAAAGCAGCCACTTGGACTTTGGTACATACCTTCACAGTTCACTATTGCTTAGACAAGAACTCCCGTCAGGGTGCCTCGTTTGGCCAGGCTGTTCTACCACATCTCTTCCATACTTAATACAACTCCTACCCACCATCCACAGTTTGGATGCCTAAGGTCCATGGGAGGAAGCATGACCCATCTCACCTGGGTTCACAGCTAGCTGGGGTCACCCCTTGGCATCTTTCAGCTGGGGTGTCCCCCATATGTGAAGACTACATTCCTGCTTGTTCCTGGAGATAACATAGTTACTCGCCTGTAATAGGTGATCTCCGGGAGCAGCAGGAATTAAGTCTTCACAACCCACCCACCTCCTCTAGGAGTTTGTCTCTATCTCTTTTTCTCTACTTCTCTCCTTTGGTCTCAGCTATAAACTTAACAGAAGTGAGAGAGGTACAGAGGTGGGAAGGCAGCATGCATGCGCTGTGGGTTGCTCCCAAAAGCTTTCCTATTGGACGCTGGGGAGCGTTCCCGTGCGGGCTCCGTCGATACCAACAATACCCATATGTGAAGACTAAATTCCTGCTATTCCCGGAGATCACCTGTTACAGGTGAGTAACTACGCTTTCTAGATGTACGTTTTGGGGTTTTTTGTCTGAACTTGGCATTGATTATCCAGCCTATAAATGTCACCCGTTTAATTAATAAAGCGTTAAAATTATTTTGCAGATCCTTAACCAGTTTTGAGTCCAATGAGTTTCTAGAATGCACAGAGCAGCTTGAATTGCTACCTGGAGAAAATATCAATCTTCTTATTGGAGGATCAAAAGACAAAATAGGTATGCATTAAATAAACTGACAAAAGTTAATGGTAAAGTAAACAAGTGGGGAAAACATGCAGAGGTATAGCTTTGTTAATGCTTTCTAGCATAGAGTTCTTACATTACATATTTAATACATACTGCAGCAGCCAGTGGGTAAAGGAAGATGAATAGCTTGAATGGTGCCTTTTAGGTAGGATCGTGGTGCCTATGAAAGCAAACTAGACATCTAAACAGCAGGTAAAATTTTATGTCATCAAGTGCAAATGCAAAGTAATACATTTAGAGGAAAAAGTCCAAACTGCAGGTACAAAATACTGGGTTCTGAGATTACACCCAAGAAGATTATCTTGGAGTCATTGTTGATAATATGTTTAAATTTTCCGTCCCGTGTACCTTAGCTGTTTAAAAAAAAAAATGTTAAGGGTTATTAGTAAAGGGATGGAGAACAAAATTGAAATTCCATTTCATCCTACTAGACCAGCCAAAACAAGTGGGTGAACTCCCCCTGCCAGCAGATGTTTGAGAGGGAGAAAGTGCCAGAAGCCTCAGCAAATGGGCCCCTACATAGAGAGGCTCCCCTAGGGGTCGCCCTCAATATTTCTTTCTCCAGCAGATAATGAATGTCTTCCTCTTCTACTGACAGCCATTCTGAGGGTACTCTGCCAGTGGAGATTGCCTGCGTGGATGTCTTCAGGGAGCACATGAGATGTCCCCTTCCTGAAGTTTTCCACTAGATTTTCTCACTTCTCAATTTCTTTTTGAGAGCAGCTCCTAGTCAGGAGGACCAATGTAGCTTCTTGAGGGGACAAGCTCCTGGTCAGGAGGACCAGTAGAGCCCAGTTAAGGGGAGAGCCATCGTTATCCCTGTAGCAGCCAAAGGAGATTTTTACCTACTCAGTTTTCTTTTTTTTTTTTTTTTTTTTTACAAAAGTCGTTAAGAGCTGTTGAATCAGTGTCATGGCGACCCTTTGGATAGTTGTCCTAAACTGCGTTGGGTCTTCAGTCAGGCAGCTCGTTGTTGATAGAGTGGTACCCATTGCTGTTGCTCTTGTATCGATCCATCTCACTTCTGGCCTTCCTCTTTTGCATTGACCTTTTACCTTTCCCAAGCATGATGTCTTTCTCTGATGATCTCTCTGCATGATATGTCCAAAATATGAAAGTCAAAGACTGTCTTCTGAACTGCTAAAGAGGCTTGATCTCCTCTAGTACTGACTGGTTTGTTCTTCGAGTAGTCCATGGTATACACAGTATTTGTTGCCAGAAACACAATTCAAAGGCATTGATTTTCTTCACGTCTTTTTCACTGTCCAATTTTCACATCCATATGTTCCCTGGGACCAAGCAGGAATTCAGTCCTCACATATGGGCAACATCGGCAGCAATGGAGCCCTCGCGGAAGCATCCCCCAGCTTTCAAAGAAAGCGTAGTTACTCACCTGTTACAGGTGTTCTCCAGGGACAGAGGAATCAGTCCTCACATATGGGTGACATTGGCACTGATGGAGCCCTCGTGGAAGCATCTCCCCAGCTTTCAAAGAAAGCCTTTGGGAGATGCCACCATGCATGTGTGGTCCCCTTCCTGCCCAAGGGTGCCATCTTACGCAATCTCCTTTTTCCGCGGAGCCCTTCAGACATTGTCTGGCTTGTCCCCGGAAAAAGTTGATTTTGTTCCCTGATTTTCCAACTCGCCTCCTGTATTGCACCGGTACTCTTCCTGCCTACTGACCTCTGTGCCTCAGCATACGGTTCGGTTTAATTTTTGTAGTCTCTTCGTTATTTTCTTTTTCTGGCACCTTTTGCATCTTTTTTTTTTTTTTTTTCCCGCTGGCAGCCCGGAGGGTCTTTGACCTTGCAGAGATACTTTTTTCCCCCATGGCTACCAGTGGTTTTAAGAAGTGTGATCGGTGCTCTAAAATCATGTCTTTGACTGACACACCACGACTGCTGTCTTCGTTGCCTCGGGCCAGACCATGCCCCGGCAGCCTGCATTCTCTGCAGGATGTCCAGCAAGGCCCTCAAGAGCCGCCAGCAGCAGCACGATAAGTGGGGGGGAGGGGGGTTCCCTTTGTTTTTCTACCCCCTGGTGTCTCCGAAAGCTAGGGCCTCATCTGAGGCCCTGACATATCTGGTGGAACTCTTCGAACCCAAGCCTCATTGTGAGCACTCAGAAAGTGGGGTCTCCCTTGAAGGAACCCAGGAAGAAACCCTCTAAGGCAGCGTCTTTGGATAGTTCCGACCGGCCGGGAGCTCCCCGGACCCGGTCCTGCAGTCCGAGACACTCGTCCGAGGCATCTGAGAAGTTGTGACCTGCGAAGGACCCCCAGAAGAATCCAGCCGTGGACTGTCCTCTGTCCCCAGACACCATCCTCGTTGAGGATTCCCCTTTGGGGGGGATAAGGCATCACACCTCGAGTCCCTCTGTGCCCGTGCCGAAGGCTGTGGAGTCTTCTGGTCTGGAATCCAGAATGGTGGCCCTGGAGCACAGTTTTTCTGCCTTCATGGACCAGAAGAGGGTGCTGTTGTCCAGCATGACCGGTTCATCCGCCCCGACCACCAGGCCCTCGACATCCAAGATGTCCCCGGAGGCCGAGCCAATCCTCGAGGTCCTTTGGTCTCGCATTGATCCTCGGCCGAGGTTGCACTCTGAGTCCTGCTCAACGGGACCGCGGTCATCCCTGGTAAGTTTACCAGGCGCCGGCTGTAGAGCATCAGGGCCCTCGAAGCCTGCGGAGCACCCCTCCTACGAGTCCTCCACGGACTACTCCAGTTGGTAGACGTAGGACGTGGAGTCCCACCGCAACATCCCTTCGGATTCTCCTGTCTCGGAATATCAGTGGTGGTCCCCATCCGAGGACATGGGCTTCTTGGACTTTGTCAAGGACATGTCTAAGACCCTTGCATTCCCAACTGAGTTGGAGGAGGACCCTCGGGCAGATGAGTTAGAGATCCTCCAGTGCGAGGCCCCTCTGCGGGAATCGCTCATGGTGCCCATCCCTCCCATCCTGGAACGGCTCATGCTCCACATTTTGGAGACACTGGCGTCAGTGCTGGTGGTAAGCAGACAGCTCGACTCGATGTATGGGGTCCGCCGAAGCCCTGGCTTCCAGAAGTCGCAACTGCCTCTTAACTCCTTGGTGATGGAGTCGGCCATGCGTCGGCTGAAAAGCCAGAAGACGCACTCCTGTGTCCCCCGGCAGGGAGGCCCGCACCTTGAATGCCCTGAGCAGAAAGTGCTACCAGGGCTCAATGCTCATCTGCCGCATCCCGGCCTACCAGCTGTACATGGGCATGTAATTGAGAGACCTGGCGAACTAATCGGGTTCTCGGCTGGTCTCTCCGAGGAACCTTTGCAGCAGTTCAAGAGCCTGGCCAAGGCCGTCCATGAGTGCTCCAAATTCATGTTTCAAGCGGCCTATGACTGGTTCAAGTTGGTGGCCCGGGTAGCCTGGGGGGCCTCGGTGCACGCTGCCAAGCTTGGCTTCAGTCGCCGACCTCGAGCAGTGGGTTCAGGACAAATTGGTCAATGTCCCATGCCAAGGAGAGAACCTCTTTGGCAAACCCATGACTGACAAGGATGCCAAGCTGGAGACAGAGTTCATGACGAGGACCATGCTCTCTAAGAAGACCACTGCCCCTCCCCGATGGAAGTGCTTGGGTAAAAAGCCCTTTTACCCAAGGAAGGGAGCTGCTTACTGAAACTACCCCAACCTATCAGGCTTCCCTGGCTCCCCGACAGGGTCAGCAGGCCAAGGGACATGGGCACGGCCTCGGCCCAGACAGGGGAGAGCTTTTGATGCCTTAAGCATAGCCTCTCTACCCCAAGGAGTTCAGCAGCCCACAGGGGAACGTCTGGCCCTCTATGCCCAGAGGTGGGTGGCCATCACCACCGATTTCTGGGTACTAAGGGTAGTCAGGGAGGGTTAACTCCTCCATCTGGCTCACACCTCCCCCTTATTTCCTAGGAGAACTCCTCAGGTCTCCCCTACACCAGGACTTTCTTCTGAAGGAATTGGCAGGTCTTCTGGAGGTCAAGGCGGTGGAACCGGTGCTCCACCACCTCAAGGGCAAGGGGTTCTACTCCAGATACTTCCTCATCTCAAAAAGGATGGGGGGCCTAAGGCCTATCCTTGACCTGCGCAACTTCAACAAATTCCTGGTGAGTGAGAAGTTCAAGATGCTCTCCCTTGGAACATTGCTGCCATACCTCCAGCAGGGAGACTGGCTATGCTCCTTAGACCTCAAGGATGCTTTATACTCACCACCTCATCCACTCCAACCACAGGTTCGTAATAGGGGGCAGGCACTTTCAATACAGGGTGCTCCCCTTCGGCCTAGTCTCTGCCACAAGGGTCTTCAGAAAATGCCTGGTAGTAGTGGTCGCCTTCCTCCGACTCCAGGGGTATCTCCAGTCATCCAGATTTCCCTACCTGGATGACTGGCTCATTAAGGGAGGCACTGCCTCAGAGGTGCAGCAGGTCACCTCGCGCACCATCCAGGTTCTGCAACACTTGGGCTTTCGTCATAAACTACCCCAAGTCTCACCTACCGACGCAGTGCCTGGAGTTCATCGGGGCAAAGATCGACATTCTCTAGTTGAAGGCCGCCTTGCCCAAGGACTGAGCCGATCGTCTCGGATCTCTAGCTTGGGATCTACAGCACCGTCCATCTGTGCCCGCCCGGCTTCTAATGTGCCTCCTCAGGCAAATGGCCTCCATGGTCCACGTCACCCCAAACGCTCACCTGCACATGAGGACAGCACAGTGGTGTCTCCGTGACCAGTGGTCTCAGGCCACAGGCTGCCTCCGAGACAGTGTTTCAGTGACCCACCAGTTGGCAGATTCCCTGGTCTGTTGGCAGTCACCCCAGCATCTTGAAGAGGGCATGCCTTTTCAGGCCCCAAGCCACTCGAGGGTCCTCACCACAGACGCCTCCCTACTCTTCTGGGGAGCCAGCTGTGGAGATCTCCATACTCAGGGAACTGGTCGCCAGATGCGAGCACCCAGAAGATCAACCTCCTGGAGCTCTGGTCCATACACCTTGCCCTGCAGGTCTTCTGTCACCACCTGCGTCACCAGCCTATGCTGGTCCAAACAGACAGCCAGGTGGTGGTGTTCTACATGAACAAACGGGGGCATGGAGTCTCATGCCCTTTGTCAGGAGGCACTGCTCATACGCAATCCAACAGGGTATTCTCTTGCGGGCAGTTACCTTCCAGGCCAGGACACCCTGCTGGCCGACAGACTCGGCAGAGTTCTCCAGCCACACGAGTAGCAGCTGGACCCCAGGGTAACCAGTCGTCTTTTCCGGCTCTAGGAGGAACCTGTGATGGACCTGTTCTCCAGTCCCAGATTACTTTGTTACCCCACTTCTGCTCCCGGCAGGTCCACCCCTCCACGGTGGCAGCGGATGCATTTGTGGTCTCATGGTCGGAAGGCCTCGTACACCTTCCTTCTGACGCCGCTGATTGCCAAGACCTTATTCAGGATCCTTTGCGACAGGGCCTCGCTCATCCTGATAGCTCCTTGGTGGCCCAGGCAGCTGTGGTTCCTGCTGCTTCTGCAGTTGATGGTGGAGGCCCCCTTCCCCCTTGGGGACTGCCCCAGGACTCCTATCTCAGGTGAGGGGCTCTCTCCTGCACCCCAACCTGCGTGTCTCTCTCACTGACAGCGTGGCTGCTGAGAGGATAACTCTGGCCCCTCTCAACCTTCCGGTTGAGGTGGAGAACATTCTGATGGCCTCTCAAAAGGTCTCTACTGGGAAGCTTATGCCCTCAAATGGCGCAGGTTCTCTGCTTGGTGTGCCGATCATGGGGCTGATCCTTTCTGCTGCTTGGTTACTCTGGTGTTACAGTACCTTCACCTCTCTCAGTTCAGGCTCAAGTCTAACTCCTTCCAAGTGCACCTGAGTGCCCTGGTGGCGCACCACCATCCGGTGGATAAGCCCCTCTCTGTCCAACCATTGGTGACCAGTTTCCTCCAGTGCCTGCTCTTATCGAAACCCCTGATTCGCCTTCTGGCAACTGAATGGGACCTCAGTGTTGTGTTGGGGCAGCTCATTCGCCCACCCTTCGAGCCTCTGGATATCTGCTACCTTCGCTGCCTCTCTTGGAAGGTGTTATCTCCAGGAACAAGCAGGAATGTAGCCCTCACATATGGGTATCGTCGGTACCGACGGAGCCTGCGCGGGAACGCTCCCCAGCATCCAATAGGAACGCTTTTGGGAGCATCCCTCAGCATATGCGCGCTGCCTTCCCGCCTTTCCAACTGTCCCTCTTCAGTTCTTCGTTTTCCGCGGAGCCGACAGGACCTTTTCCCTGTCACCGCAGAAAATTTCGTCTTTAAATTTCTTTCTTGTGGTCGCGTTTGCCTACCGCACGAAGCATACCGGTACCGCCTTTTCTTTTCTTTTCATAAAAAAACAAAACAAAAAACTTACTGTTTCTTCTCAGAAACTTTCCTCTTTGGTGCTAGGCACCATTTTGGGCATTAGGCCCCATTTTCCTAAATCATGGAAAAGCCAACTAGTGGTTTTAAAAAATGTACTAAGTGTGGCGGTACCATTTCCGTCACTGACACCCATGATTGGTGTCTAAAATGTTTAGGACCTGATCATTCTCCAACTGAATGTTTCTCCTGCATGGGGATGACCAAAAGAGGAAGACAGAACCGGGCCACAAAGCTCGGTACCCTTTTTTTTTTTTTAGATGCCAGATCCATTGCATCGACATCGTCAAGGGCCTCTTCTTCCTCCCATGGATCTCAGGTAACTAAACATAAAAGCCGGTCCTCAAAAGTTGGCTCTCCTGCTAAGCATCGAGAGGCCATTGGCATTGCCCTTGAGGGAACTACACCGGCAAAACAGCCCCAGCGGGAGGCTTCGGCTTCCAAAGCATCGATGGGGCTTCAGGATGTTCTCGAGGCCTCAACCTCGCAAGAACTACCTGTGCCATGCTCAGGGGTTCCGGCCATCCTTACCGGTACAGGCATCGGCAGCATCTATAGACCAGAGGTTCCTTTCTATTGAGTGCAGTATCGCAGCTCTTCTCTCGGCTGCGGTACCAGTGGTCCCAAGGGCACTGGTGCCGACATCAACACCTTTGCTGGTACCGACAGGGTGCAGACACCGGTACTGACACCAGCGATGCCGGTACTACCGGTACCGGCCCCGATGGGAACGCTTCCCATGCCATCTCTGGCTGGAGTGGACAAAGTGGTACCGGGTCACCTCGGTACCGACTTCGATCGGTACCGGGATCGTGCTTTGCAAGAGCATTGGGGTCAGGTATACTTCGATTCCTCCGAATCCGAAGACTCTGACAATTCTGCTGGCACTAGAGGGTTTCTCCTAAAAGATCCCTCTTTTCGCCAACGCAGAATGTCACCTCCAGAGGACATCTCATTTCAGGATTTCATTTGTGATATGGCCAAAGGTCTTTCAATCACAGTAGCTCCTGAAGAGGAACCCAGAGCAAAGGAATTGGAAATCCTCCAATATCCTAAAGCTCCTAAGGAGGCAGCTACTCTGCCTATCCATGAAATTCTGCATAGCTTCATGCTCAGAATATGGGGAGACAACTCTGACTACTTCTCCTCACTCTAGGAGACTTGATACTATGTATCGAGTTCCACCATGTCCTGGATTTCAGAAAACTCAGCTGCCACACCATTCAGTAGTAGTGGAATCAGCCATGCGTAGGATGAAAAGTGCAAAGAGGCATGCATCCAATCCTCCAGGTCGTGAATGCAGGACTCTGGATGCTTTTGGACGCAGAACTTTTCAAGCTTCCATGCTTTCAGCTAGGATCAGCTCATATATCCTATGTATGGGAATGTTCCTTAAGGAAGTCACAGGAGACTTGGAACTTATGAGCCCATTTCTCCCAGATAAGAGACAAGATTTTCTTGCTCTAGTTAAACATGCATTCGAAGCAGTCAAAGGCTGCACGATTGACAAACTTGGAGACATCTTGAGCATCAGCAGAACTTCTGCTATTGCCATTGGCGCATGACAGATTGCCTGGCTAGAGGCATCAGACTTGGAGACTTGGGTACAGGACAAGTTAGGCAACATTCCTTACACGGGAGAATCTCTTCGGCAAGAACTGGCAGGAAAAGGCTAACGAGTTAGATGCTGACAATTCTACCTTGGATAGATTGTCAAAGTCTACAGCCACTTCAGCCAAAAGGAAGCCTTATAAAAAACCCTCTTTTAGCAAAAAGAGGAAGTTTTATCCTTCCTATAACCAGCAGAGTCAGACTCCAGGTCAGGTTGCCCAAAAGGGACAAACTAGACAGCAAAAGAAACCAAAAGGCCCGAGAGCCCAACCAGCTCTCCAGGTTCAGCCCCCTCAAGTGCTTTGACTCCTTCCTAGGGAGCTTTGCCTTCCTGCCTCTCTCTGAGGGGTCCCCACCCCCCAATATTCCGGGCAGGTTATGGCCACTTTGTCAACAGATGGCATCAGATAACAGCAGAAGATTGTAATTTGTCCATTGTAGGAGAGGGGTACAAACTTCATTTTCACAGCATACCCCTCCTACAATTCTAAAGCAATTCAATTCACAAACCTCTGCAGACAATCTGCTAGATCACGAGGTCTCCACACTTCTTGCCCAAGGGGCAATAGAGGAAGTACCCATTTTTCAACAGGGGACAGGGTTCTACTCCCGCTATTTTCTTATTACAAAGAAAACAGGGGCACAGACCCATTCTAGACCTCAGAGAATTGAACAAATATCTGTTTCGAGAGAAATTCAAAATGATTTCTCTAGGAACTCTTCTGCCATTCCTTCAAAGCCAGGACTGGCTTTGCTCTCTAGACTTAAAGGATGCATACATTCTCTCCATCCAGATCACAGGAAATTTTTACGTTTCCTTTTCAGGGAAAGACATTTCCAGTACAGGGTTCTTCCTTTTGGTCTGGCTTTGGCACCAAGGGTGTTCACGAAGTGCATGGCAGTAGTAGCAACATTTCTACGAACCCTGGGGATTTTTGTCTTCCCTGACTTAGACGACTGGCTCATTCGAGCCTCCACAGTTGCAGAGACCAGTACTGCACTGTCCCATACAATGCGAATCCTCCAATACTTGGGATTGGTAATAAACTTCCCGAAGTCTCAACTAGTTCCTTACCAATGCCTAGAATTCATAGGAGCCTGTCTGGATACCAGACAGGCAAGGACTTTCCCTCCACAAACCCGGTGTCTTCGCATTATGCAGCTAGCTTCCCAAGTAGCAGGCAAATCCTCCCTCACTGCTCAGAGGCTACTGCAGTTACTGGGACACATGGCATCCACAGTTCATGTAGTCCCATATGCTCGCCTCCACATTCGAGAGCAGCTCAGTGGACCCTCTCCACACAGTAGACACAGGCCACGGGTCATTTGTCGGACAAAATAACAATCTCTCAGCGACTAATTTTGTCCCTCCAATGGTGGCAATCACTAGAAAATCTGACCCCTCTTTCAGGCCACCCTAACACATGCATCACAAGTGGGTTGGGGAGCACACCTGAATCATCTCTCTACCCAGGGCACCTGGACTCCACAGGAGGTTGGTTTACACATAAACCTCCTGGAATTAAGAGCAATCTATTTAGCTCTTCGAGTGTTCCACGCCCAGCTCAGCTACAAGACAGTCCTAGTCCAGACAATCAGGTAGCCGTGTTCTATGTGAACAAGCAGGGCGGAATGGGCTCTCTGTCGTTATGCAACGAAGCTTTACGACTATGGGCCCTCGCCAGAGAGCATCAAATTCACCTTCTAGTGGTATATCTTCCAGGCATTCAAAACCTTTGGGCAGACAAACTCAGTCGAGTACTGCTACCTCATGAGTGGTCACGTCACCTAGACCACGTGGCAAAGATATTTCATCTTTGGGGCACTCCAGACATAGACCTCTTTGCAAGTCCACTGAATGCCAAACTTCCCTGGTTCTGTTCCAGGATTCCGGCACACAACTGTCAGGCAAGGGATGCCTTCCTCCTTCACTGGGGTCAGGACTTCCTTTATGCCTTTCCACCCATTCACCTCATCCCCAAAACACACTTCAAGCTTCAGAGAGACAGGGGTCGCATGATTCTCATAGCACCACGCTGGCCACGCCAAACGTGATATTCCCTGCTCCTGCATGTCTCTCAAGCGGCACCTCTGGAGTTAGGACATGCTCCAGATCTCCTTTCCCAGGCGAACAGGATGCTATGGCACTCGAATCCCCAGTTCCTGAACCTCACGGCCTGGTTGCTGAAGGCTTAGACCTCCAGGATTTGAACCTGTCCCAGCAGGTAAAAGATATCCTTCAGGCTTCTAGGAAACTTTCCACAAGAAGATCTTGTGCCTTCAAGTGGAAACGTTTTACTATATGGTAATCCAAGAGGGGATTAAACCCTTAGAATCGATACTAGAGTATCTCCTTCACTTATCGAATTCTGGGTTAAAGACCATTTCGGTAAGAGTCCATCTTAATGCAATTGCAGCTTCTTATAAGCCTCTAAATGGACAACCAATTTCCTCTCATCCACTCCTATCAAGATTTATGAGAGGCCTTTTATTAACTAAACCTCCCAACAAGCCACCACCGGTGGCATGGGATCGAAATCTAGTTCTCGGGCAGCTCATGAAGCCGCCTTTTGAGCCTTTAGCCACTGCAGCCCTTAGGTTTTTAACCTGGAAGGTCATCTTCCTAATTGCAATCACCTCTGCCCGTCGCATCAGTGAATTGCAAGCTTTAGTGGCTGATCCTCCTTATACTAGGTTTCATCATGATAAGGTTGTTCTTCGAACTCACCCACATTTTATGCCAATGGTGGTTTCGCCTTTTCATTTAAATCAATCAATTTACCTTCCTGTATTTTTTCCGAGGCCTCACGCCTCTAATGCAGAAAGAAAACTTCATACTTTGGATTGTAAAAGGGCCTTGGCCTTTTACATACAAAGAACACAACAACATAGAAAGTCCTCACAACTTTTTATAGCTTTTGACCCTAGTCATTTGGGACTTCCAGTCTCCAAAAGAACTTTACCTAAATGGATTGCCCAATGCATATCCTTTACTTATGAGAGTAAGGGTCTTCCTCTTCAGGACCATGTCACAGCTCATAATGTGAGAGCCATGGCAGCTTCTATGGCTAATCTGCACTCTGTGTCTATCGATGACATTTGTCGAGCAGCCACCTGAGCTTCGGTACATACCTTCACAGCCCACTACTGCCTAGATAAAGCCTCCCGTCAGGATGCCTTCTTTGGCCAAGCTGTTCTTCACAATCTCTTTCAAACCTAAGCCAACTCCTACCCACCAACCCTGGTGGGATGCCAGAGATCCCTGGGAGGAAGGATTCTCACCTTAGACGGTGCCACCTTCCTGGGGCTATCTCCCTGGCATCTTCAACTAGGAAGACCCCATATGTGAGGACTACATTCCTGCTTGTTCCTGGAGATAGCTTAATTACTCACCTGTAACAGGTGATCTCCAGGAACAGCAGGAATTTAGTCCTCACAACCCACCCACCTCCCCTAGGAGTTGTCTCTCTATCTCTGTCTCTTTCCTCTCTCCCTCTATCCTTTCACTCAGCTACAAACTTAATTGAAGAGGGACAGTTGGAAAGGCGGGAAGGCAGCTCGCAAGTGCTGAGGGATGCTCCCAAAAGCGTTCCTAGTGGACGCTGGGGAGCATTCCCGCGCAGGTTCCGTCGGTACCGACGATACCCATATGTGAGAACTAAATTCCTGCTGTTCCCGGAGATCACCTGTTACAGGTGAGTAACTACGCTTTTCCTGGTTGCGCTCACCTCCACTCAGAGTTAGCGAGCTCCAAACCCTTATGGCGGAGGCGCCTTATACCAGGTTCTACAAGAACAGAGTGGTGCTTTGCATGCACCCCACATTCCTGCCGAAGGTAGTGTCGCCCTTCCATCTTAACCAGGAAGTGGTGCTTCCTACCTTCTTCCCAAGATCTCATTCCAGTCGGGTGGAGACTGTCCTTCACACCTTGGACTGTAAGAGGGCTTTGTCCTTCTATATCCAGTGCACTCAGGGCCACTGCAAAGCTTTCCAGCTTTTCATCTCCTATGAACCCAGCAAGCTGGGGGAGGCGGTGATCAAGCATATGCTGTCCACATGGGTGGCGGACTGTATCGCCCTTGCTTATGAGCAGGCAAGGCTCCCGTTGGAAGGCCGTATCACGGCACACCATGTCAGGACCATGGCGGCTTCGGTGGCAAACTTGCGCTCGGACCCTATGGTGGGCATCTGCTGGGCCGCCACCTGTTCTTCAGTCCATATCTTCACAACCCTTTACTGCCTGGAAAGAGAGTCCCGACGGGACAGTGCCTTCGGCCAGGCTGTGCTCTGTAACCTTTTCAGAGTTTAGGCAACTCTTACCCTCCGACCCTTCTTTGTTCAGGCTACCGGAGTGCTGGTTTCATCGGACACAGGGGTCCTACTGTTGTCTGGGTACAGACTTAATTGCTGCTGCTTGCGGCTTCCCATGAGGGAGGCATGGTTTTGCTAAGGGCTTTCAGTAGCCTGTTGCTGGGGAGTCCTATATGTGAGGACTGAGTTCCTGCTAGTTACTCACCTGTAACAGGTGTTCTCTGGGGACAGCAGGAATCAGTCCTCACAACCTTCCCTCCTCCCCTTGGAGTTACTCCTTTACCATCTTTTGTTTTTGCCATCTTTTAGCTGTCATCTGACTGAGCAAGATGGCACCCTTGGGCGGGAAGGGGACCACGCATGCGTGGTGGCATCTCCCAAAGGCTTTCTTTGAAAGCTGGGGAGATGCTTCCACAAGGGCTCCGTCAGTGCCAATGTCACCCATATGTGAGGACTGATTCCTCTGTCCCTGGAGAACACCTGTTACAGGTGAATAACTACGCTTCATGGAAAATACCATAGCTTGAACAAAACATATTAAACCTTTAGGCGTACAGTCTTGATTCCTCATTTCCAGGCTGCATTACTTCAAGCCTTCATTTCTCCTTCGGCTGCTGACTGTCTGGACCGCAGTGAGTTAATACCTCCCACCCCCTCTGGTATCACCGCTGGCTGTACTTTCAATGGCACCTGCTGAGCACCTCTTCCCTCGTTCTCTGGAGAACGGATGTCTGCTTATTTTTGCCACGGCTGTCTCTCCCACACTTTCTCCTGCACATCAGGCCTGCCCGCAGCTTTCATGTCACTGCAGTGGCCATCTTGACAACAGCTTCTGCATTTCCTGGTTTCTCAGAGCTCTGAAACCGTTTGGCAAATTTCTAGCACATGCACTTTGCAGGCATCATGCCCTCTTCCTTAACTCATTGTATTGTCTGCGCAAGAAAACGCTGGATCTTGGCTGACCGGTTTTGCTCAGCATGCACAGATTACTTGGGTGGGGGGGGAGTTTTCTGTTTCAGCTCTGGAGGGTTCTGGGCACACCAATTCAGGAATTTCCACTCCTGATATCTCCTCTTCCTCAAATCTGGTAGTTAAGGGACGCTTCTGCTCCCCAGTTTGTGGATGCCCTCCCTCTGCTCCTCTTGCTGCCTCAAGATCCCAGCATATCATGGCAGACCTCAGGGGGCTCAGATGCGGATCCTGAAATCTTTATGACCCTGTTTAGACAGGCTTGGGATCTGTGGAAGTCTGTTCCTCCCTCCTTCACTAAGTCCTTGGCTGATACATCTCTCCCAGCAAAAAAGCATGCTTGGGGACAATCTCCCTTCTCCAGATATGGGGTGTCCTCCTAAGGAAATCTCATGGGCTTCTGGGTCTGGCCAGAAGAGCAAGATCACCTCTCCTCTGATGATATCCTGAACTCTTCTGACCGTGAGTTTGGGGAATGGTCCCCCTCAGACGATGAAGCAAAAGATCAAGATGATGCTCAATATGTATGTTCTGCAAAAAGGAGCTTGCAGCCTTTATTGCACAGGTCGTAGAGGCCTTGTGCATCTCTGACCCGCCAGGCAGGATGCTGCCCAGACTCTCTCAGGTGGATCCTATCCTGCGAGGCATCAAAAAGCCTTCGAAGGCCTTTTCCTCCGATACTACAGCAGATGGTATCCCTCGAATGGGATTCCCCTGATGTATCCCTACGCATTGCTAGGTGTTTGTGCTGTCATTACCTATGGTCTCCTGAGGACCTAGATAAATGGCTCCAATACACGAAGATGAATGCATTTGTAGCTCCTGTTACCAAGCACACGACAATTCCAGTTGAAGGTGATGCAGCCCTTCAAGATCAACAGGACCAGAAGGTGGAAGGACTTCTAAAGACTACTTTCTCTTCTTCCCTCGCCCTTCAAGCCTCTGTCTGTGGTGGACTATCAGCGCATGCCTTTCTCCGCTGGATCCATTTACTACAGGAAGATCCTACTTTGGCACATTTGGAGTCCGTGATCGTCTTTTTGGTGAATGCCCTTTATGATCTACTCCGCCTTGCGGCTTAGTCAGTGGCGGCAGTCACAGTGGCTCGTCGCTAGCTCTGGTTTTGCCACTGGTCAACAGATTTGGCTTTTGAAGCCCATTTAGCTAAGCTCCCTTTTAAAAGCAAGCTGCTCTTTGGTGAGGACCTCAAAAAGCTGGCTAAAGACCTAGGAGAAGTAAAGTCAAGCTTAAGTTGGGTAATTGCGTTTCTGAGGTGTTCTGTGCTACTGACCGGGTATTTCTTTGGGTCCCTCTTCAAACAGATCAGAATCCAAACTGTAGCCCTTTTGAGGAGTATGCCAAGCAAGACTCTTACTCCGCCCCTGCAAAGTTGTTTGGTTTCAGCCGTTCCTCCCGCTGATGGTCTCCAGGCCCACTCTGGGACACTGCCAGTGGGGGGGTCGACTGGCCCTGTTTGTCCACGAGTGGGAGAAAATAACCACAGATCAGTGGGTTCTCGGTATTATCTGCTACAGCTATGTTCTTGAGTGCTCCAGAGCCATCAAGAATGTCTTTATAATTTCCCCTTGTGATTCAGGCCCCAAGCGCGCAGCTATACAAACCACACTTTTGCACCTGTGGCAACTTTGGGCCATTTGATACCGCCTTCCGAGAGAAGCTCTGGTCACTACTCCATTTAGTTTGTCGTTCCCAAGAAGAACTGATCCTTTCGGCCCATTCTGGATCTCAAGGGTGCAATTGATCAATTGCGCCGCATGGCTCATTTCCACATGGTAACCCTCTGCTCTGTGATCTAGCGGTTTGCAATGGGGAGTTTTTGGCTTCTCTTGATCTTGCGGAAGCCTACTTCCACATCCCAATCCGTGAGGATCAACAACACTTTCTCAGTTTTTCATGGTTCTCGGATACCACTTTTGTTCCCACGCGCATCTGTTTGGTCCAGTAATGGCACCTCATATCTTCTCAAAGGTCATGTTGGTGGTCGCGGCAGCCTTGAGGAAACAGGAAATCCGCTTTCACCCTTAACTGAAAGACAGGTTAATCGGAGCAAAGTAATTCGCGGAGGCCCTCGAAGCCTTCCCACATAGTGGTATTCCTCAAATGCCTTGGCTGGGTGGTCAATCACACCAAAAGCGGTCACCACCCCTCCCCAATCCCTGGCATTCCTGGGGGCCCACTTCGCCCATCTGAGAAAGGGTCTTCCTTACGATGGACCGTTTTTGAAAGCTCTTCACCCAACTTCAGGCATTCCTCTTTCAAACTCAGCCCATTCCTTTCTGAACACACTACTAAGACACTTATCCACTCCTTAATCATCTCCCATCTTGACTATTGTAACCTACTCCTTGCTGGGCTCCCTTTGAATCATCTCTCTCCCCTTCAATCTGTTCATCACTCTGCTGTGCGACTAATCTTCCGCAGCCTCGTCATGCTCATATTACCCCTCTTCTCAAGTCACTTCATTTGCTCCCTATCCTTTTCTGCATCCAGTTCAAACTTCTGCTGACCTATAAGTGCATTCACTCTGCAGCTCCTGACTACCTTTTCTCTCTTATCTCTCCATACAGCCCCCACCTCGGGAACTCCACTGTTCTGGCAGATTGCTTCTATCTGTGCCCTTCTCTTCTATTGCTAACTCCAGACTTTGTTCCTTTCACCTTGCTGCACCTTACGCCTGGAACAAACTACCTGAGTCTGTACATCAGGTGCCTCCTCTGATCCTTTTCAAATTCAGGCTGAAAATTCATCTCTTCGCTGCCACTTTTGGATCTTGACTCACCTGATCTCCTTGTGTTTCCCTTGTGTTGTCTGTCTTGACTAGATTGTAAGCTCTGATGAGCAGGGACTGTCTCTTACACGTCTGCAGTGCTGTGTACGTCTTGTAGCGCTATACAAATGCTCAGTAGTAGTACAAGGGTATGGGACTATTTTCAGGTCCTGGGGGCCATGTTGGCCACAATTGAGGTAGTGTCCTGGGCCCCAAACACATGATACATCTACAGCATTCCCTTCTGTCCCGCTGGTCCCCAACCTCACAGGAGTATGATGTTCGTCTTCCATTTCGCAGGGCTATTTGCTCCAGCCTGCACTGGTGGCCCTGTTTGAGCCACTTGTTGCAAGCTATCCTCTTGGAAACTATACGTTTTTTGTTCTAGTCACTACAGGCGCCAGCCTATGAAGCAGGGGAGCGCATTGTCAGGACCAGACAAGCCAGGGCTCATGGAATAGTCAGGAATCTAGTGGACAATCAACCATCTCCAGAAACAAGCAGTTTGCCTCATCCTACAAGTCTTTCTGCCTTGCCTTCACCATCAACCAGTTGTGTCCACTGTGACAATGGTGGCCTACCTCAACTGACAGGGCAGCACCAAAGCTCCAGGAGTGGCCAGGAAGATGGATCTTCTCCTCCCTTGGGCCGAGAAACACCTGCAGGCTCTCTCGACCCAGTACATTGCGGGCATGGACAACATTGAAGCCATATTTCTCAGTCACCATACTCTGGACCCCAACGAAAGGGAGCTCGCTCCAGGGGCATTTCAGCTCATAGTACATGCCTGGGGCCAACCCAGTTTAGATCTGGCCATGGCAAAAATGCCAAGCTTCCTACTTTTTTATTCTCAGGAAGGAATATGGCTCTCATGGTCTAGATGTGCTGGCCCAACCATGGTCGGTGGTTGCGCTTCTCTACCTGTTCATGCCGTAGGCAATGATCGGATGCTGTCTTCACTGCATTGAGACTCACCCTGGTCACATGATTCTGGTGGCACCCAACTGGCCTCTGCACCTGTGCTATGCCGACCTCATATGGCTGAGGGCGGCATCTCCTCTACCGCTCTGTTCTCACCAGGGTCTTCTGAGGCAGGGCCCAGTTCTGATGGACAACCCAGCTCTTGAAAGGCGACAAATAATCTGTAAAGGCCATTCTCACAAAGTCATGGATACCCTTCTCAAAGCATGGCACCCTTCTACCTCTCTGGCATACGCTAAGGTATGGCGCCTTTTTGAATTATGGTGCGCTGTGCGAAACCTTTCTCCCTGGTGAGTTCAGATAACCAATATTCTGGCATTTCTACAAGAATTGTTTTGATAAGGGTTTAGCCATTAATTCCCTCCGGGTGCAGGTAGCTGCCCTCACCTGCTTTCGAGGCCCAGTAGCGAGGCACTCACTTGCTTCTCACACAGATATCAGCTGTTTCCTGTGCAGAGTGCGTATGCTCTGGCCTTCACTATGCTCTCTTGTCCCCCCCTAGGACAGTTTCCCAGTACTGTGGAGCCTCATGAAGGCTCCCTTTGAGCCTCTTAAGCATATCACTCTCCGGGATCTGTCCCTGAGGACTACCTTCCTTGTCACCATCACTTCAGCTCGATGGGTGTCTGAGCTGCAGAGCTCTTTCTCTAGGAACAAGCAGGAAGTCAGCCTTCACATATGGGTGACGTCTGCACCAACGGAGCCCACGCAGAGCATTTCCACAGCTTTCAAAGAAAGCCTTTGGGACATGCTACCATGCATACATGGTCCTCTTCCTGCCCAAGGGTGCCATCTTGCTCAGTCTCCCTTTTTCCACGGAGCCCTGCAGACATTTGTCTTATCCCCCTGGAAAAAGCTTATTTTCTTTGTGCACTTTGTCCCTCTTTCCTGGTTACGTCTTCGACCTCACTGGGGTCCTTTTTGTCCCAATGGCCACCGGATTCAAGAAGTATGATCGGTGCTCTGAAAACATGTGTCTCACCTACACACACAATTGTTGCCTCTGCTGAATGGATGACAACCACAACTCAGGAGTGCTCCCTATGTAAAATGATGTCCGCAAAAGCCATCCAGAGTCGTTGGCAGAAGCAAGATGACATCTTCCATAGGGCAAACTCTACTCCGGTATCCCCAGTAACCTCACGCTCTAAGGTCCTGCACGGATCCTCAGCGTCGTGTAGGCCCACGCGGTTCCCGAGCAGGCACGCAGACACTCCGAGCAAGGGTCCCCGGAGCAAGAGTATTAGAAGGCGGCCTCGAGGACCTCGTCCTGGGAGAGGACAAACACAGCAAGTACTGTGCACAGTCCCTCAGCCCTCAACAGGCTTCCGAGAAGTCAGTGGGAGTGACCTGCAAAGGTACCCAGGACCGATGTCAAGGCATCTGGCAACGAATCCCAGGCTCGTCCCATCGAGGACCCCCTCTCCTCTTCGACACTCGACCCAGTCACCCCAGAGTGTGTGTCAAAGGCTGCGACCCCCGAGTGGGAAACCAGATTGCTGGTGCTGGAACGCAGCGATTCTGCATTCCTTGCCTTGCAGCAGGCGTCGCTGCCCTGCTTTGCCAGTACATGCCCTGAGAAACCATATGAACCTCTCTGCCGAGGACTCCCTGGGCTGCTGAAGCGATCCGCAAGAGCCACATGCCTCATGCGGATTCTCGGCAAGGATCTCATTCACGCTGCCGATCCTTGGGAGCAAGGTCCTCTCAGGTGAGTGCCTCTGACTCTGGCCAGGCACCAGCCCCAAGGCATGGAGGACCGGACCTTCCGGCACCGCAAGAGTCGCCAGGTCTCAAGTAGTCATCGGACTACTTTGACTGGGAGGCAGATGTGAAGACCTCCCCAGACACACAGGCCCACCAGGATCTTCCCTCGGACCCATCTCCACCGGCCTCAAGGTGCTGGTCCCCATCAGAGGACACCTCATTCCTCAGGTTAGTCAGGGACATGGCGAAGGCACGCTCCCTCACAATGGAATTAGGAGGACCCTTGTATGGAGGAACTTGAAATCCTCCAGTACGAGGCCCCACCCAAAGAGGCCCTCACAGTCCCTGTTCTCCTATCCTCTGCCGACTCCTCCTTCGGATGTGGGAGATGCCAACATTGATGCCGATCTTCAGATGACTCCTGGATACTATGTACTGGGTCCAACGAGGCCAGGGAGGTGCAACTCCCTCACAACACCAGGGTGGTCGAGTCAGCCATGTGCCGACAGAAAAGCCTGAAGACCCACACATCGGTGCCCCTGGGCAGGGAGTCTCGTGCCCCTGACGCCCTCGGTCGGAAATGTTACCAGGGCTCATGCTAGCATGCCGCATACAAACATAGCAACTGTATATGGGCATCTTCCTCCGAGACCTCACCAAGAAACTCGGAGGCTTCTCGGTGGGCCTCGACGTGGAGCACCTCCACTGCTTCCAGACCCTCGTGAGGATATGTCTGACTGCTCGAGGTACCTGTCTCGAGCAAGCTACGACTGCTTCGAGTCCAGCTCGAGGGTGGCCGCTGTGGGCATCGCACCCAACGCCAGGCCTGGCTGCATGCATCAGACCTCGAGCAATGGGTCCAGGAGAAACTCCTCGATGTCCCTTGCCTTGGGGAAAACCCCTTCGGCAAGCCAATGGGAGGACAAGGCAGCTGCAATCGAGACAGAGTATGTCACCAGAACTTGGCTCTCGAGGAAGACTTCGGCTCTTCCCAAAAAGAAAACACCCGGGAAGAGGCCTCCCTTCCACAGAAAGGGCCAGTCCCCTCCACAGGGTCACCAGGGCAAGGGAGCATGCCAGGGCCACATGTAAGCCCAAGGGCCCCAAACACAGGCCCCTGCCCAAACTGGGTCAGGGTTTTGACTGCCAAGGCATAGCCTCTCTACCCACAGGGGTTCAACTACCAACAGGAGGGCGCCTGTCCCTTTTTACCCACCGGTGGGCTACCATCACCTACAGGAACTCACAGGCCTTCTCAGGGACAGGACTGTAGAGCCTGTACCTTCCCACTCAAGGGGGAAGTTATTCTACTCTGGGTACTTCCTTGTCCCAAAAAGAACAGGAATCCTAAGGTTTATCCTGGACCTGAGAAATCTGAACAAATTCCTTGTACAGGAGAAGTTCAAAATGCTCTCCCTTGGAACTTTGCTGCCCTACTTCCAGCAGGGAGATTGGCTATGCTCTTTGCACCTAAAACATAGAAACATGATGACAGAAAAAGACCACATGGCCTATCTAGTCCACTTTTTACCTTTAGAGATCCTCTGTGTTGGTCCCATGCTTTTTTGAATTCAGTTACTGTCCTCATCTCTACCACCTCCACTGGGAGACTATTCCATGGATCCACTACTCTTTCCGTAAAGAAATATTTCCGCATATCACTCCTGAATCTATCTCCCTTCACCCTCATCCCATGTCCCCTCGTAGCAGAACTTGCTTTCAATTGAAAGAGGCTCTCTCCCTGAACATTTATGCCACGGAGGTATTTAAACATCTCAATCATATCACCTCTATCCCGCCTTTCCTCTAAGGTGTACATATTAAGATCCTTACGTCTGTCCTCATATGCTTTATAATGAAGCCCACTAATCATTTTAGTAGCCACCCTCTGCACCGACTCCATCCTGTTCACATCCTTTTGAAGGTGCGGTCTCCAGAATTGCACACTATACTCCAAATGAGGTCGCACCAAAGACTTATACAGAGGCATTATCACCTCCTTTTTTCTGCTAGCCATTCCTCTCTGTATGCACCCAAGCATCTTTCTAGCTTTTGCCGTCGCCTTTTCTACCTGTTTAGCTACTTTAAGATCATCAGACACAACCACGCCTAGGTCCCGCTCTTCTTTAGTGGACAAAAGTACTTCACCTCCTATACTGTATTGCTCCCTTGGATTGCTGCAGCCCAAATGCATGACCTTACATTTTTTAACATTAAATCCCAGCTGCCAAATTCTAGACCATTCTTCAAGCTTAGCTAGATCCCTCCTCATGTTATCTACACCTTCCTGGGTGTCTACTCTATTGCAGATTTTGGTATCATCTGCAAAGAGGCAAACCTTACCCGACAGCCCTTCCGCTATGTCACTAACAAAGATGTTAAAAAGAATCGGACCAAGGACAGATCCCTGGGGCACACCACTGGTAACATCCTTCTCCTCAGAGTAAGCTCCATTTACTTGTACTCTGTCGCCTCCCACCCAACCAATTTCTAACCCAAGCAGTAACTTTAGGGTCCATCCCTAGGGTGCTCAGTTTGTTTATAAGTCGCCTGTGAGGAACAGTGTCAAAGGCTTTACTGAAATCTAAATACACCACATCTAGGCTCTCCCTCGGTCCAACTCCCTGGTCACCCAGTCAAAGAAATCAATCAGATTTGTCTGACAAGACCTGCCTCTGGTGAATCCATGCTGCCTCGGATCCTGTAATCCGCTGGACTCCAGAAACCTCACTATTTTCTCTTTCAGCAGCGTTTCCAATAATTTACTCACCACCGAAGTTAAACTAACCGGCCTGTAGTTTTCAACCACATCCTTACTTCCGCTTTTGTGTAAAGGCACCACATGAGCCTCTCTCCAGTCCTTTGGCATCACTCCCGACTCCGAGGCATTGAAAAGGTCAGTCAGTGGAGTTGCTAGAACGTCCCCAAGTTCCCTCAGTATTCTAGGGTGTATCCCATCCGGTCCCATCGCTTTGTCTACTTTAAGTTGAGCTAGTTTCTCACGAACACAGTCGTCTGAAAATTGTTCAAGATGTCCCTCGCTTCTGTTCCTATTTGTGGGTGTTTTCTGAGGTCCTGCTCCTGGTTCTTCATCTGTGAACACAGAACAAAAATATTTGTTAAGCAATTCTGCTTTATCCTTATCAGCTTCTACATATTCTCCCCCCCCCCCCTGCACCCTTGAGTCTGACAATACCACTTTTGCCCTTCCTCTTCTCACTAATATATCTGAAAAATGTCTTATCCCCCCATTTTATTGCATTGGCTATTTCCTCCTCCTTTTGAATCTTTGCCTTCTTGACTACTTTGCTAGTTTCTCTAAGTTTTTCCAAATACAGATGCCTGTCTTCCTCTCTCTGTGATCTCTTGTATTTCATGAAGGCCTCCCTCTTTCTTCACTTTTTCAGCTACTCCCTTCGAAAACCATAGCGGTCTCCTTTTCCTTTTGCCTTTATTTACCATTTTAACAAAAAGGTTGGTTGCCCTTAAAATACCCCCTTTCAGTTTTGCCCACTGTTTTTCTACATCCCCCAGCTGTTCCCATCCCACTAACGACTCCCTGAGGTATTGGCCCATCTTCGCAAAGTTAGTCTTCCTAAAGTCTAAGATCCTCACCTTGGAATGGATTCTAACAGCCCTAGTCCTAATACTGAACCACACCATCTGGTGTTCACTGGATGCAAAATGATCTTCCACTACAATATCAGAAACACTTTCACCATTGGTAAGCACCAAGTCCAGTATGGCTCCTTCACGTGTGGGGGTCTGTTACCAATTGCCTGAATAGTTCTCCCTGTAGAGAATCCAGGATCTCCTTACTTCTAGATGATACGGCCGCAGGAATGTGCCAATCAACATCTGGCATATTGAAATCTCCTATCAGTAGCACTTCCCCTTTCCTAGCAATGCTGCGTATGTCTTCAATTAACTCTGTCCACCTCTTCCTCTTGTGAGGGCGGTCTGTATATCACACCAATGCAAATAGATTTCTCTTTCCCTCTTTCTAGTTTAACCCACAATGCCTCCTCTCTCCCTTTTAAGCTCTGTAATTCCAAAGCTTTAATAGTAGTTTTTACATATAGTGCCACTCCTCCTCCCCTTCTTCCTACCCTGTCCTTTCTGAATAAAGTATAGCCAGGTATAGTTACATCCCAATCATGGTTTTCTGTGAACCATGTTTCTGTAACTGCCACTAAATCCAAGTCAGCCACTCCCACCAAAGCTTCAACATCAGGGATCTTATTTCCCATGCTACGAGCATTTATACACACTGCTTTCCATATGTTACCCCTGTTACCCATTTCCATAAAGGTATTTAATGTATCACCTACCTGGGGGCTTTCACTTACCTGGGGGCTTTCTTCACTCATCCCCAACGAATCTAGTTTAAAGCCCTCTTCAGTAGATTAGCCAGTCTACTACTGAAGATACGTTGACCTTTCTTGGACAGATGGATGCCATCTCTGCTCTGCAACCCTTGGAACAGCATCCCATGGTCTAGGAAACCATAACGCTCTCGATGACACCATCCACACAGCCATGCATTCATCTCCAGGATGCGAGCCTCTCTGCCTTGGCCTTTACCCTCAACAGGGAGGATTGAAGAGAACACCACCTGTGCACCTAACTGCTTCAACCTCTGTCCCAGAGCCATGAAGTCACTTTTGATACGTTCCGAGGTATACCTGGCAGTATCATTTGTTCCAACATGGATTAGCAACATTGGGTAATAGTGTGCTTGATGAGTCTCGGCAAACTCTCCGTAACATCTTGGATTTTGGCACCAGGCAGACAGCATACCTCTCTGGACATCAAGTCTGGTTGGCAGATGGACACCTCAGTACCCCTCAGAAGAGAGTCTCCAACCACCACTACCCTTCGTTTCCTTCTGGTCACTGATTCTGCAACTTTGGGGTACTTGAACTCTGGTTCTTCCCTTTCCAGGGATGCTTTCACCTCCTCCACTTCCAGGGCTGCATAATGGTTCTTCAATTCAAGGGCTGGAGAAGTTGGATTGGTGATTTTGCAGGCCCTGGTGACTTGTGTCCAACCATCGACATTCTGTTGGCACCCATCTTCTCCTGTGCTGGAGAGCTTGGTTGCTGCAAGAAGCATCTCATCATTGTACTTCTCACTGTCTTGAATGCTCCTCAGCCTCGCCACCTCCTCTGAGTTCCTCCACTTGTTTCCTCAGAGCTTCAGCATGCAGGCACCCTGCACATGGAACTGGTCCTTCAACTGGCATTAGGACCTCTGTCTGGACCGAGGCAGAAGCTGTAACGGGGGCAACAGCTTTAGCAATACGATTTTTCCCAGCCATTGTTCTGTTCGTGGAGCTTAGGTATCTGTTAAAGCAAAAGAGAAAGATCTACCAAGTACCAGCCGGTTTCCCAGCTGTCCTTTCAGAGAAAAAGCAGTTAAATCTCTTTAATTATATTCAAAATGTGCTGGTCCAATTCTCTGTGATTTTTTTTAAAGGGGGAGGTGCCCTATAAAGCAGGACTGTTCACAAGGGGGGATGGGTGGGAGTCGGGGTGGGTAGGGAGGGAACTAACACCTGATTAGGTGTTAGCAGTTTCCAAACCTGAGGAGGTTACTAGAGTTCAGCAACCTACTGTGCTCAAGGAAAGTTCCCCTAAAGCACCAAAAAGAAAGTAACCTTGCTTTAAAAAATATACAAAAAACCCTTTTAAGAGCTCCCAGTCAGAGAGCTAGCAATGTAATATAATAAAAACAAACAAACCCTCAAATCCTTACTGTTTGATCTGTAGAGCCCTGATCTGTAGAGCCCTAAAAGATGCCTATACCCACATCCTTATTCATCCCAATAACAGACAGTACCTGAGGTTCATGATCTGGGCAATCACTACCAGCACAGGGTACTTCCCTTCAGCCTGGCCTCCGCAACCAGAGTCTTCACAAAATGCCTGGCAGTGGTGGCTGCCTACTTGCGTCTCCAAGGGGCCTTTGTCTTTTCATACCTGAACAACTGGCTCATAAAAGGAGACTCTGCTTCATAGGTTAAAGTTAAAGTTCCTTAGTTCAACTACTATATCTTGTACATAGTTCCCCCTGTTTTACCTCAAGTTTTAACTACCCTGTTCATTGTAAACTCGATGTTCCTGTGGCATTGTAGTATGTTCTTTTTCAACTGTAAACCGCACTGATTATAATAGCGCAGTATATAAGAAAAATAAATAAATAGAGGTGCAGCAGGCCACAGCCTGCACCATTCAGGTGCTACAAACCCTGTGGTTTGTAATAAACCACCCCAAGTCTCACCTCGCTCCAGCACCAGGCCTGAAGTTCATAGGGGCTCACCTGGACACCCTCCAAGCCAAGGCCTTCCTCCCCTTGGAAATGGCGGACCATCTCAAAGCCATGGCAACCGAAGTGAAGCACTGTCGCACCCTGTCGGCCGTGGTCCGTGCTACGCCTGCTTGGCCACATGGCCTCCACTGTCCATGTGGTCCCCAATGCCCGCCTCCACATGTGGGAAGCTCAGTGGTGCATCCGCTCTCAGTGGACTCAAGCCACAGGCAAGCTCTGGGACAGGGTCTCGGTGTCCTGTCAACTAGCGGAGTCACTCAACTGGTGGCAGAGCACACACCATCTGCAGAGGGGTATGCCTTCTCAACAGCCAAAACCCCCAGAAAATCCTCACAACAGACACCTCCCTGCAGGGCTGGTGGGGCCCATTGAGAGGAACTGTGCACACAGGGCATCTGGTCTCTCCAGGAAAGCCAGCAGCAGATCAATCTGCTGGAACTAAGAGCCATATTCCTGGCGCTCAGGGCTTTCCTACACTACCTGCAATACCACTTGGTGCTAGTCCAAATAGAACATCGCAACCTGGTTGTCCATCTTAACAAACAAGGAGGCACAGGGTATCAATGCTTTTGCCAGGGGGGTGGTAGCCCTCTGCTCATATGCGATCAAGCAAGGGATGCTCCTCAGAGCAGTCTACCTCCCGGGCCAGAACACTGTTCTCACAGACAGTCTGAGCAGGATTCTCCAGCCACATACATGGCTCCTAGACCCCAGGGTGGCGCGACAGCTGTTCCAGCTATGGGGAACCCTGAGTCTGGACCTCTTTGCCAGCCCTGCCAACACTCAGCTGCCCTGCTTCTACTGCCCTCAATCGTACCCAGGCCAGGTAGCGGCAGACGCTTTCCTTGTCTCATAGTCGGAGGACCTGATATACTCTTCCCTCCCATGTCACTCATTGGACAAATCCTCTTCAAGGTCCAATGGGACAGGGTTTCCATGATCCTTGTGGCCCCGCAGTGGCCCAGACAGCCCTGGCTCCCTCCGTTGCTCCATCTCTTGATGGAGTTCCCGGTTCCTCTGGGGAGTTCCCTGGAACTGCTGACACAGGAGGAGGGCATGATTCTCCACCCCAACTTGGGATCCCTATCACTCAAGGCATTGATAAGGCAGGCAAAGGGAGAATTTGAGAAGAAGCTTGCTGTGGAAGCAAAAACGCAAAATAAAGACTTTTTCAAGTACATTCATAGCAAAAAACCTGTGAGAGAGTCAGTTGGTCCATTAGATGATAGAGGGGTTAAAGGGGCACTAAGAGGCGACAAGGCGATAGCGGAGAGACTGAATGAATTCTTTGCTTCGGTCTTTACTGAGGAAGATGTAGGGATGTTACCCATGACTGAAGTGGTATTTAAAGGTGCGGAAGAATTGAAGGAAATATCGATTCATCGGGAAGATGTATTACAACTATTAGATAAACTGAAGAGTAGCAAATCACCTGGGTCGGATGGTATGCATCCGAGGGTGTTGAAAGAACTGAAATATGAGATTGCAGCCTGCTATTAGTAATCTGTGAACTATCATTAAAATCATCTCTAATACCTGAAGATTGGAGGATCACCAATGTAATGCCAATTTTTAAAAAGGGTTCCAGGGGTGATCCGGGAAAATACAGACCGGTGAGCCTGACGTCAGTACGGGGAAAATGGTAGAAACCATCATAAAGAACAAAATTACTCAGCATGTATATAGTCATGGCCTAATGGGAGACAGCCAACATGGCTTTAGACAAGGAAGATCTTGTCTTACTAATCTGTTACGTTTTTTTGAAGGTGTGAATAAACAGGTGGACAAAGGTGAGTCGGTTGATATAGTGTATCTGGACTTTCAGAAAGCCTTTGACAAGGTCCCTCATCAGAGACTTTTGGCAAAACTAAAGAGTCATGGGATAGGAGGCAGTGTACTATTGTGGATCAGGAACTGGTTAAAAGATAGAAAGCAGAGGGTAGGGCTAAATGGCTAATTTTCCCAATGGAGGAAGGTGAATAGTGGTGTACCTCAGGGATCTGTGCTGGGTCTGCTGCTTTTTGACATATTCATAAATGACCTGGAAAAGGGAATAACAAGCGAGGTTATTAAATTTGCAGATGACACAAAATTATTTAAAGTTGTTAAAACCCAAGAGGATTGTGGAAAATTGCAAGAGGATCTTGATAAATTGGAAGACTGGGCATCAAAATGGCAGATGAAATTTAATGTGGACAAGTGCAAAGTTATGCACCTAGGGAAGAACAACCCAAACTATGGTTACAAGATGTAAGGTTCCACATTAGGAACCACCACCCAGGAAAAAAGATTTAGGCGTCATTGTGGATAACATGTTAAAACCTTTGGCCCAGTGTGCAGCGGCGGCCAAGAGAGCAAATAGAATGCTAGGTATCATAAGGAAAGGAATGGAAAATAAAACAAGATATATTATAATGCCTCTCTATCGTTCCATGGTGAGACCGCACCTTGAATATTGTGTGCAAGTCTGGTCGCCGTATATTAAAAAGGATATAGCGTTATTAGAAAAGGTTCAGAGAAGAGCCAACAAAATGGTAAAAGGGATGGAAGGATACTCCTATGAAGAAAGGCTAAAAGGGTTAGGGCTCTTTAACCTGGAAAAGACGGCTGAGGGGAGATATGATAGAAATCTATAAATTAATGGACGGAGTGGAACGGGTAAACATAGATCGATTGTTTACGTTATCAGAATATAGAAAGACTAGGGGGACATGCAATGAAGCTACAGGGTAAACTATTTAAGACTAATAAAAGAAAATATTTTTTCACTCAACGTGTAATCAAAGTCTGGAATTTGTTACCGGAGGATGTAGTAAAGGCTGTTAGTGTAGCTGGGTTTAAAAAGGTTTGGACAAGTTCCTGGAGGAAAGGTCCATAAACCATTATTAAGAAGGGACCCAGGATATCAATGCTTGACCCAGTACAAGCATTGTGGAACCTTTGTCTTTTGGGGAAACTGCTAGGTACGTATGACCTAGATTGGCCACTGTTGGAAACAGGATACTGGGCTTGATGGACATTGGTCTGACCCAGTATGGCATATCTTATGTTCTTATGTCATCTGAACAGGTTGCCCTAGTGCCCTTCAACCTTCCTGTAGAGGTGAAGGAAGTTGTCCTGGCCTCTCATAAAGATTCTACGAGACGAGCTCACGCCTTCAAGTGGCGCAGGTTTTCGGTCTGGTGTACAGAGCAATGGCTTGACCCGTTCTCTTGCAAGGTGCACACGGTGCTGCAATAATTGCTTCACCTCTCACAGGCCAGACTTAAGTCCAATTCCTTTAGAGTGCACCTAAGCATGCTCTCTGCGCATTATCACTCCATAGAGGACTGGCCTCTTCCTGTTCAGCCTCTCGTCACCCACTTTATGTTGGACTTGCTGCTCTCTAAGCCTCCTATCCTGATGCAGCTTGCCAGGCCGCCTTTCAGACCTCTGGCTATCTGCCATTTGTGTTACCTATCCTGCAAGGTCGTCTTCCTAGTGGCGCTCACCACTGCCTGCAGAGTCAGTGAGCTTTAGGCCTTGGTGGCCCAGCCACCCCACACCAGGTTCTACAATAATAGGGTCATGCTTTGCGCCCATCCTGAATTCCTTCCAAAGGTGGTGTCTGCCTTTCTGCTCAACCAAGAGATGGTACTCCCCACCTTCTTCCTACAGCCCTACACCAAGGCGGCAGCCGTCCTGCATACTCTGGACTGCAAAAGGGCTCTGTCCTTCTACTTACAACGTACTCGGGGCCACTGTAAAGCCTCACAGCTTTTTGCTTTTTAGGACCCCAGTCTTCTGGGGGAGGCTGTCACTTAGCACACCCTGAAAGAAAAGCGCAAAACCACGTAATGTTATAAACCCAGTCCAGACATGGTAAACAGAAAAGGACAACCACTTTGAATTATTTAAACAGGGATGTAATAGCCAAGATGACCCGACCCAGGCCGTGTTTCGTTCTTGCCTTCATCAGGGGTATTCTTGGCAAACTGAAACCATAAAAGACAGAAAAAATAATAAAACAGATTAAATAAAAATATAAATATAATACAGATCAAAAAATTAAACATAAGATAAACTTGTTAGTAAATAAAACTCTTAAGACAATGTAATAACAAAACAACATTTACAATTAAAAGACAAAAATGACAAAGTAAATGAAAACAAAAAAAAAAAGAATCTAAAATTATGTAAACAGCCATAAAAAGATAGAGAGATGGTGTGACATGTAACTAAAAGCTTAATTACCAAAAATGGAGAAAAACTCCTTTGCGACTATACAATTTTTGGCCGTCGCCTTTGTTGGCTCTAGCTATGTCATCTGTCTGAGCAAGAAGGCACCCTTGGGCAGGAAGAGGACCACACATGCGTGGCAGCATGTCTCAAAGGCTTTCTTTGAAAGCTGGGGAAATTCTCTGTGCAGGTTCTTTCGGCACCAACATCATCCATATATGAAGACTGATTCCTGCTGTCCCTGGAGAACACCTCTTACAGGTGAGTAACTATGCTTTCTCTCATTCTCCTCGGAAGGGGTGTCACTTTGCGTCATACCCTCCCTTTTGCCAAAGGTTCTCTCAACTTTTCATGTTAATAAAACCATTTCACTCCTCAAGTGTCTAGACCCCGATGTCTATTCCTGCCTCTCCTGTCGCCACATGACCTCCAGAGAATGGAAGAACCAAGACAAACAGAATGCTAAGCTGTTTCCATAATACTGTTTCTTCGGTGCATTCCACGGGGGTGTCGACGCCAAGTCTTCCCATGCGTCTAAGACTTTACAGGCAAAGGAAAAGCATCGCTCTGAGTCACGGCACTTAAGAAGACAACGACATCGGCTTCAGCATTGAGGTCATAGACTTCCAGGTCGGCGTCGGCATTGCCATTCTTCGCATTCCGATGCGGACCATCTATCCAAACAACCCTGGCGAGAGATATCGCCCTCCAACCTGTTCAGGGATGCCTTTGAGGTCCCATCCTCAGTGGAGCACCCGATACCGGCATTGGGAGTTGTGGCCAACACGTCTGTGTCTGGAGCCCCTTCTCCCCCCGGTACCATCACTGGATAACTGTGTCATCGCTATTGTGTAGATCGCTAAACTCTTAGCAATTGTTACACCGATGACTTTGGAGGCTCCGCACTGGTACTGATTCCACTGGTACCATCGGTGACCATAGCCATCAGTACTCTGCCACAGGTATCCCTGGTTTCACAGGGTGCGGAGCAGCGGATGCCCTCAACATCGAATGAACGAGCATCGGAGGTATCGTGTATCTCATAGAGATTACTTAGATTTCCTTCTGGACTCCGATTCAGAGGACGCGTCCGAGGGGGAATCTGTCAGTTCCAATGCACCCAGGGAAGTTCCATCGGATCTTTCACCTCCTTATGAATGGAGATGTTCACCTCTCAAAGGCTTGTTCTTTCAGTACTTCCTTAAGGATATGGCAGCAGCCCTGGATGTTTCAGTGGCTACTGAAACTGAACCAAGAACTGAGGAACTCAACATATTGCAGTACTCTTTAGCACCAAAGAAAGCTGGCACATCTTAAAGAACTTGATTCGTATGTGGGAGACCCCCATGTCGATTCCTGCAGTAAGTAAGAGGCTTGATACCCTCTACAGGGTTCCTCTCTCTCCAGGCTTTCAAAAGCCACAACTTCCCCACCATTCTATGGTAGTGAGGTCCGCCATGAGGAAAATCAAAAGTCAGAAAAATCACTCCTCAGTATCTCCTGGCAGAGAGGGCAGGACACTAGATGCTTTTGCAAGAAAAGCCTTCCAGGCCACTGTGCTAGCATCCAGAATTTATTCATACATGCTCTACATGGCTGTTTCTCAAGGATATGGCTAGAGATTTCTGAGTTCATCTCCTTATTACCCCCTGATAAACAGGTGGCTCACCAGGTCTTGGTTACCCATTCCGAAAACGCATCAAAATTCATAACAAGGACTGCTTTAGAGGCAAACTGTAAGCTGCAGCTTGCATAGGTGCCAGAAGAACAGCATGCATGGCTCCAAGCATCTGATCTAGAACAATGGGTCAAGGATAAATTGATAAACATACCCTGTAATGGTGAAAACCTCATTGGTTAGAGGTGGAGGGAGAAGGCCGGAGAAATTGAAACAAACAACCTCACTATAAAAAGGCTGTCAAGGAGAACTGCGGACCCTTCTAAAAAGAAGGCTACCACCAAAAAGCCATTCTTCCCTAAAGAAATTTTTCCCATCCATATCAGCCTATGCTACCTACGCTGGTCCACAACGGCAGCAGCAGAGACAAGCAGGTCAGAAGCAGATCAGAAAACCCAAGGTCTCCAAACCTCAACCTGCCCCATCTACTCAGCAGCCTTAGAGTGTGACTCTTTCAAAAGGAGCATGGCCAATTTCCCCATAGTTCTCCCTCCTTCCAGGATTCCAGGGAGGCTGGTGCACTTCGCACACCGTTGGATAAGTATCACCTCCGAGCCCTGGACCCTACATCTAGTCTCTCAGAGCCTACAGCTAAAATTCTAAACTTATCCTTCCAATCATTTTGTGGGACAACCTACTCTGGATCTCCTTCACTCCTCCTTGTTCCATCAGGAGGTCCTCTCCCTGCTAGAACAAGGAGCTATCAAGGAGATCCCCTCTGCCCTGCAGGGTAGGAATTTCTACTCCAGATATTTCCTGATTCCAAAAAAGACAGGAGGTTGCAGGCTTATTCTGGATCTCCGAAATCTCAACAAATTTCTCATAAAAGAGAAATTCAAGATGATTTCTCTAGGCACCCTCTTGCCATATCTCAAACAAAATGATCTAAAGAATGCATATACACACATCCTCATCCATCTAGAATACAGGATATTCCTCAGGTTTGTCTTCAGGGAAACCACTTTCAGTACGGAGTCCTTTCTTTCAGACTCATCTCAGTACCCAGAGTATTCAGCGTGCTTAGCTGTGGTGGTGGCCTACCTACAAATCTGGGGAATATTTCTGTTCCCCTACTTAGACGACTGGCTGCTAAGGGCAGACTGCTTCAACAGTCGCTTCTGCCCTAGATCAAACTATATATGTTCTTCAGGAGTTGGGGTTTGTGATTAAACTAAACTATCCAAAGTCACATCTCAACTACCCTGAACCTCGAGTTCATAGGTGCTCGACTGGACACATAAGGAGCAGAGCAGAGGACAGGCGACAGTCTGATTTCCTTAGCCACTCAAGTGCAGCAACAACCATCAGTTCCTGCCAGAACATTTCTACGCCTTTTAGGACACACGTCTTCCATGGTCCATGTTGTACCCCTTGCTCGTCTACACATTAGGATCTCACAGTGGGCTTTCTCAAGTCAGTGGATGCAACCCAAAGGTCATCTCTCAAACCTAGTAAACACCACTGCAAATGAGGGCAGATCTACAGTGGTGGATCAAGCCACAGAATCTAATCAAAGGGTCACCTTTTCAGAGATCTGCACCGCAGTTTATCTTAACCATCAATGCATCAAAACTAGGCTGGGGAGCCCATCTCAATGGACTCGGGATGGAGGGCCTTTGGTCTACTCAGGAGAGAGCCCTCCAGATCAACCTTCTGGAACGTGGAGCAGTATTCAATGCCATCAGAGCCTTCTCTCCCCAACTCAAGCAGCATTCTCTTCTGGTGCAGACAACCAGGTGGCAATGTATTATATAAACAAACAAGGAGAGACAGGCTTTCAAGCCCTGTGCAAGGAGGCCTCTCACTTGTGGAACTGGGCAGTTTCTCAGGGTATTCACTTACAAGCAGTCTACTTCCCAAGAGATCAGAATCAACTGGCCAACAGACTAAGTCTGATTCTTCTCCCTCAAGAGTGGAGATTGGATCCTCAAGTAGCCCAACGCTTTAAACTCTGGGGGATTCCGCTAATAGACCTTTTTGTGTCTCCCCTCAATACCCAGCTACCCCGGTTCTATTCAAGAATGCCTTCTCCCCACAGGGAATCATCAGATGCTTTCCTCATTCATTGAGGTTGAGGGCGTCTCTATGCTTTTCCTCCACTTCCACTCATAGTGAAGACATTTTTCAAACTCCAGGCCAAATGAGGACAAATGATCCTAATTGCCCTGTACTGGCCCAAACAACCGTGGTTCCTCTGCTTCTTCAGCTTGCTCGAGCACCTTCTCTCCAGCTCGGTGGTTCACTGATGCTTCTCTCCCAAGAGCAGGGCACCCTGTTGCATCCCAACCTCAAACCACTCAGGTTGATGGCTTGGAAGCTGAACACCTTATCCTGTCACATTTAAATCTCAGGGAGGACATTTTGCATATCCTTTTATCTTCAAGAAAGGATTCAACCAGACACTCCTATACCTTCAAATAGTGCAGGTTCTCCATCTAGTGTTTTTTTAAGACCCTGGATCCTTTCACATGTCCCGTCTCGGACCTGCTACAGTACTTACTACATTTGTCTACTTCTGGTCTCAAGACCAATTCAGTGAGAGTACATCTAGCCACTATTGCGGCCTCCCACCGTACTCTAGATAGCTGTCCTGTCTCAGCACACCCCTTAGTGGCCAAATTTATGCGGGGTCTCATCTTGACCAAGCTGCCTTTGTCCATCTCCCACCCGGTGGGATCTCAATGTAGTCCTCGCACAACTCATGCGCAATCCCTTCGAACCTATGGGCACAGCTCCGTTGAAGCTCTTCACTTGGAAGCTTCTCTTCCTCATAGCTGTTACCTCAGCTCACAGAGTCGGTGAGCTTTAAGCTTTAGTAACCTATGAGCCTATAACCTGTTTCTCCCAGAAAAGCACCGTTGCCTTAGAACTCACAAGATCTTACAGCTCCACACGGCTTGACCCCCCTCAGCCAAGTCGACCTTGCCAGCTCCTGTGATCAATGCTAAAGCACTTAACCAGGTAAACGCTTCAATGCGAGACCATTTAAAATACTTAACGCATTAACTGATAAGCAAGCGAAATCTAATGCTCTCTCGAAAGTCACCATTATTGATGCACGGACCAGAGGCATGTGCCTAACTACTATTCTAGCAATGTAATTTCCACCACTGTTTCGAATCATAAGTAACATTGTGTCCTAATCACTATACATTGTTTCTATTTGTAACGCTTATCTTGCATCACGGTGTTATACTCATCAATCTGTCTGGAGTCTCTAGGCGAGTGATAACATACTATAGCCATAAATGTAGAAAATTTATAAATGCATAATTATAGGTAAATTGCATAATTGTAGGTAACGTTATACATGCATGATTGGTGGGTAACTTTACACTATTGTAGGCAATTTTGTAAATGCAGCATTGATCCCTTGGCAGAAATTGTCGCATTGTTTAAACAGATTAGAATCTTTGACCAGTTGTCTCATGGCTCTCACCTCCTATATACTTACACTCTGTCTTTGCCTAACCCTATCCACGTATGCATACGTGCCTTACCTGTCACACCACCTGACAATATGGCGACCAATATTTATACATAACCCAATACTGATACCATTATTTCCTCTGATTTGTACAACCTACCCTGCTTATGATGAAGCAATTCCTCAACCAGACCAGAACTCACTCATTGAGACCACAAGCAATCCCCGTAATAAGCACAACCCCAAGCTAAAAAAAACGCAGGAAACCGGGAGCACCAGTTAAGAAAAGCAAGAACCGGCAATCATGCCAGCTACCGCAAGCCCCTGTCACAATCATCCTAATCAACACCAGGTCCATAAGAAATAAAACACACATCATCCACGGCATCCTCACAGACAAAAACCTGATATCCTATGCATCACGGAAACGTGGCTCACTGACACAGACTCAGCAATAGTAAACCAAATATCCAAGCCTGGATATAACATATTTAACTGCCCACGCCCTAACAGGAGAGGAGGAGGTGTCCTTATCTTTGCCAGAGCCTCCCTACTTTTAACAAACACATCCCTGACTGCATCTGAGGGTATCGACATACTCAAAGTTGAGAATAGAACGATAACCATCTGTCTAATCTACAGGCCCCCCTCATCCCATCACGAAACCCTAGCCACTGCACTAGAAATCATCTCAACCACTGCAATCAAGAAGCATCGAATTATCCTAGGCGACCTAAACCTTCCATCGGTCCCTCCACTGCAAGCAGACACCTTCCTTGAAGCCATGGACCAACTCGGTTATGAGCAAATTATTCAAGAGGCCACTCATAGCAAAGGCAACACACTAGATATGGTGTTCATATCTTCCGAAAGACAGCAAAATGACGTACCAAAACCAGAAACTCGAATAACTCCCATCCCTTGGTCAGACCATTACCAAATTGAATTTAAAATTTATCTACCCTCCGTACAGGACCAATCACAACCCTGCCCTCCAACACACCTCCAAAGGAAGTTCCAAAAATTCAACAGCGAAACCTTAGTAACATCCATATCATCACGCTTTGACTACAACCTCATGGACCTAGAAAAACTGGTAGACCTTTGGAACTCGGGAATCGAAGCAGCAGCAAGCCCAACCTGGAAACCCGCAAACAAAGCAACTAGAACAGGAACCGAGCCATGGTACTCTACAACTCTAAGCAGAATGAAAAAGGAACTACGCAAACTGGAGAGAAAATGGAGAAGAACTCAAAACGAAGAATGCAAACAAATATACCTAGCACTCCTCATGAAATACAAGAACGAAGTAAACCTTGCAAAAAAGGCTCATCACACTAACCTACTCAATAAGGCGCTTAATCGACCCAGGGAACTTTTCGAGCTTGTTAAATCCCTCACCAAAATTTCCCAAAACACCGTCTATGCTGGTGAAATAAAGGCTCAAACGCTTGCTGACCATTATGCCAAGAAACTACACCCACAAGCTCCCACCCTCACCAAGCAAGACTCTGATGTAGACACCACCCCACCAAAAACAGACCCATCTGCGACAGCGAGGCATGACCCGGAATGGAGTACTTTCCAACATTTAGAAGAACAGCAAGTAGTGAACATCATAACTAACTTAAACTCCACAACCTCCCCTCTTGATCCATGCCCAGCAGCCTGGATAAAAGCAACAAAGAACGAAATAGCACAACCTATCTCCCACATCGTCAACCATTCTCTCCAACAAGGTTTAATGCCGACGCAACTCAAGAGGTCACTTATAAGGCCCATATTAAAAAATAAAACACTCAACAAAAGCGATCCCGCTTCATATCGGCCAATCTCGAGCATATCCTTCCTGGCGAAGATTATCGAAAAGGCGGTTCAACAGCAATTGCAGGACCACATCGATGATAAGAAAGCCTTAAATATGCATCAATATGGGTTTCGGCAGCATCGTGGAGTGGAAACCCTACTTCTGGCACTCCTCGACAACCTCCTCAAGGGCCTAGAAAACAAAAAAGTGATGTTCATACTTATATTTATCGACATATCTGCTGCGTTTGATACAGTACATCATGGTACCCTCTTAAACCGCCTTGCATCCATAGGTATAACAGGGACCCCTTTAAAGTGGTTCTCATCATACATATCAAATAGGATGCAACAAGTACAATTCAATGACGAAAAAGCCGAACCCTTCCCCCAAACCCAGGGGATTCCTCAAGGATCAGCTCTATCATCCCTCCTATTCAATCTGTACATAAAACCGGTCTGCGAGATTTTTCAAGAACACAACATCAACTATCACATATATGAAAATGATGTAATGCTGTATACTCAACTTGACATAACCCAACCGGATTTCACCCCAATGGAAAAATGTCTCAACATGCTCCAAACCTGGCTGCAACTAAACATGTCAATAAATCACAAGAAAACAGAGGTCATGTTTATCTCCAAAAAAACAGATTTCATCCCACCCACGACGGTCACCCTTAACAAAAACGTATATCATACTAAGCCCAAAATAAAATATCTAGGAGTACTACTAGATAGCAACCTAAGACTGGATAAACACCTCCGGACAACAAACCGAGCCATTTTCCATAAATTGAAAGTTCTTCAACCACTTCGCAATATCCTTGAAAAATCCGACTTCAGAACTGTTGCACAAGCTCTCATCATTCCCCACCTAGACTACTGCAATGCCATTCTCCAAGGCCTTCCAAAGAACACCTTAAATATCTTGCAAATGGCTCAAAATGTTGCCGCAAGAGTCATCATGGAAAAAAGTGTCACCGAGCACATCACCCCATTACTAATGGAACTGCATTGGCTCCCGGTTGCCGCCCGCATCATCTACAAACTACTCTTAACCACTTTTAAACTCATTCACAATATTGCACCATCATACCTCAGCAACCTAATCACCATCCAACCACTCAACAGGACCAGAAGAACTGTAAATCTCAACACTCTGCGTCCCGATCAGCATAAGAACTGTCAAAGCAGAAACAAGCAACAGATCATTCTCATACGCAGCACCTCTCCATTGGAACCAGCTCCCTCATGAGATACGACTAACAAGTGATTTGGGTGACTTTAGAAAGAAACTCAAAACTCACCTCTTTCAGTCTCACTACAGCCTGATCTAGATTGTTGCATCTTCCACTATAACTGCAACTAAATGGTTCCTGCCTGTCACAAGGGCAATTCAAATGTCGGTCTGTAACATTATATATTTGTATATATCTGTCCCCAATATTTGTATATATCTGTCCCCACCCGCACCCACTAAATCCAATGTATATTTAGATTTGTGAACCCCAATCAAATGTATATTTCTGATTGTTTTTGCTGTGATGTGTAAATCATTACTCAATCAAAATGTTTATCTTGTAAATTAATGTATGGTACGATACATTCTGATCTTTAAAGTAAACCGCTACTGATCATAGGAAGTAGCGGTATACAAATGTTTACTAAATAAATAAATATCACTTTTCATCACAACAAAGGGGTCCTTCGGACACATCCTAAGTTCTTGCTGAAGGTAGTCGCCTCTTTTCACTTGAATCAATCTGTCTCATTACCAATCTTCTTGCCACGTCCCCACGCATCTCCGGCTGAAGCCAGACTTCATACATTCAACTGCAAGAGAGGGCTAGCGTTCTATTTAGAATGCACCAAGGACCTTCGTCAATCCTCTCAATTGTCTCTTTTGATCAAAGCCATTTGGGTATACCAGTGTCTGAGAACACTGTCTAATTGGTTAGAAGATTACATATCCTTCGCTTATGCACAAGCTGGACTATCCCTAACGCACCATGTTACAGCTCATAATGTCAGAGTCATGGCAGCTACAGTAGCTAACCTTCGCTCAGTTCCTATATTGGATATCTGCCAAGTGGCAACATGTTTTTTTTCTACATTTTATTTATTGAGTTTTATATACCACCTTTTCCTTCAGTCAAAGTGTTTACAAAAAAAGGTGAGTGGAGGGGACATTTAAAGGGGGGGAGAGGAAAACAATACAGGACAATAAACAATGCTGTAAGGTTTTAGAGTGTGTGGATTATTGGTTGATGGAGCCATAGTGTTCAGCAAAGAGTAGTGTCTTGAGCATCTTCCTGAAATCCTTAAGGTCCTTTGTTGAGCGCATTGGTTCTGGGAAGGCATTCCAAAATGTAGGTGAAGCGAGAGAAGGGGCTCTTTTGGTGGTGGATTGGTTGGCACGTTGGAAGCCGGGTGGTCTACTCAGGAGAGAGCTGTTGCTTCGTCTGGGTCTTGAGCTGGAGTCCTTGTTTATAATGTGCTGTAGTGCAGAGACTGAGAGCTTATGAAAGATTTTAAAGATGTTTAATGTTGCTTATACATATTTTTTGCAGCGCACTATTGCCTGGATAAGGACTCCAGAGCGGATGATCAATTCAGAGAGGCAGTTTTGCGTAATCTCTTTCAAATTTAGACAACTTGCCCACTGCCCATACGACTACCCCGAGTCCCATATATGAAGACTGACTTCCTGCTTGTTCCTGGAGATAGCGTGGTTACTCATCTGTAACAGGTGATCTCTGGGAACAGCAGGAATCAGTCTTCACAACCCACCCACCTCCTCATCAAGTTGTCCCATTTTATTTTCTCTCATTCCTGGTATACAAAATTTTTATTTGCGGCTATACATCTGACTGAGGAGACCAGGAAGGAAGGCAGCCACGTATGCATGGAGGAACTCTCCCAAAAGCATTCCTATTTGGATGCTCCATTGGTGCAGACGTTGTCCATATGTAGACTGATTCCTGCTGTTCCCGGAGATCCTGTTACAGGTGAGTAACTACGCTTTCCTGGAATCCTGCTAGACCAGTCCAGGACCCTCCCCTCGCTGCATTCTCTGGCAACAGCCCTCTTGGCCAACTCAACAGTTATATCAGCAGTGTCTTACCAGAATTATGGCTGTATTGCCTACTTCTGTCTCCTATTATTTCTGCTGGGCTCCTTGTACATACTTGTGCTACTTAGTGCTTTGAGTTCATTACATTCAAATTTTGCCAAAGGGCTTCCTCTGGTTTTCCAGGAGTATACTGAGGGTGACTCCTAGGAGAGCCTTTCTATATGCCGGAGCCCATTTTATGAAGCTTCTGCCATTTTCTCTATCTCCAACCTCCGCTGGCAGGGGGAGTTAACCCACTTGTCTGGACTGGTCTTGCAGGATTCCAAGAAAATAAATTAGCAAGTGAAATTTCATCATATCATTATGCCTCTGTGACCTGGTACAATTGTGGTCATCCCATCTCAAAAAAGGATATAACAGAACTAGAGAAGGGCAACAAACGATAAAGGGGATAGAGCAACACCTCTATAAAGAAAGACTAAACAGGTTAGAGTGCTGGAGCTTGGAGAAAAGACTAAGAGGATGATATAAGAGTTTATTAAAATCGTGAGTGGGGTGGAATGGTTAAATAGAGAATTGTTGATTAACCATTCAAATAAAGCAAGAGGATACTCCATGACACTAATGACTAATAGAAATAAAACATTGTAGAAAGCTTTTTTTTTTCCTCTCTCCTTGCAGCATGTAAGTAAGGTGTGGAATCTGTTGCCAGAAGATGTGGCCAAAGCAACTAACATTGTAATGATCAAAAGATGTTTGGACAAGTTCCTGGTGGAAAGGTCCATTAAAAAGTAGCTGGTAGACTTTGGAGAGCCATCACTGATCCCTGGAAATTGAGCTATAAGAAATTAACTTTTTTGGTTCTGATGAATATTTGCAACCAGACTGGCTATTGTCAGATGGGATGCTGAACTCAATGGACCTGACTGAGCATGGTTGCTGTTATGCTGTAAATAACAAGTTATTTAAGTTACAATCCAAACACCACTGGTAAACACCACAACTTATGTACTGTCAATCTAAAAAGAACTAGTCACCTAGTTTAAATTGACAGCATCTAAGTTAATTAGTAGTTTTATTTTGGACATGGATAAAAGGTTTAGCTGGTGGAACTAATTTTGGATGCAAAAAGGTATTTGGACCTGTTATCTATTTAATGCACTTGACTGTTTAAAAGTATTTGTCAGCTTAAATAAGCTGCTGTTTGAAATCCATATAATATAAACTTAACTTTATATTTTTTTTGTCTAAAAGGGAAGTGTATATCTCCAGGAACAAGCAGGAATGTAGTCATCACATATGGGTATCGTCGGTACCGACGGAGCCTGCGCGGGAACGCTCCCCAGCGTCCAATCAGAACGCTTTTGGGAACATTCCACAGCGCCTGCGTGCTGCCTTCCCGCCTTTCCCAACTGCCTCTCTCCAGTTCTTCTTTTTCCTCAGAGCCAGCAGGTCATGTTCCTGTCACCGCAGAAGAATTTCTTTATTTCTTATTTCTTTTTGTGGTCGCGTCTGCCTTCTTCGATGCTCTACCGGTACCGCTGGTCTTTCTTTTCCTATTTAAAAAAAAAAATCTGTTTTTCCATTTTCTTCAGGTGCACCCGCCTTTTTGGGCCTTAGGCCCAAAAACTTTCCTTAACATGGAAAAACCTGCCTCAGGTTTTAAAAAGTGCACCAAGTGTGGCGGTACCATTTCCGTCACCAACACCCATGAATGGTGTTTAAAATGTTTAGGTCGGAGTCACGTGGTGCGCATGAGCGGGTGAGAGGTGTCTCTGCTCGCTCCGGGGCTGCCCCGCTGCTATTCTGCATTTTTGACCATTTACCCTGAATAAAAATCTACACGTTTTGAAGGGTGTGTGTGTGTGGAGGTGCAAGTTGAAGAACCGGGCCAAAAATGCCTCTTCCTGCGAGACGGGAGCACGAAAAATCCCTAAAAGCTGGAGCCTCTACTTCAGGCGGGCCTGCAACTGGCATGGTACAGCCGCGGTCGCCAGGGACTGAAAGTGTGGAATCAGAGTCAGAGGAGCTTGCGCGGGAAGTTGCGAAACTCCTAGAGCCCAAGTTTGATTTGATATTAACCAAGCTGGAAACAGTCCGAGAGACACTGACGGAGTTTGGCCAGCGCGTGGACGAGTTGGAGCATAGGGTGGCAGCCCTGGAGGATGACGAAGGAAAGCAGGCCCGGGAGATGGATCGACTGCGGAAAACGATGGATAGTTTGCTGGATAAAGTCGACGACTTAGAGAATCGCTCTAGGTGGAACAATTTACGGATCGTGGGTGTCCCGGAGAGCAAAACGGATGCTATGCTGTTTTCCATCGTGGAGTCTTGGTTGCCGCGGGAGTTGGGCCTGGAGGGCCGGTGGGTGAGCTGAAAGTGGAGCGCGTTCACCGTCTGGGGCCTAAGATGGAGAATTGGCAGCAACCTAGAGTGATTCTTGCGCGAATCCTGAATTTTCAGCGTAAGTGGCAGCTGTTACAGGCTTTTCGGAAAAAGCGAGATCTGATGTTGGACAATCGGAGAGTTCTGCTGTTCCAGGATTATTCGGCATTGGTTGCAGCAAAGCGCAAAGAATTCTCTCCAATGTGTGCAGCATTATTTCGGAAGAAGCTGTGCTTCACATTGGCTTTTCCGGCAACACTCCGCGTGCAATGGGAGGGCAAGAACCATGTGTTAGCAACGGCAGCAGCGGCGCAGAAGTTTATTGAGGAGCTGGATAAGGAGGAGCGGGTGCCCCATATGGCGCCTTGAAGACAACAGTGTGTAGCTGAAGCGGGAGCAGGCTGACAACGGGAAGTGCACGATGGCGCGGAGAGCGGGGAGGACATTGGGCGCTTATGTATTCTATTGTATTTTGATGCTGTAAGTTGCCATATGATGATGCTAGTGGTGTTGCTACACTGGTATTAGCGATTACATGTATGTGGCTGCTGCTCTGCCCAGCGCTGTTGCTGTTTTGAGTGGGCCATGCTGCATGTATAGAGGCAGTATTTGTGGGTGCCCTCGGGCCATACAAGGGCTTATGCAGCCACTTATTGCTGGATAGCTAAGTCAAGATATGTTAAGATGAGATTCCCCATTATCTGTGGCTGGGCAGGAGCAGTTACGATATTATCTCTGTATATGTAGGGGTTCTGTGCTGTCATTTCATAGATACTATGGGGTTTGTGAACGTTATGGGGGGAGGGGTGGGGCTGCCCTGCAGCGCGTGGTGGTGTGACTCGATCCTGGCAGGGCAGGCCAGGGGTGTTACGAATGATTATTTTAAGGGGGGAAGGGGGGAGATGGGGAAGGGTACGGGGGGGGGGAATGGGAAGGGAGGCGTTTACAATAGGGACGGAGCTCGAGGGGGGGGGGAGTGCATGAGGGGGGTGCTCTTCAAGGAGGGAGGCTCTGGCAGTGGGAACTTATTGAGACTCCGGAGAGGAGTTTTCGGCTGGGAGCTGAGGCTGGGCAGCTCTTAGCCAGATGTTTAACGATTTGGACTTTGCTATGTGGAGGGTGGGGAGGCTATGGCTGATGGGGACTGAATTGAAATTTATCTCGTGGAATGTGGGTGGCCTAGGCACGCCAGTGAAGCGCACTAAGGTGCTGCAGGCATTGAGGAGGCAAGGGGCCCAGGTGGCGCTTTTACAAGAGACGCACCTCAGTGAACGGGAGCACGCTAAGCTTAAGAGGTCTTGGGTGGGGCAAGTGCAGTCGGTGGCCGAGGTAGGGGGGCGGAAAAAGGGAGTGGCGATTCTGTTTAACAAGCGGTTGAAAGTAGATGTTTTGAGTGAGGATAGCGATCCCCTGGGGGGAGATATCTGTGGGTTCATGTTCGGATAAATGGGGAGGAAATGGTGCTGGGAAATGTGTATGCCCCAAATATATATAACCATACGTTTTTTAAAGCTATCGTGCGAAAACTGGGCAGCTTACCTAAACTTCTGGTAATCCTGGCCGGGGACTTTAATTGTCTGCATGCTCCAGCCTTAGATAAATTGGCGGCCTCTCCAGAAGCGAAGGGGTGGGCTAAGAGGGGAGTGAGTTATGTGTGTCAGATGGGGGAACTGCTGGACGTATGGCAGATATTGCATGGGGGAGAGCGAGACTATACACATCTGTCTAGGGCTCACCACACCTGGTCCAGGATCGATTATATTTTGATAACTCAGGCGGACTTTGGAAGGGTCAGTAAAGCAGAGATCAGCCCAATTATGGTCTCTGACCATGCGATGGTGAGCCTGGATTGGAAGGGTAGGCATGTTGTGGGTGGTAGATGGTCCTTTCCCCGGCAGTTCTGGAATAAGGAATTTCAGGATTATGTGAGGGAGAAGTGGAGAGTGTTTTTGGAGGAAAATGAGGATAGTGTAACTTCGGTGGCCACGTTATGGGAGGCGGGGAAAGCGGTGGTGAGGGGCCATATTATTGCCTATGTGGCGAAGGAGCGGAGGAGGGTAAATGATACGGTGGTGCGGTTAGCGCGAGAGCTGCAAGAGAAGAAAAAGGAGTCGCTGCGACGGCCGAGAGGGGAGGCAGTGCATGACTACCTGGAGGCCCAGAGAAGATTAAATAGCTGTTAGTACGAGAGAACGGTCTTTAATATCCAGTATTATCAGCATCAGTTTTTCCGGTTCGGGAACCGATCTGGGAAATTGCTGGCCCGCTTGGTCAGGGATTCGAACGGCACCAATTTGGTGACCGTGATTCGAGATAGTAAAGGGGTTCAACGAACAGAGCCTAAAGAAATAGCGAAGGTGTTTGAACGTTTCTACCGGACACTTTATACTCCAGAGGTTGAGGATAGAGAGCAGGAACGAAGGTTTCTCGATAGTGTGGCCTTTCGGCAGGTGACACTGCAAGAGAGGGAGACGCTCAATAAACCGATCTCTGGTGCAGAGATTCAAGCGGTTATTAAAGCGGGAAAGGTGCATAAGGCGCCAGGCTCAGATGGCTATGGTCCGGAGTTTTATAAAATCTTAGAGAGGCAGGTGGTCCCCACTTTGGCAGCAGTGTATGCTGAGGCTCTAGACTCTGGGAGATTCCTGAGGGACATGAGGACAGCTTCCATATCGTTGATCCACAAGCCGGGGAAGGATCCAGAGGATCCGGCTTCTTACTGGCCGATCTCGCTTATTAATTTTGACATGAAAATATTGGCATCGATCTTGGCGGAGCGGGTGCAAGCTATCCTGATGCGGATTATAAGTCAGTACCAGGCTGGTTTTGTGCAGGGGCGAGTAGTTGCGAGCAACATTGCTACAGTCCTGCTGGGCATGGAGCGCTGTCTTCACCGAGAGGAGTCTTTGGTGCTGGTTAGTCTAGACGCAGAGAAGGCGTTCGACCGCGTCTCTTGGGCATGCATGTTTGAAGTTTTGCGACGTTTTGGCATTGAGGGTCCTTTTGTGGACTGGGTGAGAGCGCTGTATGCTGACCCGCGAGCGTATATTACTATAGGGGGGAGGCCTCGGAGGCGTTCACTTTGCAGAGGGGAACCAGACAGGGCTGTCCGTTGTCACCACTTCTCTTTATAATGCATTTGGAACCCTTGTTAGTTAAGTTGGTGCAGGATGCGGAGGTGACTGGGATGAAATGGGCGTCGGGTGGAATGAAAGTGAGTGCGTTTGCAGACGACATGCTGCTTTGCCTGACGAATCCGCAGCGCTCTTTAGATAGGGCGTTGCATATTATAGATAAGTTTGGCTCCTTTTCGGGCTTGAAAATCAACAAAGCAAAGTCATTTGGCCTAGATGTGGGGGGCCGCTGCTGGGAATCCTGGGACGGTCTCTTCCCATTGAGGTGGGCGGACAGACGGACAGATCCGTTATTTGGGTGTACAGATTCCCACTGGTTTAGACCGGTTATATCGGGTAAATATTGACCCGCTGTTGGAGGGGACGGTGGGCCGGCTGAGGAAGTGGCAGGAGCTGCCGCTTTTGCTGAGTGGGCGGATAGCACTTTTTAACATGGTGGAGTTTCCCTGGTGGGCGTATGTACTACAGCACATACCGGTGTGGCTTTTGCGGAGGGAGGTAGGGCGCCTGCGGAGCCATCTGGTGAGATTTTTATGGCAGGGGAAACATGCCCGGATAGCGTTGGCTGTTTTAATGCAACCTAGGTTGAATGGAGGTGCGGGATTGCTGTCGGTCCGGCGGTATAATATGGTATGTTGGATGAGAATCTTGCGGGATATGGTAGAGGGAACGTCGGAGGTGATTCCTATACACATTTTGGATGAGATAGTGGCTCCGCAGCACCGGATGGCAATAGTGCAAGAGGCACAGGGGAATATACCCGCAGCTTGTAAGCAGCCAGGCCTTTGGAGGGCCATGCGGGGGGGCGTGGAAGGCCCTGTGTAGACGTCGGGAAGTGCCTTGGCAGGGGACGGATTCTCTGCCCCTGGCGGGTAATGCGGCATTTCTCCCGGGCTTAGGGTCCCGGGTAGCCAAGAGATGGGCGGATAGAGGCCTTCGCTACGTGGGACAGTTGAGACTGGAGGGGAGGGGGGAGTTAGATTCGTTTCCCTCTTTAAGGGAGCGGTATCATCTGGAGCACCAGGATCAATATTTTTACTTTCAGGTGCGGCACTATGTGCTCACTTTGAAGAAACGTTACGGGCGTGTGTTGGAACCTGGTGGAATGTTGGAGTAGTTTGGTACTTTGGAAGGGAAGATAACGTCTGGCCTGCTCGAGGCCGCCCTTTGCCCGGAAGGTGATCGAGCCAGTCTATTGGGGTTGGCTGAGAAGTGGCAGAAGGATGGGGTGCAGCAAGGTACCGAGGAGCGCCTGCAGGGCGCGTTTGGGGCCATAAATTCGGTGTGTGAATCAGTTCAATTGCGGGAAGTTCAGTATACGTTTCTTTGGAGAGCGTATGTACATAATGTTTGGGCGGCCAGGGTGGGATTGGTGGCGACAGATGTGTGTAGTCTCTGCAAAGTGGGCAAAGGGAGCTTGGCTCATAGGTTTTGGTTCTGTATCCATATACAGGGATTGTGGATAGGCGTCGGGCAGTGTTTGGGGGACTGGTTAAGTGAGCAGCTAGAGATGACTCCGGAGTGGTGCCTCTTCGGCTCTTTTATGAGGGACAACACCCCCTAGATGAGAGTGCACGAAAGCTCTGTGCAAAGGGTTTTGTGCTCGTAAAACAGTGCATTCTGTGTCATTGGATGGAGGATAAGGCTCCCGCAGTGGGGGAGTGAAGCGCTCAATGGTGGAGCTGATGGAGATGGAGCAGCGCACGGCGAGGTTAGTTGGGGGGAGTGCCTGGGAGCGTTGTAGGAGTGTGTGGAGTCTTATGAATATCTCCGGTGATTGCGATTGAGAGAGCTAGGGCGGATGGCTGGGCTTTCTGGAGTGGATTGAGGGGGTGGAGAGGGGGGTAGGAGGGGGGGAGGGGAGGCTGGGGGGCGAGGGGAGGGTGGGGGGGGAAACCAATGTTAAGTCTTTGTTTTGGGGGAGATGCTCTGTATTGGCAAGATGTTAACCTTTGAGATTGGGAGTTTCTGTATTTGTTTAATGCATTGATGGTGGTGTTCTAGACTTCTGGAAGTTCCACTAGAAGTTGCATTGATGTTCTGTTTGTCTTTGGTGAGCAGTTATATGTTTGGAAACCAATAAAAATGATATTTCCTAAAATGTTTAGGTCCTGACCACTCCATCACGGATTGTGTGTCCTGTGCCATGATGTCTAAAAGAGGTCGGCAGAACCGAGCTGCTAAGCTCAGTACCCTGTTTCCCTCTGATGCGGCTTCGGTGGCATCGACGTCTTCCAGGGCTGCTTCTTCCTCCCGTGGATCTCAGGTAACTAAACATAAATCCAGCCAGTCCTCGAAGGGTAGATCTCCTTCTAAGCATCGAGATGCCTCTGGCATTGCCCTTGGATTCTGCACCGGCAAAATTACCCCGGCGTGAGGCTTCGGCTTCCAAAGCATTATCGGGGTTCCAGGATGTTTTCGATGGCTCGGCCTCGACAGATCTCCTGGTGCCATGCTCTGGGGTACCGGTGGTCTCCTCCGGTACCGACTTCCAGGCATTGGCGGCGTCTATGGACCAGAGAATTCTGACCCTGGAACGCAGTCTGGCGGCTTTCCTTGCGGCATCGACGCCCTTGGTACCACGACAGACAACTCCACCAGTACCGGTATCGGTCTCGGTACCGATAGCATCGGCATCGGTGTCTGCTATGCCGGTACCCTGTCCTCTGATGCCCTCCGGTACCGATTCTTCCCGTTACCGACCTTGGTCGGTACGGGTATCGGGCTCTGCAGGAGCATCCGGACAGACGATACTTCGACGACTCAGAAGAATCTGAGGATTCTGAAAGTTCTGTCGATGCAGCGATGCTTCTTCCAGAGGAGTCGTCCTCCCCTAAACGCAGGATGTCTCCTCCAGAGGACGTGTCTTTCCAAGACTTCATCAGAGAGGTGGCTCGGGGCCTGTCCATTACTGTGGCCCCTGAAACAGAGCCAAGGGCCAAGGAGTTGGACATTTTACAATATCCCAAAACTCCTAAGGAGGCAGCTACCTTACCCATTCATGAGATTCTATATGATCTCATGTTGAGGATGTGGGAAACACCTCTTACCACCTCTCCTCATTCTCGTAGGTTAGATACTATGTATCGTGTCCCTCCTTGTCCTGGGTTCCATAAGACTCAGCTTCCTCACCACTGTATTGTGGTGGAGTCAGCTATGAGAAGGATTAGAAGTGCAAAAAGACATGCCTCTAATCCTCCAGGACGTGAATGCAGAACCCTGGATGCTTTTGGACGTAGAGTCTTTCAAGCTTCCATGCTTGCTGCAAGAATCAGTTCCTATAGTCTCTACATGGGAATGTTCCTAAAGGATGTCACAGATAATTTACAGACTTTAAGTCCTTTCATTTCTGAGGATAAAAGACAGGACTTTTACACTTGGGTCAAACATGCCCAAGATGTCTCTAAATTTTCCAACCGTGCAGCCTTTGACTGCTTTGAGTGCATAAGCAGAGCCTCGGCTATTGCCATAGGTGCACATAGAATTGCTTCGCTCCAGGCATCTGATTTAGAGCTCTGGGTACAAGATAAATTGGGAAATATCCCTTTTACAGGTGAGAACCTGTTTGGTAAAGATTGGCAGGAAAAAGCCAATGAAATGGATGCTGAAAATTCCACTTTGGATAGACTATCCCAATCTACTGCTGATCCTGTTAGAAAGAAGTTGTTTAAGAAAACATCTTTTTCTAAAAAGAAAAGATTTTATCCTGCTTATGGTCAGCAGGCATCTTCTGCAGGTCAGTTTTCAACTAAACATCAGCAACCACCCAAACAGAAGAAAGCAAAGGCTGCTAGGCCTCCACCGGCCCAGCAGCCTCAGCCTCCTCAGGGCCTTTGACTTTCAGCTAGAGAACTTAGCCTTTCTGGTTCTGGAAGGACCAGAAACCGTCCACCATTCCAGGAAGGTTATGCCATTTTGCCCCCAGTTGGGGGCAAATAACAGCAGAGCATTGGACACTCCATCATAAAGGAAGGGTACAAACTTCATTTTTCAAGCATGCCCCCTCACACAATAGTGAGGCAGTTCAATTCTCCGACCTCTCTCATCAACCCCTTAGGTCAGGAGGTTACCATTCTTCTTGCCCAAGGGGCAATAGAAGAAGTGCCTCTTCATCAACAGGGCACAGGGTTCTATTCCCCTTATTTTCTTATCCCAAAGAAAACAGGGGGGATGCAGAACTATCTTAGATCTCAGAGAATTGAACAAATTCCTTGTCAAGGAGAAATTCAAAATGATTTCTCTCAGAGCTCTGCTTCCATACCTTCAGAGTCAGGATTGGCTTTGTTCTCTAGATCTCAAGGATGCGTACACCCAGGTCCTCATCCATCGAACCCGCAGAAGGTTCCTTCGGTTCCTTTTTTAAGGAAAGCACTACCAATACAGGGTGCTTCCTTTTGGTTTGGCCTCTGCACCAAGGGTGTTCACGAAATGCATGGCTGTGGTAGCAGCATTTCTCCGCACTCTGGGAATATTCGTCTTCCCTTACTTGGACGACTGGCTCATTCGAGCTCCAACACCATCAGAGGCCAAGACTTCTCTATCCTGCACAATGTGTATCCTTCAGTATTTAGGGCTGGTAATAAACATCCCAAAATCCAGTCTGACTCCCACTCAATCTTTAGAGTTCATAGGAGCTCTTCTGGATACCATAAGGGCAAGGGCCTATCTTCCCCATGCCCATTGCCTTCGCTTGGTGCAGTTAGCTTCTCAAGCAGTGCTAAAGCCTCATCTAACTGCTCGAGAAATGTTGCAGTTGCCCGGCCACATGGCATCCACCGTGCATGTGGTTCCATATGCTCGCCTCCACATGAGGGCAGCTCAATGGACTTTATCCACCCAATGGACCCAGATTTCAGGGTGCCTGTCAGACAAAATAGCAAACACAAGTCGCCTCATTTTGTCCCTCCAATGGTGGACGTCCACTCAAAATCTGTTGCTGGGGTGCCCCTTTCAACAACCCTTACCCCAAGCAACTCTCACAACAGATGCTTCTCCAAAGGGTTGGGGAGCTCATCTGCAAGACTTCTCCACCCAGGGCACCTGGTCTCCGCAAGAGGGTTGTCTGCATATCAACCTCTTGGAACTCAGAGCAATTTTCCTGGCTCTGCGAGTGTTCCACTCCCTGCTCAGCTACAAGACAGTCCTCATTCATACGGACAATCAGGTAGCCATGTTCTATGTGAACAAGCAGGGGGGAACAGGCTCTCTGTCGCTTTGCAACGAAGCTTTGCGACTATGGGCCTTCGCTAGAGAGCATCAGATTCATCTGCTGGCAGTATAACTTCCAGGCATTCAAAACTCTTGGGCGGACAGACTCAGAGTTCTTCCACACGAGTGATCTCTGCATGCAGACCAGGTGACCAGGATATTTCATTTTTGGGGAACCCCGGACATAGACCTCTTTGCAAGTCCGTGGAATGCCAAACGTCCCCGGTTCTGTTCCAGAATTTCGGCTCAAGGGGCTCAGGCCAGGGATGCTTTCCTCCTTCACTGGGGTCAAGACTTCTTGTATGCCTTTCCACCCATTCCCCTAATTCCCAAAACCCTGTTCAAGCTTCAGAGAGACAGAGGCCACATGATTCTCATAGCACCACATTGGCCACGGCAAGTGTGGTACCCTAAGAACATAAGAACATAAGACATGCCATACTGGGTCAGACCGAGATCCATCAAGCCCAGTATCCTGTTTCCAACAGTGGCCAATCTAGGTTATACGTACCTAGCAATATCCCCAAAGACACAGGTTCCACAATGTTTGTACTGGGTCAAGCATTGATATCCTGGGTCCCTTTTTAATAGTGGTTTATGGACCTTTCCTCCAGGAACTTGTCCAAACCTTTTTTAAACCCAGCTATACTAACAGCCCTTACTACATCCTCCGGTAACAGATTCCAGAGTTTGATTACACGTTGAGTGAAAAAATATTTTCTCTTATTTGTCTTAAATAGTTTACCCTGTAGCTTCATTACATGTCCCCTAGTCTTTCTATACTCTGATAGCGTAAACAATTGATCCACGTTTATCCGTTCCACTCCATTCATTAATTTATAGACCTCTATCATATCTCCCCTCAGACGTCTCTTCTCCAGGCTAAAGAGTCCTAACCTTCTTAGCCTCTCTTCATAGGAGTTGCCTTCCATCCCCTTCACCAATTTGGTGGCTCTTCTCTGTACTTTTTCTAATAACGCTATGTCCTTTTTAAGATACGGTGACCAGAATTGCACACAATATTCAAGGTGCGGTCGTACCATGGAGCGATACAGAGGCATTATAATATCCTTTGTTTTGTTCTCCATCCCTTTCCTTATGATACCTAACATTCTATTTGCTTTCTTGGCCACCGCTGCACACTGGGCGGAGGGTTTTAACATGTTATCCACAATGACTCCTAAATCTTTTTCCTGGGTGGTGGTTTCTAATGTGGAGCCTTGCATCGTGTAACTATAGTGTGGGTTGTTCTTTCCTAGGTGCATAACTTTGCACTTGTCCACATTAAATTTTATCTGCCATTTGGATGCCCAGTCTTCCAATTTATCCAGATCCTCCTGCAGTTTTCCACAATCCTCTTGGGTTTTAACAACTTTAAACAGTTTTGTGTCATCTGCAAATTTGATAACCTCACTAGTTATTCCCTTTTCCAGGTCATTTATGAATATGTCAAAAAGCAGCGGACCCAGTACAGATCCCTGGGGTACTCCACTATTCACCTTTTTCCATTGGGAATATTGGCCATTTAGCCCTACCCTCTGCTTTCTGTCTTTTAACCAGTTCCCGATCCACAATAGTACACTGCCTCCTATCCCATGACTTTTTAGCTTCGCCAAAAGTCTCTGATGGGGGACTTTGTCAAAAGCTTTCTGAAAGTCCAGATACACTATATCAACCGACTCACCTTTGTCTACCTGTTTATGCACACCTTCAAAAAAACATATCAGATTAGTAAGACAAGATCTTCCTTGTCTAAAGCCATGTTGGCTGTCTCCCATTAGGCCATGACTATCTACATGCTGTGTAATTTTGTTCTTTATGATGGTTTCTACCATTTTCCCTGGTACTGACGTCAGGCTCACCGGTCTGTAATTTCTTGGGTCACCCCTGGAACCCTTTTTAAAAATTGGTGTTACGTTGGCGACCCTCCAATCTTCAGGTATTACAGATGATTTTAATGAAAGTTCACAGATTACCAATAGCAGGTCTGCAATCTCATTTTTCGGTTCTTTCAACACTCTGCTTCTACATCTGCTTCTACATCTCTCTCAAGCTCCCTCCTTGGAGTTGGGGTCTGCTCGAGATCTCCTATCTCAGGAGAACGGAATATTATGGCATCCCAATCCCCAGTCTCTGCATCTCAGGGCTTGGTTGCTGAAGGCCTAGATCTCCAAGATCTTCATCTTTCTCAGCAAGTGAAAGATGTTCTTTATGCTTCCAGAAAACCTTCCACTAGACGTTCTTATGCTTTCAAGTGGAAAAGGTTTACTATTTGGTGTTCGGAAAAGGGTCTTAACCCCCTTGCGATACCTCTTGAATCTTTGCTGGAGTATCTCCTCCATTTGTCTAATGCAGGCCTTAAGACAAATTCAGTAAGGGTCCATTTGAGTGCTATTGCAGCTTCCCTTAAGCCTCTAAATGGACAACCTATTTCCTCTCATCCTCTTATAGCAAGATTTATGAGAGGCCTCCTTCTAACTAAGCCTCCCATTAGACCACCTCCGGTGGCATGGGACTTGAACCTGGTTCTTGGTCTGCTCATGAAGCCACCTTTTGAACCTTTAGCTACCACCTCCTTGAAATTTCTTTCTTGGAAGGTTATCATTCTCATTGCAATCACATCAGCACGCCGCATTAGTGAATTGCAAGCGCTAGTAGCTAATCCACCTTATACAAGGTTCCATCATGACAAGGTAGTCCTTAGGACTCATCCACACTTTATGCCTAAGGTGGTCTCGCCTTTTCACCTCAACCAAGAGGTCTACCTACCTGTCTTTTTTCCAGGACCTCATGCATCAAATGCAGAGAGGAATCTTCATACCTTGGACTGTAAAAGAGCTCTAGCTTTTTACTTACAAAGAACACAGCAACATAGAAAGTGCTCTCAACTCTTTGTTGCTTTTGATCCTTCTCATTTGGGACGTCCAGTTTCCAAGAGAGCACTATCTAACTGGATTGCTCAGTGTATTTCTTTCGCCTATCAGAGTAAGAACCTTTCTCTGGAGGGCCATGTCACAGCTCACAATGTGAGAGCCATGGCAGCCTCAATGGCTCATCTAAACTCTGTGTCTATTGACGACATCTGTTGAGCAGCCACTTGGGCCTCGGTTCATACCTTCACAGCCCATTACTGCTTGGACAAGGACTCCCGCCGGGATGCCGTGTTTGGTCAGGCTGTTCTCAAACACCTGTTCCATACCTAATCAACTCATACCCACCATCCCTGGTAGGATGCCAGAGATCCATGGGGGGAAGTGGAGCCCTTCTCAGGGACACACAACTTCTGGGGTCTCTCCCTGGCACCTAATGCTAGGGAGTCCCCATATGTGATGACTACATTCCTGCTTGTTCCTGGAGATAGCATAGTTACTCACCTGTAACAGGTGATCTCCGGGAACAGCAGGAATTTAGTCCTCACAACCCACCCACCTCCCCTAGGAGTTGTATCTCTCTATCTCTTTTCCTTTCCCTTGCTCTCTCTCTTTGTCTCAGCTCTAAAACTCAACTGGAGAGAGGCAGTTGGGAAAGGCGGGAAGGCAGCACGCAGGCGCTGTGGGATGCTCCCAAAAGCGTTCTGATTGGACGCTGGGGAGCGTTCCCACGCAGGCTCCGTCGGTACCGATGATACCCATATGTGAGGACTAAATTCCTGCTGTTCCCGGAGATCACCTGTTACAGGTGAGTAACTATGCTTTATCTACTTTCTGATCGTCTCTCCAGTCTAGTCCCGGACCTCTGGGTTGTCCACCTTAATCAGCAGCTTGGAGCCTGAGGAACTTCCCACTTTTGTGATGTCATCTGTATAACCTCCTGGAGTCCGCCTTCATCCACCAGTTACCTCAGTCTCCAAGCAGCTGAAGGGTCGGTGAGCCTGGGGGTCCGGGCTCACTAGAGGAACAATTAAGGACAGTAGTTAGATTGTTAGCTAGTTTTAGATGTCCATCATTAAAAAAAAAAAAAAAAAGAACCATAATTTAGGCACTGTGCCTTTAAATCAGGGCTGGTGTTCAATTTGAGTGTGCAGGCCGCCCTCCCTTCCCCCCCCCGGACCGATTCTCTACTTCCCGGGTGCAGGCGGGCGGCAAGCCCGGAAGAAGCTGCACTTGCTCAACCTTGGGCAGAGCAGCGGAGCACAGCCAGGCGCTCAGCATAGGTTTGCCTGTGCGGCTCTCGGCGTTCATCTCAGATCAGTTTTTAGAAGCGGGGGAGACGGAGAATCGTCAAAGAAGGACTGAGCTCTGCCCCTTAGATACCGCGAAAGGTAAGGTAATTAGCTTGGGGAACATTTCTTTTACACTCAGCGCGTCTAAGCACGTCTTCGTGAGCTGGCCTAGCCTCGTGGTGTTTGTGTGGGAAGCGCACGCTCAATTCCGGGCCTTCCGAACCAGCCAATTAAGGGGAGCGCGTCTTCAGAAACGCATTGGCTGAAGGGCTATTTCCTTCCTTTAGATACGGTTTAGTCTGTTTACCTTCAATAAAAAAAATAAAAAAAACACAAAGAAGCTTTTTGTTCATTTGACTGCTCGCTCCCCCCTCCCCCCCCCTGCCTGCGGACACCATTCTGAGCGCAGGTGACAGTACAGGTCCGAGGTTTCTTTACTGCCAGGATGCCTTCCAAGCCCTAATGCTTTGTGGGGCAAGGAAAGGTACTGTGACAGACTCCGGGGTGTGCAGGGTCTGCGCGAGAGAGGCCTCGGCAGGGGAGCCTGCTGGGGGGAGGACAAGGAAGGGCGGCTGGAGACTGACTCTTGTCCTGCAGCCACGCAGCCTCCCAGTGTGTCCCTGGCATATCCGGTGGCGGGTCCGTCGTCCGCTTCAGACTTTCCGCCACCGCCGTCTGGGGCCTAGCCCAAAGGGCTAGAATCCATCTTTTCTGCGGAGTTTGCGGCTCTCCTCCAGCTGGCGGGAGCCCTCCCGCAGTCAGTCAAAGGGCAGTTCCGCTCGGAGTGATCTGAAGAGATCCGCGGCAGCATCCGCAACAGAGGTATTGGAGGGTGGTAAGAAGCCGCTGATAGATGGAGATCTCAGCACACACTCAGTTGCCTCAGAGGGTCAACTGTCAGAGGAGGAAGGTAGAAGTGTGGATGTCGAAGAGGACCTAGAAGAGGGAGAGCTGCCTGACAAGGAAGATCAAGCAAGAGTGATGTGGGTCTTCCGCAGGGAGTTACTGCCTGCACTCATTGCAGAGACATTACGGACCCTAAACATGCCGGTTCCGGGGGCAGCAGAGGATGAGACGCTGGAAGATCCGTTGCAAGTTTTCCGCAGGACTCAGAGCCTTTCCAGTGCACAGGGTGTTCCAAGAAATGATTCAGGAAGAGTGGAGTGTTCCGGAGACCCCGCTGCAGGGCTCAAGAGTCATGAGTTGGCTTTATCCTTTGGTAGACTAGGATAAGGAGGTTTTTAAGGCTCCTAAGGTGGATGCGTCTGTGGCGGCAGTGATAAAGATGACCACTATTCCTGTGGAGGGCAGTGTGGCTCTTAAGGATAATCAGGACAAAAAGTTGGATGTGTTACTACGACAAATTTTTGATGTGAATGCTTTGTCACTACAGGCGTCTATCTGTGGGGCATGGGTAGCCAGAGCCTGCCTCCGCTGGTCCCAAAGGTTCGGGGACGCTTCAAAATTGGAGTCAGGAGCGGATTATCTAGCGGACATCCACTACGACCTGATGCGGGGTCTGGCAAAGAGCATGGCCTCGGCGGTGGCGGCGAGGCGTTATTTGTGGCTTCATAAGAACATAAGATATGCCATACTGGGTCAGACCAAGGTCCATCAAGCCCAGTATCCTGTTTCCAACAGTGGCCAATCTAGGTCGTATGTACCTAGCAGTTTCCCCAAAACTCCTCAAAAGCTAGGCTAAGTAAGCTACCGTTTAAGGGCGGCTGTTTGGAGAGGATCTGGAGAAATTAGTCAAGGACTTGGGTGAATCTAAGGGCGGCAGGTTACCTGAGGATAAGCCTAAGCCAGGCCGTTCGGCCCCTGTCGGCAAGAGCCAGCAGCGGGAGGTCCGTCGTTTTCGCTTCCAAAGGTGTATAGTTCAGGTCAGAGGTAGATTCCCCAATAGAAACCAGGGGTTTCGGGGAGCGGGAAGAGGATTTGGAGGGCCCTCCTCTTCCTCTTCCTCCTCCAATCTTCGAAAGTCGCAATGATGTCAGGCGGGCCTGGGCGCCCCTAGTTCCCGTAGGAGGGCGATTGCAGGACTTCTATGCTGCCTGGGTCCAAATTACCACCGATCAGTGGGTGCTAGAAGTTATACGAGAGGGGTATGCGCTGGAGCTTCAACAGCCCGTGCGCGACGCCTTTGTGCTCTCTCCCTGCAAGTCGACGACCAAGCTCGTGGCGGTAAGGGACACGGTACAAAGGCTCCTAGACCTCAGGGCAATAGAGCCCGTACCTCTAGACCAATACTGCTGCGGTCGATACTCCATATATTTCGTGGTCCCAAAGAAGGACGGCGGTTTTCAACCGATTCTGGATCTCAAGGGGGTGAATCAGTGTCTTCGCGTCTCGCATTTTCACATAGAAACACTGTGCTCCATAATAGTAGCAGTGCGAAAGGGAGTTTCTCACGTCCTTGGATCTCTGAGGCTTATCTTCATATTCCCATACGGCCAGAGCATCACAGAGATCTCCGCTTTGCGGTGCTGTTCGGTCACTTTCAATTCTGTGCGTTGCCCTTTGGTCTAGCAACGGCACCATGCACCTTCACCAAGGTTATGGTTGTGGTGGTGGCGGCGTTGCGCAGAGAAGGCATTCTAGAGCACCCGTACCTGGACGACTGGCTGATTCGAGCAAAGTCGAGGACAGAGAGCGAAAGTGTGACTGCCAGGGTGGTGGCTTTTTTGGAGGGTCTGTTGGGTGGTCAATATGAGCAAGAGCCAACTAGTGCCCTCGCAATGCCTCGAGTATTTAGGGGCTCGATTCGACACAAAGAAGGGGCAGGTGTTTCTGCCGATTCAAAGAGCGCGGGGGTTGCGGTGCCTGACCAGAAATTTTCTGAGGTCTCCGGCACCCACGGCTTGGCAGTACCTGCAACTGTTGGGCACAATGGCGGCGACGTTAGAATTGGTGCCATGAGCGAGAGCCCACATGAGACCTTTGCAGAGAGTGCTGCTCAGGAGGTGGTCGCATCAGAGGAACCCTCTATCGCTGAGACTCCCATGTCTGGCAGAGGCGCAGGCCGCTCTTCGCTGTTGGTTGAATCCCGAATCGTTGGAACACGGGAGGTCCCTGGAGGCGCCCACCTGGGTGGCAGTAACGACAGACGCCAGCCTCCTCGGATGGGGAGCCCACTTCCAGGGGCGGTTCACGCAGGGGCAGTGGTCAGCCCTAGAGCAGTCTGGGTCAATCAACAGGCTGGAGTTGCGGACGGTGTCGCTGGCCGTGCAGAGCTTTCAGACCCTCCTTCACGGGTCGGCGGTTCGAGTGTTTTCCAACAACGCAACGGCGGTAGCGTACGTCAGTCGACAAGGGGGAACCAGCAGTGTGGCGTTGGAAGCCGAGGCAGGTATCCTGTGCGACTGGGCAGAGGAGCACCTTTCAGAGTTGTCGGCCGCACACGTGGCAGGAGTGGACAATGTGGAGGCTGATTTTCTGAGTCGGGTGAAGGTGGACCCGGGCGAGTGGGTCCTTCATCAGGAAGTGTTTGACATGCTAGTGCGCCGTTGGGGGTGCCCGTGATGGACCTAATGGCGTCATTCGAGTCGGCAAAGGTTTCTCGCTTCTTCAGCAGGAGGAGAGAGAGAATGTCGGAAGGCCTGGATGCCCTTATTCAGACCTGGCTGGAGGAGCTGCTTCTCTACGTTTTTCCCCTGTGGGCCCTGGTAGGCAGAGTGATTCAACAGAAAGAGCGGTTCAGAGGGCAGGTGATTTTGATCGCCCCGGATTGGCCATGGCGGCCCTGGTATGCAGATCTGGTAAGGCTCCTAATAGCAAAGTCGTGGTGCCTGCCAGCTCGACTGGATCTGCTGTCGCAGGGCCCTCTAGTCATGCCTCACGTGGATTGGTTCTCGCTTATGGCTTGGCTATTGAGAGGGCGCGGTTGATGTCAAGAGGTTATTCAGGGTCGGTTATTTCTACGTTACTGAAGGCCAGGAAGAGATCGACATCATTGGCATATGTAAGAGTCTGGAGAGTTTTTGAGGCGTGGTGCACCGACAGGAAGTTGGAGGCATTAAAAGCGACTATTCCGCAGATCTTAGACTTCCTGCAGGGAGGTTTTGATAAGGGGCTGGCCGCCGCATCCCTTAAGGTCCAGGTGGTGGCGTTGGCATGTTAGAGGCAAGATAGTCGGTCATTCGCTCCGGGGGCACGTGGACATTAAACGCTTCTTACAAGCAGTATCACTGTTGAGACCGCCTGCCAGGCAGATGGTACCCAAGTGGAATTTGCCGTTTGTTTTGGCAGCACTGGAGGGGGCACCGTTCGAGCCCCTAGACCACGCATCGGTAAAGGATCTTCACCCTAAAGGTGTTATTTTTGGTGGCAATTTGTTCCGCTAGAAGAATTTCGAAACTGCAGGCGTTATCCTGTAAGAAACCTTATCTTTCCTCCTTTGAGTCTAAGGTGGTGTTACGGCCGGTTCCAGCCTTTTTGCCCAAAGTGGTTTCGGACTTTCATCTGAATCAGGCCATTTCCCTGCCAGTGTTCAGAGGGGACCCAAGGGGGCCAGTTTCTAGGAGATTGGATGTCCATCGAGCGCTAAAGAAGTATTTGCGGCGGACGGAGAGCTTTCGCCGTTCGGAGAGACTGTTTGTCCTTTTCGCGGGACCACGGCAAGGGGAAGCGGCATTGAAGGCCTCCATCGCTAGGTGGATTAAGGATGCAATTGCGTCTGCATATGTGTTGAAGGGAAAGCCAGTTCCGGAAGGGCTGAGAGCCCAAGCAGTTTCGTAGGCGGAAGTTTGTTTGGTACCGCCGGCAGAGATTTGTAAGGCAGCCACGTGGTTGTCTTTGCATTCGTTCGTGAAGCACTTCCGTCTAGATGTGCAGTCGGAGCAAGACGCCTGCTTCGGATCAGCGGTTCTGCAGGCGGGTGTTGGGGGTCCCTCCCGTTGATTACTGCTCTGGTACATACCCAGAGGTCTGGGACTAGACTGGAGAGACGATCAGGAAGGTGAAATTAGACTTACCTGCTAATTGTAGTTCCTGGAGTAAATCCAGTCTAGTCCCGAGTCCCTACCCAATGTATGTTTCTTATTTGATGGATGCCTGAAGAGCTCCAATTGGACAGGTGAGCAGTTTTATAAGCGATTGTCAGATCCCTGGGGAAGACAGGGTCATTTCTCTTAGTTGGGGGAGGATGTCTTTGTCACCTTTAAAGTTGGAAGCTAGTACGGGGCATATGCAGGCCTGTGCTTCCCATGTTTCGTTCAGGTTGGTTTGTGGAATTTGTTTAGGTAGTTAAGCTTTCTGATAGGTAAAGATCTGTTAATACGTTATGGATACTTACTTGTTGCTCTGAGTCTGCTTTGTCAATAGTGAACTGGTGGATGAAGGCGGACTCCAGGAGGTTATACAGATGACATCACAAAAGTGGGAAGTTCCTCAGTCTCCAAGCTGCTGATTAAGGTGGACAACCCAGAGGTCCGGGATTAGACTGGATTTACTCCAGGAACTATAATTAGCAGGTAAGTCTAATTTCACCTTAATTATGGATTTGCATTATGCAGTGGGTATGTTGGCTAGTACCTCATTCCAAAAACTCCTCTCCTACCTCCCAGCAACTTTGAAGCATATAAATGTACTTTACACTTGGAGGATAGTTTGTAACTGGGTAGTTAGGTTAGGTTGGTCAAAACACACCTGTTCTATAAAGACAGGTAGGCAGAACATTTCTTTATAAAACACTAGCGTTAAGTGGCAGAGATCATGCCTTAAATTTAGGCAGGGACATTAACAACTGAACATGTGTAAAGTTTACAAGTATGCACCTAAATTAAGAGATTGTATAATCAGTGTGAGTACTTGTAAACTCTGCACTCCATCTAGACTGCACACCTTGCTATGCCTGTCAGCAAAGAATGCATTTTCATGCCAAAGTGCGTACTTTTACGCCAGTTAAAATTTTATAAGAGGCCATTAACACATGTAAACTGCCACATCTGCATGTTAAATAACTTTATAAAATGACTACTTCTCCAGGACCAAGCAGGAAGTCAGTCCTCACTTATGGGTGACGTCGGCGCCGACGGAGCCCTCGCGGAGCAATTTTCCCCAGCTTTCAAAGAAAGCCTTTGGGAATTGCAGCGCGCATGCGCGGTCGTCTTCCCGCCCGAAGGTGCCATCTTAGCCAGTCTTCTTTTTCCGCGGAGCCCTACAGACGTCCCCGTCTTGTCCCCGCGAAAAAGTTGATTTTCTTCTTTATTTTATCCTTTTTTCTTTCGGTTCGACGCCGATCGTTTTCCCGCCCGGACTCGCGACGCCGGTCTCGAGTCCTCTTACTTTTTTCGGTTTTTCTGACCTAGTCAGCTTTCGTTTTCGTTTTCCCTGGCAAGCCCGGTCCTTTGACCTCGCAGGGGCCCTTTTTCCCCCGATGGCTGCCAGTGGGTTTAAGCGGTGTGGTCGGTGTGACCGAAATATGTCCCTAACCGACACACACGACTTTTGCCTCCGCTGCCTGGGCCCGGATCATGAGGAACTGATCTGTGGCCCTGCAGCAAACTGTCCTCAAAGGCGTTGAGAAGTCGGCGGCATCAGCGTGAGAGAATCTTCGCTGACCCCAGCCGTACCCGGACCTCGTCGGAGGCCTCCGTGTCGAAAGGCTCCAGCTCGGACCGTCGCCGGAGCTCCTCCGACCGGGGTTCTCCCTCCGGGGACCATCGTCGGAAGGAAAAACCCGCGAGGGCGGCGTCGGTGGACGCTCCTGGCTCCGCGAGGTCCAGGTCGCATAGCCCCGACAGCCGCCCCGGGTCCTTGGAGAAGGAACACATCCCGAAGCGACCTCGCCTGGAGTCGGAGATGCCTGCCCGGGTAAGTCCTGTGGTCCTTCTGGACTCGCCTCCGCGACAGCCGACGTCGGGCCCGACGCCGTCGGGGCCAGAGTCGGGGGCTGCTGGGTCACCTGAGCTCGGACTCAGGTTGACGGCCTTGGAGAGCAGACTGTCTGCCTTCATGGACCAGCAGAGGGCACTGCTCGCTGGCTTCGCGGACGTCGAAGTCCAAGTCGACCCCGGAGACCGAGCCGATCCTCGAGTCGATGAGAACTCGAGTCGATCCTCGGTCGAGGTCACCCTCGGCCTCCCGTTCGGGACCGAGGTCGCCGACGCCGTCTCCCTCGGCGTCGGGGCGGCTGGCGCCGCACCCTGCCCGGGCGGCCCCCACCGCGGCCGCGGCGGAGTCGGTCGGGGAGTCTGAGGAGGAAGAGTCACCTGATTCTTTCCGGACTCGGTGTGTCCCATCGGACTCACCGGAGTCCGAGCCTCGGAAGCAGTCCCCCCGGAGGATGCCCGGTTCTCGGACTTCGTTAGGGATATGGCCAAGGCTTTGGCCTTCCCTGCGGATCCCGAGGAGGAGCCTCGAGCCGAAGAGCTCGACGCCCTCCAGTATGACTCTCCCGCGAGGGAACACTTTACTGTGCCGGTTCCTCCTATGCTGGAACGACTACTCTTCCGCATGTGGGAGAGTCCGGCCTCCTCGCCGTCCTGAGCAAGCGGGTCGATTCTATCTATCGGGTCCGCAAGAGCCCTGGCTTTCAAAAGGCACAGCTGCCACACCATTCCATGGTAGTGGAATCGGCCATGCATCGTCTTAAGAGCCAGAAGATGCACTCCTCGGTGCCTCCTGGAAGGGAGGCCCGTAACCTGGATGGCCTTGGCAAGAAGTGCTTCCAGGGCTCTATGCTCGCATGTCGTGTCCAGACTTACCAGCTATACATGGGCATGTATCTCCGGGATCTGGCTAAAGAGCTAGCCGGATTCTCCGCTGGTCTCTCCGAGGAGCCCTTGCGGAGGTTCCTAGCCTTGTCCACGGGCATTCGGGAATGCTCAAAGTTCATGTCCCGAGCAGCCTATGATGGCTTTGAAGCCTCGGCTCGAGTAGCCGCAGCCGGCATCGTGCCCGCCGACAGGCTTGGCTTCAGTCGTCCGACCTGAGCCCTGGGTACAGGACAAGTTGGTCGATGTCCCTGCCGAGGCGAAAACCTCTTTGGCAAGCCCATGGCGGAAAAGGCTGCACAAATTGAGACTGAGACTCTCACCAGGACCAGGCTTTCTAGGAAGACCTCCGCCCCTTCCCAGAAAAAGAAGGGCTCGGGGAAAAAAGTCCTTTTACCCGAGGAAGGCGGCTGCCTACAAACAATACCCCCATTATCAGGCCCCTGCAGCTCCCCAACAGGGCCAGCAGGCCAAGGGACGGGGTAACGGGTCCCGTAGGCAGCAAGCCCCCAAGCCTGCACCACCAGCCCCTGCTCAGCAGGGTGGGGGCTTTTGACTCGCTCAGCATAGCCTCTTCCCCCCCGCTGGTTCCCCCCAGCACCGGAGGCCGGCTGGTTCACTTCGCCCACAGGTGGTCCAGCATCACCGCAGATGCCTGGGTGCTTCAGGTCGTGCGAGAAGGCTACCTTCTCCACTTCCATCAGGTCCCTCCCTCCTATTTTATTTATTTATTTATTTTATTTTTATTTATTTATTTATCTATATTTTTCTATACCGCCCCTTCCAGCGATCAAGGGCGGTTTACAAGGAACATTTTAACAATTGTACACAGATGTATACATTTACATTGAACAATCAGATTCAACTATTTACAATGAACGGTTAAGTTTAACTATTTACATTGAACAAAACTTCAACTTCAAGATGTATTAGTAATACAAACAACCATTAAATTATTTACATTGGATATTTACAGTGGTTGTGTTTTGTGTATATTTTGGAATTTATTTCCTTTTATGACGTAAATCGGGGGTGTGTATGGGGTTTCAGACGGGGGGGGGGGTGAGTTGTTTAGTTTTGAGCAAGGGGGTTTGTGTGTGTAATACCATGGTTATGGAGGTGTTTTGGGGGTATATGGGATTTCAAAGTGTTCAGTAAAGAGGTAAGTTTTTAGCTCTTTCCTGAACTGATAGAGGTCATTTATGACGCGAAGGTCTATTGGGAGGTCATTCCAGAGCGTAGGGGCAGTGAATGTGAATGCTCTGGAGCTAGTGGTTTTCTTTGTCTTCCTGAAGGCTTTTGGTGTGATAAGGGAGTGGGCTTCGTTTTGTCTGTGTGATCTAGTTTTGTTTGGTGATTGCAGTAGTGTGGATAGGTGTGAGGGGGCTATGTCTTTATGAGTTTAAAGGTTGTTAGGATAGTTTTGTATCTGATTCGGCTATTGATTGGGAGCCAGTGTAGTTCTAGCAGTATTGGGGTTACGTGGTCTGTTAGACGTGCTTTAGCTATTACTTTTGCACAGATGTTCTGAGCTCTTTGAAGAAGGTATGTGCTTTTTGAGGGAGGCCTATTAATAGACTGTTGCAGTAGTCAAAGTGGGGGGTGATTAGTGTATTTACTACAGATCTAAAATCTTGAGTTTCTAGGAGTGGCCTTAGGTGCTGAATAGTTTTTAGTTTGTAGTAGATGGTTTTTACGTTGTTTTATGTGTGGTAGCATGGTGAGTGTGTGATCTATTATCACACCTAAATATTTTACTTCTTTTCTAACAGGTATGGATGTTCTGTTAATTGTGATTGTTTCTGGAAGGTGTTCTCTGTGGGTTGATGACCTTGTTACGAACATTGCTTCTGTTTTTTTGAGGTTGATGCTGAGGTAGCTAGATTCTAACCAGGAGGAGGTCTCAGTCATACATTCTGATAGTGTGTCATATGAGGGGTTTTTAGCGGTTATAGGGATAGCGAGCATGATGTCGTCGGCGTATATAAAGTGGTTAATCCTGTTTTTTTTAAATATGTTTGTTATTGGTTGTAGATACAGGTTAAATAGGAGGGCGGAGAGGGCTGATCCTTGGGGTATTCCTTGGCCTTGGGGGAATGGTTCTGATGCTTCTTGGTCAATTTGTACGCGTATTAGTCTGTTTGATATGTAGGACTTGAACCAATCAAGGACAGTCCCGCCTATTCCTAAGCTTTGTAGTCTGTTGATCAGTGTGGAGTGGTTAATGTTGTCAAAGGCGGCAGAAATATCTATGAATAGAAGTAGGAAGCCTTGGTTGTTGTCATCTGTACCTCTGATGAGGAAATCCATTAGGGTGATTAATAGTTTCTACTCCATGGAATGGGCGGAACCCAAATTGGTGTGAGTCAAGTGGTTTATGTTCATCAATGTGTTCTTGTAACTGTATTTGAATTGTTTTTTCTATTATTTTAGCTATAAATGGGATGCTGGCTATGGGTCTGTATGAGTTCGGGTCTTTGGGTCAAGCTTGTTGTTCTTTATTATTGGTCTAAGTGTTGTGAGTTTTAAGGCATCAGGCATTATGCCTTGTGAGAGGGATTGGTTCACTATATGTTGTAGATTTTCCGTCAGTTCCTCCTTTGCACATTTAATCCATGATACAGGGCAAGGCTATTTTCCGGGAGAGCCTCCGCGCCCCCCTCTGCACAGGGAGTTGCTCCTTCAGGAGTTAGCAGGTCTTCTGCAGGAACAGGCGGTGGAACCGGTGCCACACCACCTGAGAGGTCAAGGCTTCTATTCAAGGTATTTTCTGATACCAAAGAGAACAGGGGGCCTCAGACCCATCCTGGACTTGCGCAACCTCAACAAGTTCCTTGTGCGGGAGAAGTTCAAAATGCTTACCCTTGGAATCCTTCTGCCCTACCTCCAGCAGGGAGATTGGCTATGCTCCTTGGATCTAAAGGATGCCTACACGCACATCCTCATCCACCCAAGCCACCGCCAATACCTAAGGTTTGTGGTGGCAGGAAATCATTACCAGTACAGAGTACTGCCCTTTGGCCTGTCCTCTGCACCGCGAGTCTTCACAAAATGTCTCGCGGTCGTGGCGGCCCATCTCCGGCTTCACGGCCTCTGTCTTTCCGTACCTCGACGACTGGCTCATCAGAGCAGCGTCCGCTCAGGAGGTCACCAACGCCACGTGCCGCACGGTGACTCTGCTGCAGCACTTGGGCTTTGTCATAAACTTCGCAAAGTCCACTTTGCTCCCCTCACAGGATCTCGAGTTCATCGGCGCAAGGCTGCACACTCCTCAGGCGCGAGCGTACCTACCGCTCGACAGGGCTCAGCGGCTCATGGACCTAGCCGACCGCTTTCGCAGCCAGCCCCTGGTCTCCGCCAGGCGCTTCCTGAGACTGCTCGGCCATATGGCTTCCACCGTCCATGTGACCCCCAATGCCCGCCTGAATATGCGGTCTGCTCAATGGTGTCTCCGCCGGCAGTGGCGACAAGCCACGGGCGGCCTCGCAGACCTAGTGCGCGTTTCCGAGCCGCTGATCTCGTCTCTCCGGTGGTGGCTCCGGCAGCCGAACCTGATATTCGGTATGCCTTTCCAGTCACCTCAGCCGACCCGGGTGCTGACCACCGATGCATCCCTCCTGGGCTGGGGAGCGCATTGCCAAGAGGCGCGTACTCAAGGCCTCTGGACCACGTGGGAGTCTGCTCAGCAGATCAACTTCCTGGAGCTCCGGGCGATCCGCCTAGCTCTCAAGGCCTTCTCCCATCTGACTTCCCAACAGTCCGTCCTTGTCCAGACGGACAATCAAGTTGCCATGTTCTACGTGAACAAACAGGGGGGCACGGGCTCCTTTCTCCTCTGCCGGGAGGCTCAGAAGCTCTGCTCTTGGGCCGTCAGTCACGGCATTCTCCTCAAGGCAGTTTATCTCCCGGGCCAAGACAATTGCCTTGCGGACAAACTCAGCAGGGTCCTCCAGCCGCACGAGTGGCGTCTGGATCCCTTGGTAGTTCAGAAGCTCTTCCTCAAGTGGGGCCTCCCCACGTTGGATCTCTTTGCCAGTCCTCGCAACCGGCAGCTTCCTCGCTTCTGCTCTCGTCAGCCACACCCCCTTCGGGTTGCGGCGGACGCCTTTCTGATCTCATGGTCGGGGAGCCTTCTGTACGCTTTCCCTCCCATCCCGCTGGTCTCTCGGACTCTTTTCAAGGTTCTCCGAGACAAAGCCTTTATGATCCTGGTGGCCCCTCGCTGGCCCAGACAGCCGTGGTTTCCGCTCCTGCTGCAACTGACGGTGGAGGGTCCGATCCCTCTGGGGGTACAACCGGATCTCCTCACTCAGGATCAGGGGTCCCTACTGCACCCCAACCTCAGGTCTCTCAACCTCATGGCCTGGCTGCTGAGAGGGTAGTCCTTGCTCCCCTTCTCCTGCCGGCGGAGGTGGAGGAGGTCGTCCTGGCTTCGCGACGCCCTTCTACCCGCAAATGCTACGCCCTTAAATGGCGTCGCTTTGCAGTCTGGTGTACCCAACAGTCGCAGGATCCCTTCTCCTGCCCGGTGTCGGTGGTCTTGCAGTACCTGCTACACCTCTCTACTCTGGGACTTAAGTCCAACTCCGTCAAAGTTCACCTCAGTGCTCTTTCGGCACATCATGTGCCGGTGGACGGTAGACCTCTCTCCAGCGACCCTCTCGTAGCGAGGTTTCTCCGAGGTCTCCTTCTACTTAAACCACCTCTGCGCCCGCCAGCGCCGGACTGGGACCTGAATGTGGTTTTGCAGCGGATCACCTGTCCGCCTTTTGAACCTATGGCTACATGTTCTCTCCGTTTTCTGTCTTGGAAAACACTGTTCTTGATAGCCCTCACTTCCGCTAGGCGCGTAAGTGAATTGCAGGCCCTCGTGTCTGATCCCCCCTACACTCGGTTCTACAAGAATAGGGTAGTCCTACGGACTCACCCAAAGTTTCTGCCTAAAGTGGTCTCCCCTTTTCACATCAATCAGGAGGTGGTACTTCCGACCTTCTTTCCCAGACCACACTCCAGCCGAGCTGAGACGGTCCTCCATACCCTGGACTGTAGAAGGGCGTTGAACTTCTACCTTGACCGTACGCGGGAGCACCGTAAAGCTGCTCAGCTTTTTGTGTCTTTTGACCCCAATAAATTGGGACTCCCGGTCTCCAAGCGTACTCTGTCCATCTGGGTTGCGGACTGTATCTCTTGGGCTTATGGGGCAGCCGGACTCGCCTTAGAAAGTCGGGTCACGGCTCATTGCGTTCGGGCAAAGGCCACGTCAGTGGCTTACCTCCGCTCTGTTCCGCTGGCAGACATCTGCCGGGCCGCTACTTGGTCTTCGAGCCAGACTTTTGCGGTCCATTACTGTCTCGAGAGGGAGTCCCGTAGGGACAGTGCTTTCGGACAGGCAGTCCTCCGTAATCTCTTTGAGGTCTGAGCAACTCCTACCCTCCATCCCGGATGTGGGCTACCGGTGGGTGATAATTCAGCGAAGATTCTATCCTTCTGTGCTGCTGAGCTAGAGGGAGCTCATTTTTGTGCTTAGGGTCTCCGGTAGCCTTGAGCTTGGGAGTCCCATAAGTGCGGACTGACTTCCTGCTTGGTCCTGGAGAAAGCGTAGTTACTCACCTGTAACAGGTGTTCTCCAGGAGCAGCAGGAATCAGTCCTCACTACCCTCCCTCCTCCCCTTGGAGTTGCAATCGTCTGCTTATGTTCTTTTTGCAACTTTTTTATGCTGTCTTTTTTAGCTATGTCATCTGACTGGCTAAGATGGCACCTTCGGGCGGGAAGACGACCGCGCATGCGCGCTGCAATTCCCAAAGGCTTTCTTTGAAAGCTGGGGAAAATTGCTCCGCGAGGGCTCCGTCGGCGCCGACGTCACCCATAAGTGAGGACTGATTCCTGCTGCTCCTGGAGAACACCTGTTACAGGTGAGTAACTACGCTTTTTGTGCACATGTAGGAAAACCTTAAATCACAGGCTTTTAGATTCAATTTTTTCATTATGTCATAAACAGTATTTTGAGAGAGAATCTTTCTTGCTTGAATAAATTCTTTGTAGACATGAAGAAGTTGCTTCCGAACATGTTAAGTCCAGATCCAAAGGAACTTCAAAAATCCATCGAAGTCCAGTTACTGAGAAGTTCAATTTGTTTAACTACAGCTATAAGCAATACAGAACAAGAACAGAAGGTGCAGTTAATAACTGAGTAAGTTTAATCGTTGTGATAAAGATCCTTTGCTCCGTTGTTTATGGGTGTAGTAAAGTGATGTTGCATACCTTTAATGGAGTTCTCTGTAGATAGCAGGGAAATGCAGCCAAACTTGTTAGTGACCTCATCCGATGGAGCCTATGTGCTGGAGCCCTCTTCCTCATGAAGTATTTTCTTTTTTTCTTTTTTTTTAAAGACTCTTTTCTGTTCTTATGCCATTATTCCTGTGCTCCCCCAAAAGCAGTTTATCTTGCTTGCAGTTTCGGTATATATGAAAGATAAAGAATTGACGATAGTCTGTATCCTATTGGCTTAGTCTTCTGTTTGATTTTCTAATGGTTGACTACTTTTTTTTTCAGGGACAGGCGGGAGGGTAAGTGTGGCTGCATATTCTGTTGTCTATGGAAAACCCAAAGATGGGTAAGCAACATTGCTTTCTCTATAGACGAGCTGGGCAGTGCAGGCATGCTTGATGGTGAATCTAGAGCTGAGGGCCATAGCTATTGTTGATATTAACAGCCAGAGAATAAGCTGAATGGTAATGAGATGCATCTGGCAAGCATCTACTGTGCAAACAGATTTCTTATTACCCTCTGCCCAAAAGCTGCATTTTGGATGTAGATTGGTCCAGGCAATAATGTTTGTGAAAGTGGGAGTTTTGGCTGATGTGGCTGCTCTACATACTTAGTTACACTTGACTTTCATGAAAGGGTGCAGTTCAGAGACTGATGATTGAAGTTGCTTTCAGTTTCAGCTGCTGAGCGCCAATATGACCTGGGATCTAAAGTTTCTCTTGGGTGTAACAGAGAGAAATACAATCTGCTAGCCAGCCTGAAAAAAATAGTTTTTGAAGCAAGTTTGCCTTGGTTATTTGGGCTGTAGATTACAAAAAATTGAGATGTTTTTTTTCCCTCAAGTCCTTTTTTGCTCAAAGGTGGTAGTGAAGGGCATGCCTATATCATAGCATGTGCAGCTAAATTTCTGACTGGTCATTTTGATTACCCTGGAAGAAAGTTGGATTATAGATTGATTTAAGTGGAATTCTGAGATGACTTTTGAAAGGAATTTTGGATGACTGTAGAAGACTACTTGACTGTAATAGAATTGTGTGTATGGGGGGATAATGCATGAGTGCTTGCTTTTCACAGATTCTCTTTGCTGAGGTTATGGTTATCAGACAAACAGTTTTTCAGGTAGGGTGCTTGAGTGAGGCAATATCCAGTGGGTCAAAGGGAATTTACACGAGCAGTGCAAGGACAATATTGAGGTCCCATGTGGGTAAGGGTGGTTTTAGAGGAGGTTTGGTGTTCATGAGGCCTCTCATGAACCATAATGCTAGAGAATCTATGGAGAGGGATTTTTCCTCTTTTCCATTATGATAAGCTACTATAAAGGTGAATGCCTAGTAGCGCTATATAAATGATAAGAAGAAGTAGTAGTAGTAGTAAGTAGTAGTTCTGACTGAGGATATTTTCAAACCTAATTCCAAGAGACGATGGAGGTACAAGACAAATTATATAGATGGGCAGATGAAGGGGTTCTGTTAGTGAACTGTGGTCCAGTAGGCAAACTGCATCCATTTGAGTTGATATAATCTCCTTGTTGATCTTTTGAAAGCTAGTAGAATGGCTTTCACCCCTTTTGATAGGGGAAGACTGTCGATTATCTGCCATTCAGTCTCTGAGCAGTCAGGAAAAGGCTGTTGAAATTAGGGTGTGTTAAACCCCTCATTTGGCTGAGTAGTGATTAGATATTTCCCTGGAGGTTGAGGGAGGGGTATAAGGTCTGGTTCCCTGTCTCCTCAACCTATCGGGGCTGTCATGGTGTGAGGAGAATAATTTGAGCTTTGTCCATGCGAATCTTCTGTAACTCTTTATCCATCAGTGGGAACAGGGGGAAGGTATATAGCAAGTCTCCAGACCCTGATATCGTAAATGCATCGTGAGCAATTCTTGGATGAATGAAACAGAGAAGACATTTGGTGGGGTTTCTGGTGAAGAGATCAGTCTTAGGGGGTTGCTGAAGAGAGTAAAAGCCTTTTTATTTATTTATTTTTATTTTTTATATACCGCGCTATTGAAATCAGCGCGGTTTACATTAAAACTGAACAGAACAACAATGCATTAAATATCACAATGTGCTTACATAGAACATGGCATAATCAAACTGGGATAACAGGGAAACTATTCACATGGTATATACAAGTATTTACATAGAGTTAAGTATTCCAGTAAACCGTGGGCATTTATAGGTCAGGTGGGAGAATGTGTAGATCTAAGGGAGAGGAGCACCTAGCCATTTTCATGTTGTGTGATAGGGCAGTACATGTGTGGTGTGAGTGCAAATGACTTATGTTTTTCGGGCATGGTTTCAGGATAGTGAATTAGAAAAAGGTGATGTTTTATTGCCTTTCTGAAGGAGGTGAGGCTGGCTATGGATCGAATACTAGCGGGAAGTTCATTCCAGGCTGTCGGGGCATAAATTGAAAAAGCTCTATTGGTAGTTGCCTTTGTACATCTTGTGGTGAGCTTAGGTACAGTTAGCATGTTCAGTAGTGTAGGTCTTCTGACTCTGATGTTGGGTGTGTTGTTGAGCAGTTTACTGATTGGTGTGGGAGATTGATTCTTCAGTGCCTTGAAGGTCATGACCAGTACCTTGTATTGAATTCGGGCTTGTAGTGGCAGCCAGTGTAGGTTTTTCATTACTGGAGTTATATGTTCCAATCTTGATGTCCCTGTAAGAACCCTAGCAGCTGAGTTCATGGCCAGCCGAAGTGGGTTGAGGGTTGCTTGTGGAAGACCATGGAGGATGGTGTTCGCGAAATCTAGGTGTGGGATCACTAGGGCTTGAAATATGGTTCGATAGTCTGAAAAGTCCAGTAGTGGGCGGAGGTGGCGAAGGGTTCGTATTTTGTGGTATATTGCTTTGGTAACGGTCTTTACGTGGGTTGTCATATCCAATCGCTGGTCTAGGGTGATGCCTAGGTAGCGAATTGTGTCTCTTGTCTTGAGTTCAGCGTTTTTAACTTGCAGGTTGGGTGGTGGGGTGAATTTCTGATTCCTTGTGACAAATAGGACATAAGTTTTGCTATGATTAATCCTCAGGTTTTGTGTGAGGAGCCATTCAGCCACTGCATCAAAGCATCTGATGATAGGGGAAAAATGAGGTTGTTCTATGGTAAATGGAATGTATAGTAGTATGTCATCAGCATACACGAGACATTCTACATTTAATGAGCGTATCAGAGAGCAGATAGGCTGCATATAAATGTTAAATAGTAGAGCAGACAGTGGTCGCCTGACCACTTTCTGGTCAGGCGACCATTCATGTAGGTCTAGTTGACTGAGAGAGTCCGCTATCTGATTCTGCTGCCCAGGGTATTTGAATGGAGTGAGCTAGGTGCCAGATTTTTTTTGTTGCCTTCAGACATAGCTGAAGATACTATGTTCCTCCCTGCTTGTTGGTGTAAAACATTGCATCTTGGAGCCAGAAGCAATTTGGTTAGAATTTACCAAGAAGACAGCATTCCAGTATATTGACCCCTATTTATGGAATCATCTTCCTTTGGATTTAGTTAAGAGACTAAGGGGCATATTTACTAAAGATTAACGCACATTAAGTGATGCAGTGACCCAAAGAAATGAACGGGCAGTGGAAGCACTTAACGCATGTTAACTATACTAAACCTTTAGTAAAGAGGTCCCCAAGTATTTGTATTTTAGAAAGATGGTAAAGACTTGGTTATTTTCAGAACTCTTAGATTTCATAGTGGAAGGAAACTGGATGAGGAGCACTTGCTTTCGGGAAAGGAATGGTAGTCATGTGCCTACTAATATTTGTATTGATTTTATTGTATTCTTTTTAAGTGCCTAGCAATGGACGCTGCCTTTTAGCATCTCCAAGTGGTGGTGTTCTATCTCCAGGAACAAGCAGGAATGAGTCTTCACATATGGGTACGTCGGTACCAACGGAGCCTGCGCGGGAACGCTCCCCAGCGTCCAATCAGAAAACCTTTGGGAGCATCCCACAGCGCCTGCGTGCTGCCTTCCTGCCTTTCCAACTGTCTCTCCTCAGTTGTTGTTTTTCCGCGGAGCCAGCAGGTCGTGTTCCTGTCACCGCAGAAGAATTTCCTTATTTTTATTTCTTTTCTGTCGCGTCTGCCTTCCTCGACGCTATACCGGTACCGCCGGTTCTTATTCTTTTCTTTAAAAAAAAAAAGACCACCTTTCCATTATTTTTCTTCAGATGTACTTCAGTTTTGGGCCTTAGGCCCAAAATCTTTTTCCTTAAATATGGAAAAACCTGCCTCAGGATTTAAGAAGTGCACAAAATGCGGCGGTTCTATATCCGTCACTGATACCCATGACTGGTGTCTCAAATGTTTAGGCCCTGACCATTCCATTAAAGATTGTGTCCTGTTCCATGATGTCTAAGAGAGGTCGACAGAACCGAGCTGCCAAGCTCAGTACCCTGTTTCCCTCTGATGCAGCTTCGGTGGCATCGACGTCTTCCAGGGCTGCTTCTTCCTCACATGGATCTCAGGTAACTAAACATAAATCTAGCCGGTCCTCGAAGGGCAAATCTCCTAAGCAACGAGATGCCCCTGGCCTTGCCCTCGAGGATTCTGCACCGGCAAAATTACCCCGGCGGGAGGCTTCGACTTCTAAAGCATCATCGGGGTTGCAGGATGATCTAGATGGCGTGGCCTCAACAGATCTCCTGGTGCCATGCTCTGGGGTACCGGTGGCTTCCACCAGTACCGATTTCCAGGCATTGGCAGCGTCGATGGCTCAGAGGATTCTGTCCATCAAACGCAGTCTGGCGGCTTTCCTTGTGGCATCGACGCCCATGGTACCGCAACAGACTACTCCGCCGGTATTGGCTCCGGTACCACCATCGGCACCGATTCCGGTACCGCCATCGGCACCGATTCCGGTACCGCCATCGGCACCGATTCCGGTACCGCCATCGGCACCGATTCCGGTACCGCCATCGGCACCGATTCCGGTACCGCCGGCATCGGCACCGATTCCGGTACCGCCGGCATCGGCACCGATTCCGGTACCGCCGGCATCGGCACCGATTCCGGTACCGCCGGCATCGGCACCGATTCCGGTACCGCCGGCATCGGCACCGATTCCGGTACCGCCGGCATCGGTATCGGTGTCCGCTATGCCGGTACTCTGCCCTCTGCAGCCCTCCGGTACCGATGATTCCCGGTTGGTACGGGTATCGGGCTCTGCAAGAGCATCCCGACAGACGATACTTCGATTCCTCTGATGACTCTGAGGATTCTGAAGAGTCTGTCGATGCAGCGATGCTTCTTCCACGGGAGGAGTCCTCTCCTAAATGAAGGATGTCTCCTCCAGAGGACTTGTCTTTTCAAGACTATCAGAGAGGTGGCTCGGGGTCTCTCTATTACAGTAGCCCCAGAGTCAGAGCCTAGAGCTAAGGAGTTAGATATTATACAATATCCTAAAACTCTTAAAGAGGCAGCTACCTTGCCTGTTCACGAGATTCTGTATGATCTCATGTTAAGGATGTTGGAAGCACATCTATCTACCTCTTCTCATTCTCGCAGGTTAGACACCATGTATCGTGTCTCTCCTTGTCCTGGTTTCCATAAAACTCAGTTTCTTCACCACTCTATTGTGGTTGAGTCCGCAATGAGAAAGATTAGAAGTGCCAAGAGACATGCCTCTAATTCTCCAGGTCGTGAATGTAGAACCCTGGATGCATTTGGTAGAAGAGTCTTCCAAGCTTCCATGCTTGCTGCAAGAATTAATTCCTATAGTCTCTACATGGGAATGTTCTTGAAGTCACTGACCATTTGCTGACTTTAAGTCCTTTTATGTCGGACAGTAAAAGACCAGAATTTCTCTCTGGGCTCAAACATGCCCAGGATATCTCCAAATTCTCCAACCGTGCAGCTTTCGACTCCTTTGAATGCATAAGCAGAGCCTCAGCTTTAGCTATAGGTGCACGTAGGATTGCTTGGCTTCAAGCATCTGATTTGGAGACCTGGGTCCAAGATGAATTGGGAAATATCCCTTGTACAGGTGAGAATCTGTTTGGTAAAGATTGGCAAGCAAAAGCCAATCAAATGCATGCTGAAAATTCTGCTTTGGATAGACTATCCAAATCTATTGCTGCTCCTGCTAAGAAAAGGTTGTTCAAGAAAACACCTTTTTTTAAAAAGGGAAGATCCTATCCTGCTTATAGTCAGAGCATCTTCTGCAGCTCAGTTTCCTTCCAAACGTCAGCAATTCTCCAAACAGACCAAGGCAAAGGCTGCGAGGCCTGCTCCAGCCCAGCAGTCTCAGCCCCCTCAGGGCCTTTGACTCTCTGCTAGGGAACGTAACCTTCCAGAGCCCTCCACCATCCCAGGAAGGTTATGTCACTTTGCTCCCAGATGGGGAAAAATCACAGCAGAGCATTGGACACTCTCCATCATAAGAGAGGGGTACAAACTTCATTTTTCCAGCTTGCCCCCTCTCACAAGAGTGCAACAGTTCAATTCTCCAACCTCCCTCCTCAGCCTGTTAGAGCAGGAGGTTGCCATTCTTCTAGCCCAGGGGGCAATAGAGGAAGTGCCTTCTCAACAACAGGGCACCGGGTTCTACTCCCCCTATTTTCTTATCCCAAAGAAAACAGGGGGCTTCAGGCCCATTTTAGATAGAGAATTGAACAGATTCCTAGTCAAAGAGAAATTCAAGATGGTTTCTCTAGGAACTCTGCCGCCATACCTTCACAGTCAGGATTGGCTTTGTTCTCTAGATCTCAAGGATGCGTACACTCATGTTCTCATCCATCCAACTCACAGAAGGTTCCTTCGGTTCCATTTCCAGGAGAAGCACTATCAATACAAAGTGCTCCCCTTTGGCCTGGCCTCTGCACCAAGGGTGTTCACGAAATGCATGGCAGTGGTTGCTGCTTTTCGGCGCACCCTGGGAATATTTATCTTCCCCTATCTGGACGACTGGCTCATTCGAACTCCCACTCAATCAGAGGCCAAGACTGCTCTAACCTGCACAATGCGTATCCTTCAATATTTAGGGCTGATAATAAACATCCCAAAATCCAATTTGATCCCTACGCAGTCCCTGGAGTTTATAGGGGCGCTGCTGGATACCACAAAGGCGCAAGGGCCTATCTTCCTCAGGCCCGCTGCCTTCGCTTGATGCAGTTAGCTTCTCAAGCAGAGTCAAAACCCCTACTAGCTGCTCGAGAAATGTTAGTTGCTAGGCCACATGGCATCCACCGTTCATGTGGTGCCATATGCTCGCCTTCACATGAGAACAGCTCAGTGGACTTTATCCACCCAATGGACCCAGGCATTAGGCTGCCTGTCAGACAAAATAGCAAACACAAGTCGCCTCATTTTGTCCCTCCAGTGGTGGAAGTCCCCTCAAAACCTGTTGCTGGGGTCTCCCTTTCAACAGCCTCTACCCCAGGCAACTCTTACAACAGATGCTTCTTCAATGGGCTGGGGAGCTCATCTTCAGGACCTCTACACCCAGGGCATCTGGTCCCCACAGGAGACTTGTCTACATATCAATCTCTTGGAACTCAGAGCAATCTTCCTTGCTCTGCGAGTTTTCCACACCCTGCTCAGCCATAAGACAGTCGTTGTCCACACGGACAATCAGGTAGCCATGTTCTACATAAGCAAGCAGGGAGGAACTGGCTCTCTGTCACTTTGCAACGAAGCTCTGCGACTGGGCCCTCGCCAGAGAGCATCACATTCATCTTCTGGCAGTCTATCTTCCAGGTGTTCAAAACTCTTGGGCGGACAGACTCAGACGAGTTCTGCTTCCACACGAGTGGTCCCGACATATGGACCAGGTATCCAAGATTTTTCAAATTTTGGGAACCCCGGACATAGACCTCTTTGCAAGTCCGTGGAATGCCAAACTTCCCCGGTTCTGTTCCAGAACTCTGGCTCAGGGGGCTCAGGCAAGGGATGCTTTCCTCCTCCAGAGAGACAGAGGCCACATGATTCTCATAGCTCCACATTGGCCACGGCAAGTGTGGTACCCTCTGCTTCTACATCTCTCTCAAGCTCCCTCCCTAGAGTTAGGGTCTGCTCCAGACCTCCTCTCTCAGGAGGACGGAAAGTTGTGGCATCCCAATCCCCAGTCTCTGCATCTCAGGGCTTGGTTGCTGAAGGCCTAGATCTCCAGGATCTTCCTCTTTCTCAACAAGTGAAAGATGTTCTTTATGCTTCCAGAAAACCTTCCACTAGACGTTCTTACGCCTTCAAGTGGAAAAGGTTTACCATCTGGTGTTCTGGAAAGGGTCTTAACCCCCGGTCAATACCTCTGGAATCGTTGCTGGAGTATCTCCTGCATCTCTCTAATGCAGGCCTTAAGACAAATTCAGTAAGAGTCCATCTGAGTGCTATTGCAGCTTCCCTCAGGCCTCTGAATGGTCAACCTGTTTCCTCTCATCCCCTTGTAGCAAGGTTCATGAGAGGCCTCCTTTTAACAAAGCCTCCCATTAGACCACCTCCAGTGGCATGGGACTTAAATTTGGTTCTTGGTCAGCTTATGAAGCCGCCTTTTGAACCTTTAGCCACCACCTCCTTGAAATTTCTTTCCTGGAAGGTTATTTTCCTCATTGCAGTCACCTCAGCTCGCCGCATCAGTGAACTGCAGGCCTTAGTGGCTAATCCACCTTATACAAGGTTCCATCATGATAAGGTAGTCCTTAGGACCAATCCACACTTTATGCCTAAAGTGGTTTCACCTTTTCATCTTAATCAAGAGGTGTATTTACCTGTCTTTTTTCCAGGTCCTCATGCATCAAGTGCAAAGAGGAATCTTCATACCCTGGATTGTGAGAGAGCTCTTGCCTTTTACTTACAAAGGACACAGCAGCATAGAAAGTCTTCTCAACTCTTTGTTGCCTTTGATCCCTCTCATTTGGGACTTCCAGTCTCTAAGAGGGACACTGTCCAATTGGTTTGCTCAGTGTATTTCTTTCGCCTACCAGAGTAAGAACCTTTCTCTGGAAGGCCATGTCACAGCTCATAATGTTAGGGCCATGGCCACCTCTATGGCTCATCTAAATTCTGTGTCCATCGACCAGATCTGTCGAGCGGCCACCTGGGCCTCGGTTCATACCTTCACAGCCCATTACTGTTTGGACAAGGACTCCCGCCGGGATGCCTTGTTTGGTCAGGCTGTTCTCAAACACCTGTTCCATGCTTAATCAACTCCTGCCTTCCTTCCCTGAATGGATGCCTGAGATCCATAGGAGGAGATAGAGCCCTTCACAGGGTCTCATAACCTTGGGGATCTCCCAGGCATCTCTAGCTAGGGAGTCCCCATATGTGAAGACTCATTCCTGCTTGTTCCTGGAGATAGTACAGTTACCTGTAACAGGTGATCTCTGGGAACAGCAGGAATAAGTCTTCACAACCCACCCACCTCCCCTAGGAGTTGTATCTCTCTATCTATTTTTTTCCTTTCCTCTCTCTCTTTGTCTCAGCTTTAAAACTCGAACTGGGGAGAGGCCGTTAGGAAAGGCGGGAAGGCAGCGCGCAGGCGCTGTGGGATGCTCCCAAAAGCTTTCCTTTTTGGGAAGCTGGGGAGCGTTCCCGTGCAGGCTCCGTCGGTACCGACGTACCCATATGTGAAGACTTATTCCTGCTGTTCCCAGAGATCATCTGTTACAGGTAAGTAACTGTGCTTTCCTCCAACCCTCCAGGTAGGAAATCGAGAACTCGCATTGCTTTTGGTTGACATTACTTTCAGACCTTCATGCTATTAGCCAGAATCAGTTCCTACATACTGTGTGGGTATGTTCCTCAGAAGTGATTAAGGATTTGGAGTTAATGGCACCTCTTCTGCCCTCTTGTCATCCGTGAGATTATCTCACCTTTGTAAAGCATGCTCAGAATGTCTCAAAATTTGTCAACAGAGCAACTTTTGATAGATGTAGTTCTGCTGATGCATTCAAAGCAATCTGCATCGGTGCACACAGACTTGCTTTGCTCCAGGCGTTGGATCTTGAACAATGGGTTCAAGATAAGCTGGGTAATGTCCCTTGCACCGGCAAAAACCTTTTTGGCAAAGATTTGCAAGACAAGGCCTCTCAGTTGGAGTCTGAGAACATTACCCTGAATAGACTCTCTAGATCTACTGCCAGCCCAGTTAAGAAGAAGGCAACAGCAAAAAAAAGGCTGCCTTTAATTTTAAAAAAAAGAAAAAAAAGTATTATTATCCTCCTTATACTCCTGCTGTTCAATGTCAGCATCATTCTCCTTAGAAGGGACAACAACCTCCAAAACATCAAAAGAAGGCTCAGAATCCCAAGTCCCAGCCACCTCAGCAGCCTCAGGCTGCTCCATTTTTTTGACTCCTTTCTAGAGAACATAGCTGTCCTGCCTCTGAAGAATCCTGATCCTATCCACATTCCCAGCAGACTCTGTCATTATGCCTACAGATGGCATCTCATCACCTCAGTCCAGTGGACATTAACAATAGTACGGGAGAGATACAAACTTCATCTACAAAGCCTACACCACCCCCTGGATTCACCAAGAGAGTTCCATTCTCCAGCCCCCTCTCACTGCTCTATTACTTCAAGAGGTCACCTCTCATCTCCAGGAACAAGCAGGAATGAGTCCTCATATATGGGTACGTCGGTACCTACGGAGCCTGCGCGGGAAAGCTCCCAAGCTTCCCAGAAAGAAAGCTTTTGGGAGCCTCCCACAGCGCATGCGCGCTGCCTTCCCGCCTTTCCTAACCAACTCTCCTCAGTTCTTCTTTTTCCGCGGAGCCAGCAGGTCGTGTTCCTGTCACTGCTGAAGAAGTTCTTTATTTTAATTTATTTCTTTGGTCACGTGTCTGCCTTCCCCGACGCCGGACCGGTACCGCCGGTCTTTTTTCTTTTCTTTCAAAAAAAAAAAATTATACTTTTCCTCACTTGGTGTATTTTTCTTCTTAGGCCTACAGGCCCACAAGAAAATTTTCCCTCATGGAAAAACCAGCCTCCGGGTTCAAAAAATGCACTAAGTGTAGCGGTACAATTTCTGTTACAGATACCCATGAATGGTGTCTTAAATGTTTGGGTCCTGAACACTCCATTCCGGATTGCCAGTCCTGCTCAATAATGTCTAAAAGAGGGTTACAGAACCGAGCAGCCAAGCTCCATGTGCTGTTTCCCACGGATGCACCGGCGGTGGCATCGACATCTTCCAGGTCTTCCTCTCCTGATGGGTCTCAGGTAACCAAACATAAACCTAGCAGGTCCTTGAAGGACAAATCTCCCTCTCAGCATCGAGATGCCTCCGGGTTTGCCCTCGAGGATCCTGCCCCAGCCAAACAACCCCGGCGGGAAGCTCCGGCTTCCAAAGCTCCTCCTATGGGGTTACAGGTTGACATCGATGGCACGGCCTCGACCGATCACCTGTTAGACTGCTCTGGGGTACCGGCACAATCTCCCAGTACCGACATCCAGGAAGTCGTGGCGTCCATGGATCACACTGTGTAATCCATGCAGCAGGCTATAATGGCTTTTATTCAAGCTGTGACGCCGTCGGTACCGCAACAAGTCCGTTGTTGGTACCGGTACCGGTACCGACTGCATCGACATCGGTCAGGATACCGACTCAGGTTCCTTGTCCAGGGCTATCTCTCAGTACCGATCCGGTACCGGGGACGCCCGATGTCGGTACCGATCGATAACGCGTATCGATCATTGGAAGGGGACAGACGATACTTCGATTCCTCTGATTCTGATTCATCAGATGAGTCTCCCGAAGTATCCATTACCCTTACTGAGGAGCCTACTTCTCCAAAAAGGAGAATATCTCCTCCAGAGGATTTGTCCTTTCAAGACTTCATAATAGAAGTGGCTAAAGGACTCTCTATTTCAGTAACCTCTGAAGCAGAGCCTAGAGCTAAAAAATGTGATATTTTAGGATACTCTAAGGCTCCCAGAGAGGCAGTCACCTTGCCAATTCATGAAATTCTTCATGAACATATGATTGACTTATGGGAGACTCCTCTCACCCTTTCTCCTCATTCTCGCAGATTGGACACTATGTACCGTGTCCCTCCTTGTCCTGGATTTCAGAAAACTCAGCTTCCTCAGCACTCCATTGTGGTGCAGTCAGCTATGAAAAGGATAAAGAGTACCAAAAGACACTCTTCTGCTCCCCCAGGAAGAGAATGCAGGACCTTGGATGCTTTTGGTAGGAAAATCTTCCAAGCCAGTATGCTTATTGCCAGAATCAACTCATATAGCCTTTATATGGGTATGTTTCTAAAGGAAGTTGCACAAAAGCTGCACAACTTTCTCCCTTTTATTCCAGAGGATAGAAGGGATGAATTCCTCCTTTGGCTTAAGCATACTCAAGATATTTCAAAGTTTTCTAACAGGGCAGCCTTTGATTCCTTTGAGGGTGCCAGCAGAGCCTCAGGCATTGCCATAGCTGCTCGCAGAATTGCTTGGCTCCAGGCTTCTGATCTAGAACCCTGGGTTCAGGATGGCTTAGGAAATCTGCCCTATACGGGTGAAAATCTCTTTGGCAAAGAGTGGCAAATAAAAGCCACTCAAATGGATGCAGAGAATTCTGCTCTGGATAGACTTTCTAAGTCAACTTCCATTCCAGCCAAGAAAAAGTCTTTCAAAAAGCCTTTTTACAAAAGGAGCAGATTTCCTTCCACTTCTGGCCAACAATCTTCTACAGGTCGTTTTGCTACTAAGCGTCAGCAACCTAAACAAGCCAGGCCTAAACCTGCAGGGGCTGCTACAACCCAGCAGTCCCAACCCCCTCAGGGTTTTTGACTTGATACTAGAGAACTTAACCTTTTTGGCTCTACAACAGCCAGAACCTCTCACCATTCCAGGAAGGTTAGCTCATTTTGCTCCCAGATGGGAGCAAATCACATCAGAGCAGTGGACCCTCTCTATCATAAGAGAGGGCTACAAACTTCATTTCTCAGACCTTCCTCCCTACACCATGGTGAGACACTTCAATTCTCCCACATCTCTCCTCGACCTTCTGGATCAGGAGGTGACTACCCTTCTGGCCCAGGGGGCCATAGAAGAAGTTCCACTTCTTCAACAGGGGTCAGGGTTTTACTCCCCCTATTTTCTCATTCCAAAGAAAACAGGGGGATACAGACCCATTCTAGATCTCAGAGAATTGAACAAATTCCTATGCAAGGAGAAGTTCAAGATGCTTTCTCTAGGCACTCTCCTTCCATACCTGCAGAGTCAGGATTGGCTTTGTTCTCTAGATCTCAAGGATGCGTACACTCATGTCCTCATCCATCCATCTCACATAAAATTCCTACGTTTTCTGTTCCAGGGAAAACATTACCAATACAGAGTGCTTCCTTTCGGTCTAGCCTCTGCTCCTAGAGTGTTCACCAAATGCATGGCAATAGTTGCTGCATTTCTACGCAATCTGGGAATATTTGTCTTCCCATACCTGGACGACTGGCTCCTCCGAGCCCCAACCCAGCCAGAGGCTCAGATCTACCTGAACCGCACCAGGCGCATTCTGCAATACCTGGGACTTGTGGTAAACCTCCCAAAGTCCCAGCTCACCCCTACTCAGTCCCTGGAATTCATAGGGGCCTGGTTGGACACCACTTCTGCAAGGGCCTACCTTCCTCAGGCCCGTTGTCAACGTCTAGTGCAGTTAGCCTCCCAGATTCAGTCAAAGAGCCATTTAACTGCCAGGGAGATGCTACGGCTGCTAGGCCATATGGCCTCCACAGTACATGTGGTACCCTATGCTCGCCTACACATGAGAGCAGCTCAATGGACTTTGTCCACCCAGTGGACTCAAGCTTCAGGAGCTCTCTCAGACCAAATAGCAACCTCCAAACGTCTCTTTTGGTCTCTCCAATGGTGGATGTCCACTCAAAATCTGTTGCTGGGGTACCCCTTCCAACCTTTGTTGCCCCAGGCAACCCTCACGCCTCCCAAACAGGTTGGGGAGCTCATCTACAAGACCTCTCCACCCAAGGCATTTGGTCCCCACAGGAGACCTCTCTTCATATCAACCACTTGGAACTTCGAGCAGTATTCCTAGCTCTCAAGGTCTTTCATACCCTCCTCAGCTACAAGACAGTCCTCATTCACACGGACAATCAAGTAGCCATGTTTTACATAAGCAAGGAGGAACTGGCTCTCTGTCGCTTTGCAACGAAGCTCTAAGATTATGGGCCTTCGCCAGAGAGCATCAAATCCATCTCCTGGCAGTATACCTCCCAGGAATCCAAAACTCTTGGGCAGACAGACTCAGTCGAGTTCTGCTTCCACACGAAATGGTCCCTGCACATGGATCAGGTACTCAGAATCTTCCAGGAATGGGAAACCCCGGACATAGACCTCTTTGCAAGTCCGTGGAATGCCAAACTTCCCCGGTTCTGTTCCAGAATTCCGTGTCAGGGAGTTCAGGCCAAGGATGCCTTCCTCCTTCATTGGGGTCAGGGCTTCCTGTATGCCTTTCCTCCCATTCCTTTGATTCCCAAGACTCTGTTCAAACTCCAGAGGGATCAAGGATCTATGATCCTCATAGCTCCACGCTGGCCACGCCAAGTGTGGTACCCTCTACTTCTGCATCTCTCCCAAGCCCCCTCCCTGGACTTGGGAGCTGCGCCAGACCTTCTGTCCCAGGAGGAAGGGACTTTGTGGCATCCAAATCCCAGGTCCCTTCACCTCAGAGCTTGGTTACTGAAGGCCTAGACCTTCAAGACTTCAATCTTTCTCAGCAAGTGAAGGATATCCTCCATGCTTCCAGAAAACCTTCCACTAGACGTTCCTATGCTTTTAAGTGGAAAAGATTTTCCGTTTGGTGTGCTCAAAAGGGTCTTGACCCTCTGGCACTTCCTGTGAATTCTCTATTGGAATATCTCCGGCATCTCTCCAAGGCAGGCCTTAAAACGAATTCAGTAAGGGTCCATTTGAGTGCTATTGCAACATCCCTTAAACCTCTCAATGGACAACCTATCTCCTCTCATCCTCTTATTGCAAGATTTATGAGAGGCCTAACTTTAACAAAACCTCCCATTCGACCTCCTCCGGTGGCATGGGACTTAAACTTGGTTCTTGGTCAGCTTATGAAGCCACCTTTTGAACCCTTAGCCACTACCTCCTTGAAATTTCTTTCATGGAAGGTTATTTTCCTTATTGCAGTCACTTCTGCTCGCCGCATCAGTGAACTGCAGGCCTTAGTGGCTAATCCACCTTATACAAGGTTCCATCATGATAAGGTAGTCCTTAGGACAAATCCTCACTTTATGCCTAAAGTGGTCTCACCTTTTCATCTTAATCAAGAGGTATATTTACCTGTCTTTTTTCCAGCTCCTCATGCATCCAGTGCAGAGAGGAACCTTCATACTCTAGATTGTAAAAGAGCTCTTGCTTTTTACTTGCACAGGACACAGCAACATAGAAAGTCTTCCCAGCTTTTTGTTGCTTTTGATCCTTCTCATTTAGGACTTCCAGTCTCTAAGAGAACACTGTCCAATTGGATTGCTCAGTGTATTTCTTTTGCTTACCAGAGTAAGAACCTTTCTCTGGAGGGCCATGTCACAGCTCACAATGGTGAGGGCCATGGCCGCCTCTATGGCTTATCTTCATTCTGTGTCCATCGACCAGATCTGTCAAGCAGCCACCTGGGCCTCGGTTCATACCTTCACAGCCCATTACTGTTTGGACAAGGACTTCCGCCGGGATGCCTTGTTTGGTCAGGCTGTCCTCAGACACCTGTTCCATTCTTAAACAACTCCTGCCCTCCGTCCCTTAATGGATGGCTGAGATCCATAGGAAGACGAGGAGCCTTTCAGGGTCTCATACCCTTGGGGATCTCCCAGGCATCTTAGCTAGGGAGTCCCCATATGTGAGCACTCATTCCTGCTTGTTCCTGGAGATAGCACAGTTGCTTACCTGTAACAGGTGATCTCTGGGAACAGCAGGAATTAGTCCTCACAACCCTCCCACCTCCCCTAGGAGTTGTATCTCTCTCTATCTTTCCTTTCCTCTCTCTCTCTATTGTCTCAGCTTTAAACTTGAACTGAGGAGAGTTGGTTAGGAAAGGCGGGAAGGCAGTGCGCATGCACTGTGGGAGGCTCCCAAAAGCTTTCTTTCTGGGAAGCTGGGGAGCTTTCCCTCACAGGCTCCGTCGGTACCGACGTACCCATATGTGACGACTAATTCCTGCTGTTCCCAGAGATCACCTGTTACAGGTAAGTAACTATGCTTTCTACTGCAGGACGCAATAGATGAGGTTCCAACATTCCAGCAGGGCTGCTATTCTCCCTACTTTCTTATTCCAAAGAAAACAGGTGGATATAGGCCCATTCTGGACCTCAGGGACCTAAACAAGTATCTCGTATGGGAGAAGTTCAAGATGGTCTCCCTGGGGTCCCTTCTTCCCTACCTCCAGAGTCAGGACTGGCTCTGTTCTCTAGATCTAAAGGAAGCATAAGCTCATATTCTTATCCATCCAGAACACAGAAAATTCCTGTGCTTCATGTCTCAGGGAAGACACTATCAATGCAGAGTCCTATCTGTCGGCCTCTCCTCTGCCCCCGTGAATCTTCACAAAATGCATGGCTGTAGTAGCTGCATTTCTAAGGACTCTAGGGATATTTGTCTTCCCTTACTTAGACGACTGGCTCATAAGAGCAAGAACCTCTCAAGAGGCCAGTCTATCCATCTCACGCACCATGCGGGTGTTAGAACACTTGGGATTTGTCATAAATCTTCCAGAGTCCTAACTTGTCCCCTCTCAAGCTGTAGCGTTCATAGGAGCCTTTTTAAATACTCAGCAGTCAAGGGCATTTCTGCCCCAACTCCGCTGTGTGTCTCAATCAGTTCTTGAGACATGCCTAAGATGCTATCTTACTGCTCGAGAAATGCTACAATTTCTGGGGCATATGGCCTCAATGGTGGATGTAGTACATATGCCAGTCTACATATGCGCACAACCCAATGGACACTGGCATCCCAATGGTCTCAAGCCTCAGGTCGCCTAGGGGACAAGATAAGTCTCTACCCTTCTTGTTTCGTCTCGTGTCTCCTTTGGTGGTGGTCCCCAGAAAATCTCCTTGTAGGGTCACCTTTTCAGATGCCTGCACATCAATGTATCCTGATGACTGACACATCCAAATTGGGCTGTGGAGCCCATCTGGAATTTCTCTCCACTCAGGGCCTCTGGTCTCAGCAGGAGTCACAACTCCACATAAATCTGCTGGAGCTCAGAGCCATTCTCAATGCTCTCAAAGTATTCCAGGACCATCTTCATTGCTGCAGAGTCCTAGTCCAGACAGACAATCAAGTGATCATGTTCTACCTGAACAAGCAGGGTGGAACAGGTTCTTGGACCCTCTGCAGCGAGGCTCTACATCTCTGGTCCTTTGCCAAACATCACATCCACATCCAAGTGGTGTATCTCCAGGCAAGCACAATATCTTAGTGGACAGATTAAGTTGAATCCTTCTCCCCCACAAATGGTCTCTTCATGTAGACAGTCTCCTACATTTTTTCAGATCTGGGGGACTTTAGAGAGAGACCTTTTCGCACGTCCTCAGCATTCCAAGCTCCCTCATTTCTGTACCAGGACCTCTGCATTGGACAGCCAGCAGGTGGATGCTTTTCACCTCCACTGGATATATGTCTTCCCTCCCATTCCCCTAATTACCAAGACTTTCAAACGCCAAGCGGACAGGGTCTTTATGATATGGTACCCTCTCCTGCTACGTCTGTTTCAGACTCAACCCAAAGATCTGGGGTCTGCTCCAGGAGGAGGGGACGCTGCTTCATCCCAATCTGCAGTCTCTCCATCTCACAGCATGGCTGCTGAAGGCATAGCCTTCCAAGGTATTAACCTTCCCCAGAAGGTTAAGGACATCCTCTTAGTTTCTAGAAAGCCATCCACCAGATGGTCCTACGCTTTCAAGTGGCATAGATTTTCTATCTGGTGTTCTCAGAAGAAGCTTAATCCCTTCTCAGCTCCGGTGGAGGCACTGCTTGAATATCTCCTCCACCTATCATCTTCTGGACTCAAAACCAATTTGGTAAGAGTACATCTAAGTGCAATTGCAGCCTCTCATGTGCCCTTAGATGGCCAACCCATCTCCTCTCAGCTGCTCATAGCACACTTCCTGTTAACTTCTATTAACCAAACCTCCCATTAAGCCACCCCACCATTGGCATGGGACTTCAATGTTGTTCTAGGACAGCTTCTCAAGCCACCCTTTGAACCTCTAGCCACTATGTCACTAAAGTTTCTCACATGGAAGATCATCTTCCTCATTGCCCTCACTTCAGGAAAGCCCATTAGTGAGCTCCAGGCCTTGGTGGCTGACCCACCTTACACATTGTTCCACCATGATAAGGTTAGGACTCATCCTCACTTCATGCCAAAGGTGGTCTCGCCCTTCCATTTGAACCAGTTGGTCTACCTTCCTGTGTTTTTCCCTAGACCACATTCATCTAGGGCAAAAGCAACCCTCCACACTCTGGATTGTAAATGTGCCTTAGCTTTTTATCTTCAGAGGATTCGAGAGCACTGAAAGGCTTCTCAGCTGTTCAGCTCCTTTGACTCTAGTCACCTCGGGTTGCCAGTGTACTCACTCCAAGTGGATAGCAGACTGCATCACTTTTGCTTATGAAAAGGCAGGACTCTCCCTCAAGGGTCATGTCACTGCCCATAATGTTCGAGCCATGGCTACCTTGATGGCAAATCTACAATCTGTAGCTATTGATGAGATCTGCAAAGCAGCAACTTGGTCTTCTGTTCATACTTTTGCTGCTCACTACTGTCTGGACAAGGACTCCTGCTGGGATGCCATGTTTGGCCAGGCTGTTCTCCAGCATCTCTTTCAGACTTAGAGCAACTCCTACCCTTCATCCCAAACTTCGATACCAGACGTCCATGGAGGATACATGACCTCTTTAGGCATACCTGAGGCAAACCACTGGCGATTCTGAGGTCATCTCTCTATCATCTTCTAGCTATGGAGTCCCATATGTGAAGACTACATTCCTGCTGCTTTCTGGAGATAGCGTAGTTACCTGTAACAGGTGATCTCCTGGAACAGCAGGAATTTAGTCTTCACAACCCACCCTCCTCCCCTAGGAGTTGTATGTCGTCTGTTTTTTCTCTCCTTTTATCTCAGCTACAAACTCAACTGAGGAGGGAGAGCTGGAAAGGCAGGAAGGCAGCTATGCAGGTGCAGTGGAATGCTCCCAAAAGCTTTCCTATTGGATGCTGGGGAGCGTTCCTGCGTGGGCTCTTTTGGTAACAATGTCGCCCATATGTGAAGACTAAATTTCTGCTGTTCCCAGAGATCACCTGTTACAGGTGAATAACTATGCTTTATCCTACTTGTCTAAGGAGAATGCATAATACAAAAATGTTCGTTCTTGTTTCCGTTGCTATGTAGCTAGGTATTCTAAAAATAAATAAATTTAGATGAAAATGGTTTGTATTTTTATTTTAATATTTAAAGTGAACAACTGAGCACTACCCACGCATAGTGCAAGGGTAACCTTCATGGAACAGCAATTACAACCCAAAGTAAAAAGCATAGAGTCGGGGTAACCTGAACAAAATGAGAGTTGAAACCCTAAACACTTTGCTGAGCAGACTAGATGGGCCATGCTGGTCTTTATCTACCATGATTTACAATGTTACAGCTAGACTTGTACCATAAGCTTTGTTTCTACTTATGTGAAATAATTAACTATTCATGTTTTTCAATGCACTTTCACTTAAAATGTAGAGAACTGCATCATTTACTAAAATATCAGTTTTGACTTTATTGCAGAAATGTGGTAAAATACCTGAAGCAGACGTCAAGAATAGCTATGGGACCTTTACGACTAGCCACGTTGACTGTATCTCAATCATTGCCAATCTTGGCTACTTTACAGTTGTATTGTTCATCAGCCATAGAGAACACAATATCTAACAAGCTTTCATCTGAGGTAATTTTATGTTAATTTAATACAAACTCTTATATTATATTCTGCATATAACCCAAAAAAGCTCTAGGCGGATCACAAAATAAGATAGCTTACTGCTAAAGGAGTATTCTTTCGACTATGCTTCTTGAAAACCCAGCAGCCTCCATGCTATTTGCTACATGATCTTCATTGGAGGAATATCCTGAATAGCTTTCTGGAAAAAGTTTCTGATCATTTCTAGAAGAAGAGATGACACCAAATCAGTTGCTATTTTGATTTTGTTGGTTGTTGGTCGCCTTTTGTTCTGAACCATGTTGAGCTAGGCCTGTAACATAACTTGTGTTTTCCTTCTTTTGGAAGAAACTTTCATCTTTAGATTTTCTAGTTAATGTATTTTCTGCCAGAAGATAGCCATAAAAAAGGGCCAGTGTAACTAAAGGTACTCCTCCTAGAAGATGATATAGATTATCATCATAAATATTACCGCTGCTTCTAGAAAGGTTACATCTGCTTAAGGATGCTGCAGTCAGTGGTCAGGAGAGGCTTTTGGCTTGCCATGCCGGTTCAGAGAAATCTACTCAAAACTGCTACCATTGTAAGTGAAAAATACCCAGGGAGCGTCCTGGACAAATTTGGTGTAGATGTATGGGTGTAGTTTGGCTTCATGGTGAGGAGGAAGGGGTGTGTGAGAGACATATATTTCCATATCATTTGCATATTCATTATGTTTATCTTTAAAAAAAAATACTAAATGGGTTGGAAGCCAGTATATCAAACAGGCAAGGAATGAGCTAGCACCTCCAAGACCCTCAGAGGGTGCAGAGCCCTCATTCAGTATTTTTGCCAGAAAAAAGGTCTTAGGTCATATGATCTTTTTCTACCATCATGTTTGTTTCCATCAAACAGAGGATCTCAAAAGGGAAAAAGGGGACTATTGTAGTAGTTGATATGGAAGGGCAGACCAGATAGGCAATTGGTCTTTTTCTACCGTCATGTTTCTATAGTCTCAAGCTATATAATTGAAATGCAGCAAAAGTTGTAGCTGTTTAGTTATTTAGTCTGGCTGTCTAAGATTAAAAACTACAGACACTTGTAAATATATATTGTACAAAAAGCAAAGGAGATGTGAACTAGGACATTTCACCATAGAACCCAACATACAAGAAAAAAAAATCTGATTCTGATTCATCTCATTAAAAGCCTCTCCAGTCCCAGGCAGATTGTGAATGAACACAAAACCCTACAAAAGTCACTGAAGATCTATAATGCAAATTACCATACCATAAAGACACCAGCTTCTAAAATTAGCACCATAAGGAGCTTACCCAGAAAAGAACAGTGCCATAAATACTGCAGTGGGCCTTAGAACATCTTTCCACCTATTCAGAAAAATTAAAGCGTAGTTGCTCACCTGTAGCAGGTGTTCTCCTGGGACATCAGGAATCAGTCCTCACTTATGGGTGACTTCAGCACCGACGGAGCCCTTGCGGAGTAATTCCCCAGTTTTCAAAGAAAACCTTTGGGATTGCTGCCACGCATGCATGGTCCTCTTCCCACCCAAAGGTGCCATCTTGCTCAGTCAGGTCCCAGAGCTAGAGCCCTACTAAACAGATGGCAATGGAAGGATAGAAAAAATTGCAACTCTTCAGGGGAGGTGGGAGGGTAGTGAAGACTGATTCCTGCTGTCCCTGGAGAACACATGTTACAAGTGAGTAACTATGCTTTCTCCAGGAACAAGCAGAAAGTCAGTCCTCACTTATGGGACTCCCCAGCTACAGGCTACCAAACCTGTAACCTAAAAAACGCCTCTGCGAGACTGAGCAGAAGCTGATGTCCGAAGTAAGCCCTAGTCCTCGGGCCTTTGGGGCAAGCTCTTGGTAGCTGCAGAAGAAAGGTCGGAGGGCAGGAGTTGCTTATACCCTGAACAGACTACGGAGTACAGCTGGCTGAAGGCACTGTCCTAGCAGGACTCCCTCTCCAGGCAGTAGTGCAAAGCAAAGGTATTTGCTGAAGACCAGGTCACAGCCCAGCAGATGTCCGACAGAGCCACCGACGGTACTTTGACGCGGACGCCATGCACAGTGACCTGACAATCCAGTGGGGTTGCCCGCCTTTGCCTGGGCGAAGGCGATGTAGTCTGCCACCCAGATGGGGAGGATGCGCTTGGTGACTGCCAGCCCCAGGCAGTTGGGATCGTAGGCGATGAAGAGCCGGTCAGACTTGCGATGACCCTGGGTGTGCTGCAGGTAGAAGGCGAGAGCCCTCTTGCAGTCGAGTATATGCAGGACCTCCAATGCTCGGTCGGTATGAGGTCTCGGGAAGAAAGTCAGCAAGACCACTTCCTGATTGAGGTGGAAATCCGAGACGACCTTTAGTAGGAACTTGGGGTGAGTGCGAAGGACCACCCTGTTCCTGTAAAAACCTGGTGTAGGGGGCCTCGGCCATGAGGGCTTGAAATTCACTGACTCACCATGCCGAGGTCAGTGCCATCAGGAAAACCAACTTCCAGGAGAGGTGCCGGAGCGAGCACATCACCGTTGGCTCAAAGGGTGGCCGCGTCAGCTGTATGAGCACGATGTTCAGGTCCCATTCCGCTGGGAGAGCCGGATGGGGGGGGTTTGGAAATCAGGAGGCCCCACATGAAGTGGGAGACCAGAGGCTGGCCCAAGAGGGGTTTACCCTCAATGGGCAAGTGTTTGGCCAAGATGGTGCTCAGGTGAACCCTGACCGAGTTGGACTTCAGTCCCACCTGTGAGAGGTGGAGAAGGTACTGGAGAACCCATTGGGTGGAGCAGGAGAACGGGTCGATCTGGAGCTTGGAGCACCAGATCAAAAACCGCCACCATTTCAGGGTCTAGGCCCGCCTCATCGAATCCTTTGACGCGAGGAGAACGTCTTCGATCTCCACTGGGCGGTACAGTGAGGCTAAAGAGACCCGTTCAGCCGCCAGGCTGTCAGGGATAGCAAAACCAAGTTTGGGTGAAGCACCCATCCCTCCTCCTGCGTCAGCAGCCTGGGGGCACTGCCCAGGGAAACCGGAGGCTCCGACGAGAGCCGGAGTAGAAGTGGGGACCAAGGTTGACGCCACGAAGGAGCCACGAGAATTACTTAGGCTCGGTTGTACTGGATCTTGTGTAGGGTCCTCGCAAGGAGAGGAGTGGGAGGAAACACATACAGAAGCCCTGAGGTCCAGTTCAGAAGGAGCGCATCTGGGACCACCCTGCTCAGGTGTGGTATTGGCCCGCAGAAGTAGGGAAGATGCACGTTCGCTGGGCTGGCAAACGGGTCCATCGACTGAGTCCTCCAGTGGCGGAACAGGTGGAGGGACCATCTCTAGACTCAGGTGCCATTCGTGCGGGCGGGGAAGCCTGCTGAGCCTGTCCACGAGGACATTGTCATGGCCCGGAAGGTAGAACGTTCTTAGGGTCATGGCCCAGCGCACTGCAATGGAGCAGTCTCCCGACAGAGGAGGCGGGAGCCGGTGCCACCCTCCTTGTTTATGTAGAACATCGCAACTCTGTTTCGCACGCGCGCCGACCTGCACTTCAGGTGGTACTTGAAGACCTTCAGGGTCAACCGGACCACCCGAAGCTCGAGCAGGTTGATCTGCTGTCGAGATTCCTTGGGTGGGGGGTCGCAGTGGGCTCCCCAGCACAACAGCGAAGCGTCCGTCGTCAAGATGAGTTTGTGTGGATGAGTCTGGAAGGGCATACCCCGAAGGAGGCTCTAGGGGTCCTGCCACCAGACCAGGGACTCGACTAGTGACTAGTCTGCGAGACACCCAGATGGGGTCCCGGAGGCGGTCCGAGGCCTGGGCCCATTGCGCCCTGAAGCACCATTGGGCCGCTCGCATGTGCATGCAAGCACGGGGAACAACATGGACAGTCGAGGCCATGTGCCCCAGGAGGTGCAGCATGGTCCGTGCCGAGACCCTTGGCAGACCTCGGACCTCGGCAGCCAGAGCGTGGAGCAGATCCATGCATGCCCGTGGGAGAAAGGCGATCCCCCGTTCTGTGTCGAGAAGAGTGCCAATGAACTCCAGGGTCCGTACCGGTGTGAGGTGGGATTTGGAGTAGTTGATCAGGAAACCGAGGCACTCGAGGAGGAGGACCGTGTGCGATGCTGAGAGGTGAGCCGCCTCAGCCGAGGTGCCCAAGACGAGCCAGTTGTCTAGGTAAGGGTAGACGATATGCCCTGCAGCCAGAAGCGGACCGTGGCTGCTGACAGGCAGTTGGTGAAAACTTGTGGGGCAGACACGAGCTCGAAGGGGAACACTCTGTACTGGAAGTGCTCTCCCTGTACCCTGAAAGGCAGGTACTTCCTGTGCTTGGGATGGACCAGAATGTGAGCGTAAGCGTCTCTGAGATCCAAGGAGCATAGCCAAATGCCCTGTCTGAGAAAAGGCAGCAGGATGCCAAGGGATAGCATTTTGAACTTCTTCCACACCATGAACTTGTTCAGATTCCTGAGGTCGAGGATGAGGCGCAGGCCCCCCATCCCTCTTCGGAATGAGGAAGTACCGGAAAGAAAATCCCTGACCCCAGAGGTGCGGCGGAACTCTTTCTACCGCCTTTTGATCAAGGAGGTTGTTCAGCTCTTGCTGTAAGCAAGCACGGTGCGAGGGAATCCGAGGAGGTTCCGCGGGGGAGAAGGGAGGAGGAAGTCTGTCTAGAAGAAGACGATACCCATCCCGGATCACCTGTAGGACCCAGGTGTCCGATTTAATAGCCGCCCATTCGGGGGTGAAGAGGGACAGCCGTCCTTCTACGGGTGGAAGCGACCCTGAGGTGCGAGAGGCTATGCTTTCAGCGTTAAAACCCAGGGGCTGGCTGGGGTAGTGCTGGTGGCTGGGTCTTAGGTTTTCGGTAACCCTGGGCACCCCCTTTGCCCTGAGCGCTGGTCGTCAGCGCAGGGGTAGGCAGATATGGCGGGTAACCCCAGTAAGGAAGCCCTTTCCTCTGGAAGAAAGGCTTTTTAGTGTGCCCGGTTCTTCCACAGAAGCGAGGAGGTCTTGTGAGAGTTACGAACTTTGTCTCGATCTCTGCTGCCTTGTCCTCCATGGGCTTACCAAACAGCTGTTCGCCGAGACAGGGGACACCCAGGAGTTTCTCCTGGACACACTGCTCCAGGTCTGGAGCCACGCCTGACATCGGGCTATGTTGTCAGCCGCCACTACACAGGCAGAAGACTCGAACCCATCGTACGCGGCATGGGAAAGGTATTTCGAGCAGTCTGTGACCGACCTCAGGAGGGTCTGGAACCTGAGAAGGTGCTCCCCACCAAGTTCCGCGGAGAACCCGCTGAGCTCTTTGGCGAGGTCGCGAAGAAACATACCCATATGCAGTTGGTACGCCTGGATGCGGCACACCAGCATGGATCCAGAGGGTGTTGAGGGCACAGGATTCCCTACCAGGCGGGACTGAAGAGTGCGACTTCGAGCTCTTCTGTTTCTGCATTGTGGACTAGACTACCATGGAGGTGTGAGGAAGTTGGGTCTTCTGAAACCCCAAGCCGTACTGGACCCTATACAGATAAGTACAGACACTTAATATTCAAAGCTATAACTTGTGTGGTGCAACGGTGGTATGCCTGCCTGTGCGTGGGAGGAGATGTGGTAGGTGCATTTGTGTGAATGGGGTATGGGGCTGTGGTGCTGGGGGGGAGTGAAGCGGGGTGTGGTGCAGAGGTGGTTGCCTGTGTGTGTTATGGGGGGAGGGGCAATATACCTTTTGGCAACACCTTGCACTCTTCTCACCCTCCAACTCCTCGCATGCCGACTCCCCCTCCGTTACCCTTCCAGACTCTCCAACCTTCACCAACCCCCTCTAGCACTCCCATCCCCACCTTAAAATCACTCCCATCCTCCTTTTTTAAATAGATACCCTGCTCCTTTAAATTGTCCCTGCCTTCTCTATCTCACTTGAACTCCTCCTCCCCCCCAACCTATTGTGCTGCAGGACACCGGGCCTCCCTCTTCTTTTTTTTTTTTTTTGTTTATTGAAAGGCTTCCAAAGAATACATAACATCATAAACCACAAAGATCTTCAAAAAGGGAGCAATAACAATAACACAACGCCAGATCACAATGGCATTCAACAGTATGCCTTCACTTTTACAGTTTTAAAGTGATGAACCCAAAAGCTGTAACCCCCCCCCCAACCTCCCCCCCCCGACACCTCCCTGGCCCAGGATCCCCCTCCCATCCAACCCCCCAATTCCCCCCTCTATAGCTCGCTAAGGTTCAAGGACAGGGAGGGTGATGAGCAGCAGATATACTCAAGGGACAGACTCCCTTATAAAGTTTTACAAATTCCCCCCTATTTATCCAATACAATCACGCACCATAACGAGAGACAAAAGGCGCCCACACCAACTCAAAGTGTGCCAGGCGCATTCTACTGATCGCCACCCCTCGTTCCATTGTATACATATCCCACATCCGTTCCCGCCAAATCTGGAAGGAGGGGGCTAAGACACTCTTCCAGGCTGCTGCAAGGGATAGCCTAGCTGCATTCAGGCCATGGCGAAGCAGAGTGAGTTGCGGAGCCCGTGCTCCCGGCACCGCGGCCCCAAATAAGAAAATCCCCGGATCCCAGGGGACACTCACTCCCAGAAGCAATTGCATCCGAAATTGTATACCCCTCCAATAGGCGCGAATGCGGGGGCAGTCCCACCAAATATGCCCTAAGGTACCCCGATGTCCACAGTTACGCCAGCAGAGGTCAACCGCCCCAGGATAGATGCGCGCGATCCGTGTCGGAGTCATGTACCATCGGTACAATATTTTATAGTTGGTCTCACGGGCATTAATCGCTACCGCGCTTTTCCACAGGTGGGTTTCTGCCCGTTCCCATTGCTGCTCAGTGTAGGAAAGGTTCAGGTCGGAGTTCCAGAGTTCCCTGTGTCTGGTAGAACACGGTTGGGAACCCTGCAAGTGAGCATAGAGGGTCGCCACAAGTCCCTTCGTGGTGGTGCACCCCTCGCAGTAACGTTCCAAATCTGTCAAGGCCCTCGCAACTTGCGGTCGCACAAGCCTGGATCGAACCCAATGTATCACTTGCAGATATTGATAATGTTGCCTGGCTGGAATGTCAAATTCCGCTTGCAACACACGAAAGGGCTGCAATTGTCCATCGTCAAAAAGCTGTCCGACCCTACTAAGACCTCGATGTCCCCACTGCCGAAAAACTACATCACTCAACCCCGGTGGGAAGGAGGCATTATCTACTAATGGGGCTAAAGGGGTTAGGTCCATGTCGCGAGATCGAAAGTGCCGATCCCAACAGCGAAAGGTATGAAGGATATAGGGATTGTTAATGCACTTACCACGACGCAGTTTCGGGCCTAACCACAGCCAATCTCCCAAGCCAGCTCCCCCCGCCAAATTCATTTCCAGTTGCACCCACCGCTTAGTGCTATCCGCAATCATCCACTCCACCCCCGCCCGGCATTGCGCCGCCGCATAGTACCAATGCAAGTTGGGCATGCCCATGCCTCCAGAGCGCGTCCGGGCATAAAGAACCTGTCGCGCCAGGCGTGGGCGGCGATAGTGCCAAATGAATTTCATGAGCAACTGCTGCCAGGTCGCCAAGGTAGCCCGCGCAATGGGAAGCGGCAGGACCTGAAAAAAATAAAGGAAGCGGGGGACAACCACCATCTTAACTACAGCTATACGCCCAAAACCAAGAGAGGAGCAAGCCCTTCCAGATTTCTAGGTCCCGCCGGACCTGGCGAAGCAAGGGATCATAGTTGGCCCTAAAAAGGTCTGTCCGCTCTACAGTCAATTGCACCCCTAGATAACGTAAAGCCCCGGACACCCAGCGAAGAGGGTAGGCCGCTTGGAGCTCCGCACAGACCGCCCCAGAAACCCCAACATTCAGAATCTCCGATTTAGTATAGTTGATTTTGAAACCAGAGACCCGCGCATAGTTATTAAACAGCTGCATCGCAATTGGAAGAGAGGTGGACGGGTCCACCAGGGACAGTATGATATCATCCGCAAAAAGCGCAATCCTATAATCCTCCGGGCCAATGTGGACTCCCTTCAAGCTTAAATGCTCTCGGAAGCTCTGGGCCAAGGGTTCCATCGCGCGAGAGCAAAAAGAAGGGGCGAAAGAGGGCAACCCTGTCGCGTGCCCCGCTCCAGCAGGAAGCGTCTCGAGTGTCCCCCATTGACCCGAACGCACGCCTGGGGCATCTGATAAAGACTACGTACCCAGCTGATATAATTGGGGCCGAAGCCCATTTTCTCCAAAACACACCATAAATATTCCCAGTGAACCCGATCAAAGGCTTTTTCTGCGTCAATTCCCACCAGGAGAGCTGGTTGTGGGTCCCGCTGGGCTACGTGAATGACCTGTAACATACGCCTAATGTTATCTGCTGCCTGGCGCCCTGGCACGAATCCCACCTGATCCGGATGAACCAAGCCCGGAAGAACCCGATTTAGGCGCGTCGCCAGTATAGAGGCAAAGATTTTAACATCAACATTTAACAAAGAGATGGGGCGGTAGGACGCCGCATCATGTAATGGTTTACCAGGCTTGGGTATCATAACAATCAACGCCTCACGCTGGGATGGTGGTAAAGAGGCCCCTCCCAAGATCTCATTAAACAAGATGGTCAAGGTGGGCGCCAATTGTGCTCGAAACTGCTTGTAATATTCTGCTGGAAGGCCATCAGCACCTGGCGCACTCCCAGTTTTCAGTCGTCGAATTGCGATTTCCACTTCATCTACCGTTACTGCAGATTCTAGCTGAGCTCGGTCAGAATCTGAAAGATGCGGCAGATCAATCCCCCGCAAATAGTCCTGTACACTATCCCGCTCAAAGGACTCTGCCTTATAAAGCTGCTCCAAGAAGTCAGCAAACAAATCGCGTATCTCCCGTGAGATAACCCTCTTCTGTCCCCCAGCGTCGCGCAGTTCGCGTACCACTCGCGCGGATTGTTGTTGGCGAAGACGCAAAGCTAGGAAGCGGCCCGTCTTATTCCCATGCTCATAAAACGTTTGTCGTAGCTTCCGACGCTTATTATCTAACTCTTTCTGCAAACATGCATCCAAGGAGGCTCGTGCTGCCCGCCACTGACGCAAAACCTGCCGCGAGCCAGTTCGGGCATGCTCCGCGCCCAAACGGGCAGCCTCCGCCACCAACTGTTCGCGCTCACGCGTCCACTTCTTGCGCGTGGCAGCCGCTTCCGCCATGAGTTGACCACGAGCCGTAGCTTTGTAAGCATCCCACACCGTGGGGAGAGGAACATCTCCAGTATTGTTAAGCTCAAAGAATTCCGTAATAAAACGGACATGATCCTGCACTGCGCCCTGTCTCCGTAGAAACCTCACATCTAGGCGCCAAAGCCTCTGATGCTCACTATACAATCCGGGCGGGAGAGCAAGCCAGCACGGGGCATGATCCGACCAGGTCAACGCTCCATGTCCAGCCTTCACTCTCCTGTCCATCAGGCGCTGATCTAATAAAAAATAATCAATGCGAGTATGAACCTGATGGACCGGAGAGTAGTACGTATAACCTCTTTCCTCCCCATGGGTATCCCTCCAGACGTCTCTCAAGCCTAGATCAAGCATGAGGCTTTGCAGAGCTTTGGCTGGTCCCCCCACTCGCCCCCCAGCCCGACTTGTGGAATCCAGGTGGGGCACCAGGTGCGTGTTGCAGTCCCCCCCAGGATAATAGGACCCCTTGCAAAATCCGCCAGTGACGCTTTCAATCGTGCAAAAAAAGGCCCCCTGAACTGCATTGGGAGCATAAACATTAGCCAAGGTAAGCAGGTGCCCCTCCAGACGGACATTCAAAAAGAGCCACCTCCCCAAAACATCCTGCTTTGTCTCCTCTATCTGCAGTGAGAGGCTCTGGTGAAACAATAAGGCCACTCCCCGCTTCTTTCGTCCCTGTGCATCCGAGGCCACCCGTACCTCAGTGTATGGGGACCTCCTCAACCAGCCCTGCTTATAGGCCTGAATATGGGTCTCCTGTAGGTAAACAATGTCTCCTTGCAAAGTGCGCAATTCGGAGAACAGTAAGGATCTCTTCCTCGGGGAGTTAAGGCCTTTAACATTCAAAGAAACAAAGCGCACCATTAGTAATTATAATCCACTCCCTCGCTGCCGCCCACTGTTCAATAAGTCCCCGTAGCAGCTCCCCCCCATCAAACCCAGGGAAGTAGTTAGTCGAACCCATCCATTCCACTTTCCAAGAATAAGGGCCATAGTCCCCCCTCCCAAGCCCAAACACGTCCCCCAATTCCATGTTAATAAAAGTTCCCCCTCCCCGTTTGTTCCACCCTGGAAGAGAACCCCCCCTCCCTCCCTCCCTCCCCCCTTCCCGTCAATACCACCTGCCTGTTTGAATTAGCACAGGACACGGTAAATTGACCACAAACCCCGAATCCCCCAGAACCCCTTAAAGCAAAAGTACAGCCTAAACAATGAAAATACAGAGAAGAACATACTCCCCGATACTCCTCCCCTCCCCCAGATCGTCAAACGCACCACACCCCATCATTAAAGCAATAACATCAACAAAACGTTTGCAGGGCATCCGCCGCCCCTCAAGCGCCAAAAAGGGCCCGGGGGACCCCTATCTAATACCCATTACCCTTTTTGTATTAATACGGGTACCAACAGTTTGAGACTCCTTAAAGAAAAAAAAAAAAAAAAAAAAAAAAAAAAAATTGAAGGAGTTCCTCAAATCCACAATAAAAAAGCGATCAGGTGGGCTTGCCCACTCGGGTCCACTTGGAATGCTGGGGCCTAGGGGGTGGCGGATGCGGCTGAGCATTGTCATCTACTAAACCCGCCTGGCGAAGAGCTCGCCAGGCTTCAGTACAGTCCTTTGCAGAAATCTTTTTGTTGTCCAAAAGAAAGTTCATCCTAAATGGAAATGACCAGGAATAGCGAATCCCCTTGCTGTTCAGGACCGCTGAGACAGGTCTCATCTCTCTCCGCTTCGCCAAGGTGAACGTCGAGAGGTCCTGGTAGATGGACACAGATGCGTCCCGAAAACGGACCGTCTTTTTCTCCCGGCCTCGACGGATAAGGAGCTCGGCATCAGAGTAGCGCAGAAATCGTGCGATGACATCACGAGGCTGATTATTGGGGGGTTTCCCCAAAGCGCGGTGAACTCGCTCTACTTCCATACCAGGCGCATGTGTGGCCAAGTCCTCTGCAGAGAGCAATTCTGCTATGAGCGATTTGAGTACAGTTGGGAGATCTTCTCCGCCCCCTTCCGCTTCTGGGATCCCACGGAAGCGCACATTGTTGCGGCGGGAACGGTTTTCAATGTCGTCTAGTTTATAAGTCAGTTCCATTGCTTGCGCACGTTGTCGATCCAGAGCACATTGTAGATCCATCATAGTCCCGTCTTGTTCCACCAGCTTGGTCTCCACATCTTCCACTCGGGCTCCCAGTTCCTTAACGTCGGTCCTGAGTTCGGCGATGTCTTTCATCAGGTCCTCCCGCAGCCCACGGAATTCAGTAGCTAGTTCCGCAAAGCCCTTCCGGAGTTCTTGTTTAAGTTGGGCTGAGGAAAGTTGCCGATGCGGGTCCAAATCTTCCTCGCTCACAGTCTCATCATCGGAACCTGATGGGAGGGGTTGCTCATGTGGGCTACTGGGGGCTCCAGATTTATTCTGCAGGCGCTGTGAGGAGCGCATCCCCTCCCGGGCCTCAGAACTTTTAGCTTTAGTAGCCATCTTACAGTGTCACACAGTGTTAGGAGAAGGATATGCCCAATGCCAGTCCAAGTGGAGACAATAAGGAAGCTGTAATGTCCAGGGCTACACACAGCTGCAGTAGGAACTCACAGTGTCAGGAGACAGGCATCTGCAATGTCAGCAAAATGGCAGCAATGAGAGCAGAGGGAAGCGCCACTTCTGCCCTCCCAGAGAAGGGGACTCTCAGTGGGGCTCCCAAGCCCTCTTAGGGGAGCAGCCTATGCCAGATGAGGAGCAGAGAGCAATTTGATGCGCTAGCCAGAGTCCGCCTCTGGAAGTGGGAAAATTGCCACGAAAAGCCCGAGGCCGTGGTTAGAGTGGTTAGCTGTTGCAGCGGCAGCCGCCACACAGAGTGCACGTGGGTCCGGCCAAGTACTCCGGGCGATCTTTCTGTTCTGTGCGGTGCAGTCCCCCTCCCGCGAAGTGCTCCGGCGCTCAACCCACAGGCAAGAATTTGCGGCAGCGTCGGAAGCAGGGACTGATGGCAGAGTCAGGCGAGGAGGCGTCCAGAGGCCGGAGACAATTTTTAACAGGCCGCGGAGCAGAGAGCGTTCCCTCGATGTCCCAGTCTCCGGAAGACCCGCAGAGCCGCGAAATCAGTCGTTGAGGGGGATCGCTGATTAGCGCCGAACCGGGAGAGGTGCTGGGGGGTCAGAATGCGGCTGTACGCTAGTGTTGGCTAAAAGTTAGGGGTTGTGGGGTCGGAGCTTCAGTAACTTGCGGCCATCTTGCAGTGGGCTCACGAGCGCCTCCCTCTTCTTTTGCCTGCGGGGGATTGGATCCCTACGGACAGAATGCTTGCCTCTGTGCCAGCCTCTTCTCTTCTACCCATGGGGGATCCAATCTCTCATGGGCAGAAAGAAGGGGACTTTTTTGCAGCCTTCCCCTTCCCTTCTGGCCAAAGGTGGTGACAGACATCCACCTTAATTTCTTAGTTGTCCTGCCAACTTTTTTCTTAGGACAATGTCATGACAGATTTGTGGTGCTACCTATGTCCAAGGAGTAACAGGCCACATAAGTAAACTGCTTAAAAAGAGTAATATCAGACTAGCGTATAGCACACCACAGAAGCTGGCATCTTCACTCACACGAGTGAAGGATCTCATCCCCTCTGTGCCAAACCACTGGAGTCTGTGAAATTCCATGTAGTTCCAGCTAGATGTATATAGTGAAAATCGACCACACCATAGAGAGGCTACAAGAGCACAAAAATACATTATAAACTTAGTAAAACTGAGAAATCTGCTGTATCTCTCCACACGATTGAAACGGGCCAAATTTGAGACAGTCCTGGAAAAAAGAATGCTGGAGGCCAAGGAGAATCAAAGAGGTAATAGAGATAGCAAGACAGCCACAAAACCTCAGTGGGGACAAAGGACTCAAATCAGCAAAGCATGGCACAGTGCCAAAAGACCAACTATTTTTTTCCATCTTCCAGAATCTGAGATTGTTGTGACAATCTTCCTGCTAAAAATTCAAAATCTCTAGAATTCCTGCTTTTCCTTCCTCTTCTTCAGTGAACTTTCCTGCCACAATTCAAATTTCCCACCTCCATTCCACCAGTCTGGTGTGAGAACCACGATATATAAGAACAGACATCCACTGCATAACCACTTCACTCTGAAGAAAGCCACAGCATGATGGGCTGAAAGGTCTCTTCCTCTTACTAAGATGCAGCATGACCCAGAAATCCGCAGAGAATCCTGTAGGAAGTGTTTTTAAATAAAGTGCTATTTGTTTTTTTGTATGACTGTTTCTTCATTAGCTTAAAGTACATTTTTGAATTTTGTATTCTGTCATATCTCAAAATGCTGTTTTCAATGTTTGTTTGTTTTTTGTGTTTTTTTAATCCTGTGCAGGATTGTCTTATTCCTCTTTTCAGTGAGGCTTTGCGCTCATGCAAACGGCATGATGTGAGACCATGGATACATGCATTGAGATATACTATATACCAGAGTAATTTGGCTGAAAAAATCAAAGGTATCTTGCACATATTATCAATCAGTTCTTTCAAACTGAAGTAATTTTCAGAACTTGCTTTCATTTTAACCCATTTAAAAAAGGGACTCTTGTCCAAATCTAAAAATCAATATAAATTGAGCAAGGAAGCGCTTAGTCTTGCTAGTCAGAGAAGTGAGCAGTTAATTTTAAGTCTGAAATCTTATAAGAAAAGTTTTAGTCATTGGTAGCAGCATGGCCTTGAGCAAAGGAACAGAACAATGCAGTGTTCTCTGTCAGAATTTTCATTTGGCTTCAAAAGCCTTTAGTATCTCAGGTAATCTAGAACAAGTGCTACTCAAGAAAATCAAGTCTAGCCAATTATGTTTATGATGAGCAGTCTATGAAATTAATTTGGCTTTGATTTTTGAGAACAACAAACATTAGTACAAAATATTCTTGCTTAAGATTGCTTTTTGTAAGTAGATTGTGTGATCTTAGCTAAGTGGAACTATTGGTAGAATGCAGCAGTTAGGTGTTTACGTTTGATCAATGGTATATAATTACATATACACTTGTATTACTTTTAAAAATGTTCAAATTGGACCTTTATTTGCTAGGTTTTGCTGTTTGTACAAATGGGACAGTGCTTCAGAAACTAGGGACTGTTGGGCTACTATGCATCTTGTATTTGGTTCAGCAAAAATCCTCTTTTGAATCAAGTGTTAATGGTCTTTTTCAGAGAAAACTGTTCCGATCAGAAGCCACCTCATGGAGTTGGGTTTAACAGCTGCCAAATTTGCCCGTAAGCGGGGAAATGTGGCTCTAGCTACAAGATTACTTGCTCAGTGTGGTGAGGTCCAAGTGGGACATGCAACCACAGCACAAGATTTAGTCAACTGTTTTAAAAAGCTGTGCATGCAGGGACAAGTAGATGAAAAATGGGGGCCAGAACTGGATATTGAAAAAACAAAATTGCTATACACAGCAGGTTAGTATAAACTTTTGTTTATTATCAGTGTTCACTATTTAAATGTATACAAATTTAATGTGTTTAGTGGCTATTTATAATTTTGTTCTTGATATTGGATGATTTTGGAGCTTGAATTTCCCACTCCTTTTTTGCAGCCTATATATTTTTTTTGTATCAAGACAGTTTACTGCTCTGTTCTTTGATACCACCCATGTATAGCCAAGGGTAATGCACAAAAACAGTGAATACAAACAAAGCACTGCAAACAAATGACAAGGACAAAAGCTAATTATATTAAAGGGACCTCAGTATACAACCCACTGCAGATCACATAGTTCAAATTCAGTTATAGGTCCCCAAACACTTTCATTTTTTTATCTTTCTATGTGAAACTTAACCAAGTATTCTTTCTAAAATTGTATGACATTTAATCTAATAGCTCATTCCAAATAAAGAACCAAAATGCAAAACATAGCTTTCCTCATCGTCCCTCCAGTCCAGATGCATGGGTTTTTGCTCTGTTACCAGCAGATGCAGACTGAGAAACACTGATTTTAATAATGTCGCCCCATAAAGGATCTGTGCCACTTTGTCACACCAGTATTTTTTTAGTCTCCAGCAAATGGTGATGAGCATCTGGGCAGTCTGGACTCCATTGTAGGACATTTAAAAACAAAAAAAGAATTAAATTGCAGAACTCACAAGGGATCTGTTGCGCTTCGTGGAGAACCCAGGGCTGTTAATTCGGCTGCTTGCAGTTTTTCGGGTGCAGAACTCTGTGGTTAGAGTCCCTCCTCCATATCCACACATCTCACAGACCTAGGTCCCTTCTTCAGGGCTTGGAGATCCTCTTCTTCCCCAGCTTTTGGGAGGGGGCCCCGGGACGTTTTGGGTAGCTGGGCCTTGCCCTTTAATTTCTTCCTTGAGATTAAAAAGAAAAAAAAGCAAGCAAGGAGAAGACAGCAGACGGCTCAGCGGAGGTTATTTGCCATAGTGGCAGTATCTGGAGGCTCAGCACAGTGTTCATTGGGCGTGAGATGGGAGGGGCCCTGAGAATTTGAGTGGGAGTGCACATCCTTTGCAATCAGCATGCCAGTCGACAAAGCGACCTGCATGGCCTGTGGCAGCTGCCACAGTGCTCTTTCAGCAGCGGGGCTGTGCTGCGGCTGCATGCCAGAGGGCTGCACAGCAGAGAAACGGCTCCAGGGGAGTAGGCCACTGCAGTTGGATGCTTTTTCTGAGGCAGGGGCTGAGTTGGGTGGCATGCAGCAGTCATCTCAGCTGCAGAATCCTCCGAATTTGGTGGGAAACATGACCATGTTAGAAACAGCAGAGTTAGAGAGGGGAGAGCACTTGTGCATCCGAGTAGCTGCCCAGTATGGTCGGGGAACCCTGGGGAAGGTTCTAACACAGCTGCGCTGCCATTTTCACCAGAATTTGTTTTAATCTCCAGGAACAAGCAGGAATGTAGTCTTCACATATGGGTAATGTCGGTACCGATGGAGCCTGCATGGGAACACTCCCCAGCATCCAATAGGAAAGCTTTTGGGAGCATCCCACTGCCCCTGCATAGCTGCCTTCCCGCCTTACCAGCTCTCCCTCCTCAGTTCTTCATTTTCCGCGGAGCTGGCGAGAAGCAATTCCTGTCACTGCAGAAAATTTGTTCTTCTTTTTTGTGGTCGCGTCTGCCTTCCTGTCGACGCTGGTACTGACTCTGTTGGTGCTTGCTTTAGGAAGAAAACCTTCTTCCTTCAGGCGCATCGACGTCATCTTAGGCTCAGGCCTCTCCCTTTTGTCACAGACAAAATGGAAATGTTCCAAATGCGGCAGTACAATTTCGGCCACAGACACTCATGACTGGTGTCTAAAATGTTTAGGACTGGATCATCAGCCGTCAGAATGGTTCTCTCTGTAGGAAGATGGCAAAGAGAGGCCTACAGAATGGAGCTGCAAAACTAGGCACCCTCTTTGCCTCCGATGCAGCATCTTTAGCATCGATGTCATCGAGAGCTTCACCTTCCTCCCAAGGATCTCAGGTATTGAAAGTCTTCATCAAAGGCTGGCCGGTCCTCCAAGGGTAGATCTTCTAAGCATCGAGATGCCTTGGGTGTTGCCTTGGAGGGGAACACACCGGCCAAACAACCCCGGCGGGAGGACCTTGCCTCTAAAGCCTTAGTGGAGTCCCAGGATGCTCCCGAGGCCTCCATCTCCGGAGAGCACCTGGTGCTGTGCTCAGGGATTGTGGCTCGCAATTCCAGTACCGATACCCAAGCAACAGCAACCTCCATGGATCAACACCACCTGGCCATCGAACAGAGCTTAGCAGCCTTACTGGTGGCCTCCGTACCGGTAAAACCTCTACAGTCGATTCCTCAGACATCAGTACCGTAGCATCGACTTTTTTACCGCTTACCATGCTACCGCCCATGCCGGCCCTCGAGTCCATTTCCGGTACCAAGGTACCAGCACTGCAAGCTTCAGCTACTGGCTTTGAATGGTATCGGGTGCATGCAGAGCGTGAATACACTGCCCGTCGATACTTTATCTTTGGACTCGCGTAACCCGAGAAATGAGAACTCTCCCGGAAGACCCATCTCAGTCTCCACAACGTCTCATGTCCCCTCTGGAGGACATGTCTTTCCAAGACTTTATTTGCGATGTTGCTCGGGGTCTATCCATAACAGTGACTTCGGAGAAAGGGCTGAGGAACTTGAAATCCTTCAATATCCTGCAGCCCCAAAGGAACCTGCTACTCTCCCTATTCATCGCATACTTCACGACCTTATGCTTCGTATGTGGGAGAACACCCTTAACCATCTCTCCACATACTCGATGACTTGATACAATGTACCGGGTACCGGAGTGTCCAGGCTTTCAAAAGACATAATTACCAAACTATTCCACGGTGATGGAATTGGCAAATGCTTCGAATAAAAGACACATTCCTCAAACACTCCAAGTAGGGAATCAAGAACCCTTGACGCTTTTGGTCAATGTTGTTTTCAGGCCTCCATGTATCAGCCAGAAGCAGTTCATACAAACTTTATATGGGTATGTTCCTTAGGGAGGTGGCTAGAGATTTGGAGTTGATGGCTCCTCTTCTCCCTGATGATGAGAGCTGATTATCTCACCCTTGTAAGGCATGCCCAAAATGTTTCAAAGTTTAACAGGGCAACTTTTCACTGTTTTGAATGTATCAGCAGAACTTCAGCTATATGCATCGGTGCCCACAGGATTGCTTGGCTTTAAGCATCTGATCTTGAACAATGGGTTCAAGTTAAGCTGGGTAATATCCCTTGCATTGGTGAAAACCTTTTTTGGAAAGGATTGGCATGACACGGCTTCTCAGCTAGAATCTGAGAACACCACTCTTAATAGACTATCTAGATCTATGGCAAACCCAGCTAGGAAAAAGACAGCAAAGATGTTTTTCAATGTCCAATTCATACTCCCCAGAAGGGGCAGCAGCCTCCAAAACAACATAGAAAGGTTCAGACTCCTAAGTTCATTCCCTTTTGATTAATAGAGTGAAACAAATTGGCTTGAGCAATACAACCCTTAAATGGTTTGCATCTTATCTAGCTGAAAGATGTCAAGTCACCATAGATTACCTATCCTCTAATGAATGCCCACAAACCACAGGCCTCCACCAAGGATCTGCACTCTCGGCACTATTTAATATATATATTCAATCTGTGTGCCAAATCATAAAACAATTCAAAGTCGATTATGCTATCTATGCAGATGACATAATGCTGTTTATGCCTTTTAACATAACCTCACCCAACTTCAACCCTATAATTTCCTGCTTCAAGGAAATTGCTATCTGGCTCAAGAACTTTGGCCTTCACATAAACTTCAAAAAAACTGAAATCTTAATCACCAGGAATCAATCCTATAAGCCCCCACAAAAAGTATCAGTTGACGACATCGAACTTGAAGTTAAAGAAGAGGTTAAATACCTAGGAGTAACATTAGACAAACACTTTTCTTTCCAGACATACATCAAAAACATAACCAAAGCAATATACAATAAGATCAGTCTCCTGCGACACTTAAAACCCCTACTACAACACTGACTTTAGAACTATAATGCAAGCCTTAATCACTCCACACATAGACTATTGCAATAGTCTACTTCATGGTCTTCCCAAAACATCCCTTCACTCACTAATCATGGCACAACACTTGGCAGCACGAATTATGCACAATTCTCCCCGAAGCGGTCACATAACACCAAATATATTTGACTTTATTTTATTTATTATTTATTTATTTATTTATTTATTTTTCTTATATACCGCGCTCTTAAATCAGTGCGGTTTACATATGAACAAATATAAACACAATGGTACAAACAGCATTGGTTTTTTTACAATGAACAAGGTAAATAAACTTGGTAAAACATGGTAATTATATATAAATAACTATATACATGGCAACTATATACATGGATATTTTGGTTATTTATTATTGCCGTGTATAAGATGTTAATTAAATTAAAGTGTTTATATGCTAAATATAGTGAGTATTAATATGTCCAATAGTGAGCAGGTAATAATCATCGTAATTATCCATTCTCTACAGGGGTCAAATATGAAAGATCTGCATGAGAGCTGTTTTCAGATGGAGTAGCTTCGGATGGAGTAGCTTCGGGGTAGTATGTTAGGAACAAATAGTGCTTCAGTGCCTTTCTGAACTTAATCAGACTTGAGATAGCTCTGATTTCGGGTGGAAGGGCATTCCAGGCTCTGGGTGAAAACAGAGAGAAAGCTCTAGAGGCTGTTGATTTAGAACATTTTGTGATGACTTTTGGTAGGTCGATGGAGTTTAATGTAACAGATCTCCTGGATCTGTTATTTGGGGTGATATGAATCATATTGCTGAGAGGTGATTGAGATGGGCACTTTGATGCTTTAAAAGTCATGACCAGGGTCTTGTATAGAGTTCTGGCTTGTAGGGTAGCCAATGTAAGCTCATCAATATTGGGGTTATGTGCTCTGATCGTGGAGCACCTACGAGGATTCTCGCGGCTGCATTCATGGCTAGACGGAGGGATTTATGGTGGATTGCGGGAGACCGTGTAGAATGATATTGGCGAAATCCAAGTGTGGTAATACCAGGGCTTGGAATATGGTACGGAAGTCGGAGTAGTTAAGTAAAGGTCGGAGATTACGTAATGATCGTATCTTGTGGTAGATTGCATTCGTTGTTTCTTAATGTGGGCTGCCATATTAAGCTGTTGATCTAATATAATTCCTAAGTATCGAATTGTGGGTTGTGCTTTCAACTCAATATTGTTTACCTGGAGAAGGTAGGTGGTATGAATGTTGGGTTCCGTGTAATGAATAGAACATCTGTTTGTTATGGTTTATCCGTAAATTCTGATTGAGGAGCCAGTTGGATACAGCTTCAAAGCAGTGAACTATTGGTGTAAAATCTGGTTGTTTTATGTTGAATGGGGCAAACATCAGGATGTCATCAGCATAGGCAAGACATTGTATGTTGAAGGTGCGTATGAGATCGCAGATTGGCTGCATATAAATATTGAACATTAAGGCGGACAATGAGGAACCCTGCGGGACACCTTGTTTAAGGGGGAATAGATCAGACGTTGATTCTCCTGTTCTGACTTGCAGCTGTCTATCAGATAAGTAGGATTTACACCATTTCAGGGCTAGTCCTTGGATTCCCTTGTCTTGGAGGCGCTGTAGTAGAGTATTGTGGTTTACTGAATCGAATGCTGCAGCTATGTCGAGAAAGATAAGAGTGAACCCTTGGTGGATATTATCAATGCCTATGATTAGGCTATTGAACAGTGTTGTGAGAAGGGTGTCGACGCCATGTTCTTCTCTGAAGCCATGTTGTGAGGGGTCCAAAGGGGATTCGGAGTCAACATGATGCTGTATTTGTCGCTGGACTACCATGATTTTGCCAGTAGAGGGATGCTGGAGATGGGTCTGAAGGATTCAACTTTTGTTGGGTCAAGTTTACTGTTCTTCAGGAGCGGGCGGATGGATGAGTATTTCAGGTTCTGAGGAAAGGATCCTGTGAGAAGGAGTGATTGACAATCTTGCTAATAGTTGGGCTAAGTTCATGTCGTAGTTCTTTGATCCACCTGGCTGGGCAGGGGTCATTTGGTGCAGTAGTTAAATTAATAGCTGCTATGGTATCTTCGATCTCTTTGTGTGATACCTGGGAAAATTTGTCAAGCGATGCTAATTGGACCACGGTCTGTGGAGTAGAAGGTGATGATGTTGTGGTAATCGTTTACATTGGCTGCCGATCCAAAGCCGGATCAAATATAAAATCTTGATTACACGTAAGATCATTAGGAAAATAGCTCCCACTACTCTCTCCCACCTGATCAAAGCAGTATCTAATGACAGGCAAAGAAGAAATCAAATGACCAACTACCTCACTACTCCTCCAGAATTCCATAATACCAAACAATGCACTAGCAATAGGGCATTTGAATACATATCCCCAACACTTTGGAACTCATTGCCAACAAACCTTCGGAACATCACAGACCTACCCACTTTCCGATTACACCTTAAAACCCACCTCTTCACTGAACACTTTGGTCACAACATAATCTCAACTGCTACTGACCCTACCTAATAGCTTCTTCCCTCTCTAATCTTACCAATAGTCCTCTCCCACCCCCCCCCACCCCCCTAAACCTACTCCTAAATTAATGGCACTGTCATTAAAATAGTAAATAAGTTATATTACAGTCAAACCTCGGTTTTCATGATTAATCCGTTCAAAAAAGTCTGACTAAAACCGAAATGTATGAAAACTGAAGCAATATTTCCCATAAGAAATAATGTAAATCCAATTAATCCGTTCCAGATACCCAAAAATATTCACAAAAAATACATTTTATAGAGAATAACTATTTTTCATACAGAAAACAATGAGAAATAAATATAAATGACTAATGAAATGGATAAATGAACATTTAACATCACTTTTACCTTTATTGAAGACTCTTGTTGGCATATGGATGACGGCGAGGAGGGGAGAGGGAGGAGGAGAGGTTATTGTTTGGAAGGGGAATCCCCCTCCATAAGGACCTAAGGCCCTATCCGGGGTTACTGCCTTTCTTTGTCTTTTACTGGCACAGGAATTTTAAAAAAAAAAAAGAAAAAAACAAGAAGGATCCACAAAAAAAAAAAAGCCTCCAGTAAAGGCACCAGCCACAGCCACCGGAAACACCACTCTCCCGCTCAGGCAGCCTGGAACGCAGAGCTGAGCATGCGTTCCAGAGCCATGTGGCAATGGCTGCAGCAGCACAGGCCCCTGAAGTCTCAGCCAGGCAGTAGAACAGCTCCTGTCACTTCTCTCACCTGCCCAATCGTCACAGGACAGCGCACACACACACACAGATACAGCACTGTAATCTGATCTCCGACTCTCTCACCCAGTTCTTCGTTTTCCGTGGAGCCGACAGGTCGCACATCCTGTCACCGCAGAAAATTCCCCCCTTATACTTCTTTTTTGTGGTCGCGTCTGCCTTCCCTCGACGCTATACCGGTACCGCCGATTCTTCTTTTCTTTTTTCTAAAAAAAACAAAAAAAACCCTCCTTTGTTTCTGGAGTCTTTCTCCAGTAATTTTCCTCTCGGGTGCCATAGACAACATTTTGGTGGTGGTGAGAAGCGAGGAGGAATGTGACAAATTCTATCTACCCTTTTTGATGTCTAGGACACATCTGCACCTTGTCCACTCACAATCTTAAATGACAGAGGTGTAAGGCAGGGGTCTCCAAACCAGTCCTGGAGGGCCACACACCAGTCAGGTTGGCAGGATATCTCTAATGCATATATATTCATGCATATTCATTAGGGCTATCCCAAAAACCTGCCAGGATTGTGGCCCTCCAGGACAGGGTTGGACACCCCTGATTTAAACCAAGCGGTTTACCTTCCTGTATTCTTTCCAAGGCCTCACGCCTCAAATGCAGAAAGGAACCTTCATACTTTGGACTGTAAAAGAGCTTTGGCCTTTTACTTGCAAAGGACACAGCAACATAGAAAATCCTCTCAGCTCTTTATTTGATCCTAGTCATTTGGAACTTCCAGTCTCCAAAAGGACACTGTCCAGCTGGATTGCACAGTGTATATATTTTGCCTATGAGAGTAAGAACCTTCCTCTTGAAGGCCATGTCACAGCTCACAGTGTGAGAGCCATGGCAGCCTCAGTGGCTCATCTTCACTCCGTGTCTATTGACATCTGTCGAGCAGCTACTTGGGCTTCGGTACATACTTTCACAGCCCATTACTGCTTAGACAAGGACTCCCGCTGGGATGCCTTGTTTGGTCAGGCTGTCCTTCAACCCCTATTCCAGACTTAATCAACTCCTACCCACCATCCCTGGTAGGATGCCAGAGATCCATGGGGGGAAGCCCTTTCACAAGGGCACACAACTTTCTGGGGCCATCTCCCTGGCATCTGCAGCTAGGGAGTCCCCATATGTGAAGACTATATTCCTGCTTGTTCCTGGAGATAGCGTAGCTACTCACCTGTAACAGGTGATCTCCGGGAACAGCAGGAATTTAGTCTTCACAACCCACCCACCTCCCCTAGGAGTTGTATCTTTCTATCTCTCTCTCTCTCTTTCTTTCCCTCTTTCTTTTGTCTCAGCTTTAAACTCAACTGGAGAGGGACAGTTGGGGAAGGCAGGAAGGCAGCACGCAGGCGCTGTGGGATGCTCCCAATAGCTTTCCTATTGGACGCTGGGGAGCGTTCTCACGCAGGCTCCGTCAGTAATGATGATACCCATATGTGAAGACTAAATTCCTGCTGTTCCCGGAGATCACCTGTTACAGGTAAGTAACTATGCTTTCCTGCTTGTTCTTGGAGATATCTTAGTTATTCACCTGTAACAGGTGATCTCCGGGAACAGCAGAAATTTAGTTTTCACAAGCCACCCTCCTCCCCTAGGAGTTGTAGTTTTTTCTTCTCTTCTCCTCCTCTTATCTCGGCTGCACACTCAACTGAGGAGGGAGAGCTGGAAAGGCGGGAAGGCAGCTACGTAGGCGCACTGGGATGCTCCCAAAGGCTTTCCTATTGGACGCTGGGGAGCGTTCCCGCGCGGGCTCCGTCGGTACCGACATTACCCATATGTGAAGATTAAATTCCTGCTGTTCCTGGAGATCACCTGTTACAGGTGAGTAACTATGCTTTATTGCACGATGCTTATGGCATGAAGCAGGGCCAGGAACAGGATTCCCATCCAGCGCGGCAGACAAAGTTGTGATAGTTCCGCACCAGTGGATAGAGTTATGAGAGAATCTGTGTGGATGCGTGGGATGACCATGATTCGGTCACTTTGGGGAGTTTAGAAGACCCTCTAGAAAGTCCTTTGGAGTGCTAGGAAGAACCTTTAGGGACGGAGGAAGAAGAGATCCTGTCAGGGAAGGATCCTTCCATAATCAGAGTATTTCAGTGAGAGAAATTCTGTTCTAATTGTGCAATCGATGGCAGCTCTCAATATTGTGCATGTTTCCCAGGGGTCCAAAGGAATACTGGAGGATCCCTTATTGCAGGGCAATTTGAAAGCCACTGACATCCTTTCCATTTCATAGTGCCATAAAGGAGATGATTGAGGCGGAGTGGGAAGTACCCGAGGCAGGGGCTTGCATGTAGGCAGGTCAGTGGCATACTTGTACCCTATCCCACTGGAAGAAAAGGAACTTCTGTGACTCCCAAAGGTGGATGCTCTTGGTTTCAGCAGTTACCAAGAAGACTACTATCCTGGTGAAAGGTGGCGCATCACTGAAGGATGCTCAGGATCGAAAGCTTGAAGTGCTGCTGACAAGATCCTTTGGGATTACGGCCCTGCCATTTCAGGCGTCCATTTGTGGGGACTATGTAGCGTGAGTGTGTTTATACTGGGTTTAGGGATTGCCGGAGGCAGACCCCGCTTCTTCGGAGATGTTGTCGGCAGCATTTAGAGTCTTAGTAAATGTACTGGATGGAAGCACTATACGATTTGGTGAGGTTCTCCACTAAAAACATGGCTTCAGTAGTATCAGCATGATGACTTTTGTGGCTTAGAAATTGGGCAGCAGACATAGTCTCAAAAACTCGGTTTAGTAAGCTGCTGTTTAAGGGAAAGCTGCTGTTTGGAGGGGCATTGGAAAAATGGGTCAAGGACTTAGGAAGTCCAAGGCTACTGGAGGACAAGCCTAAGAGCGTGAAGCCAGCAACACCGGTGAGGAGTCACTTCAGGAAGTTTAGGAGATTTCGAGCAGCATGGTATATACCTTTCCAGTGTTCTCGTTATCCTCCCAGGGGTCAGCTTTTTTGAGGAGGTTAGGGAGGAGGTAGAGACCGTTTTGGGGGAGCTTCTGGGGAACTCCAAGAAACCACAATGAAGTGAGGGGGACCCAGGCAGAGCTGATACTAGTAGGTGGTCGGCTACAAACTTTGGACTCCGCTTGGATCCAGAGTACTTCTGTCTAGTGGGTAACTAGAAATCATTTGAGAGGGGTACATTTTGGAGTTGGCTCGGCCTCTCTCCAATGCCTTTGTTGTCCCTCTGCAAAGCTTCAGCCAAGGCAAGGGCACTAGAAGGCACCCTACAGACTGCTTCAGCTGTAAGCGAGGTGCCCCCGGATGAGTGCATCCTCTAGCATTACTCAATTTATTTTGTGATTTCCAGAAAGGAAGGCTCCTTTTGCCTTGTTCTGGATTTCAAGCATGTCAATCAGGCTCTGAGGGTGCCTCATTTTCCCATGGAAACCTTGCATTCCATCAGTGACGGTTTGAAAGGGTGAGTTTTTAACCTTTCTAAGGTGTACTTGTACATTCTGATTCATCCCGACCATCAGCTTTACCTGCGTTTTGCGGTAACTAGTGGGCATTTCCAGTTTTGAGCGCTGCCCTTCGGGCTGGCCAAGGCACCTTGAACCTTTACCAAGGTGATTGTGGTGGTTGTGGCAGCTATCTGGTGTGTTGGCACATTCCTATCTAGATGATTGGTTAATCAGAGCAAAGTCTGTGCCTTGTGGGTGATCAATTTCAAGAAGAGTGTCTTTGGACCCACACAGGATCTAATGTTTCTGGGGACATGTTTCCAGATGGAGGTGGGGGTGGTCTCCCTCCAGTCCGTGTCAGGAAGATTCGGGTCCAAGTGTGGGAGTTTTATTGAATGACGGCTCCATTGGAATGGCATTACTTGCAGCTCCTTGTTCCATGGCAGCGACTTTAGATCTGGTGCCATGGGCCAGAGCGCATATGAGGCCGCTGCAGAAGGCCTTATCTAGACAGTCTCTGCAGAAGCACTCACTGTGGAAGAAGCAACGATGTCCACAGGACAGCCTGAGGTGGTGGGTGGAGCCAGCCAAGCTCTCAGCGGGAATTCCACTGGAGCCACCCAAATGACTGACGGTGACCATCGATGCCAGTCTGTACAGATGGGGATGCACAGTGCCAGTCCCAAATAGCGCAGGGTGGTCGCTGGAGGAGAGCAGCTGGATATGCGAGTGGTGGTTTTCACTCTGCAAGCCTTTAGACACCTAGTTCAGAACAAGGTGGTGCGAATTTTCTCAGACAATCCAACCATGGTGGCTTACCTCAATCATCAGGGAAGTATAGTAAGCACAGTATTGTCAGAGGAGGTGGCTCCTCTTCTGTGGTGGGCAGAGAGCCACCTTATAGCACTGTCAGCAGCTCGTGTGGCCAGAAAAGAACACATCCAGGCTGACAGTCATCATCGCTTGGATCCTGGAGAGTGGTCTCTGGAATGCTGTGTTTCAGAGCACAGTATGTTGCTGGGGAATGCCAGTCATGGATCTGATGGCATCAGCATCCAATGCCAAGGTGGAGAGGTTTACAGTTGAAAGTGAGAGTGGAGTCTGAAGGCCTGGATGCCCGGCACAGCACTGGCCAAGCAATTCACTACTGCATGTCTTTCTTCCATGGCCCCTGATAGGCTGAGTTCTTCAGAAGATAGACACATTGAGGCCTGGTTATTCTGATAGCTCCAGATTGGCTGCACAGACCGTGGTATGCCAATCTGGTATGTTTAGCGGTAGAGGGGCCCTGACACCTTCCAGCGGTGGACAACCTGCTGTTGCGGGGCCCGATCCTTATGCCAGAAGTGACTTGATTCTCACTTATGGCTTGGTGCTTGAAAGGGCTAGGCTGAGGCAAAAAGGTTATTCAGCTCAGGTTATAGCTACGTTGCTTAGATCATGTAAGCGCTCTACATCTTTGGCCTATGTTCAGGTCTGGTGCATTTTTGAGAACTGGTGTGAGGAGAAGGGGGTCTTAGTACCTTCTCTTCCTCTGTGGTGGAGGTTCTTTCCTTTCTGCAGGACAGCCTGGATAAGGGTTTGACCTTAAATTCCCTACAGGTTCAGGTAGCAGCATTAGCATGCTATTGAGGTAAGCTTAAAGAGGGATCTCTGGCTTTCCATGCTGATGTGGTTCGTTTTCTTCGGTGAGTCAAATATATTCAGCTGCCGGTGCTAAAACTGGTTCCATCATGGAACTTGAACTTGCTCTTGGGGGCACTTACGGAAGCTTCCTTTGAGTCCCTTTCTCGAGTGATACTGAAGGATTCTATGTTGAAAGTGATTTTTCTGGTACCTATCTGCTTGGCGCTTAGAATTTCAGAGCCACAGGCCTTGTCTTGTAGTGAGCTCTTCCTGTCAATTTCCTAAGGAGAAGGTAGTGATTCATCTGGTTCCCTTTTTGCCAAAGGCAGTTTTGCTATTCCACCTTAACCAATCAGTGATGCTACCAGTGTTCTCAGGCTTGGTAGATGATGCAGATTCGCACCAGTTGCACCTATTGGACCATTGCAGGATTTTGTGGCAGTATCTTAAGCATACAGAAGTGTTTCAGAAGTCCAATAGTTTAGTTCTTGTGCTGTACAGTGGTCTGCGCAAGGAAGAGGCAGCTTTGAAAGAGTCTATTGCGCAGTGGATGAAAGAAGCTATTGCCTCTGCATATTTGCTCAAAAGGAGGATTCCAGAGGGTTTGATGGCTCATTCGACAAGGCTCAGGTGTCGTCGTAAGCAGAATACAGTCTGGTTCCTCCGACAGATATCTGTAAGGCAGCAACATGGTCGTTGCTCCATTCGTTTGTGCAGCACTACCACCTGGATATTCTGGCAAAGGGGGATGCCAGGTTCGGTGCCCAAGTGTTGCAGGCCAGGCTCGCTGGTCCCTCCTAAAAGTGAATACTGCTTTGCTATATATGAACTGGATTGGAGGAACAATGAAGAAAGTGAAGTTAGACCTTACTTGCTTACCTCCAGTCCACAACCCATCCTTTGAGTTATGAGCCCAGATGTGGAAGAAATCAGTGTGTGTATGTGCCCATCCTGGCCATTCTTTTTATTTATTTAACAGGTTTTTTATGTCGCTTTATCATTTTAGTTAAAGTGGTTTACACTGTAACTTAAACGTGGCAATGTACATTAAACAGGGGCAAGCCAACTAGTGGTTTTAAAAAATGTACTAAGTGTGGCGGTACCATTTCCGTCACTGACACCCATGATTGGTGTCTGAAATGTTTAGGACCTGAACATTATCCAACCGGATGTCTCTCCTGTATGGGGATGACTAAAAGAGGAAGACAGAACCGGGCTGTAAAGCTCGGTACCCTCTTTTCTTCAGATGCCAGATCCATTGCATCAACACCGTCAAGGGCCTCTTCTTCCTCCAGTGGATCTCAGGTAACTAAACATAAAAGCCGGTCCTCAAAGTGTAGCTCTCCTGCTAAGCATCGAGCGTCCATTGGCGTTGCCCTTGAGGGAACCACACCAGCAAAACAGCCCTAGCGGGAGGCTTTGGCTTCCAAAGCATCGATGGGGCTTCAGGATGTTCTTGAGGCCTCAACCTCGCAAGAACTACCTGTGCCATGCTCAGGGGTTCCGGCCGTCCTTACAGGTACCGACATCCAAGCATCGGCAGCGTCGATAGACCAGAGGTTCCTCATTATCAAGTGCAGCATTGCAGCTCTTCTTTCAGCTGCGGTACCGGTGGGCCCACGGGTACCGACATCGACACCGATGCCAGTGCCGACACCGACGACACCGGTACCGACGGTACCGGCCCCAGTGGGAACTCTTCCCATGCCATCTCTGGCGGGAACTGACAAAGCGGTACTGGGTCAGCTTGGTACCGATGTCGATCGGTACCGAGATCGTGCTTTGCAGGAGCATCGGGGTCAGGAATACTTCAATTCCTCCGATTCCGAAGACTCTGACAATTCTGCTGGCACTAGAGAGCTTCTCCTAGAAGATCCCTCTTCTTCCCAATGCAGAATGTCACCTCCAGAGGACATGTCATTTCAGGATTTCATCCGTGATATGGCCAAAGGTCTTTCAATCACAGTAGCTCCTGAGGAGGAATCCAGAGCAAAGGAATTGGAAATTCTCCAATATCCTAAAGCTCCTAAGGAGGCAGCCACTCCGCCTATCCATGAAATTCTGCATAATTTGATGCTCAGAATGTGGAAGACACCTCTGACTACCTCTCCTCACTCTAGGAGACTGGATACTATGTATCGAGTTCCGCCATGTCCTGGATTTCAGAAGACTCAGCTGCCTCACCATTCAATGGTAGTGGAATCAACCATGCGTAGGATGAAAAGTGCAAAGAGGCATGCATCCAATCCTCCAGGTTGTGAATGCAGGACTCTGGATGCTTTTGGATGCAGAACTTTTCAAGCTTCCATGCTTTCAGCTAGGATCAGTTCATATATCCTATATATGGGAATGTCCCTCAAGGAAGTCACAGGAGACTTGGAACTTATGAGCCCATTTCTCCCAGATGACAAGAGACAAGATTTTCTTGCTCTAGTTAAGCATGCTCAGGATGTCTCCAAGTTTGTTAATCGTGCAGCCTTTGACTGCTTCGAATGCATCAGCAGAACCTCTGCTATTGCCATTGGTGCACGACGGATTGCCTGGCTACAGGCATCAGACTTGGAGACTTGGGTACAGGACAAGTAAGGCAACATTCCTTGCACAGGGGAGAATCTCTTCAGCAAGAACTGGCAGGAAAAGGCTAACGAGTTAGATGCTGACAATTCTACCTTAGATTGTCAGTCTACAGCCACTCCAGCCAAAAGGAAGCCTAATAAAAAACCCTCTTTTAGCCAAAAGAGGAAGTTTTATCCTTCCTATACCCAGCAGAGTCAAACTCCAGGTCAGGTTGCCCAAAAGGGACAAACTAGACGGCGAAAGAAGCCAAAAAGGCCGAGAGCCCAACCAGCTCTCCAGGTTCAGCCCCCTCAAGGGCTTTGACTCCCCCCTAGAGAGCTTTGCCTCCCTGCCTCTGAGGGGTCCCCAACCCCCCAATATTCCGGGCAGGTTATGCCACTTTGTCAACAGATGGCATCAGATAACAGCAGAAGATTGGACTTTGTCCATTGTAGGAGAGGGGTACAAGCTTCATTTTCACAGCATGCCCCCTCCTACAATTCTAAAGCAATTCAATTCACAAACCTCTGCAGACAATCTGCTAGATCACGAAGTCTCCACACTTCTTGCCCAAGGGGCAATAGAAGAAGTACCCATTCTTCAACGGGGTGCAGGGTTCTACTCCCCCTCTTATTCCAAAGAAAACAGGAGGACACAGACCCATTCTAGACCTCAGAGAATTGAACATACATCTGTTTCGAGAGAAGCTCAAAATGATTTCTCTAGGAACTCTTCTGCCATACCTTCAAAGCCAGGATTGACTTTGCTCTCTAGACTTAAAGGATGCATACACTCACATTCTCATCCATCCAGATCACAGGAAATTCTTACGTTTCCTTTTCAGGGGAAAACATTTCCAGTAGAGGGTTCTTCCCTTTGGTCTGACTTCAGCACCAAGAGTATTCACGAAATGCATGGCAGTAGTAGCTGCATTTCTACGAACCCTGGGGATTTTCGTCTTCCCTTACTTAGACGACTGGCTCATTCGAGCCCCTACAGTTGCAGAGGCCAGCACTGCACTGTCCCATACAATGCGCATCCTCCAATACTTGGGACTGGTAATTAACTTCCCAAAATCTCAACTAGTTCCTTCACAATGCCTAGAATTCATAGGAGCCTGTCTAGATACCAGACAGGCAAGGGCTTTCCTTCCACAAGCTCGGTGTCTTCGCATAATGCAACTAGCTTCTCAAGCAACAGGCAGATCCTCCCTCACTGCTCGAGAGCCACTGCAGTTACTGGGACATATGGCATCCACAGTTCATGTAGTCCCATAGGCTCGCCTCCACATGCGAGCAGCTCAGTGGACCCTCTCCACACAGTAGACACAGGCCACGGGTCATTTGTCGGACAAAATAATCTCTCGACGACTAATTTTGTCCCTCCAGTGGTGGCAATCACTAGAAAATCTGACAGTGGGGTCTCCTTTCCATCAACCCCTCTTTCAGGTCACCCTTAACAACACATGCATCACAAGTGGGTTGGGGAGCACACCTGAATCATCTCTCTACCCAGGGAACCTGGACTCCACAGCAGGCTGGTTTACACACAAACCTCCTGGAATTAAGAGCAATCTATTGTCACACCACCCCCCTGGTGGCACCGGGATATGTCAGCAGGGAGAGTGGACACAAAAATATTTTATGGTGGAGTTTAGCTCAAAGACAGGGCCCAGGTTTTTATAGTCCTGGTAGCCTTCTGGGTAACCAAAGCTCCAAAGAATATAACAGTCCGAGTGTAGGGAGAATAAAGGCTTTTATTTCCCGTATTGCAAATAGGTTCAATAGCTCAGAATTTACATCAACACAAAAATGTCCTTGCTTCAGGTTGAAAGAAAAAGAAACATGAACTGAGTTAGACCTGTTAACTTCACAGCAGTACTATAAGAAACACAGATTCAAACCTTCCCCCAGACCACAGCTCTACTCCTCGGCTAAGGGCTCAAAGCTTTCTGCCAGGCAATAGCTGCAATCCATCTCGGGGTCTGAAAGGTCATCCGGGAATTCCACCTGCATTGGTTCACAGTCAGGAATATCTAGTGGCTCGCATTCAGACTTTTTATACAATGTTTATACGATGTCCCAATGCGCTGCATCCAAAGGTAAGCCTTGGTTTTGTACACCTCTAGAGTGAGGACAGTTTCTCTCGCCTACTGCTCTTTTACTAGAGAGTTTCTTGTTTGGCACAGGTTTGTATTTTGTAGCACAAATAGTTCTAGAAGGACAGCATTCCTCTAGGCCCTGCTCCTCCTGCGTCACGGCATTCATAAAATCACAATCAGTAAAATAGTTATTACCTTTCCTTTTGGGTTTATCACGGCCAAGTGAGGGTTGATGCTTGCTCCTGCTGTGGTTTGGCTTCTCTGACACCAAGGTAGGCCTCCAGTTCTCCGGCCGGCCTTCTGCTGGGGTTAAGCCACGCTCGCACCACAGCTTCTTTCTCTCTGGGCCAAGAATGTTACCTTTCAAAGTAACTCTTTCACCTCCTTCTTGGTTACCTCTCGTGGTGTCTTTCAAAGGTTGCTGGCCTCTGCCAGACTCAGGTCCAGGACTCTGTGGCACAGTCCTCCTCCTTCCAGGGTTAGCTTCTTCTTTGTATCTTTCCCACTTGGAAAGCGTATCCTCTCCCCTCTTGGGATATTTGAAGCGGATTCCTTCACCTGGTTCTGCTGAGTCTGCTGGGCCGGTTCCTTCTGTCAGGACTCCTATTCCCTGGTCCTTCTCTCCTTCCAGGAAAGCTCTCCTTTCTCCTTCCAGGGTTAGCTTCCTTCCTGTATCTCCTGTGTCTGGGCTTTTAAAAGGAATTCTTCCCTTTCTGGATTGGGTGCAGGCCGGTATTGCATCATTGGCTCTGGGGTGTGGCTCCTCAGTCCTCCAGAGGTCCCTCTTGCTCCCCCTATATGGCTCCTCGCGATGCTGCAGCCGGTGTCTGCCTCTTTTTTCTAAGTTAAAAGCATTTTCTTCTGTCTGCAGAGGGTCTGCAGTACCACACTATTTAGCTCTTAGAGTATTCTACGCCCAGCTCAGCTACAAGACAGTCCTAGTCCAGACAGACAATCAAGTAGCCATGTTCTATGTGAACAAGCAAGGTGGAACAGGCTCTGTCGTTATGCAACAAAGCTTTACGACTGTGGGCCCTCGCCAGAGAGCATCAAATTCACCTTCTAGTGGTATATCTTCCAGGCATTCAAAACCTTTGGGCAGACAAACTCAGTCGAGTACTGCTGCCTCACGAGTGGTCCTTCCACCTAGACCAGGTGGCAAAGATATTTCATCTCTGGGGCACTCCAGACATAGACCTCTTTGCAAGTCCACTGAATGCCAAACTTCCCCAGTTCTGTTCCAGGATTCCGGCGTACAACTGTCAGGCAAGGCATGCCTTCCTCCTTCATTGGGGTCAGGACTTCCTTTATGCCTTCCCACCCATTCACCTCATCCCCAAAACACTCTTCAAGCTTCAGAGAGACAGGGGTTGTATGATTCTTATAGCACCACGATGGCCATGCCAAACGTGGTATTCCCTGCTTCTACATCTCTCTCAAGCGGCACCTCTGGAGTTAGGGCATGCTCCAGATCTCCTTTCCCAAGAGAACGGGATGCTATGGCACCCAAATCCCCAGTCCCTGCACCTCACGACCTGGTTACTGAAGGCTTAGATCTCCAAGATTTCAACCTGTCCCAACAGGTAAAAGATATCCTTCAGGCTTCTAGGAAACTTTCCACAAGAAGATCTTATGCCTTGAAGTGGAAACGTTTTACTATATGGTGCTCCAAGAAGGGATTAAACCCCCTGGTTATACCCTTAGAAGCGATACTAGAGTATCTCCTTCACTTATCGAATTCAGGTCTAAAGACCAATTCGGTAAGAGTCCATCTTAGTGCAATTGCAGCTTCTTATAAGCCTCTAAATGGACAGCCAATTTCCTCTCATCCGCTCATATCAAGATTTATGAGAGGCCTTTTATTAACGAAACCTCCCATCAAGCCATCACCGGAGGCATGGGATCTAAATCTAGTTCTCGGGCAGCTCATGAAGCCACCTTTTGAAACATTGGCCACTACAGCCCTTACGTTTTTGACCTGGAAGGTCATCTTCCTAATTGCAATCACCTCTGCCCATCGCATTAGTGAATTGCAAGCTTTAGTGGCTGATGCTCCTTATACTAGGTTTCATCATGATAAGGTTGTTCTTCGAACTCACCCACACTTTATGCCAAAGGTGGTTTTGCCTTTTCATTTAAATCAATCAATTTATCTTCCTGTATTTTTTCTGAGGCCTCACGCCTCTAATGCAGAAAGAAACCTTCATACTTTGGATTGTAAAAGGGCCTTAGCCTTTTACATACAAAGAACACAGCGACAAAGTTCTCACAACTTTTTATAGCTTTTGACCCTAGTCATTTGGGACTTCCAATCTCAAAAAGAACTTTATCTAAATGGATTGCCCAATGCATATCCTTTGCTTATGAGAGTAGTAAGGGTCTTCCTCTTCAGGACCATGTCACAGCTCATAACGTGAGAGCCATGGCAGCTTCTATGGCTAATCTCCACTCTGTGTCTATCGATGACGTTTGTCGAGCAGCCACATGGGTTTCGGTACACACCTTCACAGTCCACTACTGCCTGGATAAAGCCTCCCGTCGGGATGCCACCTTTGGCCAAGCTGTTCTTCAAAATCTCTTTCAAACCTAAACCATCTCCTACCTACCAACCCTTGTGGGATGCCAGAGATCCATGGGAGGAGGGATGCCCACCTTCTAGGGTGGCACCTTCCTGGGGCTATTTCCCTGGCATCTTCTGCTAGGGAGTCCCCATATGTGAGGACTACATTCCTGCTTGTTCCTGAAGATAGCGTAGTTACTTACCTGTAACAGGTGATCTCCGGGACAGCAGGAATTTAGTCCTCACAACCCACCCACCTCCCCTAGGAGTTGTCTGTCTCTCTCTTTTGTCTCTTTCCTCTCTCCCTTTATCCTTTCACTCAGCTACAAACTTAACTGAAGAGGGACAGTTGGAAAGGTGGGAAGGCAGCACGCATGTGCTGAGGGATGTTCCCAAAAGCGTTCTTATTGGACGCTGGGGAGCATTCCCGTGCAGGCTCCGTCGGTACCGGTGATACCCATATGTGAGGACTAAATTCCTGCTGTTCCCGGAGATCACCTGTTACAGGTGAGTGACTACGCTTTCCATCTTAATAAGATATATATGATTGTCTCTAGAAAATATGAAAATTGTTTTAGTTCTAATATTGGTGTTTAAAATCTACAGTGTAATCTATTTTTAAGCATTGTTTTGGTTTTATATTAGTATGGAAATTGTAGGTACACACCTGGTTGAATTGTATGTTTCAATAAATTCCCAAGTGAACAGAAGTTGACTCAACATCTACCTGGTACAAAGCAAGGGTTTCTTTTTACACTTTTTATTGCACAGTTACTATTTACAATTTTTCAGATTAAAAAGTAGAAAATAGCGAATATGGCAGTTGCAAAATTTGGACACACTTCCAATCAGTACTTTATAATATCTTTAACAGAAATAATAGCTTTTAGATATATCCTGTAGCCAGCAAATCTGGCCAGTTTTGGAGCAGTTGTATCACATTTTTCTTGATCTTCAGATCTTGTTCATTTCTTAAGTGTCTGACAGTTGAAATTGCTAGTTGGAAGCATTTAGAGGTGTTTTTTGTTTGTTTTTTATAGCCTTCCCTTGTTTTTCTAACAGTGAATTATTTTTATTTTCAGAGACTCAGGCTGCAAATTAGAGTAGCCCATGGTCTGTTTGAAAGTAGACAGAACAGGCATCACAACCTGAGAAGTTAGAAAGGTTAGAGTATTTTTTAATTGTGAAATTATCACCTGACTAATAGAAGGCCTAATGAGTCAAAGCTGACTTAGCATTCTAAAGAAAATTTTATTTATTTAGCGATGTTTATCTACCGCTTTTCACCTGGTCAAAGCGGTGTACAGTTAGGTACCTTTATATATTTCCCTTGTCCCCGAAGGGCTCACAATCTGTTTTTGTACCTGAGGCAACGGAGGGTTAAGTGGCTTGCCCAAGTCCACGAGGAGCAGCTGTGGGACTAGAAACCCCAGTCCCTCCAGCCCAAGGTTGCTGCCCTCCAGTGGCATTCGAACCCCCGGCCCTCCAGCCAGAGGCAACTTGCCCCAACCACTTGGATAGGTCTCCAAACATTTGCACTTACTATATTCACTTTATTTTAAAGCTGTCAAAATCAGTAAATAGTAACTTGTATTAAAAATTGCAGAAAAACATTGGATTTAACTCTGCTATGTAGAGTTGTGCCTCTTAAATTCATTGAAACATAGTTTGCCCAGGAGTGCCTAAACCTAAATCTTTGCATACATCTCTGATTCATGATGACTTTTCACTAGTGGAAGTATTTAATGATCTTGGGCTCCTTTGTAAAATCATGTGTAAAGTTTTTTAAAAATTAAAGAAAGCATTCACTTATGACTGTTATGTTACTGCATGATTTCAATCCATATCGCCTATCACCCTGGTCAGAAAAATGGCAATGAATGTCAGATATTGCTGCGCATGTATAAAGAATGAATGATTTGACATGTGCATTAGTCACCATTTTACTACATCTCTTGTTTAAATCACAATGAAGCATGCTTTTAGAGCTCATAAAACTGAGATCTTTGAGAATTGTTCATAGGGTATAGCACGAGGTCATATTTGCTTAAGTTATAATTTTCTGTGTGTACCAACACTGATTTTGCAGGTCAGTCAACCCATGCAATGGAAATGTTGAGTTCTTGTGCCATATCCTTCTGTAAATCAGCCAAAGCAGAGTATGCGGTAGCTAAATCAATTCTTACATTGACTAAATGGATTCAAGCTGAATGGAAAGAAATTTCTGGGCAACTTAAGCAAGTTTACAGGGTACGGCTGCAACAGAACATTACTGGTCTTTCTACTCTGTCTAAAAACATACGTGCTTTGATTGATCTGTCTCCTGTAAGCACCATAGAGGATGAGTATCCCCGGATTGAGAGTGAATCTACAGGTATGCTTTGCTTACAGTTCTATTTTACTTCTTGTCAAGTAAATTTTCTTAACATCTGCAAAGTTTTGCTTGGTTTCTGTAGAAGCAGGTTATGGCTTGAAAGCAGAGTATAAGAAAGCCTAGGTCCATGAAGGTTGGTTGTTATAATTTCAAAACTTTATTAAAAATGAGGCTGTTCTTTTGGAAAGTCGTGCATTTTCCTCCTAGTAAAATTGCTGTTAAACAGCATGGAACTGAATGGGCAATAATGAAAAGAGACAAAATGACAAACTTTCAAAGGGAAACACCAGTTTTACATTTCACTTACTGTTTTCCTTTCTCTTTAGTGGAAGCATTCTAACATTAATTATGTATACTGGAAATAGTTTATTGCAGAATAAAATTTAGGCTTTCATTTAGGGTTTTCCTGAAGTGGATCTTAATGAGTTTTTCCCATAAAATTCTCAAACCTTTTTTCTTTCTTATGAAATGGTGAGAATGGGTGCTATTTCAGTTGAAGAGATTTGTTTCAGGAGTATTCCCCTTGGCTAATTGACTCTTCCTTATCTCTCCGGGCCAGTCCAGGGTACGTTAGGGTTGCCAATCCCCTTCAGCAGTTGAGGACTGAAAAACTCCAAGCTTTGCTTACAGGTTAAGCCACTCCCCCTGATGACAGCTCCCCAGTCTTTCAGTCCTCAGCAGCTGAATTGGACGCATAGCTGACTACCTCCCTGGTTAAAGGCAGTAGTTTTTGTTTTCATTGAAATTTGTAGTAGATTGGCTCTAGCAGGGCTGTTTATCTACTCTACTTTCCAGTTGCTCTGAGAGTCTTTAAAAAAAAAAAAAAAAAAAAGTCAGACCGATAGGTGGACGTCCCGGGGCTGCCGCGTTCAAACCGGCAGTAGAAAGCAGGGCCTGTTTTCTAAGGGATTGGTGTCTACCTTACCGGAGGATTGGTGCTGGGGAGCCCCAGTTGACCATCTCTCTCTCTCGGTCCAGCGTGCTTTCGGATCCCGCTAGCAGCGGGTGGCCCGGAACGCGCGCGTCAGCGGCTCCTGTCAGGTGAGTGCCTGGCTTTCTTCCCGCGGCTCAGCCGCAGCGTCGCTGTGTGTGTCGGCACGCCGCCTGTGTTCAGTGTTCAGCAGCAGGCAGCGCGTTGTTGTTTTTCGGCGGCTCAGAGCCGTTTTTTCTTGTGTTTTTTTTCTTGTGTTTTTTTCTTGTGTTTTTCTTTGTGTTGGCTGTGCCTTAATTCGGCCCGGTTTTAGCGGGAAGATGGAGAGTAAGACGTCTGGGGACTCAGACAAGGCTCTTCTCTCCTCGGAAAAGGCGGGAACGGCGGCCATTTTGGAAGAGCAGCCTGTTTCTCCCACGGGGCACCATAAGCAGGGGAAGAGAAAAATCAAGGCGCATAGAGATTCGGCGACTGCGATTAAGACTCCGCAGACCCTGCCGAGTGCTCAGGAGTCTTTTTCAGCTTTATTTTCCCCCGAATTTATTTTGCAAATGTCCACCTGGTGTAAAACCAACAATATGCAAATTAATTTTAGCAAGACAGAGGCATTATTTGTATCTCGTAACCAAAATTTTGCACATCCACCTGTCATCAAGATAGATAATTCAATTATTCCTATTAAATCAGAAGTGAAATATCTTGGAGTTACTCTAGACAAGGAATTAAATCTCAGATCACACATAAACAAGACGATTAGAAGCGCTTATTATAGAATGAAAATCATCAGAAGACTAAGGCCGCTTCTGGAAACTGTTCACTTCCGCAATGTTTGTCATGCTCTAATTACACCATTACTTGACTTCTGCAATCCAATATATCTGGGTCTAGCTAAGCAGTCACTGAAGCCTTTACAGTTAGCGCAAAACACCGCTGCTCGTATAATTTTTGGTCTATCAAGTAAAGAGCATATAACTCCTATCTTAAAGGAGCTTCATTGGTTACCAATATCATCTCGTATTAAATACAAAACAGTAATTTATATTTTCAAGATAAAGCAACAATGTTCTGCAAAAAGTCTGACGTATCTTATCCGGTCAGATATTAGCAACAGACCTAGGAGAAGTGTATCTGAAAATAGAATCAGCTCCTCAAATGACATCAGAAAAACACGCAAGGAGACCTCTGAGAGAGCTTTCTCGTTTGCTGCGACTTCCATCTGGAACTCCCTACCTAATGATCTGAGAGCAGCTCAGGACATCAAAGACTTTAGAAAACAACTGAAAACAGTTTTGTTTACGGAGCACTACGGTCATGCAATCAACTAATTAATTTTTAAGAAAGCAATTATTTATATATACATTGTACAATAGCTCACTTTATAGTATAGCTCACAATATATATAGTGCACCTTTTCCAAAAACATTTAATCATATATTTACAAACTATGTATATATTATCACAGATTTTTTCACTATTACTAATTTTCTCTTTTGTTAAACCGCTTTGATTGTATGATAAGGCGGTATAAAAATCCAATTAAATAAATAAAATAAAATAAGGCTTTCCTTTTAAAAACCTCTCAAGCCAGCGCTGCTGTTGCCGGTTCTGAGGTAATAGAGGCTCCTCTCTCCACAGGGACTGTGGTAGACCCGGGGGAAGGTTCTTCCCAGTCCCTGTTGAAAACAGAGTAGAGTTTATTTGCTGCAGGGGAGCAGAGCGGGCAGCCGCACGACTTAGAGGACGGAGAAGTTCTCTCGGAAGCCTGCTTAGACCCTTGGCTGATGGAGCTGGAGGAGGGTGAGTTAGCGCCTGGTGAAGATCCTAATCTTTTTCGGGTTTTTCGCAAAGAGGAGCTGGGAGCGCTTATTGCACAGTCTTTGGCGGCTCTTAACATTTCTATGCCCACAGTATCTCAGGAGCCCCTGGAAGATCCGTTGTTACAGGGCTTTAAGACGGAACAACGCTGTTTCCCAGTTCATCGGGTCATTAAGCAAATGTTTGACTCTGAGTGGGAGTGCCCAGAGGCTACGCTTCGGGGTAGTCGGGCCTTAGGTCGTCTGTACCCGCTTCCTCAGGAGGACAGGGAATTGCTGAAAATGCCTAAGGTGGATGCCTTAGTGTCTGCGGTGACAAAAAAGACCACCATCCCTGTGGAGGGCGGGACGGCCCTTAAAGATCTGCAGGACCGGAAACTTGAGGTGCTCCTGAAACAAGCCTTCGAAGCCACTGCTCTTTCGCTACAGGCTTCTATTTGTGGAGCGTATGTCTCCAGAGCTTCCATACGTTGGCTACAGGGCGAGGTCCCGACTGATTCAGGGGTGAGTCCTCCCGCAGAGGAGGCTAAATTGGAGTCCGCGGCGGCTTATTTGGCGGATGCCTTCTATGATTTGGTTAGAATTGCCGCTAAGTCTATGGCCTCGCTGGTAGCAGCCAGGCGGTTCCTTTGGTTGTGGAACTGGGCGGCTGACGCCTCGTCTAAATCGCGCCTAAGTAAGCTTCCCTATAAGGGTTAAGCTTCTGTTTGGAGAGGCCTTAGAGAAGATTGTCAAGGATCTCGGTGACTCCAAAGGGGGTCGGTTACCGGAAGATCGGCCAAAAGCTTCTAAAGTGGGCGTAGCTCAGCGGGGATCCGGTAGGGATTCTCGGAGATTTCCGGGGGGCTCGGTTTGCTCCCTATCCTCGGGGCCGTTTCGCATCTCGTGGTCCGTCCTTTCGCAGTGCCAGAGGTTTTGGTAGAGGCTATTTTGCGGCCCAGCAGTCCTCTGCAAAAAAGCCACAATGAAGGTCGGCTGGTCCAGACGGAAATCCCGGTAGGCGGTCGCTTGCAGGGTTTTCTTTCCGCCTGGACCGCGATAACGACAGACCAGTGGGTTCTGGACATTGTTCGAGATGGCTACGCGCTGGAGTTCGCTTGCCCATTACCAGAAGCCTTCATAATGTCCCTTGTGATCTGGGTCCCAGGACACAGGCCATTGCCGAGACGTTAGAGCGCTTGTTGTTCCTTCGGGCCGTAGTTCCCGTTCCTCCCGCCCAGTGCGGATTAGGTCGATACTCGATTTATTTCGTAGTCCCCAAGAAAGAGGGCTCCTTTCGGCCAATTCTCGACCTCAAGCATGTAAATCGTGCCTTGCGGGTGCCCCATTTTCGGATGGAGACGCTGCGCTCCGTCATTTGGGCGGTGTGCCCCGGGGAGTTTCTCTTGGCAATAGATCTCACGGAAGCTTATTTGCACATTCCGATTCGAGAGGCGCATCGGCAGGTTTTGCGCTTTGCGGTTCCCATGGGTCATTTCCAGTTCCGGGCCTTACCCTTTGGTCTGGCGACGGCGCCGCGCGCTTTCACAAAGGTCATGGTGGTGGTAGCAGCGGCTCTGCGGAAAGAGGGGATCAGAGTGCATCCCTACCTGGACGACTGGCTGATCCGAGCGGATTCGTTGCCGGACTCCATCGCGGCAACTGCTCAGGTAGTCCAGCTCTTGGAGCAGCTCGGTTGGGTTATCAACCAAGCGAAGAGCCAGTTGTCTCTGGTGCAACAGTTGACTTACCTAGGGGCCCTTTTCGACACAGAACGGGGATCGGTCTTCTTGCCCGAAAGCCAGATAGTCAAATTGGTAGGACAGATTCATGCGTTCTTCCGGCTCCAGGCGGCGGCCCTAGACCTAGTGCCCTGGGCAAGAGCGCATATGAGACCGCTTCAGCACGCGTTGCTCTCCAGGTGGTCTCTGCAACATCATCCTCTTTCGCAGCGGTTGCTCTGTCCGGAGGAGGTGCGCCAAAGTCTGCTTTGGTGGCTGGACGTACAACATCTGCGAGCGGGGGTTCCCTTGCGGGAGCCGTACTGGGTACTGGTGACCACGGACGCCAGTCTCTCCGGCTGGGGAGCGCACTGTCAGTCTCAAGTGGCGCAAGGAGTTTGGTCTCTGGACGAGAGCTGTTGGTCGATCAATCGGTTGGAGCTCCGAGCGGTGCGTCTTGCACTGCTGCATTTCCGGAACTTGCTCGAGGGGACGGCGGTTCGAGTGTTCTCCGACAATGTGACGACGGTTTCTTATATCAATCGCCAAGGCGGCACGAGCAGTGTGCCCTTGTTGGAGGAGAGTCAGGAGTTGATGCTATGGGCGGAAACTCATCTGGTAGCCTTGTCAGCGGCGCACGTGGCAGGCAAGGACAATGTTCAGGCCAATTACCTCAGCCGCCACGTTCTCGATCCCGGGGAGTGGGAACTGAACGCTGCGGTGTTTCACGACATCACGGTGCGCTGGGGCCAACCGGTAATGGATCTGATGGCGACTTGCGGCAATGCAAAGGCGTCGCAGTTTTTCAGCAGACGCAGGGGGAGCACATGTCGGAGGGCTTGGATGCCTTGGTGCAACCTTGGCCGTCGGACGCCCTTCTCTATGTGTTCCCTCCATGGCCAATGCTCGGTCGGGTCATCCAGCGTATCTCGGGTCACGGGGGACCGGTGATTCTCATTGCTCCGGATTGGCCTGTTGAAAAAGTATCTAGCGGTTACGGAACCTTTTCGTAAATCGGATCGCTTATTTGTCTTATTTGCAGGGCCGCTCAAGGGTAACGCGGCGTCAAAGGCTTCAATTGCCAGATGGATGAAGCAGACCATATCAGCGGCTTATGTAGCTGCCGGACGGTCACCGCCCGTAGGGCTCAAAGCGCACTCTACTCATGCTCAGGCTGCGTCTTGGGCAGAGTACGCCTTAGTTCCACCAGTGGATATCTGTCGAGCGGCAACTTGGTCTTCCCTGCATATGTTTACGAAGCACTATCGGTTGGACGTGCTCGCAAGGCAGGATGCCAATGTGGGGGCTTCGGCGATAGTCGCTGGGCTTGCGGGTCCCTCCCGACTTTAGGTACTGCTTTGGTACTGCCCTAACGTACCCTGGACTGGCCCGGAGAGACGATAAGGAGAAATTAGGTCTTACCTGCTAATTTTCTTTCCTTGAGCTCTCTCCGGGCCAGTCCAGGGCCCACCCGGTATTCGCCTGCGTATATCTTGTGTTTTCTTCCGGGAGTTCCTTTTCTCTGGGAGGTCAGAAGTAATGCCAGCATAGTATTTCTCTCAGAGGTCATGGTTTTCTTTTAGGGGCTCCCGCCTGTTCCTTGGAACTTCTTTCTTCTACTGTTTCTTGTAAATATTAAAAAAAAAAAAAAAAAAAAAAGGTTCGACACAATTGACATTGCTGCACCTCAGGGTGCATGACTGGTTGGAGCAGGGCTGTCTTTTTATGAGACACGTCCGTCACTGGGAAGTATAGCAGATATTCAGTGTTCTGTTCTTCTTTCGTTTATCTACTGCTAGTTGGGCTGCTTTGTCAGAGGAAGTCTGGGGAGCTGTCATCAGGGGGAGTGGCTTAACCTGTAAGCAAAGCTTGGAGTTTTTCAGTCCTCAGCTGCTGAAGGGGATTGGCAACCCTAACGTACCCTGGACTGGCCCGGAGAGAGCTCAAGGAAAGACAATTAGCAGGTAAGACCTAATTTCTCCTTTTGGCTTTGTGGGATGCCAGTGATGAAACTGATATCAGCAGACATTTCCAAGGTTTCCAGGTTTGTTTGGCCATAGAAAGGAATCTGTGGCTAAGGGCCTCAATGCAAAGGTGATCTCAGCATGCAGTGCTCTTTGTTGCTTCTTCATGGCTGTTGCTAGGCAGTGTGGTTCAGAGAATAGTCTTCCTCAGGGTTTGTTAGAGTTGCTGGCACCAAACTGGCCTCAAAGACCTTGGCATGCAGATTTGATCCAGCTGGCAGTGGTGATCTGTTGACCTGTATCCGTTTGGCACCTTTCTATCTGATTTCCTGGCCTTTTTTTGCAGTCTGGCCTGGAGAAAGGCTGTGCATTTGATGTCCTTGAAGAGTTGGGTAGCAGCATTGTCCTGTTTCTAGGTAACGTGTTCAGGGTCAGTTACTGGCTATTCATCAGGTAGTGCCTCGATTTGTGGGGCATTAAGCCTTTGCACCTTCTGTGTCAATCAGTGGTACCCTCATGGCATTTTGTTTGTGGTTGTCTGTTTTGATCTCAGTATCCTTTGACTCTCTCCAAGAAGTTATTTTGAAATATTTCACCTTAGATGGTCTTTCCTGGTTGCCTTTTGCTCTTCTGGGAGAATTTTAGAATTGCAGGTGCTGTGGAGCCAAGAGCCTTTCTGATGCTATTGCCAGAAAAGATGGCATTAGGCTGGTTCCATACGTCCTAAGTTGGAGTCCAAGTATCTTGTAGTCAAGCAATTGCCCTTTCAGGGTTTCGTGCTCCCCAAGGTGAGCCACAGGCCCATGTTTTGCTCCTGAAGTTGTTTTATGATGATATATTTGAATATCATTTTGTATTATTTTTTTTACTGTGTAATCTGCTGAGTACACAATATGCTGGACTAGTGGAATATAAGTATGTGAAAAAAATAGAAAACTGTCTGTTCCTACACATTTAAATACCTATACAAATAGACAAAGATGTGATGTTTTTTTTTGTTTTTTATTTTCTTGGTGGCTGGATCCAGTTGGAGTGCGGTAGTGTGTCTGCTCTTTTTATTTTATTTATTTAATACTCTTATATACTGCGCTATTCGACATCAGTGCGGTTTACATGGAACATCAAAGAAGTTTTACGGAGGGGGTTACACCGTAAATTACAGATAACAGGGAGATTAACTTGGATAACATGTTAACTATATACACAAAAGGCGTAAGGCGGATACCCTATGTACATCACATTGTGGAATGATTACCGGGTGGCTAAGGATCTGTGTTGCGTGCGGGGGCACTTTGGCGTACCTACTTCAGGGTAGTACTTGAGGAAGAGGTGATGCTTCAAGGCCTTCCTGAATTTAGTTCTCTGTGATTGCTCGTATGCTGGGTGGCAGGGCATTCCAACTTCTAGGTGCACAAAGACTGAAAGCTCTGTTTGCGGTTGATTGTGTACAGCGGGTTATTGTTTTGGGAATTACTATAGTATTTATTGCTGTGTGTTGTCTGGCTCTGGTAGGGGGAGTCATGAGAGTAAGGCTTGCAAGTGATGAGGGGGAGAGTCCGTTGATGTCCTTGAATGTTAGTAGTAAGATCTTGAAGGTGATCCTACCGTGAATTGGGAGCCAGTGGAGACTTTTGAGGATTGGTGTTATATGGTCACGTCTTGAAGCCCCATATAGAACTCTGGCTGCAGAGTTCATGGCGAGTTAGGGTGGATTGAGGTAGCCCTTGCAGTATCGCGTTTGCATAGTCGAGATGTGGAATAGTTAACGCCTGAAAGATCGTTCTGAAATCATCCGGTTGCAGCAGGTGGCACAAATGTCTGAGTGTTTTGATTTTTAGATAAGTTGATTTGACCATGTTGCCAATATGAGTCTTCATGTCCAGTTTTTGGTCCAGTGTTACACCCAGGTAACGGATTGTTGACTTGGTTTGAAGTTCTACATCTCCGACTTTTAGCGGAGATTCTGATTTCGGAGCCAGTTTTCCACTGCAATGAAACAGTTCGTTATTGATGAGAAATCAATCTGGTCAGCCTTGAAAGGTGTGTATAGTAGTACGTCGTCAGCGTATATCATGCAATCAATGTTGAATGATCGAATGAGATCGCAAATGGACTGCATGTAAATGTTAAATAGTAGGGCTGATAGGGAGGATCCCTGCGGAACGCCTTGTTTCTGGTGGAACGGTTCAGATGTTGAGGTCTCTGTTCGCACATGCTGCAATCTATCAGATAAGCATGATTTACAGCATATTAGAGCTAGATCGCAGATACCTTTCTCTTCTAGCCGTCTCAGGAGTGTCTTGTGGCACACTGAGTCGAAGGCTGTGGTTATATCCAAAAATATAAGAGCCACACCGTGATGAATGTTGTCTATTGTGTTGAGAATGTTGTTGAAGAGGTAGGTGAGTAGTGTCTCCACACCATGGGCCATTCTGAAGCCATGTTGACAGTGGTCCAGAGGTGCGGTATCACTGATGTGTTGTTGTATCTGGCATTGGACCTCTTTTTCTATTATCTTGGCCAGGAGTGGAATGCTGGCAATTGGTCTGTATGACTCCACTTTCAGAGGGTCGAGTTTACTGTTTTTCAACAGGGGTCTGATGGATGTTTGTTTGAGATTTAAGGGAAAGACTCCTGAGCTGAATGATATGTCAGAGTCTGGCTATGAATGGGCTAAACTCAGTTTTTAGTTCCTTTATCTAAAAGGCGGGGCAAGGATCAGACTGCGCCGTAGAGGTGTTGATTGTGGAGATGGTATCAGCAATTTGTTTAAGTGATGGGGTGGAGAAGGTTGTTAGTTTCCTTGCATTGCTTTGCACTTTGTTGGAGGCGGATGCTTCGAGCTTGCTGGTTTGGCATAGCTTTGATTGAAGGAAGTCCGCGTAGTCTTGTGTGTGGATCTCAGTTTTTTGCACCGGTCCTGGTTCGCTCGTGAGGTTCTGATCGTCGTAGAGTGTCTGTGTGTGCTTGTCTTATTTTCTCAGTTATTGCCTTACGGTGAGATGCTAGTTGGAGGTTATAGGCTTCTTGGTCTTCTGTGGATCGTGAGCATCTCCATCGCCTTTCAAGTTTTCTGAGCTTGAGGAGGGAGTCTCGTAGTTCTTTTGAGTACCAGGGCGCGACAGCTCTTTTCCTTGGGGCTTTGTTGTGCACCGTGCGTAGTGCAATGGAGCTAAGGCTATCATTCCAGCTGGAGACTAGTTTCTCAAGGTTAGTTGATGTCGTGTTGAGGAGTGGCTGTGTATGATTCATAATGGTTTCCCTGTTGAAAGGATGGAAACTACGTGGGGGTTTTCTTGTGGCATTTGTCTTGTTATCAGGGGGCTTCCTGGGCTGGGTTTCCATGGGGATTAGGAACATGATTAACTTATGGTCCGACCAAGGAACTTCAATGTAGGTTGGCGAGGAGTAGGGGGCTGAGTTGTGTACGGTTAGAGGAGCGAAGATTAAGTCCAGTGTGTTCCCTTTTGTGTGGGTTGGTTCGTTGATTAACTGCTGATATCCTAGGTCCGTCAGTGCATCAAGGAATGCTTTTTTTTGTTGTCATTAGCAGTAATGTCTTGTAATGTTTAGTGCTTTTTAATATAATTTAGTGCCTAAAGTACAAGGTAGCATTATATGCTTTTTAAGTATGCATGAATTCCTAAGGCTCTAAATACATGAGACTTTTGGATCACATCTCAGCAAGACTGTACTGACCATAGGTCTCATCTGGCTCAGAGTTGCCTGACACCATTTTCCACAGAGATGTCCCCTCTAAACCATCTACCCCTTGAGAGCGCTGGCGACCTCTGCCTGAAGACCTCACGTTCCTCAACTTTGTCCAGGGGATGTTGAAGGCCCTGGCCTTCATGCAGAACCGGAAGGTGAGCATCGTGCCGAGGACTTAAAGATCATCCAGTATGAGGCCCCTCCAAAGGAGGCATGATGGTGCAGATTCCCCCCATCCTGTAGTACTTGCTATTCAGGATGTGGGAGAGCTCGGTGAAGGTGCCAATAGTGAACTGGCGACTCGATTCCCAGTATTGAGTTGGCAAGAGCCCCAACTTTCAGAGGACACGGTTGCCTCACAACTCCATGGTGGTGGAGTCAGCCATGCATTGAATAACGAGTCAGAAGATGCACTTCTCTGTGCACCCTGGTAGGGAGGCCAGCACCATGATTTGGCAGAAAGTGCTACCAGAGCTTGATGCTTGCGGCCCGCATCCAGGCTTACCCAGCTGTATATGGGCATGTACCTGAGGGACCTGGCGAAGGAGCTTACTGGGTTCTCAGCTGGGCTGGCAGGTGAATCTCTTGAGCGCTTCTGTACCCTCGTCTCCTTGGTCAAGGAATGCTCCAAATTCCAGAGTAAAGTGACTTTTGATGGCTTTGAGTCCCTGGCTCATGTAACTGTGGTGGGCATCAGTGCCCGCCGCTTGGCTTGGCTACAGTCCTCGGAGCAATGGGTGCAGGACAAACTGGCCGATGTCACCTGCCAAGGATAGAACCTCTTTGGAAAACCCATGACAGACAAGGCAGCTGAGTTGGAATCAGAGTTCATGACCAGAACTAGGCTGTCTCGGAAGATGGCTGACCCTTCCCGTTGGAAGGCTTCAAGACAAAAAGACCTTCCACCCGAAGGGTGAAAAAGGCTTACGGAAAATACCCCCAATTTCTGGCCTATCAGGCTTCCCAACAGGCTCAGCAGACCAAGAGCCAGGGCATGGAACCCCGTAAGCAGAAAGGTCACAAAGAGCGCCCCAGCCACAGCCTGGGGAGGGGGAGCTTTTGACTCCTTGGGCATAGCCCTTCTTCCCCCCAGAGGGCCTTGGCCCAAGGCACACAGGAGAACGTCTGGTCTACTTTGTTCACCTCTGGCTGGGCATCACTACTGATGCCTGTGTGCTGCAGGTGGTGCGGGACGGATACCTTCTGCACTTTAAGTAGATGCCTCCTCCCTTCTTTCCAGGGGAGCTTCCAATGACCTCCCTGCACAGAGAGCTCCTACAGAAGGAACTAGAGTCCCCTACTCTAGGATCGGGCAGTGGAGCCAGTACCTCAGCCCCTCTGGGGCACGGAGTTGTACTCCCAGTACTTCCTTGTCCCAAAAAAGACAGGTGGTTTTTGGCCTATCCTGGATCTGTGTGACCTAAACCGCATTCTAATCCAGGAGAAGTTCAAGATGCTATCCCTTGGAACATTGCTGCCCTACATCCTGCGGGGAGATTGGCTGTGCTCTTTGGATCTCAAAGATGCTTATTCCTACATCCTGATCCATTCCCGGCACAGTTGGTACCTCTGCTTAGTCATCGGAGGCTGCCACTCCCAGTACAGGGTGCTCCCGTTTGGGCTCTCTTTGGCACCCACGGTGTTCACAAAGTGCCTGGTGGCAGTCGCCGCTCACCTCCACTTACTTGGGAGTCTTTGTCTTCCCTTATCTGGATGACTGGCTTCTGAAAGCCAGCTCGCCAGAGGAGGTACATCATGTGGCCCACCGCACCATAAGCCTTTCTAACAAAAAAGTTTGTTGCCCTTAAAATATCCCTTTCAGTTTAGCCCACTGTTTTTTTACATCCCTAGCTGTTCCCATCCTGTTAACGACTCCTTGAGGAATTATCCCATCTTGACAAAGTTAGTTTTCCTAAAGTCTAAGACCCTTGCTTTTGAATGGATTTTATCAGCTCTAGTCCTAATACTGAACCTCACCATCTGGTGATCACTAGACACGAGATGATCTCCCACTATAACATAAGTGCTTTCCCTATTGGTAAGCACTAAGTCCAGTATGGCCCCTTCATGTGTGGGTTCTGTTAACAGTTGCCTGAATAGTTCTCCCTGTAGAGAATCCAGGATCCCCCTTATTTCTAGATGACACTGCAGCAAGGATGTGGCAATCAGCATCTGGCATATTGAAATCACTTATCAGTAACACTTCTCCTTTCATAGCAATACTGCATAAATCTCCATCCACTTCTCCCTGTGAGGGGGGGATCTGTATATCACTCCAATGCAAATTGATTTCCCTTTCCCTCTTTCTATTTTAATCCACAGTGCCGCCTCCTCTCCCTTTTCCCTGTAATTCTATAGCTTTAATATTATTTTTTACATATAGTGCTGCTACTCCTCCCTTTCTTCCTACCCTGTCCTTACCAAATAAAGTATAGCATAGTATAATTGCATCCTAGTCATGGTTGTCCATGAACCATGTCTCCATGTCGGCCTCTTCCATTAAAGTCTCAATATCTGGGATCTTATTTCCCATGCTCCAGTCATTTATACACACCGCTTTCTAGATGTTGTCCCTTTTACCCATTTCTGCAGAAGTATTTAATGTTTTGTTTACCTGGGGTCCGCCTTCACCCATCCATAATTAATCTAGTTTAAAGCCCTCTTCAATAAGTTGACCAGTCTTCTGCTGAAGACACTTCGACCCTTCTTGGATAGATGGATGCCATCTCTGCTCTGCAGCCCTTGGAACATCATCCCATGGTCCAGGATACCAAAATGCTCTAGATGACACCATCCACATAGCTATGCATTCATCTCCAGGATGCGATCTTGTCTGCCTCAGCCTTTACCCTCAACAGGGAGGATTGAAGAGAACACTACCTGCGCACCTATCTATTTCACCCTCTCAGACCCCCCTTGCGCCATGTGGCATAAAGCACCCGCCTGGCCACCCACAAGGATGGTGACGCCAAATAAATTTTAAAAGTTTGCGCTGGTGTCTACATAAGACCAATTGCAGCATCTGAACTGGCAGTGATTGAAAAAGGTGCAGTAGCCTGGGTAGTACATTAATTTTAACAGTGGCAGTATGGCCCAACCAGGAAATCTTCTCCTTATTCCACCTCTTAAGGACCCTGCCAATTTGATCCAGCAAAGCTTGGTAATTGGCCGCATATATTGCCTCCAGATGACTGGGAAGATTAAGCCCTAAGTAGTGAAGGGAGGCCTGTGCCCACCGGAAAGGGTAGTGGGCCCGCAGACACTGCACCTCAGATTCCAAAAGATTAATATTCAATGCTTCAGTTTTAACCAAATTGATACGAAAGCCCGAGAGGGCGCCAGACTCTTCCAACGTCTGAAGCAATACTGGGAGCAACAGGAATGGTTGGGTAACAAAGTACAGAACATCTTCAGCAAATAATGCAATCTTATGGGTGCCAGCCCCCACGTACCCCCCAAGTCTGGATTCCCCTGGATCCAAGCCGCAAGCAGCTCTATCACAAGAGTAAGCGGAAGGAGAGAGAGGGAGCAGCCCTGACTACTACCCCAACCCAAGGAAAAGAAATCCAAGTAGCATCCATTGATCTTAACCACCACTGCTGGGGCTGCATATAACTCCTTTATCCCAGCCAAAAAGGCGGGACCCACCCCTACCCTTTCCAAGACCAGAACAATAAAATCCCAATTAACCCTATCAAATGCCTTCTCAGCATCATTGGCAAGAAGCATTAAATCCTGCTGCTCTCTCTTGGCTGACCACACAACCTGAAGGGCCCTACGAATATTATCCCCTGTTCAACGACCCTGGATAAACACTGTTTTATCAGGGTGAATCAAGCATGGTAGCACCCCCCCCCCCCCTTTTGCCGGTTGGCCAGAACCTTAAAGTCCACATTCAACAGGGAAATGGGACGATAGGAACTGCAAACAGCTGGATCCCCTCCCCAGCTTTGTTATCACTGTAATGGTTGCTTACTGCATAGAGGGGGCCAGAGACCCTCTTTCCAGCACCCCATTAAACACCTATTGCAGTAATGGTATCAAGCGGGGGCTCAGCTTTTTTTTTTTTTTTTAAAAAGGACAGTCAATCCATCAAGCCCAGGGGTTTTGTTCAGAGGGAGTCCCTTGATCATGTAACCGATCTCCCCACTGATCGGCCTGTTCAAGCCTACCTGCTCCTTGGCACTCGCATACCCCTCTTCTCCATCCCCCGCTCCAAGTACTCATCAATACGTCCCCAGTCAATATTTCGTTCCCCACTATAAAGTTCCTTAGGCCACACACTGCGCACAGATTTCCTCCGCCCGAATTAAGAGGACATCTCCTGGTCCCTTCATCTTGACTACTACCACCTGGTGCTCCCGCAGTTTCTGGGCCTGTAGAGTGCTCGCCCGATTATTAAATTCATAGTAGTGTTGATTCACTCTCTAGAGCCTGTAATTGAGCTCCAGCAGGGTTTCTGACAATTCTGCCCGTGTCGGCGACAGAAGTCGGAAAAGAAAGCAGTGAATACCTGACAGTTGAGTGACCATTGTGAAACTGTTTTCTTGCTTTCTCTTTACTCTTAGTTGCTGTTTGAAAAGGAACTAAACTAACTGTGGACGCTGGGTAGTGAAAGCATTCTCTCTTGTTTGCAGTAGTTTGCTGTTGCTTTCATCGGTTGCTGGTTAAATCGGGAAATGTGGCTGCTAAACATGCCTTAATAAAAGGGGTGAAATGAGGGGGCAGGTGAAGTGGATGAGAATCTGTGGGATGTATGGGGAATGAGGGTTGGAGGGTGAGTGTGGTTTCATGTTTTTAAGATTTGAGTCAGAGTATGAGAAGAGCTGAATAGTGTGCATGGTTGGGAGAAGGACGGTAGCATGGTTGTGGGGAGGGAATATTGAGTTGAATAGACTGATGTGGTCTGATACATAAAGCTGAATCTGGTTGTGGTGCAGCGTAGGGATTTGAAGGATAATGGGAGAGAGAAGGGATGAGGTTGTGGGGGGGAGGCGAAGGAAGGAGACACAGGCTAGAGGAGAGAAGAGGAAGAGGTCAACTCTAGTAAAACTGTGGTATCCAGGGGAAAAAGGGAGGATGGATAATGTGATGGGGTAAGGAGGATAATTGTGTTATGGCTTTAATTAATGCTAAAGGGTTAAATTCCTGGAAAAAAAGAAGCTTCCTAATAAAGGAAGGTAAACTGTTAAGTGGATGTACTTTGTTCAAGAGGTGCATCTGAAAAGAAATCCTAAAATTATTTGTGAAGACTTGGGATTTCCCTCATCTTTATCTGGGTGCTGCTGAGTTTAGGCCTAAAAGGGGGAGTAGATATTTTACTAGCAGGTAAAAGGCATGTTAGTTACCAGTGTTTGTAAAGATGAGATGGGACACTGTATCATTTTGAATGTGGTGATGGATGGGACTGCTCTCATTCTAGCTTGCATATACACTCCAAACACTATTCGGGGCAATTTTTTGATGTACTCTGGTAGATTGGTGGGTTATAGTGCTCAAAATCTAGGTGGGGACTTTAATGTGAATGGATAACTCTGAAAGGGTGGTCTGGCTACCCACTAGCTTAGGAAGCAGATAAAGGCCTTTATAGACCAGTGCAATCTTCTGGCTGCTGGAGAAGCAGACATGGGGGTTGAAGAGGGAATACACTTTACTCTTGGCCTTATGGTTCATTTACTAGAATTGATATGTTTTTGGTCGACTGCATGCTGATGCGGAACATAGAGTATGCACAGATCTCTTCTTTTACATGGTCAGATAGTCTTAATCATTTTTGAGCTGGTCCTTGATAAGTGTAAGGAAAGCATTCAGTTTTGGAGGATAAGTGATTGCCTTTATTGCATTATCACCAGTAATTTATAGGAGTGCACTGAAGTAGATGATGATGATGAGGTTCCCATTGGGAGTATGGGATGAAAGCAGTATTGAGAAGGGAGGTTTATATCATTGGAAGCCCATACCAAAAGGAAAAGGGAGGCCCAGGAACAAGAGTTAAGAGCAGCTACTCAGCAATTAAAGCAAGAGCACCTGTGGCAGCAGATGTGGGCAATCCTTCATGAATTAGAGAGTGCGCAGAGCTTCGAAGGTTGAAGGTGCAAGGTTTTGTGTACCGGTTGGAGAAGATTAAACAAAGTCACTTTGAACTTGGCAGTAAGGCCAGTCGCCTACTGGCATAAAAGCTAAAAGTGAACATTTTAAAACAGTAGCAGGTTGTGCAGCTTAGATCAGGGAAGAGGGGAGATAGTGATCAGTTTCACTGACAATACAGCAGGTTTTCCAGCAGCATTATAGAAAATTGTATAGCAGCGACATGTTAGGTCGAGAAGAGGAAATAGAGGAATATCTTAATTGATGTAGATTGCCCCAGCTCAGTACAATAGAAACAACTCAGCTAGATAGAGAAATCACTACCTTTGAAGTTAATAAGACCATTTGTTCTCTTAAAATTAGGAAAGGCCAGGGGCTGGATAGGCTAACAGCTAAGTTGTGGGCACTTTGTGAAGGGTATTTAATGTGGTATTTGGAGAGAACTTACCAGCCTCTGTGTACACGGCGGAGTTTACCCTTATCCCTAAATCAGGTAAGGATGCAACTGTGCAGCTCCTGTAAACCTATTTTCATTAATAAATCTTGGTGCTAAGTTGTTGGTTAAAGTAGTAGAGTGTGATCTTATCTCTAATCCATGAGGACCAATCAGACTTTATACCAGATAGGCAGGCGAGTGACAGTATTAAGAGACTTATGTTTTTAATTTAATTTGGTGGGCGAAGGTCTGTGACACTTCCACTATGCTGATTGCAGTAGTCTTGGAAAAAGCCTTTGAGTAGAATGTGGGTTTATATTTAAGGTGCTCCATAGGGTGGGAATGAGGGTTAACGTTTTTAGGTGGGTGGCCTTATATGAAAACCCACAAACGTGGTTGAGAATTAATGGTAGATTTGTAGAGGGTGATAGGGGTTACTAAGGGAAATGGCAGGATTGCCCCCGTCACCTTTGCCCTAGTTATTGAGCTGTTGGCGACTATCCAGCAAAGTGAGGATGTTAAAGGAATTCAGGTAGAGTCTACCAATTATAAAATTGCACTATTTTCAGACAGTCCTCTTGATATCAGTCATCCTCTTTCGACCCTACCTTGTAGGAGATGCAGAATCACAGCCATCATTCTGGCTATAAAATGAATATGGGAAAATCTCTGAGGGGCTCAATTTAGCTACTACTACTGCTGCTATTAATCATTTATATAGCGCTACAAGGCGTATGCAGCACTGTACAGAGACGTATAAAAGATGGTCCCTGCCGATCCGTGCTTACAATCTAAACAACACACAGTACAGAAGATGAGAGTAAGGTTACAATAGGGAAAAGGGAAGAAAACAGAAGAACAAAGGATTAAGATTCAAACGCGGCCTGAAAGAGGTGAGCCTTTAGCATGGATTTGAAAAGGGGGAGAGATGAAACCTGATGTAAAGATAAAGATAGTTTGTTTCAGGCATAAGGAAAAACAAGGTGAAAGGAACGAAGTCTGGAGTTAGCAGCGGAAGAGAAGGGCATAGAGAAGCAAGCCAGAGGAAGAGCCAAATTCACGAGGGGTGTAGGGAGAGAGGAGAGAGGAAAGGTAGTGAGGAGCAGCAGAAAAATTGCATTTATAGGTCAGAAGGAGAAGATTGTATTGGATACAGAAATAGAAGGGAAGCCAATGAAGTGATTTAAGAAGGGTTATTTCCTTGCATGCATCATTGTAGTGCTTCTCCTTGTCTTGCTGCATGTTGTAAATCTGAGTTCTGCGATTGCCTCTTTCTTATCTGGCTTTAGCTTCTCTGTGTTTCTGGGTAATTTTCAGAGTTTTTTCAGTCATCCATTTTGGACATTTTTGCATTTTCACCTTTTGTAGCAACTTCTTGCTTTCTTCCAACACAGCCTTCTTAATGTCATCCTATAACTCTTCTGGAACTCTGTCATTTGTATCTAAAGCAGCAAATGGATTTTGCAGGCAATCTTTAAATTCCAATGGTATATTTTCAAGATCATGTTTTTGCTACATTGAGTGGCTTGCCCTTTTTCAACTTTAGCCTGAGTTTGCATATTAGTAATTGGTAATCTGTACCACAGTCAGCTCCAGGTTTTGCCTTTGTTGATATTGTTGAGCTTTTCTATCGTTGACTTCCACAGATGTAATCTCTTTGATTTTTGTACAATCCATTGGGTGAAGTCCACGTGTACAGTCGGGTTGTGTTGTGTTGGAAGAAGGTGTTTGAAATGAATAGATCATTGGTCTTGCAGAATTCTCAGTCTTTCTCCAGCTTCATTTCTGTTGCCAAGTCCATATTTTCCAACAACTTTGCTAACTTCTTTGTTGCCAACCTTTGGGTTCCAGTCATTCATGACTGGATATCCTGACTATCAGGATATTCTGTTTGCATGTTCTGTCAATTTCAGCTTGTACTTGTTCATAGAACTCATCAACTTTTTCCTCTTTTGCAGCTGTTGGGGCATATACCTGAATTATAGTTGTGTTGATGACGCATGCAAGGAAATAGAATCAGAAACTATTAAAGGAAGAATAAGATTGGCTTTCGTAAGGCTACAAGAGTTAGAGAAAAACTTCCAGCCTCAAATTGGAATGCTACAAGATGCTCAAGGATCCATGTTGAATGATGCTGAGAAGATCAAGAAAAGGTGAAAAGAATATACAGAGGAGTTATACCATAAAGATCAAGTGGACCAACAGCCGTTTCAGCCTGTACCTTATGATCAGGAACCATTGGTGATGAAAGAAGTCTAAGCAGCATTGAAAGGCTTATCAAAGAACAAAGCACTGGGCATTGATGGCATTCCCATTGAAGTATTACAGCAATCAGATGAAGCTATTACAATACACAATGCTCTGCCAGGAAATTTGGAACACAAATACATGGTCAACTGACTGGAAAAGATCTATGTTTAAACCAATACTGAAGAAAGGTGATCTGACTGTGGAAATTATCGCACAATTGCTCTGATCCCACATGCAGCAAGCTTCTGCTCAAGATCATTCAGCAGAGACTGCAACCAGACCTGGAACGAGAACTGCCTGAAGTGTGCAAGCAGGGTTCAGGAAAAAGCGAGGAACGGGAAACATCATGGATGCCAGAAGGATCCTTGAAAGGACAAAAGAATACCAAAAGGATGTTCTTATGTATTTTATTTACTACAGCAAGGCTTTTGACGGTGTAGACATATGTAAATTCTCGGATGTTTTCTGTTCAATGTAAACCGCGCTGATGTCTAATAGTGCGGTATATAAGAATTGTTAATAAATAAATAAATAAATAAATAATAAATAAACCATGAGAATTTCTGGGCAACATTAAAAAGCATGGGTATACCAGAACACCTGATAGTTCTCTTGCACAACCTTTACATTGATCAAGGAGAAACAGAATAGTTTAAATCAGCAAAGGTGTACAACAAGGCTGCATTCTTTCCCCCTACCTCTTTAATTTATATGCAGAACAAATCATCAGAGAAGCAGGACTATATATGAAGACAACAGAGGTATGAAGATTGGTGGAAGGCTCGTGCTGATGATACCACATTACTGTCTGAAAGTGAAGATGATCTGGAACATTTGCTTCTCAAAATCAAGGGACATAGTCTTAAAATGGGCCTGTACCTTAACGTTAAGACAAAGATCCTGACAACTGGCAAAATCAATAAGCTCATCATTGATGGAGAAGAAATTGAAATAGTTGACAACTTTAACTTATTTGGATCAACAATCAATAAAAGACAAGCAGTCAAGAAATATGACATAGCATTACTCTTGGCTATGAAGGACCTAGACAAGATTCTCAAAAGCAGAGATGTCTCTCTCCATACAAAGATTCGACTTGTCCAAGACATGGTATTTCAATAACATAATATGGATGCCAAAGTTGGACAGTGAAAATATAAACAGGAAGAAAAGCGATGCCTTTAAATTATGGTGCTGGTGACAAATATTGTGTATATCATGGACTACCCGAAGAACAAACTAGCCAGTACTCGAGATCAAACCTAAGGCTTCCTTTGAAGCTCAGATGACAAGACTTTGACTTTCATACTTTGGATACATCATGCGAAGAGAGAGTTAGAGAAATACATAATGCTTGGAAAGGTAGAAGGTCAACACAAAAAAGGAAGGCCAATTTCAAACCATGGTGAGGCATCCAGGCAGCAGTGTAGGATAGGTAGGCAGATATACGGGTTTGGAGTGTAGGATAAATATCAGGTATAGATAGATTTGAGAGTCAGCATTAAAATTGATACTGAAAACCATGGGATGACATGAGAGCACCAAGGGACTGTATATAGAGTGAAAAGTAGAAGGCCCAGAACAGGCCCCTGGGATACACCAGCTGAGAGAGGGATAACAGTAGAAGAGGACCCACCAGAACAAATGCTGAAAAAGTGCTGGGACAGATAAGAAGAGAACCAGGACAGAACAGAATCCCCAAATCCAAGTGAGTACAATATATCTAGGAGAAGGTGGTGGTCAACACTGAATATGGCAGAAGGGCTCGATGCAGTGGTTCAGCTTTGGCCCAGCAATGGGCTTCTCTGTGTTCCCTCCATGGCCACTGGGTCGTGTTCTACAGCAGGTCAAGTCCCATGCAGGGGGTGTGGTGGTGGAGGCCCCACATTGGCCCAGACAACCATGATGTCTCAAAAGGAACATTACACCTCGAGAGGAATTGTTTCTTCACGGTGTACGTTCCGACAAAAATTATATGTTTGTCTTTGTTTCCCTGTTTGTTTGAATATATGTGTGGGAGATAGTTTAGGGTTTTCATTAGTCTCTCCAGTCCTTTGGCACCACTCCCGACTCCGAGGCATTCATCGCACCATCACAGTGCTCCAACACCTGGGGTTTGTTATAAACTTTCCAAAGTCTCACCTCGCTCCAGCCCTATATCTGGAGTTTATCGGAGTGCTCTTAGACACTTGACGGGCCCGAGCTTTCCTCACACAGGATTGCTGTGCCTGCCTCATCGAGCTGGCAAAAGGGGTAGAACAACAAAGCCAGGTGACAGCTCGAGAGATGCTATAACTATTAGGACACATGGCATCCATGATTCTTGTCATCCCCTCTGCTCTATTACACATCTGTCAAGCGCAGTGGACTCTGAGTGAAGGGTCGACTCAGAGACGAGATCCACATCATCCCTCAACTAAACAAGTCCCTTCAGTGGTGGTGGTGTCTCCCAAAAAACCTATTTGTTGGGTCACCTTTTCAGATGCCTCCACCTCGACAGATGCTCCCAAACTGGATTGGGGGTGCATCTGAACAACCTGATGACACAGGGACTGTGGGCACAACAGAAATCTGCCCTGCAGATCAACCTGCTCAAACTATGGGCACTGACAAGTGTTCTTCGGGTTTTTCAACCCCAACTATCGGGGCAACATGTTCTAGTCAGAACAGACAACCAAATTGCCATGTTCTCCTTAAACAAACAATGGGGAATGAGGTCACATCCCTTCTGCGAAGAAGCGATTCACCTTTAATCCTTTGCCATATCTCACTGCATCCACCTCAGAGCAGTGTACCTCCCAGGTGAACTCAGTATCCTAGCAGACAGGCTAAACCGTATCCTTCGTCCCCACGAATGGACCTTGCATCAGGAAACGGCTGCTTGGATGTTCCAAACGTGGGGAACCACACTCGTAGATCTTTTTGCCACTCCATAAAACACACAGCTTCCGCTCTTCTGCTCCAGGGTTCCGTCGCTGCATAGACAGGCCCCGGACGCCTTCCTTCTCCACTGGGGACAGGGACTGCTCTATGCAGTCCCTCCCATCCCCTTTATACCCAAGACTCTGATCAAGCTACAGGCCGACAAAGGCTCAATGATTCCCATAGACCCCTTTTGGCCCCGTTAACTGTGGTTTACTCTGCTTCTTCACTTTGCGCAGACTTGGCCACTTAACCTGGTATGTGCACCCGACCTCCCCTCTCAGGACCACAGGATGCTCCTCCATCCCAATCTTCACTCCCTACACCTGATAATATGGCTTCTGAAGAGCTAGTGCTTGCTGACCTTGACGCACCACAGGCTGTCAAGGAAGTCCTTCCTGCATCTCATAAGGATTCCACCAGGCGATCTTATGCCTTCAAATGGCATAGGTTTGCCCTTTGTTGCTCCCCAAGGGATCTTGGCCCCTTTTCTTGCCCGGTGGAGTCGCTTCTACAATATCTCCTCCACTTATCCTTGACAGGTCTTAAGACTAACTCACTGAGAGTTCACCTTGGTGCCATTGCGGCCTCTTGCAGAGCAGTGGATGGACAGCTTATCTCCTCACGTCCCTTAGTGTAGCACACTTCATGCGGCGGGTCTTCTGCTGTCTAAGACACCCATTAAGCCGCCTCCGGTGGCCTGGGATCTGAATGTGGTTCTGTCACAACTTCTAAAGCCACCTTTTGAACCTTTAGCCATCACTTCACTGAAGTTTGTATCATGGAAGGTCATCTTCCTTATTGCCCTCACTTCAGCTCACCACATTAGCGAGCTGCAGGCTATAGTGGCAGATCCCCCCCTCAATACTCTGTTCCACCATGACAAAGTGGTTCTGCATACCCATCTGCATTTCCTCCTGAAGGTGGTTTCCTCCTTCCCTCTAAACCAGTCTGTAATCCTCCTGATTTTCTTCCCTTGACCACATAAGTCTCGAGCTGAAGCAACGCTACACTCTCTAGACTGCTAGCGTACACTGGCCTGCTATTTAGGTAGGACTTAAAGATCACAGAAAATCCCCTGAATTATGCGTTTCCTTTGATCCTAGTCACCTGGGCCTACTGGTGACGACATGTACTCTATCTAGATGGATACCAGATTGCATTTCTTTTGCTTATGTACAAGCAGGACTCATTGGAGGGCCATGTCACTGCTCATAATGTGTGTGCTATGGCAGCATCCATAGCTAATCTCCGTTTAGTTCCATTGAGGACATTTGCCGGGCAGCTACCTGGTCCTCCATTCATACTTTTACTGTGTACTACTGTCTGGACAGAGACTTCCGTTGGGATGCTGTCTTTGGCCAAGCTGTGCTCCAACACCTCTTTGGGATCTAAACTCAACTCCTACCCTCCATCCCAGACTTCTACAAGATACCAGACTATCATTGGAGTATTGCCTCCTGGAATAGGCCAATGGCCCACGACTATTCCAGACTTTGACTACATGTTCTTTGCCTCAAGGATTGTACTACTTCCCCCCCACCCCCATACCAGTCTGGTACCTGGGAAGGGAGCTAGTGAAACCCATATGTGAAGACTGCATTCCTGCTTGTTCCTTGAGATAGCCTAGTTACTCACCTGTAACAAGTGATCTCCGGGAACAGCAGGAATCGGTCTTCACAACCCGCCCGCCTCCCCTAGGAGTTGTAGGGTTCTTTTATTTTCTACTTCTCGGCTACAAACTCAACTGGGGAGAGGAGTTGGAAAGGCAGGCATGCAGGCACAGTGGAGTGCTCCCAAAAGTTTTCCTAATGGTCGCTAGGGAGCGTTCCCGTGTGAGCTCCATCAGTGACGTTTGCCGATTATATGAAGATTGCTTCCTGCTGTTCCCAGAGATCCCCCGTTACAGGTGAGTAACTATGCTTTCGTGCAATGGAGACAGCCAGATATTTTGAGAGTTAAATTGGACTCTGTTCTCTTTCAAGCCACAATTAGCCAATATTTGTGTACTGTATTTTCCAAATTGTAACAAGTATGCCTTCTGAGGTCATATCTTGATTAGGCAGATTTCAGAATGGTAATGCAGATGCTGGTACTATACCCTCTAGATGACTGCAATACTATATTCTTGGATGTATCTCAGTATGTAATATGTCTGTTGCAGCTAGCATAGAAGGCAGCAGCATGGTTTATTCAAGGACTAAGAAAATAGTCATATCCAGCCCATTTTACTTGAACCGCATTGGCTGCCTATTCTGTATTGCTTTCAGTTCAGATTTTAAATCTAGTGTTCAAACTGCTGCATATACTAGGTATAAATGAATTATGTTTAATGTTTGCATCAATACAGTCCTTTATGAACCCTGCGGTAGCTTTCTTGATGTTTGCTGAAAATTCAACCCCCCTGTGGTTCATAATGAATTAACAAAATTTTGTGTGTTCAGTCGCTGCGTCAAAGTTATAGAATGCTCTTCTGTGTGAGCTCTTAAAGATATTACTTTGATTTCTATAAGAAGTTCAAATCAAATTTCTTTCTAACTGCATTTAATCTGTGATGATTATTGTTTTACTGTTTGTAGAATGTTTTAAAAATTTACTATGAATGTACTTTTGCATCGCCGCTTAGAAGCTTTTGATAAGCGGGTAAAAAATGGAATGAATAAAAAAATAAACATGAAGTTAATATTGTCCACTGGTTTAAGAAGAGCTAAATATTTCTTGGTAAGGGAAACAATATCTTTATCGCTATATTCTGCTAGAATACTTTTCATATGGGTGGTGGTCTTCCTCTATATCATTTTTTAATGAAATGATGGCCTGTGTTGTAATAGTTATACATAGCAAAATTAGCCAAACATTCTACTTTTTCCCCATGTTTCCATGATTTATTTGTTTAATGAAGTTGCAAGTAACGATGCACTGCATTTTTTGTCCTCAGTAAACATTGGTGTTGGAGAGCCTGATTTCATTTTGGGCCAGCTGTACCACTTGTCTTCTGTACAGGCTCCTGAAGTAGCTAAGTCTTGGGCAGCACTGGCTAGCTGGGCATACAGATGGGGCAGAAAAGTAGTTGATAATGCTAGGTAAGTGATCAATTCAGAAAATATTTCATAACTTTTTAAAGACCAGTATTCTAGATCTATGGATTTTTAGGGAATTGTCCTGTGGATCATTTTTAAGATATCACCTAGGCATGTAATTTAATATTTAGAGTAACAATATCTTTTTTTGGAATGTTACAGTCAAGGAGAAGGAGTGCGTTTACTACCTGATGAGAAGTCTGAAGTTCAGAATTTGCTTCCAGACAATGTTTCAGAAGAAGATAAAGAAAAGATCTATGGTATTCTTGGACAAGCGATGTGCCGACCAGCAGGGATTCAGGCAAGTAGAATCTGGCTGCCTTGGAACAATTTAAATTCCCTGGAGAAAAGCAAGGGGATACAGTCACACTCAATGGTGAAGTCCCTGAACTGAGCCTTGAGTGGGTCTCCCACAGCACAGAGAAGCTTTATTGCTTCACTAAGCATGCATGCCTGCTTGTGCTGAGAGAATCGTTTTTTCTTTCACCATGCAGCATGGGTCTCCCTCTCCATTTTTGCATGCATTTTTACCTTTTTATCGCGGTTTTTGGCAGTCCTCTCGCTAGGTTTTCACACCGGGTGATTTCTGCTATTGTTTTGTTTTCTTTTAACTGCGTGTAAAAACATATCTCCAGGAACAAGCAGGAATGAGTCTTCACATATGGGTATGTCGGTACCGACGGAGCCTGCACGGGAATGCTCCCCAGCATCCAATCAGAAAGCTTTTGGGAGCATCCCTCGCGCCTGCGCGCTGACTTCCCGCCCTTTCCACTTCTTCTCCTCAGTTTTCGTTTTTCCGCGGAGCCGGCAGGACGTCCTCCTGTCACCGCAGAAACTTTTTTCTTTAAATACTTCATTTCTTGTTTTCTTGTGGTCGCGGCTGTTTTTCCCGCCGACACCGGTACCGCCAGTGGTTTTTTCTTTCTTTTTTCTTAAACTCAGAGAGATTTTTCCCTCTGTTTCTGTCTTAACATTTTGGGCCTACAAGGCCTCTCCATCATGGAGCCTTCTTCTCCTAAGAAGTGCCTTCACTGTGGAAACAGTTTTCTTTTTAGACTCCAATCTCTGGTGTCTAACCTGTTTGGGTCCTGACCCTTTTTCCCCTAAACTATCAGGCTGCAATGCTGAGAGAAGACCTTCCCTCTTTCGAGTTTCCCTCGATACCGTTTTTCCCTCCTACAGTGAGGGCACCGGGTTTTTCTTCTCTACAGGATCAGGTAACCCACAAACAGTCTGTTAAGACTTGCCAATCCTTGAGTGGTAGGTCTCATGCCACGCATGATGACGGCTCCGGCCTTGCCCTCAAAACCCCATTGGCATTAAAACCCCGGCGGGAGTCTTCGGGCTCCAAAGCATTTCAGGGGTTTCAGGTTATTCCTGGGGCTCACACCTCACAGAACATACCTGAGCCGTGTTCGGGGGTGGTATCCGCTTCGAGCGGTACCAATGCACCGGTGTCGAGTGTCCCACTCTTCACCAGGGATCGTCATCTGGCGTCCTCGGTACCTTCGGGACCGATCGATACGTTCCAGATTGACTTTCCTGTATCTAAGCCATGCTCGGGGGTGGTATCCGCTTCGAGCGGTACCGATACCCCGGCATCGGCACCAGTGTCGAGTGTTCCACTCTTCACCAGGGATCGTCATCTGGCGTCCTCGGTACCTTCGGGAACGATTGATACGACCCAGAGTGACTTCCCTGTATCAGCATCGCCGGTACCACCACCGACGTCGGTGCACTCTAGACATGCATCGATAGACTCGCTCCCTTCGATGCCGAGTCTGGAATCGATATCTAGTCTAGATGACTGGGTACCGACGCGCCTTGGAACCGACTCTTGTCGTTTCCGGATACGCAGTACCGAGGATACTCACCAAGACTCTCTGGTTACCTCGGTACCGCTTGAGCAGCCTCCGATGACGGCCTCGATGCCATTACCGGTATCGGTATCGATGTCGATTCCCGCAGTTACATCGGTGCCATCGATCCTTTCCATGCCTAGTTTGGAATCGATACCTGGCATAGACGATGCAGTACTAACTGCCTCAAATCTTGACTGCCAGTATCATTATCCATCTAGTAAGGTTCTTTTTCTGCACCAGACCAGTACATCCTCTGGTGCTCAGGCTGCATCTTCAACCTTAGCCTTCCCAGGGATGGTTCCCATTGGAGATCCTTCTTTTCAGACGTTTCTCCTTGACTGGCAACCTTTCTTGCTATTCCTATCCCTGGCTGTAGTCTTAACCAAGGCTCTCCTGCAGAAAAGGGAAATATAATGCTTCCTTTACATCATTCTTTGCAGGATCTTCTGAGAATATGGGAATCACCTTTAAGTGTTCCCTCACCTTCTACAGCAACTAATGTTCTGTATCAGGTGCCCCCCTCTCCAGGGTTTCAAAAGAATCAACTTCCCCATCATTCCATTGTAGTGGAATCAGCAATGAGGAAGGTAAAAAGCAAGAAGAAGCATTCTTCTTATCTGCCAGGTCGTGCTTCTAGAGTACTTGATGCCTTTGGACGTCAAACCTTCCAAACATCTATGCTGGCATCAAGAATTATTTCTTATATATTTTATATGAGTCTAACACTCCAGGAGGTCACAAAGAAATTATCTCTTTTGACTCCTTTTTTGTCAGAGCCTAAGGCTGCTGACTATTCCTTGCTTCTTAGTCATAGCTGGAATATCTCTTGGTTTCTTTCTCGTGCTTCTCTAGACTCTTTTGAGTCTGTTAGCAGATCCTCTGCTATTGCCATTGGAGCACGTCGTAGAGCCTGGCTCCAAGCTTCTGACTTGAGCAGATGGGCACAACATACACTGGGTACTTCTCCTTGTACTGGAGAAAATCTCTTCAATAAGGAGGCTTTACGTCCGGTTGCTCATTGCTCCACTGACTTCCCTGGTTCTGGAGACCATTCTAAGCCGCCTTCTTCCCCAGGAGGTAGGAAATGTCCTACCAAGCCTCCTTTCCCTAAGAAAAGAAGGTTTCACTCTTCTTCCCATCATTCAGAGGTGCCCAAGCAAGGGACACCTCGTCCTAGTCTGAAGTTTCCAAATTCTAGCCAGTCTCAACATACCCAGCAACCATAGGTTCTGAAGGTTACAATCTACAGTTAACCTCTTCTTAACAGAAGTTTGTTCACTGTTTTTTCTTAAAGCTCTACACTGGGGTTTTCCTTTTTCAGTATGCTAAGCTGTCAGGATATTCTTGTCCATGGGTTACAGAATTCTCTTCTTACTACCAAGAAGGGAGGTTACAACTATCTCATGATAGTTTCTGTCCCAACATGAACATTTTTTCCTTCAGCTGACTCGCCATATGGGTAAGTCACCCTCCCCCTCTCATCCAGGGTTTCCCCTGACTGAGTGGTACCCTACTGAAAAGCTTCTCTAGCTTTCATTCCAGTGTAGACTTTTTGTTTCCTTGAATACATTCTCAAGATAACTCATCAGGCAGGGACGGGAATATCTCCTCTCCCTTTGTCTGTTTCTCTGTTTTGCACAGTAAGATTCTCTCTGCTGTCTTTTTCAGCTGCTGTGCATGCAGGAGTTCCAGTGATTGAACTACTGGTACTTTTCCACAAGTTCCAGTCTATCTTCCACAATTTTTGTCTAGCCTCAGTAGTGATTCCAAGCTAGTCCTCATCTATCTTGGATAATCCTACTCACTTAGGCTTCTCACATTATCTTCTTTCTAGCCATCTCCTTTTCCTAGGATGTGGCAACACACCTGACTTCAGTCAGTTTTATCTCATAATTCTCCTGCACAATGCTCTCTGCAATCTTCAGAGAAGCTTTCTACTATGGGCCCTTTCTACAGAGCATTGATCTTTGTCTCTGAGGGCTATTCTATATAGTAGAAAAAAGCTTATAAATCATTCCCATGACTGTGAGGGTTCTCCACACCCTCTTGTCTCCTGTTATATTTCAAAATATAAGCTTTTTCTGCGTGAGTATCCAAGGCTATTAGTAACGCATGATACCCCTATGTCCCTCCAGTGGGTCCTCTTGGTATCTCCTCTGTGCGTTTCTACCCATCTACCATGTCAGAGTTCTAAAGGACTCCCGACTTGCTCTTTACAGACTGATATTATCCTCTGTTTTTCACGCAACCATCCTGGTTATTTTACTGGATTGCATTTCTGCATCCTCTTAGCCCATGGAAATAGATTCTCTATATATCTGTCAAGTGGGTTTCACCCTCTTATTATTGGATGAATCTTTCCCCTCACATTCCCCATGTGAATGTTCTTTAAGCCCCATAAGCCCCAGACTTATTGTCATGTATGTAAATATCTCTATATATGCCTCTACATACATATGTCTGGAAGTTGTGTGTGCATAATTATGCCCCCATATGTAAATATATATATCCACCTATATATATATTTTGATACATATTTCTGCATATCTAAATATATGTTGGGAGACTTTTATAGATCGATATGTATTACATACTATCTCCTCACTGTCTATGCTATAGCAATTTGTACCTTTCTCAGAGGTTACAGACAGTGAGCTCCCTTTTTCATACTGTTCCTTAGTATATGGGGACTGTTATGCTCACAACCACTACTGTGGTGATAGCAGCTTCCGCTTTGCTCTAGGTATCCCTATCCTTGAAGATTCAAGCTTCAATATCTTTCCTATCTCTCATCAGCTAGGAAAGATAGTGTACATCTTCATTGTTTTTGAGTACACATTGTTCTGCTTGGGAATATGGGCTTTTTTCCATAACCCTTCTTCCCTCCAAGACTGGGCTAGTTGTCCAAATCGGTCAGTCTTCTTCTTTTAGTCCTCAATGTTATGACTCTGTACCTAAAAGAGTTTTCAGCTTTTTCTCATAAAGCTTTCCATTGAAGACCTGCCGTTCTAATCCTACCCCAGTTGACACCTGGATCATCTGCTAATTCCAGGTCTGGACCTTCACCCTCACTGCTGTGAGCTCACCTTGAGGATTCCGCTACTGCATACCCAGTAGACTCCATCACACTTTCTACTTCCTACAATCCAGTAAGTAAGCTCCATATTATAACTGTTCATTAAATGATTTTAATGGTACTTATCATACATGCCATGGACTCCTCTCCTGTAGTCCTTGGGTTTGCTGTTTTTCCTACAGCTCTTCTATTCTCAACTCCTACCCTCCATTCCCTCATGGGATGCCAGAGATCCTGTGTGGGAAATGCATTCCTGATCCAGGAACATGCATTTTATGGGATCTCCCCCTGGCATCTCTAGCTAGGGAGTCCCCATATGTGAAGACTCATTCCTGCTTGTTCCTGGAGATAGCACAGTTACTTACCTGTAACAGGTGATCTCTGGGAACAGCAGGAATAAGTCTTCACAACCCACCCACCTCCCCTAGGAGTTGTATCTATCTATCTTCCTTTCCTCTTTCTCTCCTTTGTCTCAGCTATGATACTCAACTGAGGAGAAGAAGTGGAAAGGGCGGGAAGTCAGCGCGCAGGCGCGAGGGATGCTCCCAAAAGCTTTCTGATTGGATGCTGGGGAGCATTCCCGTGCAGGCTCCGTCGGTACCGACGTACCCATATGTGAAGACTTATTCCTGCTGTTCCCAGAGATCACCTGTTACAGGTAAGTAACTGTGCTTTCTGCCTACACCTTTCCTTCTGGCATCAGAAGAAAAACTTATCTGCCTTCATTTCACATCGTGGCCGTCAAAACTTACACGGTCCTGCCTGCACTTTACTACTGGACCGCTGCAGCTTTCGTCGGCTTACAGAAAACAAGTGGGGTTCAGTCAAAGTCACAGGGAGCTGTTTTTCAACTGTTTCAGAGCCAAACTTTGCTTAGTGTTGCCACCTCTGCAGTGCCAGAGCTAGACTAGGCTCGGCTTTGGCCTCTGCAGGGTCAGCTCTCTCCCTTCACCAGAGTTAGACCAGGCTTGGTTTTGGCCTCTGTGGGGTCAGCGCGCTCATTTTACCAGAGCTCAGCCAGGCTTGGTTTAATGCCTCTGTGGGACCAGCTCTGATGTACACCCATCTTGTTCCCTCCCCCATTGTGCCAAGCACAGCTGTGAAAACAGCCACAGCACTGGCATTGACACCTCCAGTCTCTGCTGAGGGGTCTGGGGAATCTTCTCTCTGGTATCCCTGCCGTTTTTTAGTACCCCTCCCCTTCTTGAAGTAACTCCCAGTATGTTGGCCTTCTCCTTGGTATCTTTGGGGAGCATGTCTTCATCTGGCAGAAAAGCTAAGGCTAAGTGTAAATATCGGATCCTTTTGCCAGCACAATCTGGTAAGCACCTTACAAAGCACAAACCCTTGCCCTCCATGCCTGCCAGCCCCTCCCCCTTCTAGAGGGGAGTCACAGGCTCCTCAATCAAACTTTCTTTCTCTGCTCCAGAAGTTTCTCCAGGATAGATCTGCTCTTTTTCAGTCCTCTCCTCAGGAGCTGTAAGCATGACCCATTGTGCCCTCTGCTCCCTCATCTACCCTCTGCTCAGGTGGTGACGGAATCTCCATTGTTTGACTGACACAAGCCTCCGCCCCTTGATGAGGACATTCACTCGCTCCTTCCCTATTCTTGGGAGCCATGTGATGAATCATACGTGGACGACTGTTTCCTTTTCTCCAGAACAGGACCTCCAGGATGATCTGCCTGAGGACTTTTCAAATCCAAAATTCCTTCAGAAACTCTCCCACATTTTGGCCATCAGTGCCTCGCAGTCTCCAACTAACAAGTGGGATTTTCAATCCATTCTAAAGGTTTGCAGTACTCCTAAAGAGTTCCTTGCAGTTCCCGTTCCTCAGGTTCTTCAAGATTTACAATCCTCCATCTGGCAGACCCCTTTTTCTGGCAGTGCTACATCCCACCACATAGACCTTAAGTACAAGATCCTGCCAGCTTTGGGTTTCCATCAAACTTGGCTCCTCATTCAGTCTGTTGTATTTGAGGCAGTCCTTAAAAAAAATCAAGAGCTCTAAGCCACCTTCCCAGGTGCCTCCAGGGAAGGAGCAGCAGACCTTGGATGCTATGGGGTAAAAATCCTACCAAAGCAGTACTCTGGCTATGCATATATTAGCCCATCAGCTTCATATGCTGCACTACCTTCATGACTTCTCCTACAGCTGGATGGACACCTCTCTTGTGGATCCACCTTCCTTGATTGTGGACTTACATGAATCCCTTTACCACATCATTCGTGCTACATATGACATCTATGACTCCATAGCCCTGTCAGTGGCTACAGCTATATTAGCCAGATGCACTGCCTGGCTTTGCGTGTCCGGTCTGCGTGAGGACCTACATGACCGCTCAGCCGATGCTCCCTGTCTGGGAGACAGCCTTTCAACAGTTTTACCCAAGACGACGCTACCAGGCTTACCCACGGCAGCCCCCCTGAGACTGGGACTCGGGGCCAGGCATATCAACCATACCCCCAGAGGGGTCACCCCCGGGAGAGGAAATCCCATGTGCTCCCACATACTACCCTTCCCAAACCCTGATTTTTTACTATCTGCCAGTGGAGGGTCGCATATGGCACTTCGGAGGCCTGGCTGTCCATCACCACAGATTGCTGGGTTTTCTCCATTCTTCAGTTCGGGTACAAACTCCATTCCGCCCCCCCCCCCTTTTTTGGCCCGCTCCCATCTGACCATACCCTGTTGCATCATGTTCCCCAACTAGCACAAGCGATTTCCCAGCTCCTCAGCGATGCCATCGAGCTCATCCTGCTTCCCAAGAGAGGTCAGGAATTTTACTCCCAGTTCTTCTTGATACCCAAAATGTCCAGCGGCCTTAGGTCAATCCTGAACCTCTGTCATCTCAATCTTTTCATCAAGCAGGAAAAGTTCAAGATGCACTCTTTCAGCTGAATCATTCCCTTACTCAGCCACTGGGATTGGCTAGCTTCCCTAGACCTCAAGTATGCCCACACCTAAACCCCCATCCACCCCCTCCACTGGAAGTTCCTTTGGTTCACTTTCCTAGAGCACTATTATCAATTCAAAGTTCTTCCCTTTGGGCTCTCCTCCTTCCCTCGTGCCTTCACCAAGTGCCTAGCAGTAATAACAGCCCACCTGCAACTTCAGGGCTTCTGTGGTTACCCCTGCCTTAGACGATTGGCTGATCTCGGGTGCTGCCAAAGATATAACAACCTGAGCTGTCTGGGACACTACTGTCACCCTGCAGTCCCTCAGCTTCATCTTCAATGTCGAGAAATCTGAACCTGTCCCTCAACAAACTCTGAATTTCATCAGAGCGCACTTAGACACTCGATGAGCCAAGGCCTGCCTTCCTATTCAGAGGGTTCAAGTCTTCCAGTCTCTCTGCACCTCTCTGGCCACATGCCGATCAGCGCCTGCCCACCTGCTCCTACATCTCCTGGGGCACATAGCAATGTATGTCCATGTAGTCCCACTCACCAGGCTGCATATGTTCCCTCTACAGTGGTACCTCAGACTGAACTGGTGTCAACACTCCCATTCCCTAAAAGGCCCACAGTGAACTGTTCTCGACAACCTCAGATGGTGGGCAACTCCATTCATCTTCTACTGGGGTGCCTGTTCCAGATACCGCTGCATCGCATCATTCTTATTACTAATGCGTCCATGTATGGCTGGGGTGCCCATCTCCTCAGTCTTTCCACTCAGGATGTCACCCCCTCCCTCCCCCAGGAGCAGACCTTGCATATCAATGTGCTCAAACTTCGAGCGGTCTGCTATGCCCTCAAAGTTTTCACAGAATGGGTGCATCAAAGGATTGTTCTGATATGTACTGACAACCAGGTTTCCATGTTTTATATCAACAAGCGCAGCAGTACAGGATCTCTACATCTTTGTTGAGAAACTATGCGGCTATGGACTCTTGCTCTTTCCTTGGACGCCACGCTACAAGCGACCTACCTTCCAGGAATTCAGAGTCAGCTGGCCGACAGGTTAAGCTGACAGCTGGATCCACATGAATGGTCCCTTGATCCTGCTGTCATTCAAGACATCTATGCCCTTTGGGGACAGCCAGAGATGGACCTATTCGCCTCTGCGGACAATGCCAAGTGTCCCGTCTTCTACTCAATTTGACCTTGTCTCCAGTGGCGGATGTCTGACGCCTTTGCACTGTACTGGTCTCATGGTCTTCTATATGCCTTCCCTTCGTTCCCACTAATCATGCAGGTCTTGCTCAAGATCAAGCAAGCCCCAAGGTATTGGTCATTCTGATAGCACCCCAATCATCAGGCACTGCTGCAGGACTCTCCTATACCTCTAGGAACTGAGCCATGCCTTCTGACTCGGCATCAGGGATGCTTTCAACATCCCAACCTCCAGTCTTTATCCCTCATGGCATGGCGGCTTGAGGGCACCAAGCATTGATTTCTTCACTGCCACCGGATGTCCTTTCTGATCTCACTGCTTCCCCCAGACCCTCTATGCAGCGTTCCTATCAACACACGTGGGCCTGTTTTGCTCACTGGGCCGCAACGCATGGACAGGATCCAAGTCACTGTTTGATGAGCCAGCTTTTGTCGGCTCTTTTACCTATCTCATTCAGGCCTACAGACTAATTCAGTACATTTTCATCTTTCGGTTGTTGCCACTTCGCACAACCCAGTCGATGGCAAGCCCATTTCAGTCCATCCGGTGGTCTCCAGATTCATGAGGAGTCTCGTGAACATAAATCCTCTTGTTAATGTTGTCTCAGCTGATGCAACCACCATTTGAGCCTCTCCTGTCCTCTTTGCTCAAACATCTCACCTGGAAATCTGTATTTTTCTTTGCCATAACTTCGGCCAAACATCTGGAGGAAATCCAAGCTCTCGTGCATTATTCCCCATATACACAATTTTTCCACAACATGATCATCCTTCAGACTCATCCTATTTCTCCTGAAGGTGGTCTCTGACCTTCACATTAACCAACCTATCGTGCTTCCTGCCTTCTTTCCGAACGCCTCTGTGGGCTCTCTGGAGGAGAAATTACATACATTGGATTGCACACTCACCTGCCTTCCCCTCAACTTAAAAAAAAAAAAAAAAATCACTGGAGCAGACCCCATCATACAAACTGGCGTCATCTTCATATTTTTGTTTTGGTTTCTTTTTGCTCTGGTACGAACTGATTCTCCCAGCACAAGCATGCAGGAAGCAGGCATGCATGCTCAGTGAAGCAACCAAGCTACTCTGAGCTGTGGGAGATCCACTGAATGACTTTGCCATTGAGTATGACTATCCCCCTGCTGTCTAGAGAGAGCCCCTGTTACTGGTAAGCAACTACGCTATCTGACCAGTTGATAACTGGCTAACAATTACATCTATGTTGTATTTGGAAATCCTTTTGTGTTTCATGCGTGATCTGATTGAAGAAAAGTTAGCTCCTGGAATTGCAAATGTAAATTTAGGAATAACAGCCCTCCTAGATGAAGTGGTGGCTGCTTAAAATATTTTAGGTGGCTTTGGACATTTGATGCCTCTAAAGTCAGGCCATGGTATTTGGAAGGCTTGAGATAGCTGGAGTGGCAGAATAAACAGCTGGAAGGACATTGATATAAGAGGAAGATTAAGTGTGTGTGCGAAGTCTGTGCCAGAAGAAGATTGAAGAGTACAAATGTGGTGTAAAGGTCAAGAGAAGGAACACATTGCAGGTAGCTGAGAATCATCCACAGAAATTTTTCCAGCTTTTGAAAAGGTGGATGGTCCAACCTGAGGTTAAGGGTAGATACAGGGCAGCCTCATTTTCTCTGTTGCAGTTTTCAGGTTTGGCTATTGACTCCTTTTGTTTCCTCCTTGTTATTGCCTGGCAGTTTGCTGTAGAGAGAAAGATTGGAGTCATGTACCTAGAAGTCAATTCTTGGAATGTCAAGAGGTTTCTAATGTGGAGACAGAACAGGCTTTAAAGGATTTGTAGGCCACTACTTGCCCTCTAGATCAGCACCACCTTGGCTTGTTAAGTAACTTGAGAAAGAAGGTTGTGAATTTATCTTTGCAGCAGTGTTATCTCCCGCAGCTACTGAAATGGACAGTTTCGATTCCTGTTTTGAAAAAGATACGGTTGGATGTAAAGCAGTTTCAGTATACTTACTTGTACCCAATTTCTTTCTTCAGAAAACTAATTGAAAAATTAGGTTATGCCCAGGTTTTGTGCTTTCTAAATGAGGCAGCTGTGTTGCATCTGTCTATTGGGCCAGGGCATGGGACTGAGATGTTGCATTACAGCTTCCATAATGCAATAAGAGTACGGGCAGATTGGGGAGTAGACACTTCATTGGTTCTTCTGGATCTCTTTGATAATTTCAACAGGCTGGATTGTACTGATGAGTCTTTTGGCGGAGAATAGAGTTGGGTTGGGTGGGGTGGTGCTCCAGTGGGTCTCCACTTTTTATTTTTGTTTTGTTCTTTTTAAGATTAGTCTTATGGTTCAAAAGTAGGAAAGGTACTTGGATAGTCCCTTCAGGCTTTGATGTACCATAGATATCTTGTGTTTTCCCCCCTTATGTTTAAGCTTCAGCTTGCCCCTCTGTGGGATCATGTTTTCATGGGGTTGAAATGCTATGTCTATGCATGACTTAGTTGTCATTGAGGAATTAGAAGGGATCAGCCAGGCAGTGTTAGTTTAAATTCTTGGTTAAAGGTATATCCCTAAAAATTAGAAGCTCTGTGACTTAGAGGGATTCCATTCTTTATATGTTCCACATTTTGGGATAATTTTATAAAGCCTTTTTCACATGTATTTGCTTGTAAAATTATGCTGGGTGTAAAAGTACACACAATAAGAATGTGTGCTTATCTCCAGGAAACAAGCAGGAATGCAGTCTTCACATATTGGTAACGTCGATACCAATGGAGCCCATGTGGGAATGCTCCCCAGCGCCCAGTAGGAAAGCTTTTGGGAACATCCCACTGCACCTGTGTTGCTGCCTTCCCACCTTTACAACTCTCCCTCCTCAGTTCATTTTCCGCAGAGCCAGCAGGAAGCAAATCCTGTGACCGCAGAAAATTCCTTTCTTTTTTATTTTTTTTTATGGTTTTGTCTGCCTTCCCGTCAATGCCGGAACCAACAATTTTGATTCCCTTGCTTTCTTTAAAAAAACCAAAAACCTTCAGGTGCTTTGATGCCATTTTAGGCCTTAGGCCTTCCATCCAGTCTACCGATACGATGGAAAAAACAGCCAGTGGTTTTAAAAAATGTTCTAAGTGTAGTAGCACTATCTCTGCTAGTGATACCCATGACTGGTGTCTCAAATGTCTTGGCCCAGATCACCAGCCATCTGAATGTCCTCTGTAAAAAGATGACAAAGGGAGGCCTACAGAATTGGGTCGCAAAACTCTACTCCCTTTTTGCTTCAGATGCGGTTTCACTCGCTTGAACTTCGTTGAGGGCATAGTCTTCCTCTCATCAATCTCAGGTATCGAAACACAAGTCTTCATTGAAGACAGGCCGTCCTCCCAAGGGTAGATCTCTGTCTAAGCATAGAGATGCCTTAAGCGTTGCCCTGGAGGTGGATCAACCAGCCAAACAATCCTGAAGGGAGAACCGCCCCTCCAAAGCCACCGAGGGGTTCCAGGATTCTCCCAAGGCCTTCACCTCAGGAGAGCTCCTGGTGCCATGCTCTGGAATGGTAGCCCATGCTTCCGGTACTGATACCCAGGCATCGGCAGGCTCTATGGATCAGCGTATCCTGGCCATTGAGCGGAGTCTAGCGGTTCTACTGGCAGCATCAGTACCAGTTAGAACATTACCGGCGATACCGCTGGCACCAGTACAGACTGCAGTGCACATGTAGTCAGCATCGGGTTTCATGCTGCTCGCCGCACTCCCACCCATGCTGGCCCTCGAGTCTGCTCCCAGTTCCGAGATACTGGTCAGACAAGTCTCTTGGGCTGATACCGATCTCGTTCGGTACCAGAGCTTGCAGGAGCATGAACATCGCTCACGCCAATACTTTGACTCTGCCGATTCTTCGGATGATGAATTTGATTGGTACCCGAGAAATGCAAAGCCTTCCAGAGGCACCATTGCTGCAATGGTGCTTGTCCCCTTCCAAAGATGTCTTTTCAAGAGTTTATCAAGGATATGGCGAGGGGCCTCTCCATTACACCTACATCTGAGAAAGGGCCCAGAGAAGAGGAATTGGAAATCCTCCAATATCTTACAGCTCCTAAGGAGGCGACTACTCTGCCTATTCACTGTATACTCCAGGACCTCATGCTCCGGATGTGAGAAATGCCTCTCACCATTTCTCCCATTTCTGGTACTCGATACCATGTATTGGGTACCAGAAAGTCCTGGTTTCCAGATAACACAGCTTCCACACCACTCAGTGGTAGTGGAATCGGCTATGCATCGAATTAAGAGTTCTAAGATGCACTCCTCCAATCCCCCAGGTAGGGAATCGAGAACCCTCAATGCCTTTGGGTGTTGGTGTTTTCAGGCTTCCATGCTTACAGCTCGCATAAGTTCTTACATACTCTATCTGGGCATGCTCCTTAAGGGAGGTAACTAGAGATCTGGAATCAATGGCTCCTCCCAGATAAGAGGGCAGACATTGGTCAAACGTGTCCAAAATATTTTGAAGTTCATCAATAGGGCAATCTTTGACTGTTTTGAGTGCACTAGCAGAGCAACATCTATCTGCATTGGTACACATAGAATTGCATGGCTTCAGGCATCAGACCTTGACCAATGGGTTCCAGACAAGCTGGGTAATATTCCCTGTACAGGAGAGATCCTGTTTGGGAGGGATTGGCAGGATAAGGCTTCTTAGTTAGAATTTGAGAATACTGCCCTCAATAGGCTTTCTAAAACCACTGCCAACCCTACTAAGAAGAAAGCAGCTGCAAAGAGAGCTTTCTGTGGTAAGAAGAAAAAAATACTCTTCTCCCCCCCCCCCCCCCCCCGGCTTCTCAATACCAACCTCAGGGTACCCAGAAGAGGCAACAGCCTCCCAAGCAACAGAAGAAGCCACAGGCTCCTAAATCTCAATCAGCTGCACAGACCCAATCTGTACCTAGTTTTTGACCTCTTCCTAGAGACCATAGCCACCCTGCCTCTGGAGAACCCCTCCACATAGCAGGCAGGCGCTATCGTTATGCCTACAGATGGCATCTCATAACGTCAGAGCAGTGGACACTAACCATAGTGAGAGAGGGGATACAAGCTTCATTTACAAAGCATCCCCCCTCCACTCTTGTGGAGGACTATCATTCTCAACCCCCTCTCACTGCTCTCCTTTCTCAAGAGGTCACCTCTTCTTTCACAGGGTGCTATAGAAGAGACTCCAACATCTCAGTAAGGGATGGGGTTCTATTCTCCCGACTTTCTTATACCAAAGAAAAACGGAGGATACAGACCCATCTTAGACCTCAGAAACCTAAACAAGTTTTTAGTCCAGGAGAAGTTCAAGATGTTTCACCTGCAGCCCTTCTGCCTTACCTCCAGAGTCAGGACTGGCTCTGTTCTCTAGATCTAAAGGAAGCGTATACACATCGTCATTCATCCAGAACACAGGAAGTATCTACGCTTCATCTTCCAGGGAAATCACTATCAATACAAAGACCTTCCGTTCAGATGTGCCTCTGCCCCAAGAGTCTTCACAAAGTGCATGGCGGTCGTAGCCACATATCTAAGGACTCTCGGGATATTCGTCTACCCTTACTTAGACGACTGGCTGATAAGGGCAGCCACCTCACAGGAGGTTCATCTATCCCTCCTTCGTATAATGCAGGTACTGCAAGATCAGGGATTTGTGATAAATCTTCAAAAATCCCATCTAGCTCCCACTCAAACACTAGAATTCATAGGAGCTTTTCTGGACACTTGGCGGTCAAGGGCATTCCTTCCCCAGGACCGTTGTACTCGCTAGTGCAGCTTGCATCTCAAGTGCGGCTAGGACCATCTCTCGCCAGGGAGATGCTACAACTTTTAGGCCATATAGCTTCTACAGTGCATGTGGTTCCATATGCCAGTCTCCACATGTGGACAGCTCAATGGACTTTTACCTCCCAGTGGAAGCAGGTCTCTGGGGCCTTCAGGGACCGGATCCAAGCCACAGACCTTCTCACAGAGTCCCTTCTATGGTAGTGTACCCCGGGAAATCTCCTTGTAGGGTCACCTTTTCAGATGCCTCCAAACCGGGCTGGGGAGCCCACTTAGACTCTGAGTAGAGAGAGAGCCTCAGCTCCAGATAAATTTACTGGAGCTCTGTGCTATCTTCAATGCCCTCAAGATGTTTCAACAACAACTACAATCAGGTAGCCATGTTTGATGTGAACAAGCAGGGAGGAACAGGCTCTTGGCCCCTCTGCAAAGAGGCGCTCTCCCTTTGGTCCTTTGCCATTGCTCATTGGATACACCTCCAAGCAGTGTATCTGCCAGGACAACAAAATGTCCTAGCTGACAGGTTGAGTCCGGATCCTTCTTCCACACGAATGTCTCCAGATGGAGGGACCAATTTCCATCTTTCAGACCTGGGGAATTCCAGAGATGGACCTTTTTGCCATGCCACAAAATGCTAAACTTCCTCGTTTCTGCACCACAACCTCAATATTCAGCTTCCAACATGTGGATGCTTTCAACTTTCACTGGGGTCAGGTTTTCCTGTATGCCTTTCCTCCCATACCCCTGATTCCCAAACGCTTTTCAAGCTTCAAGCAGACAAGGGCCACATGATCTTCATAACCCTGCACTGGCCACATCAACCGTGGTTTCCTCTTCTGCTACATCTGTCCCAGACTCACCCCCTGAGTCTCGGGTTAGCTCCTGATCTCCTCTTCCAGGAGGAAGGGACGCTATTCCATCCCAATCCGCAGTCTCTCCATCTCATGGCTTGGCTGCTGAAAGCGTAGTGTTACACGATTTTAACCTTCCTGAGGAAGTAAAAGAGATCCTGCTAGCTTCCGGGAAACCGTCCACCAGACAGTCTTATGAGTTCAAGTGGTGTAGGTTGTCCACCTGGTGTTCCCAGAAGGAGCTTAATCTCTTCTCAGTTCCCCTGGAGGCTCTCCTTCAGTATCTCCTCCATCTTTCGTCCTCTGGTCTCAAGACAAACTTGCTGAGGGTTCACCTCAGTGCAATTGTTGCTTATCACCATCCCTTGGATGGGCAGCCTATCTCCTCACAGCCGATTGTGGTGCGTTTCATGAGAGGGCTTTTATTGACCAAGCCTCCCATCAGACCACCGGTGGCATGGGATCTTAATGTCGTGTTAGGGAAGCTCCTCAAGCCGCTTTTTTAACCTTTAGCCACAACCTCACTAGTTTCTCTCATGGAAGGTTATCTTCCTAATTGCCCTCATTTCAGCAAGACGCATTAGTGAGCTTCAGGTTTTGGTGGCAGACCTGCCTTAAACCCGGTTCCACCATAAGGTTGTCCTTAGGACGCGCCCCCATTTCATGCCAAAGGTGGTGTCTCCTTTCCTTCTCAATCGGGTCACCTTCCTGCTTTTTCCCTAGACCACATTCCTCTAGGGCAAAGGCAACCCTGCACACTCATGACTGCAAGTGTGCCTTAGCATTTTATCTTCAAAGGACTCGAGCACCTCAGAGCTTCGCAATTGTTCATTTCCTTTGACCCTAGTCACTTGGGTCTCCTAGTTTCTAAACATAGTCTATCCAAATGGATAGCATATTGCATCTCATTTGCTTATGATAGGGCAGGACTATCCCTTGAGAGATATGTTACTGCCCATAATATTCGTGCCATGACTGCCTTGATGGCAAACCTATGTTCTGTGGCCATTGGTAAAATCTGCAAAGCAGCTATCTCGTCTTTTGCTGTTCATTACTGTCTTGACAAGGACTCCTGCCGGGATGCCATGTTTGGTCAGGTTATACTCCAGCACCTCTTTCAGACTTAGGGCAACTCCTACCCTCCGTCCCGGAACTTAACAATACCAGATATCCATGGAGGATCCATGACCTCTTGATGCCTACTCTGAGGCAAACCTACCAATTCTGAGGTCATTTCTCTGGGAGCTAGGGAGTTCCCATATGTGAGACTACATTCCTGCTTGTTCCTGGGGATAGCATAGTTACTTACCTGTAACAGGTGATTTCCAGGAACAGCAGGAATTTAGTCTTCACAACCTGCCTTCCCTCCCCTAGGATTTGTAGGGTTTCTCTTTTCTTTTCTCTCCTTTTATCTCAGCTACAAACTCAACTGAGGAGGGAGATTGCAAAGGCGGGAAGGCAGCAACACAGGTGCAGTGGGATGCTCCCAAAATCTTTCCTATTGGATGCTGGAGAGCATTCCCGCGTGGACTCTTGTCGGTACCGACGTCACCCTTATGTGAAGACTAAATTCCTGCTGTTCCTGGAGATTGCCTGTTACAGGTGAGTAACTATGCTTTATGAAAATCCTAGTATAGGTGTGTTCGGGGGGGGGGTGCATTTAGGTGGAGTGTAGGCAGAGTTATGATGTATGTGCATCTTATGTTTGAAGATTTATGCCTACCCCTGAGCAGGTATAAATATTCACAGCTTCAGTTTATCCAGGATTTGTGCTAGTACTTTATAAAGACTGATGCCTGCATGCTTTCATAAAACAGGCTTGGATAGGTTCCTCTTTCACCTGCCCACATAGGCTCCCTGTTAAGAAAAGAAATTTCAATTAGGGATAGTTTGAACAATTTTGGAGGTCATCTTTAGACTCGTGTCTTTTAAGGTGCAGTTTGCTATTGTGATTTGAGCTTTCCACTATTTGTGGTAGCTTAGGTGCATGAGGCCTTATCTTGAACATGCGGACTTGCCACAGTGATACATACACTGATCACAAACCGGTTGGACTATTATAATTCATTGTATGCAGATTTGCCTGAATGTCAGTTGGTTACCTATTGGGAAGACAAGGCTTGATCATACTTTCCCACTCCTGTGTGACATGCATTTGCCTCCTGTAGAGTTAAGACTCCAGTTTAAAATGTTAATACTGACTCTTCAATGGATCTACATGGCTCAGCCTCAGCATTGAGAAAATTCATTTAAAGTTGTATAAGCCTAAAAAGGTCTTGCAGTCCTCTCTGCAACATCTGACTGTTCTGCCAGCTGTCTACTTTTCATGCTTCTATGTTCTTTTGAATGGCCCCAGTGTTTTGGTTTGTAGTCTGCAGTGAGTGATCCAGAAAACTACATACTGAGCTTGATGTCTGTGCCAGGCAAAATAGTAGAAACCGTCCTAAAGAACAAAATTGCTGAACATAGTCATGGTTTAATGGAACAAACACAACATGGATTTTAGCCAAGGGAAGTCTTGTCTCGCCAATCTGCTACATTGTTTTTGAAGGTGTGAATAAATAGGTAAATACAGTTAAGTCAGTGGACATAGTGTATCTGATTTTTCAGAAAGCCTTTGACAAGGTCTCTCATGAGACTCTTTAAGGAAATTAGCCAGGGGATAGAAGGCAGTGTTCTATTGTGGACTGGGAACTGGTTAAGAGAGAAAACAGAGTAGGACTAAATGGCCAATTTTCTCAGTGGAGAAAACAGAGTTACTTACCTGTAACATGAGTTCTCCAGGGACAGCAGGATAAGTCAGCCACAAATGGTGACGTCATCCGACGGAGCCAAGACGGAAGTACTCTCACTAACCCAGAAGGCTTTAGCCCTCTGGGCCTGACCAGTAGCCCCACCTCCAGGTCCGCCCCTAGCTGGCCAGATCTTCCAAGCTGAGGCGATGCCATGAGCTAGGAGGCAGAACAAGACAGGTTGCCCCCTCCGGGGAGGAGGGTGGGAAAGTGTGGCTGACTTATCCTGCTGTCCCTGGAGAACTCACGTTACAGGTAAGTAACTCGGTTTTCTCCCAGGACGAGCAGGATGAGTCAGCCACAAATGGTGCCTCCCCAGCTATATTGCAGCTGCGGGGAAAACGAAGAAAGCAGAGGCAATAGGACCGTAAGGTGCAACAAGACAGTTTTAATGAAACAGCGCCCGGAGGTGGGCGTAGTGCAACATCACAACAACATTTCGCCTGAGATGGGCGTAGGGCAACATCATTACAACGTAGCAGCAGAAATGAGCAGCATAACAAGGTGTGCAAACAAGCATGTAACAGAGGACTGTGCAATCAACAGAGAACTGTGCAATCAGCAAACTACACACGAATAAGGCACTGAACAAGGTGCAGCATGCAACTTCAACAGAATATAGCAATGTAATAAGTCACAATGGTGCATCAGGTGCAAAGACAACAAGGCACAGCTCGGTTTAGCACTGGGCCGGAGAGGAGGCAGCAGATAAGACTGCTAGTCCGAAGGAGGAGCCATTGCGATCTGCTCTGTCGAGGCAGTAATGCTTCTGGAAGGTCTGGACAGAGGACCACGTGGCAGCTTTGCAGATGTCAGGAACAGGAACAGAATGCAGGTTGGCAATGGTGGCGGCCAACGCCTGCAGGTGATGCGCTCTGACTCCTGCGGAGGGGTGAGCTCCAGCGAGCGACAGGCAGAAGGAGATGCAAGAAGAAATCCAGCCGGAGAGAGTACGCTTGGACACCGGGCGGCCGGGTTTGTTAGGGTCATATGAGACAGAGTTGAGACCCCTTGCGTAGTGGGGCAGTCCTGCTGAGGTAACATCATAGGGCCCTGACGCAGTCGAGCGTGTGCAGGCGTTGCTGATCCTGGTTGGAGTGCGGTTCGGGACAGAAACAAGGTAGTTCAATGGTCTGGTTGATATGGAAGGCGATCGCCACCTTGGGTACAAATTTGGGATGTGTCCGGAGGCAGGCACGATTCTGGTGCAGAACGGTGTAAGGCGGGTAGGCCACAAGAGCATGCAGTTCACTGATTCGCCTGGCTGACGTGATGGCGATGAGGAATAGTGTTTTCCAGGAGGCAAACTTCATTTCTGCGGACTGAAGAGGCTCGAAGGGCTTGCCCGTGAGCTGATTGAGGACGACGTTAAGGTCCCATGCGGGCACGGGCTCCCTGACCGGAGGGTGTAGATTGGACATGCCTTTCATAAAGCTGGCTACAATGGGGAGAGCCGCTACCGACGTGTTTCCAACGCGGTGATGAAAAGCAGCAATGGCAGACAGGTGGACCATGATGGATTGAGTTTTCAGGCCGAGTGTAGAGAGTGATGTGAGGTATTGGAGGAGTAGAGGTATCAAGCATGAGAAGGGGTCCAGACGCCGTGGCTCGCACCAGATGCAGAAGCGGCGCCATTTGAGGTTGTATGATTTTCTGGTGGAAGGGCGCCGAGCCGCGAGTATGATTTGCTGGACCTCGGCCGGGAGGTTGAGGGGTGCCAGAGTTATCCTTTCAGCTTCCACGCAGTCAGTGCTAGCATCTGCAGGTTGGGGTGGAGAATCATGCGGTTGTCCTGAGCAAGTAGGTCTGGCCTCAGGGGAAGGCGAATGGGGGGGGATTCTGACGCCAAACGGTGTAGGTATGGAAACCATATTTGCCTGTGCCAGTATGGGACCACCAGGATGGCTAGCGCCCGATCCCTGATGATGCGCTGGATGGTCCGTGCAATCAGTGGAATTGGAGGAAATGCATAGACCAGGGGCCAATGGCTCCACGCCACATCGAAGGCATCTGCCACTAACCTTTGCGGGGCTGGTCTCTTGGAGCAAAACAGGGGGCATTTGGAGTTGTCCTGCGTCGCGAAGAGGTCGATTTGTGGAAAGCCCCACTCTTTGAAGAGGAACAATGACACTTCTTCGTGGAGCGTCCACTCGTGGGGGTTCAGCTGCCTGCTGAGATGATCGGCTAAGATATTCTCCTCCCCCGGCAGGTAGCAGGCCTGGAGGCTGCATTGAAAAGAGAGAGCCAGATGCCAGGTGAAGAGGGCTTCCTTGCATAGGGTTCGAGACCCAGTACCGCCCTGTTTGTTTATGTAGAACATGGTCACCTGGTTGTCTGTCAGTATCCTGACGGTTTTGCTCATTATTAGATTCCAGAAGGCCAGGAGCGCGTGACGGACAGCTGTGAGCTCGAGGACGTTGATGTGCAGGGCTTTTTCGCAGGCAGACCACAAGCCCTGAGTGTGCGTCGCGACACAGTGGGCTCCCCACCCTCAAGTCGATGCATCCGTGGTCACAGTGATCTGATGAGCGAGGGGTTGGAGACATTTGCCCTGCGATAGGTTGGTAGAGAGAGTCCACCAGCGTATCGCCTTGGCCGCTCTGAGATCGATGGGGATCAGGGTGGTCAGAGGCTGCGTGTGCTGACACCAGTGTGAGCGGAGATGACATTGGAGGACCCGCATTCGAAGCCTCGCCATAGGCAGGACATGCGTGGTGGCTGCCATGTGCCCAAGGAGGCGTAGGAGGGTCCGAGCCGTAGAGTGTGGAGATTTGAGGATCTTGAGAGCAAGGGTGATGATGGTGTGTACTCTGTCCCGTGGCAGGAAGGCCCTGGCCAGTGTGGTGTCTGTGCGAGCACCAATGAAGTCCAGCTTCTGAGAAGGTGAAAGGTGAGATTTCAGCCGGTTGACCAGGAAGCCCAGGGAGGAGAGCAGTGAGGTGGCTTTCCTGACCACTACCCACAGGTCCGAGGGGGAGGTTGCAGTGAACAGCCAGTCGTCCAGGTAGGGGAAAACACACACCCCGAATTTGCGAAGGTGAGCAGCAGCTACCGCTACACACTTGGTGAATACTTTGGGGGCGGGAGAAAGTCCAAAGGGGAGTACTCTGTATTGATATTGATTTCCCGCAATCTGGAAGCGCAGAAACTTCCGGTGATGAGGGTGGATGGGGATGTGTGAGTATGCGTCCTGGAGGTCCAGGGAGGCAAGCCATTCCCCGGGTTGGATGAGGGGCAAGATGGAGGAGAGGGAGTGCATTCTGAATTTCTCCTTGACTATGCACTTGAGTTTGTGCAGGTCGAGGATGGGCCGTACGCCCCCAGACTTCTTGCGCACAAGGAAGTACCTGGAGTAAAACCCCGTGTTGATCTGGCTGGGGTGAACAGGCTCGATGGCCCTGGATGCCAGGAGTGATTCGATCTCTGTGGCCATGGAGGCAAGGTGTTGCATTGGAATGATGCTCGCAGAAGGAGGACGTTGAGGCGGTTTGGAGGAGAATTTTATGCGATAGCCCTGCTTGATGATGGTGAGCACCCAGTGATCTGTTGTTATCCCCTCCCATGAGTGCAGGAACGCAGATAAGCGTCCCCCGGTTGGAAGGTTCAGGCAGGGCGGCGAGTCAAAAATTAGGGTTGTTTTTCGCGGACCCGGAGGGGGGTCTTTTTCTGTGTGCGCTCCCGCTGACGCTGTCTTTGTAAGGAGCTTGGTAATGCTGTTGTCTGTAGCGGGGTTGGTGCCACTTGCGATACGAGTTGTACCGCTTAGGGGCAGAACAATTTTGCGAGTTGATCTTGCGGTAGGGACGTGGCCGATCAGCACTTTCTTCCAGAGTTTGAAGAGTGGCGCAGCGCTCGCGCATGTCATTCACCGTGTCCTTGACTTTGTCGCCAAAAAGGGAATCGCCAGTGCAGGGTGTATCTGCAATTTTGTCATGAGCATCTGTCTGTAGGCCAGAGGCCTTGAGCCAAGCTAGTCGGCGTGCGGAGATAGCAGCCCCGGCCACTCTGGCGGCTGTCTCGAAGGCGTCGTGTGCGGCTCGGCAAGGGATGCGGAGATGGCGGATGGGACTTCAGCCAGTTGGGTGATGGAGGATCGGATATTGCTAATTAGCGTGTCCTGGTAGATAGCGTGTTGGAATTGGTGGGCTGCGATTCTGGCATTTAGCATGGCCCCTTGGTAAATCCGTTTCGCTATCTCGTCCAGAAGCTTATTGTCTTTCCCCGGCGGTGTATTAGAAGTGCGCGAGGACTTGGATCTTTAAGGGCCGATTCAACGACGATTTATTGGTGGGGTAGTTGTTGCTTGTCAAACCCAGGGATGGGTTGAACGACATACTTAGCGTCTAATTTGCGTGGGCAGGAGTGATTGGATGCCGGTGTCTGCCACATCTTTGTGAGATTGTCCCGGAGGAGCTGGTGGACGGGCAAAGAGGAGATGCTCTTTGGAGCATCAACAAACTTGAGAGCATTTTGTACTTCGTCGCGCTGATCCGGAGTGTCTACAGAAGCGATGGAGAGAGCTGAGATGACTTTGCGAACAAAATTGGAGTAGGTTAGATCCTCTGGGGGGTCGGGAGGACCTGCAGGGTTGGGTTGTCTGGGTTGGAGAGAGAGTCCCTTTCCCCTTGTGAGGGGTCCTCTGTGCCTGTCTGATGCTGTGGAAGAGAGGCCTGAGTTAGCTGTGGTGGTGCCATAGCAGCTGGAGTGTTAGCTGCCGTGGTGTCCAGAGTAGGGGGCGGTAGCTGGTTGGAAGCCAGGCTGGACAGGGTGAAGGCCCACTGTTGCAGCATGCCCTTGAGAAGATGCAAAGTCTCGGGAGCTCCCTGTGAGGAGGGCATAGGGGCTGCCGGTGCGCTGGGAGCAGGTATTTCAATGACATCCTGGTGGGAAGGTGAGATTGAGCGTGAAGGTGAGGAGGAAAGAGCGGGGGAAGAGCCTCTAGATCCACTGAAGATGCTGTAGACCGAGCAGTAGCTGCAGGAGCTATGAGCAGAGGGAGAGTCGGCTAGGCGTGATCTCTTGTGAGAATGGGAGCTCTCAGTGCTGTGCCTTCTCCTCTTGTCCTGTCTCCTCTTGCCTTGCTCCTGTGGAGGTGAGGGGATTGGGAGCTGCCTGTGCTGAGCCTGCTCCTCCTATCCTTTGCCCTGCTCCTGTGGTGCTGAGGAGATTGAGAGCTGGAGGTACTGCGGTGATTATTGCCACGACTGGGACTTCTGTGCCACCTCCGATCTCTGCTCTGGGCCCTGCGCCGGCTCCCTGATGATGTGCGCTGACTCCGGTTCCCCGCTGCTCTGCGCCGGCTCCAGAGGCACCCCGATGTAGTGTGCTGGCTTCTGCGCCAACTCCGGCGCCGGACCTCATGCCTGCTCCATGAGCGTCCGCGTTGATCCTGGGAGCTCCTGTGCTTGCTAGCAGCGCTGCCTCCGGTTCGGCAGGGGGAGCTGGAGATGCTGCGCCAAGCGGCAGGGTAATCACAAGGCCGGCAGGAAGTAGAGGCATCCGGAAGTGCAGAGGGGAGGAGGGAGGAAGCTGCCCCAGCCAAGATGGATGCCGCCGGAAGAGGACACGTGTCAGGAGGAGTCCCCACTTCGCGGCGGGAGACGGAGGCCGAAACCGGCGCGTCCCCGGCCGGAAGGTTAGTGTCAGCAGTTCCTGGAGCAGGATTTGAAGGGGTACTCATGGCAGCCACGGGAGTCAAAAAATCGGAGAGGGCATGCCGGCGTGGCTTTAGAGCCCGGGGAGACATGCGGGCGCAGGCGGGGCAGTCCTCCACGAGGTGATCTTTCCCCAGACACCGGAGGCAAAGCTGGTGGCTATCCGAATTAGCCATTTTCCGGGAGCAACCAGGGCATTTTTTGAATCCTGGCTTCTTCATTGCTGGTCGATTGTAAGGAGAGAAAATAAAAAACGTCTTGCTGGCAAGGCGGAAGACGAAGACTGGCCAGCTAGGGGCGGACCTGGAGGTGGGGCTACTGGTCAGGCCCAGAGGGCTAAAGCCTTCTGGGCTAGTGAGAGTACTTCCGTCTTGGCTCCGTCGGATGACGTCACAATTTGTGGCTGACTCATCCTGCTTGTCCTGGGAGAAAGGTAAATAGTGAAGAACTGCTGGGATTTGTGCTGTAACCACTAATTTTATAACATATTTACAAATGATCTGAAAAACGGGAACAGTGAGTATGGTGATCAAATTTTGCAGATGACCCAAAATTATTCAAAGTTGTTAAATCGCAAGAGGATTTTGCGAAATTGCAGGAGGACACTGGGCAACTGTGCATCCAAATGGCAGATGAAATTTAATGCGGTCAAGTGCTGAGTTGTGCACTTAGGAAAGAACAACCCAAACTACAGCTACACAATGCAAGATTCCACATTAGGAACCACCACCCTGGAAAGGATTCTAGGTGTCATTGTGAATAATACATTGAAATCCTCTGTCAGTGCGCAGTGGCAGTCTAGAAAGTTAATAGAATGATAGGAATTATAAGGAAAGGAATGGAGAATAAAACAAGATACCATAATGCCTCTCATCAGTCCATATTGTGACTGCACTTTGAGTATTGCATGCAGGATGTAGCAGAATTTAAAAGGTACAGAGAAGGGCAACCAAAATGATAAAGGGGGTGGAAGGATACTCCTATGAAAAAAGGCTTAAAACGTTAGTTTGGAGAAGAGATGACTGAGGGGGAGATATGATAGGGGTCTATAAAATAACAGAGTAGAACAAGTAAATGTAAATCGGTTTACTCCTTCAAAAAGTATAAAGACTAGGAGATATGCAATGAAGCTACAAAGTAGTACATTTAAGACTAATCTGAGAAAATATGTCTTCAATGCATAATTTCTGGAATTTGTTGCCAGAGGATGTAAGTAAAAACAGGTGATGTAGCTGGGTTTAAAAAAGGCTTGAACAAGTTCCTGGAGGAAAAATCCATAAACCATTATTTAAAGCGTACAAGGGGAAATCCACTGTTTATCCATGGGATAAGCAGATTGGAATCAGTCTATCTTTTGGGATCCTGCCAGGTACTTTTGATCTGCATTGGCCACTGTTTGAAACAGGATATTGAGTTTGATGGATCATCTGTCTGACCCAGTATGACAAATCTTATGTTCTTATGTCATTGGAATGACTCTTGGAGATGTTGTTCAGTTAGCTGACTTAAGGCTTGGTTATTTTCTCAAGCCTTCCCAAAGATAATTATCAGGCATTAAGTTGTTTAGAGGAGTGAGTCCCCCAGGTAGGCTTGTAGCCCTGTGGGCAGAGTTGAATAAATCAATGATTCTCAACCCAGTCCTCAGGATTCGTGTGGTGGATCAGGTGTGGTATATTTCCATATAGAATATGCATGAGAGATCTGTTTACAATGGATGCAGTGCATGCACATCTGTCTCAGCCAAGCAGTCCCTAAGGACTGGGTTGAGAACCACTGTAGTAGATTATTTTTGATTGGACTGGGGGAAGATTTAATTGGTTATTTGAATCTCCAGGAACAAGCAGGAATGTAGTCTTCACATATGGTTATCGTCGGTACCGACGGAGCCTGCGCGGGAACGCTCCCCAGTGTCCAATTAGAAAGCTTTTGGGAGCATCCCACAGTGCCTTTGGTGCTGCCTTCCCATCTTTCCCAACTGCCTCTCTCCAGTTCTTCGTTTTCCGCGGAACCAGCAGGTCGTTGTTCCTGTCACAGCAGAAAATATTTTCCTTATTCCTTCTTTTTTGTGGTCGCGTCTGCCTTCCTTGACGCTATACCGGTACCGCCGGTTCTCTTTTCTTTTCTTCTTTTGTTTAAAAAATATATATATTCTATTTTTTTCCAAACTTTTCTTCACAGGTGCACGTGCCATTTTGGGCCTTAGGCCCAAAATTTCCTCCAGTATGGAAAAACCCGCTTTGGGTTTCAAAACGTGCACCAAGTGTGGCGGTACCATCTCCGTCACCGACACCCATGAGTGGTGTCTCAAATGTTTAAGTCCTGACCACTCCATCTCCGAGTGTATGGCTTGTGCCATGATGTCCAAGAGGGGTCGACAAAACAGAGCTGCTAAGCTCAGCGCCCTTTTTCCCTCCGATGCAGCTTCTGTGGCATCGACCGCCGGGATGCCTTGTTTGGTCAGGCTGTTCTTCAACACCTGTTCCATACCTAATCAGCTATTACCCACCATCCCTGGTTGGATACCAGAGATCCATGGGGGGAAGTGGAGCCCTTTCACAGGGACACACAGCTTCTGGGGTCTCTCCCTGGCATCTAAATCTAGGGAGTCCCCATATGTGAAGACTACATTCCTGCTTGTTCCTGGAGATAGCATAGTTACTCACCTGTAACAGGTGATCTCCGGTAACAGCAGGAATTTAGTCTTGTCAGACGGCTGCCTGGGTGAGAATCTTCACAGTCTTGGCAAGTGCATATATCTATATGATTTGCAAGGTATTGTGGGCAATGCAGTTCATTCACACCAGACACAGCTGCTCACAATAATTAGTTGTGCTTTTGGGTAAAGCCAATAAGATATTTATTTATGAGGTTATTTCTCCCAACACAGATATGCTTGGTAGCACATAAATCAGGTTACTTGCTTCCAGTGTTTAACTTGGAAAATCAAAATCAGGAAAACAACATTCAAACTTGTCGGGCATTAGCTAATGTTTTCTTAGCATATATCAAACAACAAACGAAAAGCCACAAAGAAAGAAAAAAACGGTTCTTTTCAGGTTAACTTCTGATAACTTCCCACATAGATTCAGAAGTGATTCTCTCCTAGCTCACAAGCAATTAGGTAAGGCTCAATTGCTAGCAGTTATCCAGCTGAAACCCCTTAGCTGGCTTGCTTTCTACTGTGTGGGTCAAATCCTGCTTCAGGAGCTTTTCTGAGTAGATTAAAGAACAAGTTTGTATTTCTTTGTGATGGTTGCTGTACTTTGTAACAGAAAGTTACCAAAGGAGTTTAGACAGAGAGCAGTCCATATAAACACATTCTTCATCTGCAATCATTCCCCCTTCTTCAACAAGCGTGGGTTCAATATCATGGATTGGCATAGATGAATCTCTCAATGGAGCACTTTCAGGAGAATACTTGTTTCCCTGCTGTCTTTCAAGGTTATAGCTAGGGCATAGATCAGTGTTCATGCCTGAGCTTCCATTGCTGTTAGAGTTCCTCTCTATATAGCCTGGCCAGTATGTAGTCCAGTTCTTATGTCCAGCCTTCCAATCCAGATCCCTGGACACTGGATCTCTCTTCACATACCTTCTGGCACGGGTCTTAGGGTCCCTTCCACGTGTAGCTGTCTCTCTCACAGGTACCGTCTGGAGATTCCTAGCTCTGCAGCACCATTCCTCTGGCTTTCCCCAGTCCAATGGTGTATGCTGGCCCTTGGAATGCCTCCCAGTATACGTACTGTTCTGGACTCTTCTAGACCTCTCAAAGGCTTTTCTCCTCTTTCTTCCAAAGGGTTTCTTTCCCTCTCTGTCCGTCCGGTTTGGCTTCTGCTTCTGATGATCCTCCTGATGATGAAGATGATCAAGCTCAAGCTGATTCTCAAGATAATGAGGATAATTCTCTGTAGAATAAACTCCACCGTTATTCTGCCCAGATGAGTGCTCCCCCCTAATACAGCGCAGCTGTGCTGAATCAGGCCCTGCCCTTTGAGATGAGTGCTTAGGGATTACCTCATAGCCCTCCTGATTGAACACACGTTTCCCCACTTCAGCTCCTCTAATGGCTGTTGGAAACCTGGTGCATTTTGGGACTGGTAGTCTTTTATGGCAAAATTCTGTTTTCTTATTTCTACCAGAACTGACAGGTTGCTTGTTCAGAGTCACTTCACCTTTTCTATAGCTCCTTCCTGAGCTATGATAAGCTTCCTTATCACAGTCTTCACAACCCACCCACCTCCCTTAGGAGTTGTATCTCTCTATCTCTTTCTCTTTCCCTCTCTCTCTCTTTGTCTCAGCTTTAAACTCAACTGGAGAGAGGCAGTTGGGAAAGGCGGGAAGGCAGCACGCAGGCACTGTGGGATGCTCCCAAAAGCTTTCTAATTGGACGCTGGGGAGCGTTCCCGCGCAGGCTCCGTCGGTACCGAAGATACCCATATGTGAAGACTAAATTCCTGCTGTTCCCGGAGATCACCTGTTACAGGTGAGTAACTGCTTTTTGCGGGTGGTTATGGGCTTGGGATTTATTTTCTGAATTGTCCTTTAATGTTTTGGAGATATTGTCCTGTGTTGATTACTACTTGGATTTTTTTTTTTGTGTGTATGTATTTTGTCGTCCATTTTGTTTCATTATGAAGGCAATTAAATGCTGTTTAATGATAGTCATCTGGCAGTTTTCTTTTCCTAGATTTTACATTTTATATGTTTTGGCTTCTTGCATTAGGATGAAGATATGACACTGCAGATCACGGAGAGTGAGGACGGTGAAGATGATGATATGGTGGATGTTATCTGGCGTCAGCTGCTAACCACTTGCCCATGGCTTGCAGATCTGGATGAGGTTGCATCAGAGGGACTAATTAAACTATGGAGGAAAGTTGTAGACCGCATCTTCAGTCTCTATAAACTGTCGTGTACTGCATATTTTACCTTCCTTAAACTTAATGCTGGCCAGGTATGCTCTAATTTTGTTTTCTAGTGACAGTTATTTTGTAAGAATTTTGTGTTAACTAATAAAATGTTATGCAGATTAATGTAATTATTGAAATTGTATAATTTTTATTCGCTCTTGTTCTAAGATGCCTTAGAAAGTATGTTCCTATAAATGCTAAAGATAATCTTATTGATATTTTCACACCAAGGATTTGACCAAACAATTTGATATCACATTTTTTGTGTCAAATTCTGTTTACTAGGACTTGAAACTCCCTTAAACGCTATGAGAGCCCTGCTCAACTTTGCTCTTTATGACTTGTTTAATTCTCATTTTTATACCATCCTTTGCCAAGCATCAAGGTAGTTCACAATAAGTACAAAAATTTATTTATTTTATTTAGCAATGCTGCCCCACCTTTGCATTTCCTCCTGATGTATACCACCCCCCCCCCCTTTGTCTACGACCTGAGCTATGGGATACTTTCCTTTTGGCTTTAACCGAGGCAGCCCTAGCCTTCCCCCAGTTGGTAGTCCTAGGTGGCTTCAACTGCTACTTCGACACTCCTCCTCGCCCTCGGGACTGGTCCCTGATATCGCTCCTCAATGATGCTGCTTTTATGCACCATGTGGCTTGCCCCACTCATGTTGCAGGGCATATCCTGTTAGCCTCCCGTGTGAATCCTCTCCTGTTACCGCCACACCCTTGTCCTGGACGAATCACTCCCATCTTTCCTTCTCTTTTTCTTTTCCCACCATTCCTGCTACCTCAGTCCAGGATGTTCCCGCTCGCCAACCTTCCCATTTAGTGCGACGCATGACATCTACCATCTCAGAGTTTCCCTCTGCGGAAACTTTTTCCGCATAACTTCTCGTCAATGCCGATTGACCTCCAGGCTGAAACATGGCACAGAGTAAGCTATCCTCTGCAATGGACTCCCTGGCCCCTCTTGTCTCTGTCCCGCTCTGTCTCCTTCCCACCATCCATGGTATCATGCTGGCCTTTATCTTCATAGATTGCAGCTCTGCTGTGCAGAGAGCCTCTGGCAAAAGCGTCCTTTGCCTGAAACTCTCTCAACCTACAGGGATGCCTCTAGGTATTCCTGCAATCAGCTTCATTCTGCCAAGCTCACCTACTATTCAGCCTCCATCACTTCGGCCACTAACTCGCCATCTTTTACCTGACCCTCCGCTCCCTTTCAGCTCTTCTCTGTTGGTCCTCTGCCTCCCTCCACAGCTTCGCCTGACTCTACCAGCCTGGCTCTCTTTTTGCTGAGAAAATTCGCTCTCTGTGTCTTTCCTTCCCTGCCTGTCCCCCCTTCTCTTAACCTCCTCTCCCTCCCTCTTGTCCTCAGTTTCCCCTCTCCCTGTTCTCACTTCCCTTCCTGAGACATCTTCACTGCGGCCCTCCCTCATGCACTTCTGGAGTTGTTTCTACCCAGTCACAGCAATCGAACTTCTCTCAGCTATCCACAAATCCCACAAAATGACCTGTCCCCTTGACCCTATCCCCTCCATTTGGCTCTTAGAGCCTTCATTGGCCCTCCTCCCCTTCGCTCTCAGTCCGATCAAGACCAGCCTCTCCTCAGGCTACTTCCCCACAGCATGGAAACATGCTATTGTCTGCCCCGTACTTAAAAAGCCATCCCTAGACCCTTCTGTTCTTGCCCACTGGAGACCCATTTCAGATCTTCCCTTTTTTTCTACGCTTCTTTAAACTTTAGTCTTTGCTCAGCTATCATCTCATCTGGAATCCACATCTGCACATCACCCCCATCAGTCAGGCTTTAAGCACAATACTGAAACCATTCTCCTTTCCCTCCTCAATGAGATACACACGGCACGCGAGCGTGGAGTCATTTCCCTACTGGTTTCTTTAGATCTTTCTTCCGCCTTTGATCTTGTGGACCATCCCATGCTCCTCAAATGCCTTGCTGACTACAGAGTGTGTGGGACGGTCCACAACTGGTTTCGGTCCTTGTCCTCCCTTTCCTTCTTGGTCTGTATGAGTTCTTCCTCTTCCCCTCCATCCCCTCTCCCTTGTGGGGTCCCTCAGGGTTCAGTACTCTCCGCTCCTTTTCAACCTCTTCCTCTTACCTTGCTTGTCCAGCAGTCAGGAATCTCAGCGTATTATTACGCCGATGACATACTTCTGCTTTTTCACGTCTGCCCACTCACTCCCAATCTTTCTCCTCTTAACACCTGCCTTTCCAATATTTCTTCCTGGCTGTCGGCAAACTATCTCCACTTGAACCCCTGCAAGTCCGCTGCTATGTTGCTCACCTCCAGGGGCCTCCACTCCTGACCTTTCGCCCTCCCTTTCTGATATCCCCATTCCACTCGCCTCGACTCTGCGGTACTTGGGGGTCACTCTTGACTCAGCCCTTACATTTCACCAGCATCTCTCTTCCCTTGTTAGGCGATCCTTCTGCACTCTTCGACAACATTGTGCAGTACGTTCCTCTCTTCTCCCCCCCCCCCCCCCCCGCTTCCTTGGTTTATGCTCCGTTTCTCTTCTCCTATCCCACCTCGACTACGGCAACGTAGTCTTGGTGGGTGTTCCCCAATAGTAGCTACGCCATCTACAGCTCGCATCCTCACTCACGCCAGTCATAGAGACCATGTCACTCCCCTTCTTATTCAACTCCACTTGCTTCCAATGTCCTACCGTTACCAGTATAAGCTGCTTACAACTGTCCATAAAACAATCCATACTGGCCAGCTTTAGTACCTCACTGATCTCATCCAGGTTCACCTCCCTCCACGTACCTTCCGTGCTATCCACAATGACCGCTTGGCTCTTCCATCCCCGGCCCAGGCCCACCTAGAGCACACTCGTCACTCTGCTTTTTTCTTTTTCAGGCCTGCCCTATGGAATTCCCTTCCCGCCTCCTGCACCGAACACTCCTATCCCTGGTTTAAATCCCTCCTAAAAACCCACCTCTTCTGCAAGGCCTTTGACCTACCCCTCTCTCCCACCTAGTTATGCAATTTCAGTCAGTCCACTTTGTACTTTCCTGTCACGAATCTGCGTTTTTCTCTTTTCCAAAGCAGCTTATGTGTTTTTATTACTCTGTAAACCTCCCTGACGCTTCAGCCTGGGTGGTCAAGCAAGCATTGTAATAAAGATAAAGAATGCTTATATACCGCTTTTCACCAGGTCAAAGCAGTGTACATTCAGGTACGGTATATATTTCCCTTGTCCCCAAAGGGCTCACAATCTACAATTTTGTACCTGAGGCAACAGAGGGTTAAGTGGCTTGCCCAAGTCCACAAGGAGCACCTGTGGGATTAGAAACTCCAGTCCCTCTAATCCGAGGTTGCTATCTTCCAGTGGGATTTGAACCCCCAGCCCTCCGGCCTGAGGCAATTTGCCCCAACCGCTAGGCCACTCCCCCCTAAAATTAATCAGAGTAACAATAGTGTGGCATGGAGGCGTAGTCTAGTGGTTAGAGCAACTGCCTAGTACCCAGAAGATAAAGGGTTTGATTCCCACTGGCACTCCTTGTGACCTTGGGCAAGTCACTTTACCCTCCATTGCCTTATTTATTTTATTTATTTAGCAATCACTTCCAGCGATCAGCAGCGGTCCGATTACAATAGGAGAACTGTCAAATCAGTACAGTAGAATTTGGGGCGCGCATAGGTTGATTCGGAGGGTAGGCACATCACATCACACAATATGTACATATATACAAATAACCAGTATACACAAAACAAATTCAAGAGTAATAAATACAGTAGAATTTGGGGCGCGCCTTGGAAGAAAAGGCTTGGCAATCTACTTCCAGTGATACATTGCCGAGAAAATCCAGAGGCAGCTGGGTCTCGAGGAGTCTGAACTGATTTGACAGCACTGGGGGAAAAAAAAAGCAATAGTGTAAACAGCAAGAGAGAAATGGAGGGGAAAAATGTAAATTGTAGCAACCTACCCAGAACAATAATGGAAAAGTAGAAAATAATATGCAAAACCTTTTTCTCTTATCAAGTTGGAATCCTACTATTCTGTGTAGTGATCTGTAGAAAATGGGCTTTGATTTCCTATATAAAATGCAGGAATTGCTTAAATCCTGGACTTTCTTGCCAGTCAAATTGAATAATTTCTTGCTTGCATAGGGATTTGTTTTGTTTAAAAATGGCAGTCTTAAGTTTTGTTCTGCAATGCAAGGCAAAATTTGTACTCTTTCCTAATCTATCTGATCTGTGCAGTTTGATATGGAGTTATCTAGTGCTGTTCTCACTTTCATAATGCACTTTACCTCTGTCACACTGAATTGTGCATGACTGATGGTAAAGGTTCAACATCATGATAGTGGTAATTGTTAAAATTCAGCTCTTGACAACATATGAGCATTTTGGAAAGTACCCACTTAGCATTCCTTGCTTTTGTTTTTCTATAGCAATCACACATTTTCCTTAAGAAATATTTTTTTCAGTTTTAGTCCCTTTTCATGCAATGAAGCTACAGGGTAAACTATTTAAGACTAATAAGAGAAAATATTTTTTCACTCAACGTGTAATCAAACTCTGGAATTTGTTACTGGAGGATGTAGTAAAAGCTGTTAGTGTAGCTGGTTTTAAAAAAAGGTTTGGACAAGTTCCTAGAGGAAAGGTCCATAAACCATTATTAAAAGGGACCCGGGATATCACTGCTTGACCCAATACAAGCATTGAGGAATCTGTGTCTTTTGGAGAAACTGCTAGGTACTTATGACCTTGATTGGCCACTGATGGAAACAGGATACTGGGCTTGATGGACCTTGGTCTGACCCAGTATGGCATATCTTATGTTCTTATGTGAAATTTAATGGCACTTGTAGGCTTTTTTAAAGGTGTCTGATAATTGAAATAAAACAAATATATTTTTAGTCCAACTCATTTTCTTTAGTTATGATTTAATCTGTAACAAACAAAATGGTAGGGTTCTTGGTCATCTTCTGTATGCCCCTGACTACTGTTTTTGAATGCCATTTTGCCACCAATAATAGATTGGCTTGAAAATTGATCATGCTGTTCTTTTAGGTCCCTGTGGATGAAGATGACCCAAGGTTGCATTTAAGGAGCCCTTCTAAACAAAGCACCGATGATGTAATTGTGATGGCAACACTGAGATTATTGAGACTACTCGTGAAGCATGCTGGAGAACTTAGGCAATATCTGGAACAAGGCCTTGAAACAACACCTACAGCTCCATGGAGAGGTACATATCTTCAGCTTAAATATATTGATTGAGTTGTTACAAAGGAAGCAAAACTGTACTGGGATTTTAGAGCCTTTTCCTTCAGATAGGGTAATGATCTCTTAGGAAAGTTTCTCTGAGATGTATAAACTACAATGTTTCAGAAACATTTCTGTGTCCGTTTTTTAACAAAGGATATAGATGGACTTCCACTCTTGCTAGTGTGGAAAGAGTTAAAAATAATTTATTAATGAGGGGGCGGAGCCCGATGTCCAGCGGGATGGTCGCATAACGCTGAGGCTCCCGAGAGGCCTACTCAGAATCCTGAATTAACACCGGACATACTTGAATTTCTGCTCTGATCTTGCCGGGGCACATTGGTGAGATGGCGGGACCAAACCCACACGCCTGGAATTTGGATCTCCAGCGGCTTCTCACGGCAAACGCTCCAAAACTGAACCCCCGTCCCCGCAGAAGGGGCTGGCTTTACGCGAGGGCCCCGAAATGCAGCAGGAAATCCTCGCAGAGATTAGAGGGGTTAAGGACCTCGTGCAGTCAAACGGTGAAGCACTCCGAGCGCTGCGGGAAGATCTTGGTGTACTGCAAGGCAGGCTAGAGGGGCTCTCTTCGCGTCAGGACAAAATGGAGAGCATATTAGACTCCCATGCGGTCCGGCTGTCCAAACTCGACAAAGTTGAACGCCAGGTGCGGGCCTTGCAGAAAGAAGTGGAAGATGGCAATAATAGAGCGCGCCGCAACAACCTACGACTCGTGGGCATACCGGAGGGAGCGGAATCGGGAGACATGAAGGAGTTTTTATGTAAAATCCTCCCTTCCCTGCTCCAAATCACCTTTACCAAAAGAATTGGAGATCGATCGCGCTCATCGTGTACCCACAAACATAACGCTCAACAGGAAGACCCGCGGCCTATCATCTTTCGACTTTTGAGATATCAACATGTGGAGCAAATTCTCAGTGCCTCTCGGGCAAAGGGCCTATGGAGTTTGAGAGCCACAAGATTTCCTTCTATCCTGACTTGGCTAAACCCACGGTCGACCGCCGAAAGCGCTTTCTGGAATTCCGGCCGAGGCTTCAACAACTACAAGCACGCTATGGCCTGATGTACCCGGCCAAGCTCCGAGTCACGCTTCACAATCAGACAAGAACATTTGAGGACCCTGATCTACTAGCGGAGTTTTTGAATTCTAAAGAAGCCGACTTGATGCGCTGACTTCCAGAATATTCCTGCCAGTATTCTCATATCCGCTGTACCTGCCATATTGGATTTGCCGTGGCTCAGCAAAGAGTCTGTCGAGGGCGGTTTGTTGCCTTATTTTTTGATGATATCTGTGACCCGACTCCATCTACCCATAGTAGCCTCGATGAGTATCAGAGACAGTGTTAATTATGGACTCTGGTGTTTTTTTTTTCTTTTTATTATGTCTCTATCCTCCTCTCTAGGGCCTCCTCCCGCAGACATATGGTCGCCATATTCATTGGGGGTTTTGCTTCTTCTCTAAGTTACTTTGGTACATACTTTTCAATATGGGGTGTATTAGCTAGCATACTCGGTGATTATGTCATTGTTGTACAGATTCTGATTATGTTATATGTTTTCAAGCGCCCTTACCTAAAATGTCTATTACCGATTGATGGCACCATGTAAGATTTTCTCATTGAACGTAAAAGGAATCAATAATCCGATAAAACGGAAGAAAATCCTAAGCTATCTAAGTCATGCAGCTGCGGACCTGATTTTCCTCCAAGAAACGCATTTAAATTCGAAGGAAACTCTTAAACTCAATATTAAACCTTACATGGTGGCCGCCTATTCCCCAGCCGTTTCTAAGAAATGTGGGGTTGCCATACTGGTTAGGAAATCTCTGCATGCTACTATTATTGCGACTAGCTCAGATACAGCTGGTAGATGGTCCAGAGTTCACCTCAAGATAGGTAACCTTGAAGTTACATGTATATGCCTTTATGCTCCTAATGTGGATGACCCTGCCTTTTTGCTACCATTGCTCAGGTTGCGCAGGCCTCTGCTAATACTTCATTGATAATAGGGGGGGATTTCAATTTAGTTCTTGATTCCCTGATTGACAAACAGCCGCCTAGGACAAGTGGTCCCCCCAAGAGTCACACCACGCTTACCTCTGTGATCAAAGATCTTGCTTTAGTTGATCTATGGAGGTTACTACACCCCAATGAGCTTGACTTTACCTTCTTCTCTTCCCCTCACAAATCCCAGTCTCGCATAGATTTCTTTCTAATATCAAAACTGTTAGTTCCTCAGGTGGACACTGCAAAGATTCACCCCAACATATTTCAGATCATGCTGCTATTTTCTTTCAATTACACACTACTGCACCCCAAGGGAATTCGGGGGCCTGGTTCTTTGATAGAGCCCTATTAACTCAGCCAGAGTTCCAGTTAGAAATTCGAGCAGCCATACAGGATTACTTCCATTTTAATTTACCCCAGGAATACTGCAAATTGGGCTTGGTGGGAGGGTTTCAAAGCGGCCATTCGTGCAACGATCACTAGCTATCAAATTCGCCTGCGGAAACAACGCAAACAGCAGCTACTCATACTAGACCAACAAATCAAAGCAGGCGAACGAGTTCTAACTTCACGTACTGATCCCTGCGTCTTAGTTCGCTTACAGCGTCTCCGTTTCAATATAATGCAATCCTCTCAACTGCAGCTTCTAAGAGTATTGAGCTTCAACGAGGGACATACTACCGTGAAAGCAACGAGCCGGTCGACTTTTAGCCAACGCCTTGAAAGGTCAAAAAGAAGCCAAAACGCGTAGCGGCCCTTCGAGCCCCACAGGGAGGGACATACTGACCACAGACTCGATATCGTAGAACTCTTTCGGGATTTCTATACTCATCTATATCAATCTGAATGTGAGTTCTCATCAGAGACCTTCGAGCGATTGTTTCTGGTATTCAGCGGCGACCCTTTCTGAAGCTGATAGGGATGCGCTGGATGAACCCTTCTCTACTTCAGAGATCCAATCTGCCCTAAAACGAACAGCCTCGGTCGAGCCGCAGGGCCTGATGGTCTCCCGACCGAATTCTACAGAACGTTCAGTGCAGATTTAGTTCCCTACTTAAAACTCTATTTTACTGCCCTTGCGGTAGATACATCTTCTTTGGGATCCTTTTCTGCAGCTAATGTGGTAGTATTTGAGAAAGAAGGCAGAGACCCGCTGCTAACCGCCAACTACCGTCCAATCTCCCTACTTAATGCCGATTATAAGATCTTCGCAACGATCTTGGCCACCCGGCTATCTGACAGGATGGCCACCTTAATCCATCCCGACCAATGCGGTTTTATACCCGGCCGATCCACCGCTGACAATGCTCGGACCTTGTGCCATGTCCTATCCAGTGCTGCCAATTTAGACCACCCATGGGTGGGTCGTTCCCTAGATGCTGAAAAAAGCCTTTGATCGCCTAGAATGGCCCTTCTTATTTGCAGTTCTCCGATGGTATGGCTTTGGGGAGGGCTTCCTCCGTTACCTCCAAGTCATGTATACTCAACCCGTTGCCAGTATTTGTGTAAATGCCATTAAGTCTCAGCCTTTTAATCTCCAAAGAGGCACGCGTCAAGGTTTCCCCCTATCGCCAATGCTCTTTGATCTAGCTCTTGAACCCCTCGCCCTCCTTATTAGACAGTCCGCACGTATTCGAGGTGTCCCCTTCAGTCACAGAGAGATTAAACTCTCTGCATATGCAGATGACCTTATGCTCTTCGTATCCCTTGATTCGGTTCCAGCTGTCTTGGATCTGATTGATGGATACTCGCAATTATCGGGCTATAAAATTAACTGGACCAAATCTGTCGCATTCCCACTGAACCGCTGGGTACATGAGGCTGACATGCAGGCCTTTCCTTTCCTTTGGCAATCCCGCATGGTGAAATATCTTGGGGTCCATTACTGTTCTCCTTTAGAAGACACTATTAGTTTTAATGCCAAAGAGGTAGTCTCAAAGTCCGTGAGCACACAAATCGTTGGTCTCCCTTATCCCTTACATGGTGGGGGCCGTCTAGAAACTGTGAAAATGATGATAGTCCCCAAAGTGAACTATATTTTAGAAATGCTGCCCTGTTTACTCCCGCTACACACCTACAAAGATATTGAGGGCCTTCTCGTCCGCTATCTCTGGCAGGGTAAACCACCAAGGATAGCTAAACAAAAACTACAGTCTGCGAAGGAACTAGGGGGTACCCGATTTCCGGATTTTCTCAGATATCATCAAGCCTTCCTACTTAAACAAGGTGCCCGATGGCTAGATGCCTCAACAGACAGCAGACCAGTTTGGCTTGACATAGAAGAGGAGCTTAGTAGCCCAATTCCGTTGATCCATCTCCCCGGCATGTCCCATCAAGTAGACACCCGTCATCCCCCAATGATTGTCGATACTCTTGCGGCCTTTAACACTCTCATTCTATCACTGGGCCCAAACGTATGTCCTCAGGACGGACTCCCGCTGTGGAATAACCCCAGAATTCAAGTCCTAAATAGAACGATAGCATGGAAACCCTGGTACTCTAGGGGTATCTGGACACCCCAACAGCTCTTTTCTACAGCTCGTTGGAAAACCTTTTCTGATTTACAAAAGGAATTTGCGTTACCAGCGAAACATTACTTTCAATTGATGCAGCTTCAACACTGCCTCAAAAGTGCTCAAATCATGCCGCCCTCTGTCCCTACTGAGGATGGGCTATCAGAACTAATTCACTCTATTAGTAGTACACATGGGGTAGCCTCTAACTTTTATAAACTATTATGTCAGGGTACAGATACTGCCACTTGTAGAGCCCAACAAGCCTGGGAGCGCGAACTGCAAACCACTTTAACCCCTGTGCAATGGAGCGTTTTCTGGAGCAAAGTAGTGCGGGTTTCCCGATCTGCCTCAGTTACCCAAACTCTCTTCTTTTTTGCACATAGATGCTTTTATACTCCAGAAAAAAATAGCCAAATGGAACACAACTGCTAGGGACCAGTGTTGGTCTTGCCATACTGCTGTGGGAACCCTCGCTCATGTTATTTATGAATGTCCTCAACTACAGGTTTACTGGGGGCGGGTCTGGGGTCGTATTCAATTTATCTTACACCTTCACGAGCCTCTTTCTTGGAAGATTGTGGGACTCCGCTCAGTGACGGCGGTCCCCTCTCTTCCTAAGAAGGGTCGCTTTCTCCTTGATTTCATGCTGGGTATAGCCATATGTTTAATCACGAGGAATTGGAAGGATAGCTCTCGACTTACTGTCAATGAATGGTGGAACCTCGTCTGCTTATATAGTAAATATGAGCAGATATCTCGGAGAGCTATTCCCCATACCCAAACTCACTCTCGCTTGTCTAAATGGCAGATGCTCAATGATTATGTACAATCTGCTCATTGCTCCGACATGTCTGTTTAATGTACACTCATTATGTTTCAGATCACCGTTAGGTTTGTAACACAATAATGTCAGTACACGCCCGCTTCGGGAATGATTAGTTTTCTAGAGAAGAAGCAGGGGGGAGGGGGGTGGCAGGGGTTTACTTTGGTGTATGTATCACATTCTATGTCTGTATCTGTCTTTTAGCTGTATGTCTTCCTTTCCTTTGTTATAAAACGAAAATAAAGAATTAAAAAAAAAATAAATAATAATTTATTAATAAATTGACCTTTTTCTGGGCTTTCCTTAGACTCCCTTTGGCTTTTCTGTCAAAGGCAAAATGAGAAGGAAGGAAGACTAAGTAAAGAAGAAAGATAATCTTTAACAAAGGATGAAAAGCTTCCCAACATGCTTCATGCTGGGCTGGCTTTTTACTTGTTTTGAAACCAGCTTGATATTTAAAAGTCTAACTTGGGATTTGAGCACCAGTTTATTCAAAAAGGTTTTGTTAGGAACAGAAGATTTTTCTGGTTCTTATACATTTAATGATATCTGAATGGTGTTTGTCCTTAACGTTCTTGTGGTGATTTGCCTGGATTGTTGCATCAGTTGATTCAGTACATTTTAATAAACTCTGTTTTTCCCCATGACAGGTATTATCCCACAGCTCTTTTCTCGACTGAACCATCCAGAAGTTTATGTTCGCCAAAGCATTTGCAATTTACTGTGCCGAGTAGCTCATGATTCCCCACATCTCATTTTGTATCCTGCAATAGTGGGCACTATTTCACTGAGTAGTGAATCCCAGTCATCAGGTAAGGAAAGATTTGATTTCTCATGGTACTCTTTTGGTACTTTTATAATAGGAACAAGAGTTAGGAAATTGACATGAGTAGGTTAGACGTTTTGGAGCCTTTCACAATTGTAGAACCTGAATCAAGGTGTTTTATAACAGTAGCTATCCCCTAGTGCAATAATGAGCAATAATTTAGATACAACACAGGTAGCACTACTTCACTAGTTTTTATTATTTGCTACTGTTCATAAGATATGAACCTCATTACAATAATCATTTCTTGCCACTCTGTTCTGCCAGTCATGTATGTATAAACACATGCAAATATATCATGGGAAATAAGTGAAAATCATTGATGTAATCAAGCTGTGGGTAAATTAATACCATATCATGTGACAGTCAAAATAACAGTAAGATTTACTGCAAATGTCATTATTTCTCTGTAAAATAGATGGTTACAAAAACACATTTACAGACATGTGAGTTGTAACCCCCTACAAGCAGATGACGGAGAGAAAAAAACAGAAGCTTCCAGTGACATTGCCACTGGTAGTAAAGCTGGTGTAGCTAGGACCATCCTTAGTATTTCTCTCTAGCAAAGGTAGTTGCTGAACTGGTGCAGCAGGATTTGAATTTTGTCTAAGCCTCCCAGTGTCAGAGTCTGCCAGTTCCTCTCCCCAGTTGAGCCGGATTTATTACAGATCTCCAGGAACAAGCAGGAATGAGTCTTCACTTATGGGTACGTCGGTACCGACGGAGCCTGCGCGGGAACGCTCCCCAGCTTCCCAAAAAGGAAAGCTTTTGGGAGCATCCCACAGCGCCTGCGCGCTGCCTTCCTGCCTTTCCTAACCAATTCTCCTCAGTTCTTCTTTTCCGCGGAGCCAGCAGGTCGAGCCCTGTCACCGCTGAAGAAGTTCTTTATTTTATTTTATTTCTTTGGTCGCGTGTCTGCCTTCCCCGACTCCGGACCAGTACCCCAGGTCTTTTCTTTCTTTCTTTAAAAAAAATAAAATAAAATATCGATATTTTTTCCTCACTTGGTGTATTTTTCTTCTTAAGGCCTCAGGGCCCACAAGAAAATTTCCCTCATGGAAAAACCAACCTCCGGGTTCAAAAAATGCACTAAGTGTAGCGGTACTATTTCTGTTACAGATACCCATGAATGGTGTCTTAAAAGTTTGGGTCCTGAACACTCCATTCCGGATTGTCCGTCCTGCTCCCTAATGTCTAAACGGGGGTTACAGAACCGAGCAGCTAAGCTCCATGTGCTGTTTCCCGCTGAGGCACCGGCAGTAGCATCGACATCTTCCAGGTCGTCTTCTCCTGAAGGATCTCAGGTAACCAAACATAAACCTAGCAGGTCCTCGAAGGGTAGATCTCCCTCTAAGCATCGAGATGCCTCCGGGCTTGCCCTCGAGGATCCTGCACCAGCCAAACAACCCCGGCGGGAAGCTCCGGCTTCCAAAGCTCCTCCTATGGGGTTACAGGTTGACATCGATGGCACGGCCTCGACCGATCACCTGTTAGAATGCTCTGGGGTACCGGCACAATCTACCGGTACCGACCTCCAGGCATTCATGGCATCGATTGATCAGAATGTTCTGTCCATGCAGCAGGCTATTTCAGCCTTCATTCAAGCTGCGATGCCGGCGGTACCGCAACGAGCTCTGTTGTCTGTATCGGCTCCGGTACCGGCACCAGCGCCGATGCCGGTACCGTCTGCATCGACATCGACCAGGATACCGACTGCTGTGGTTCCTTGTCCAGGGCTACTTCTCGGTACCGATCCGGTACCGGGGACGCCCGATGTCGATACCGCTCGATACGCGTATCGAGCGTTAGAAGAGCACCCTGACAGGCGATACTTCGATTCCTCTGATGATTCTGATACATCAGATGAGTCTCCTGAAGTATCCTTAGCCCTTCCTGAGGAGCCGCCTTCTCCAAAAAGAAGAATGTCTCCTCCAGAGGACTTGTCCTTTCAAGACTTCATAAGAGAAGTAGCTAAAGGACTCTCTATTTCAGTAACCTCTGAATCAGAGCCTAGAGCAAAAAAATTAGATATTTTAGGATACTCTAGGGCTCCTAAAGAGGCAGTCACCTTACCAATTCATGAGATTCTTCATGAACACATGATTGATTTATGGGAGACTCCTCTCACTCTCTCTCCTCATCATTCTCGCAGGTTGGACACTATGTATCGTGTCCCTCCTTGTCCTGGGTTCCAGAAAACTCAGCTTCCTCACCATTCCATTGTGGTGCAGTCAGCTATGAAGAGGATAAAGAGTACAAAGAGACACTCTTCTGCTCCTCCAGGAAGAGAATGCAGGACCTTGGATGCTTTTGGTAGGAAAATCTTCCAGGCCAGTATGCTTATTGCCAGAATCAACTCATATAGCCTTTATATGGGTATGTTTCTGAAAGAAGTGGCAGAAAAGCTGCACACTTTTCTCCCTTTTATTCCAGAAGATAAAAGGGAAGAATTCCGCATGTGGCTTAAGCATACTCAAGACATCTCCAAGTTTTCAAACAGGGCAGCCTTTGACTCCTTTGAAGGTGCCAGTAGAGCTTCAGGCATTGCCATAGCTGCTTGCAGAATTGCTTGGCTCCAAGCTTCTGATTTAGAGCCCTGGGTTCAAGATGGCTTAGGAAATCTGCCCTGTACAGGTGAAAATCTGTTTGGCAGAGAGTGGCAAATTAAAGCCACTCAAATGGATGCTGAGAACTCTGCTCTGGATAGACTTTCAAGGTCTACCTCCATTCCTGCCAAGAAAAAGACTTTTAAAAAGTCTTTTTTCAAGAAGGGCAGGTTCCTGATCGCCTCTACAGTCCAGTCCCTGCATCCTGGGTTGTGCCTCTCTACCTGCAGCTTGGAGACTGAGCCAATCAATCTTCTGACGTCACAGGACCCATATACCCCACTGGCACACCCACCAGCTTCAATATTCAGTCTCCAAGCAGCTGGAGAGAGCAGCAGCCTAGTGAGCTAGGGTAGCTGGAGAGGTTTAGGTTTTTGGCTATTTGAGCTGTTGTTTCTTTGCTGGACTTCTTGTCTGTTTCTTTCTTTTTATTCCCTGTATTCAGGTGTAGGTTCCTTTCCCCCCCTCCCTCCCCACCCCCATCTGGAGGAGGCCTACAGAACCGGGATCGTGCCCTTTCAAAAAAAAAAAAAAGAGGACAGCCTTGCGGCTCAGCGGGGAGCTGGGAGCAGGACATTTCACGGCGCAGACCGGCGGTTTGGGTGAGCCGGTTCATTTCGCCGTCCCAGGGCCTCCTCTTCAGTCTCCCGCCTCGCTGCCGAAGCCCCGAGGCGGCTGAGCGCGAGGGCAGGAAGACCGCGGCTCCTCTGTGTTGTTCGCGCTGATTTTAAAGCGCTTGTGGAGCAGCGCGGATTTTTGGCGGTTGGAGTCGGCTGCGGGAGGAATAGCCGGGCCACGCGGTAGGTGTAGGCCCGGGCCTCCGGCGCTCGTGGCTCAGCGGGGGGTGCTGGCAGCGGTGTTTTTTCCCGCGCAGAGCCCAAGACGGCCTGGGCTGCCACGGGGGGAGTGCTTTAGGTAGGGGGGCAGTACAATTTAGTTTTTATTTTCCTTTATTTTCCTTTTTTCCTTGGTTATAAGAATAGGTATATGTATATGTAGCTATATCTATATATATATATATCTATCTATCCATATATATATATATGGATAGCTAGATAGATCTATCTTTCTCCTTGCATTTGGGTGCTTTAGTGTTTACAAAAAAAAAAAAGAAAGAAATTACCAAGCACAGTAGGAGACAAGGTCAGACACCAGCTACTGAGGCAGGAGCAGGGAAGTTCTCAGCTAAGCCATGCCTGCTCGCCCTCAATGTCTGGTCTGTGGGGACCGCAGGGGGACGGTGTCTGAGGCCGGCGTGTGCAGGGGCTGCGCGCTGGAGGCAGTCTCTGTAGAACAGGAACTTCCTTCTGGTACAGACTTGCTCCTGGCTGCTGCCGGGATGGAGCAGGCGGCAGACCCTTCGGGGGAGACAAGGGGCAAGGGGTCTGTGTCGTCGGTTCCCTTGGGTGTCCAGGTTCCCTCCCAGCCTCAGCCGGGCCCTTCCTCGGTGGGGGTTCTCTCCGGAGTTTGTCCTCTTGTTGCATAAGGCTTTCTGTATGAGACAGCTGGAAGCTCCGGGGGGTTCCCGCAGGTGGCAGTTGTTGGACAAGTCTTTGGCAGAGGCTGTTTTGCCCGCCAAGCGTCCTAGGCAGGAGGAAGAGGAGCCCTTTTCCCCCGACTCTGAATTGGACTCCGATAGAGAATGGGGGGAAGAAGAGCTTGAAGAGGGAGAAATACCCGAGGAGCAGGCAAGAATTGTGCGGGTATTTCGCAAGGAGGAGTTGCCTGCCCTGATTGGGGAGTCCTTGAAGGCCTTGAACATGTCCGTGGGGACTCCGGAGGACGAGGAAACCTTGGAGGATCCGTTGATTCAGGCGGTCCGGAAGTCTCAGAAGGTGTTTCCCGTCCATAAGGTGGTCAAGCAGATGATCCAGGAGGAGTGGGATCAGCCTGAGGCGGGCCTTAGGGGGGTGTGTTCCATGGCACGCTTGTACCCCGTACCGGAGGCGGAGAAGGAGCTGTTGAGGTCTCCCCGGTTAGACGCGGCGGTGGCAGCTGTAACCAAGAAGACCACCATCCCGGTGGAGGGCAGTGCGGCATTGAAGGATGTTCAGGACAGGAAGCTGGACACCTTGCTGAAGCAGGCCTTTGACATTAGTGCTATGGCTCTTCAGGCTTCGGTGTGCGGAGCTTGGGTAGCCAGGGCATGCTTGCGGTGGGCCCAGCAGCTGCAAGGGGCTGGGGAGTCGCCAGCTGGAGCGCTGGGGGAGGCCGCGCGCATTGAATCCGGGGCGGCGTACCTAGCGGATAGTCAGTACGATCTGATTCAGAGTTTGTCAAAGAATATGGCCTCTGTGGTGGCGGCTCGTAGGTATCTTTGGCTCAGAAATTGGTCCGCCGACGCTTCTTCCAAGTCTCGTCTTAGCCGGCTTCCCTTTAAGGGCAAGCTGCTTTTTGGAGAGGATTTGGAGAAGTTGGTGAAGGATCTGGGGGAGTCTAAAGGGGGTAGACTCCCAGAGGATAAGCCGCGGCAGGGTAGTTTTGTCTCCGGGGGGCGTTCTCAACAGCGGGACGTCAGGAGGCCTCGGCCGGCTCGTCAGGGCTCCTTTCTGCGGGGCAGATTTGCTTCCAGAGGCTAGAGCTTTCGGGGGTTTCACGGAGCGGGAAGGGGCTTTGGCGCCTCTTCCGCTTCTGCGGGCCCGAAGAAGCCACAATGAGACAACGGGGGTTCAGGTGGAGGAGCTGCCGGTGGGAGGTCGCTTGCGGCAGTTCCTTCCCGCCTGGGCCCGGGTCACGTCAGACAGGTGGGTTCTGGAGATGGTCCAGTTCGGTTATGCCCTGGAGTTCTCAAGACCGGTTCTTCCTTCCTTTGTCCTGTCACCGTGCAGGACGGTGGCCAGGCGGACGGCGGTGGAACAGACGTTGTCGAGATTGATGGCCCTGGGGGCCGTGGTCCCGGTTCCAGACGATAAACGCGGCTGCGGTCGGTACTCGATTTATTTTGTCGTCCCCAAGAAGGAAGGCTCCTGGCGCCCGATTTTGGATCTCAAGCACGTCAATTGGTGTCTCCACGTTCCGCACTTTCGGATGGAAACGTTGCGGTCCGTAATAGTAGCGGTACGCCTGGGGGAATTTCTTACCTCGCTCGATCTTACCGAGGCGTACTTGCACATTCCCATCAGGGCCGCTCATCAGCAGTTTTTGCGGTTCGCGGTGCCAGGGGGCCACTTTCAATTTCAGGCGTTGCCGTTCGGTCTGGCGACGGCCCCGCGTACGTTCACCAAGGTGATGGCGGTGGTGGCTGCGGCCCTGCGCAAAGAGGGAGTCCTAGTCCATCCTTATTTGGACGATTGGTTAATCAGAGCCAAGTCCGGTGAGGAAAGCTTGCAGGCGACGGCCAGAGTGCTAGCCTTTCTTCGGAGCTTGGGTTGGGTGATCAACGCGGCAAAGAGCAAGTTGACTTCCTCCCAGGATCTGGAGTACTTGGGGGCGAGATTCGACACCAGTGTGGGCGAGGTGTATCTGCCAGGTCACCGGGTAGAGAACCTTCGTCTGCTGGTGCGAGAGTTTCTGGCAAGGGAGGCACCCTCAGCGTGGCATTATTTGCAGGTTCTCGGGACCATGGCGGCGACTTTGAATCTGGTCCCTTGGGCCAGGGCTCATATGCGGCCTCTGCAACGAGCACTGCTTCGGCGTTGGTCCCACCAGGCGCAGTCCTTAACGACGGTGCTTCCTTGTACGGAGGAGGCCAGGGAGTCCTTGCGGTGGTGGCTCTCTCCGGGGAATCTGGAGAGGGGAATGCCGCTGTAGTCCCCTTGTTGGGTTCAGGTGTCTTTTAAAATACGTTTGGGTGAACATGCCTCACGATTGCGGACTTGTACACTTTCAGCTCCGTTAGTTGAACATTGCTTATCTTACTCGCATGCCTTTGAGGATCTTCACTGGCGGGTATTAGATCATGTACCGTTTAATCCCCGGGGCGGTGACAGGATTCAACGTTTACAAAATATGGAGCAAAGGTGGATTTTCATTCTTAATTCGGTCCACCCCTTTGGTCTCAATTCCCAATTGGACTGGCACACCATTCGTTAATCAATCATTGGATGGGTTGGCCTGGCTATGTGGCTCCTCCCATTAGAGCTTTGATTGGCTTCCTCAGTTTCATTTTTCTCCTGTGATTGGAGATTTTGTTTGTTCCATATGGTAGTGGTTTACGTCATTATAAGAACTGCCTTTTGGCGTTCCTTTTCGTGGCGGGCATTTTTGATCCACGGCAATTTGTTCCACAGCGACTTGACTTGAAGCAGGGGAGAAATTGGATCCCCGAAACGTGACACGTCAATTTTGCTTGGTGGAAGACTCTTTTCAGCCTTTTCAGTTAAGTGCTAATCCGTCTACGATTTCCTATGCTGTCCTTCACTATAGGGCTCTTATTTAAAATAAAATGGATGGGCTGCGGTGGTGAGAGGTGAAGTCCTCTGCACTGTGACGGCTTCTCCGACAAAAAAAGTGTGACTTTTCCTAGGTGGTCCAGCTTATGGTTGTGCCTGCCACCAAGTCAGGCATGATGTCAATGGCATAGTCTCGGTCCCAAGGACAGTTCTGCCATTCCTATGGCTTTCATCATACTGGCCTCAGAATGAGCTCAGAGGAAGATGTTACTTTGCTTTTGGGGACAGGTAGCTTCCAGCTTTGGGGGCAGGTAGCTATGTGTGAGCAGTCTTTCCCCTGGTGGGAGAGTGTGGTGCAGGCAAGCGCTCTTGGCTTTTCGGAGCAGTTCCCTGAAGAATTTATCATGAACAATGGGGCAGAAATTGGTGACAGTGCAGTTGTTTTGCTTGACCAGCCGGGTTCCCAATTATGGTGGTTGATCTGCTGGATTCGGGGCTATGCCCCTTGTCCTGCCGCAGAGCCCCATATTGGTCTTTTTCCCAACAGTGATAGTTTTGCTTCGCCTTTGGGATTGAGGTGAGCAAGCCACGCTTAATGATTTCTCCCTCAAGGTGGGCTTTTCAATGCTTTTCTTGATGCATCTCATCTCCAAACTGCAGGTCCTCTCTTGTTGGGTCCTTTAACTACCATTTTGGCTGTAGGTGGCCTTGATCAAGGTGTGGTGTGACTTTTGCCTTATGCAGGATGTTTTGCTTCAATCCTTTACTCCAACCAGTGCAGCAGTGGAAATAGGTATTGGCATTTGGTTGATGTCCATAGGGTCCTTCTGAGTTACTTGAAAGTCACTAGCCCTTTTGGTAGGTCATGCATTTCATCATCACTTTTTCCATAAGTCAATCAAGAGAGGCGGCCTCCAACTCCACCTTGCTGCCTGCAGCTGCTGCTTGTGTTTTAGTGAACAACTAGTGCCGATGAATTTGAAGAGTTGGCTCAGTCACCTCAATTTACATTTGTAGGGTAGTGGTCTTCCTCCCTGCTTTGTAGGCATTGCTGACTAGATCTCTGATGGAAGGGATGCGATCTTTGATGTGGGGATTCTTAGTTCAGCTGTGTGCCTTCCAGCCCAGTTGAGTTATAGCTTTAGCAGTTCCCACTTGTCGGATCTGGTTTAGCAGGTGATCTGGTAGGTGACATTTTACTTACCCAAATTTCCTTTCCTGCGATCCTGCTAGACCAGTCCAGGACCTACTCAAGAGGGATTTACTGCTGCCTCGGCGGTATGAGTGCATGCAAATTTCTTAACAGTATTCACAGAATTCAATGCATTTGAACAAATTAATGTTTAGTTGTACAATTCATTGGTATGGTGGGTTCAATGGTTGCCTCCTTTAGAGATAATATTGGGTTTGCCCTGTTTGTTTGGTGTACCATATACTTGCTGAGAAAAATGCTGAAGGGTACCAGTGGTAGTGTCGCTAGGAGCTTCTAGTTTTTCTGTCTGCATCATCTGCTGTCAGGGGGACACAGCCCACTTGTATGGACTGTTCTAGCATGACTCCAGGAAAGAAAATTATCAGATAAGTAGAGTGTCTCCTTTATTTGATTCTTTTTTTTTTAAAGAAATTTTAACACTCAGCTTAGGTAGATAGTTTTTAGTGCATCTGATTTTTGGATCCTGCTCACTTTAACTATGGTCTTTCTAAACTTTTTCCTTTAGGGAATAAGTTGTCTTCTGCCATCCCCACACTGCTGGGCAATATCCAAAGTGATGAGCTGTTGGGTGGAGAATGTGAGGGAGGAAGTCCTTTAGCGTCACAAGACAGCAATAAGGATGAACTGAAAAATGGATTAAATGAAGATCAAGCAATGATGCAGGATTGTTACAGCAAAATTGTAGAGAAATTGTCATCTGCAAATCCAACAATGGTGCTCCAGGTAGAAAATTTAGTTTATATATACATTTATAAAGGTATGTACAAATCTGATGTGATAGAAATAACCATTTAATTGATTTTAGAACATTCCTTTCCTACGGATATCTTCTTTTAACATAATCAGTTGGGAAATGTTTAGAGTACATTTGAAGTGTTGTTTTTTTTGGGGGGGGGAGTTGTTAGGAAACATTATTGATGTACGTACAGGACCGACCCATCCACTAACCGAGCTAAACGGCCGGCCTGGATGGGCGGCTTTGTGCTGCTACTTTGTTGCCTGTGGCAGACCATGTGCTTCGACACACAAGACCTACCGCTTCTGACCCCCCTCCACAACTTACTGTCTGAGGGGGGTCAGAAGCGGCAGGCCTTGTGTGCTGAAGCATATTGCCTGCCACGGACAACAAAGTGGCGGCACAAAACCACCACTTGTAAAATGCTGCCGCCGCCCGCTTAGTCACCTGAAACCGGTGTTCTCTGGGGACAGCAGGAATCAGTCCTCAGAACCCTCCCTCCTCCCCTTGGAGTTGCTTCTTTACCATCTTTTATTTTTGCCATCTTTTAGCTATGTCATCTGACTGAGCAAGATGGCACCCTTGGGTGGGAAGGGGACCATGCATGCGTGGTGGCATCTCCCAAAGGCTTTCTTTGAAAGCTGGAGGCATGCTTTTGCGAGGGCTCTGTCGGTGCCAACACCACCTAATATATGAGGATTGATTCCTGCTGTCCCCTGAGAACACCTGTTACAGATAGTAACTACGCTTTCCGGAAGGATGAGCTGGTGGCATTGATTGCCAGGGTCTCATCCATCTTGAACTTGACGGATGTTTTTGGCACGAAAACAAAGGTACACCCTCTCCTTCAAAGGGTGCGAAAATCCACTTCTGTCTTCCTGTTCCCAGAGGTAATCAAGAAATATGATCCAGTCTGAGTAGGACTTCCCCGGCTCTCTATCTAAAGGGATAAGGGTATATAAGATCTATGCTCTTGCAGAGGAGGAGCGTGTCGAGTGGTTTGGCATTCCCAAGGTGGATCACCAGTCCTGTGGAAGGTGGATCGGCCTTAAAGTACTTTCTGGATTCTCTACTCCAGTGGATTCAGTCTTTTCCGCAGGATGATAATACCCCTTAATGGGAGTTTGCTACAGCCTTCTTTTCTGATGCCATGTATGACCTGGTTTGGAACTGATTTGGAGAAGCTGGTGAAGTACCTGGGCAAGACAAAATCTTATTGCCTTCCAGAAGACAGGTCCAAGGGGCCTGTGTAACGGGCTGGAGCCCTTTTCTCATCGGCCTCCTCCAGTCCACCAAAGGCACACTGGCTGAATTTATGGGTGTCTCGGGACCATTGTCACTACTGATCTGAAAAACCTTTCTTCCTCTCTGCTTCCAGACTTCAGGCTCATTCTGTCATAAGAACATAAGATATGCCATACTGGGTCAGATCAAGGTCCATCAAGCCCAGTATCCTGTTTCCAACAATGGCCAATCTAGGTCATATGTACCTAGCAGTTTCCCCAAAAAACACAGGTTCCACAATGCTTGTACCGGGTCAAGCATTGATATCCTGGGTCCCTTCTTAATAATGGTTTATGGAACTTTCCTCCAGGAACTTGTCCAAACCTTTTTTGAACCCAGCTACACTAACAGCCTTTACTACATCCTCTGGTAACAAATTCCAGAGTTTGATTACACGTTGAGTGAAAAAATATTTTCTTTTATTAGTCTTAAATAGTTTACCCTGTAGCTTCATTGTATGTCCCCTAGTCTTTCTATATTTTGATAACGTAAACAATCGATCTACATTTACCCGTTCCACTCCGTTCATTAATTTATAGACTTCTATCATATCTCCCCTCAGACGTCTCTTTTCCAAGTTAAAGAGCCCTAACCTTTTTAGCCTTTCTTCATAGGAGTATCCTTCCATCCCCTTTACCATTTTGGTGGCTCTTCTCTGAACCTTTTCTAATAACGCTATATCCTTTTTAAGATAGGCGACCAGAATTGCACACAATATTCAAGGTGTGGTCTCACCATGGAACGGTATAGAGGCATTATAATGTCTTTTGTTTTATTTTCCATTCCTTTCCTTATGATACCTAGCATTCTATTTGCTCTCTTGGCTGCCGCTGCACACTGGGCCGAGGGTTTTAACATGGTATCCACAACGACGCCTAAATCTTTTTCCTGGGTGGTGGTTCCTAATGTGGAACCTTGCATTGTGTAACCATAGTTTGGGTTGTTCTTCCCTAGGTGTATAACTTTGCACTTGTCCACATTAAATTTCATCTGCCATTTTGATGCCCAGTCTTCCAGTTTATCAAGATCCTCTTGCAATTTTCCACAATCCTCTTGGGTTTTAACAACTTTAAATAGTTTTGTGTCATCCACTTTCCAGGTCATTTATGAATATGTCAAAAAGCAGCGGGACCCAGCACAGATCCCTGGGGTACACCACTATTCATCTTTCTCCATTGGGAAAATTGGCCATTTAGCTCTACCCTCTGCTTTCTATCTTTTAACCAGTTCCTGATCCACAGTAGTACACTGCCTCCTATCCCATGACTCTAGTTTTGCCAAAAGTCTCTGATGAGGGACCTTGTCAAAGGCTTTCTGAAAGTCCAGATACACTATATGAACCGACTCACCTTTGTCCTCCTGTTTATTCACACTTTCAAAAAAACATAACATATTAGTAAGACAAGATCTTCCTTGTCTAAAGCCATGTTGACTGTCTCCCGTTAGGCCATGACTATCTACATGCTGAGTAATTTTATTCTTTATGATTGTTTCTACCATTTTTCCTGGTACTGACGTCAGGCTCACTGGTCTGTAGTTTCCCGGATCACCCCTGGAACCCTTTTTAAAAATTGGTGTTACATTGGCGATCCTCCAATCTTCGGGTATTAGAGATGATTTTAATGATAGTTCACAAATTACTAATAGCAGGTCTGCAATCTCATATTTCAGTTCTTTCAACACCCTTGGATGTATACCATCCGGCCCAGGTGATTTGCTACTCTTCAGTTTATCTAATAGTTGTAATACATCTTCCCGATGTATCGATATTTCCTTCAATTCTTCCGCACCTTTAAATACCACTTCACTCATGGGTAACATCCCTACATATTCCTCAGTAAAGACCGAAGCAAAGAATTCATTCAGTCGCTCTACTATTGCCTTGTCGCCTCTTAGTGCCCCTTTAACCCCTCTATCATCTAATGGACCAACTGACTCTCACAGGTTTTTTGCTACGAATGTACTTGAAAAAGTCTTTATTTCGTGTTTTTGCTTCCGCAGCAAGCTTCTTCTCAAATTCTCCCTTTGTCTGCCTTATCAATGCCTTGCATTTGACTTGTCCTTTCATGGAGCACGTGGGCTCAGGGACTCTGTCCTCTCCAGAGGAGGACCATCCCAGGATGTGCAGTAAAGATTTGGGGGTCTATTCTGTGGTTCCTCCAATTGGCGGCAGGCTTCCATTTTTTCTTTCCGGAATGGGCCTGGGTTACCAGGGATCACTAGGTGCTAGACAACTTTAAGTGAGGCTGTGTTCTGGAATGCAGAGAGCTGTTTCCGGATGCTTTTGTCATCTCCCATTGTGGGTCTGCGATCAAATGTGCCTCTGTGTGGACCACTGTGAACAAGTTGCTACACCTGAAGGCAGTGGTGCCCGTCCCCCCAGCTGAGTGGGACAAGGGCAAAATACTCCATCTATTTTGTGGTGCCAAAGGACAGTTCCTCTGGCCTAGTCTGGACCTTAAGGGAGACCATGAGCACTTGTGCATCCTATGCCTCCGGATGGAGACCTTGCGCTCCGTGATTCAAGCAGTGCGCCAAGGGGACTTCTTATCTTAACTCATTCTGGCTGAGGTGTATTTTCATATCTTGATCTGGGCAGATCAATAAAAGTATCTGCGTTTTGCCGTGCTTGGCTCTCACTAACAGTTCACTGCCCTCCCTTTCAGACTTTCCACTACCCCAAGGATGTTCTCCAAGGTCATGGATGCCAAAGGATCTGTGTCCATCCCTGTCAGGATGACTAGCTCATCTGAGCCCGTTCCCTTTCATAAGCATCTCAGATGACATCCCGAATGGTGTCCTTTTTTGGAAAGCCTCAGCTGGGTGCTCAATCAGGAAAAGAGACATCTTTTGCCTTCCCAGTCCTTGGAGTTTCTGGGAGCACGTTTTGACATTCGAGTGGGCAGAGTTTTCCTGCCAGATGTATAAAGTCAAGAACATTGATTGTTTGGTGCTGTTCTGTGCGCAGCAGGCCCCCACAGTCTGGGATTATCTTTGGCTCCTTGGATTGATGGTGGCGACCATAGAGATGGTGCCATGGGTGTGTGCTCGCGTGCGACTGCTCCAGTGGGCCTTATTGATTCAGTGGCTCCTGAGTTCTCAGGAGTTCAAGCTCAGGCTTCTGCTCCCATTGATGAAGTCTAGCCTGCGCGGGTGTGGTGGCAGCTCTGTCACCTTGTGGGGTGTACCATTGGATGATTTCCCCTGGATCCTGCCAATGACTGATGCCAGTCTTTTTCTCCAGGAACAAGCAGAAAGTCAGCTCTCATATATGGTGACATCGGCACCAACTGAGCCTGCATGGAAGCATATACCCAGATTTCAAAGAGACTTTGGGAGATGCACCATGCATTCGTGGTCCCCTTCCCACCCAAGGGTGCCATCTTGCCTCAGTCTCCTTTTTTCCGTGGCGCCCTCTGGAAAAAGTGTGTTTATCCTGTTTTTATCTGGTTTGTATACTGGTTTCTTCTTGCCCCCTAGCCAGCTCACCTTGGCATCACTCCCCTGGTTCGTTCCTTTGTGTTTTGTTTGCTTTTGTTTTTTTCTTGTGATATCCCTCGACCGGTGCTTTGCATCCTTTTTTGCTGCAGACCTCTGACCTCTGCCGGAAGGCAGGGCCCCCCTTTTTCCCTGATAGCCTCCAGCAGCTTCCAGAAATGTGATCGGTGCAGTAAGATGTCCCGCACCAACCCACATGATTGCTGCCTCTGCTGCCTTGGGCCAGAGCATGACGACTCGGACTGCGAGCTCTGCAGGACCATGACCACACAGGCCATCAAGAGCCATCAGCTGCTGCAAAAACAGTTCTTTCACAAGTCCAACTCCACACCAGAGTCTCCGGCGACATCGTGCTTTGGGGCCCCCTCCATTACCTCAATGCCCCACGAGGCCTGAGCTGCCTCTGAGTCCTGTGGCTGCAGGTCCTCAGAGAGGAAGTTCCTGGATGTGGAGTGCAAGAAGTAGAAACCCTCTAAGATCACCTCTGAGGACGGATCAAGGAAGAAAAGGAAAATCCCATTCCAGGCCCCACAGTCCCTGACATGAGTCCGAGGGGTCAGAGCGGCTATGGCCCCACAAGCTGCCATGGAAGGAGTTGTCTGTATCCAGCAACTGTCCAAGAAGTAGGCAGTACTCACGTTAGTAGCACAAACACAGTCCAAGACGTGAGGATTGTGGAAGACAAATTTATTAACTCACAAATCTAGGCAACCCGACACAGGCCGTGTTTCGTAACCTTCGTCAGCGGTTGTAAGGCAAAATTACTATAAACCTAGAAACATAACATATTAAAAGTGAAGGAACAAACAAATTCATCTAACAAATACATAAAAGACATAATATAATAAAAATAATAATAATAAATAAAACAAATCATGTAATAAATTTATAATATAATAATAAATATATAATGTAATAGTGTTGGAACGCTATAAATCTAATAGTATCATAATTAAATAATAAAATTAATAAAAATTAAATACATAAAACCAACATCTTATAAGTGTGACAAGCAAAAACACATCCATAAAATAAAATTAAAAGAGTAGACCTCTATATATACTAATTATAGTATAATAATAACATTGTTAACATATAAATATACATAGAAAAAGATAATAATAATAATAGTAATAAAAATAATAATAATAATAGTTACCTAAAAAAAACCGCACTACCAGGGAATATCTAATTATGTATTATAAATTAATCATCTACAAAGAGATGAGAAGAGAGCAGCAGGAGCGAACAAAACTTAGTTAGATTAATATCCAATAAAGGAAGTAGGTATTTATAAAAAACAATTAGAAATCATCAGCAGTTTCTAAAATTTAAACCATATAAGATAATAAATAGTCATAATCAAATAAGAAAAAAAGGGGGATAAAAAAGATAAAGTTAAAAAAAGAAAAAATGAATGAAATGAAATAAAATTATTAATATAAATCATTACAATATATTCAAAATGATCTAAAAATATTAAGTGTAAAATTATAATACATAAAACCACACTTAATTGTAAATAAATTAATAATAGTTTAATAATTTAAGATCATGAAATGAATAAATTTATATTTATAAACAAAATTAAAAAAAATATAAAAAATATATATAAAAGAATATAAATAAATAAATAAAAAAATATATATAAAAAAAATAAGAAAAGAGCAATTGTTTGTAAACCTCATATAAAGTCTTCTTGTGTTATGTAACAATCCTGTCAAGTGTTCTTAATAAACTTAAGTGGAATTACAGGATAAGTAAAATTATTTCTTAAACATACTATATAATTTTTTTTAAAAAATTATTTTAAAAAATATATATTTATATGAATGTTCCTAAGAGATATATATATTATTAAATGATTTAAACCTTAAAAATTACAATTGTGACTGCTGTTATGATGATTTATAATTCTTTTTTAAAACCACTTCTCAAAATACAAGAAACACCGTATCAGCCTCCTAGATAAATAACCTCTGTTTCGCGTGTACCTAATGGAAAAAATACTCCTATATCATGTTATACATAATTTGAAAAAAAGTACCAATAAAGCCAAACATCTTTTAAAAAAAGGAAGGAAAAATGGACTGTAGAAATCCAACAATTTTATTTTGTTATACACTTATTCGCACAGCCATAAAGTAGGAAAACCGGAGAGATAAACTCACTTGCCTTCTGAAACGCCGGCGCATGCGCCTTCGTCCGCTTATCGGGCGGGAAACTGTTATTACTAAGGTGAAGGCAGAATAATCTATTGTATAAAAACCTCTGACAAGTGACCCTATCTTATATATATTATATCTTTTATATATTATATCTTTAAAACCCTAAGTGTAGATTCGGAAAAGGCTCCGTTCTGAAAACCATCATTCGTTTTTAGCATCTTTCTTTCTTATATTACACCCCATATAAAGTACAGGACGGTTGTAGACGCCAAATCCGAAGGATATTTACCATCTTTTTATCAAAATCTCAAAAAGAGATGGAGCTTCTGAAGTACAATTTACTAATATTTTATCTTATATAGTTTAAAATGAAAAACATAAACCCCGAAGGGAAATTTACCGTTTAGAAACTCTTATTAAACCCGAGGTAAAACACTTTGGAAGAGCAAATACAGACTGCTCTCATCTGCAATCAACTGGGCTGCGATTGCCTCAGCACATGCGCTAGAAATACCAATTGTCCATGGAAAGGGGAGGGGCATATTGGGGTCACATTGATCTGGATTCTATTAGCTAATAATGTTCCTTCTTTAATATTCTATAGGGAGCTTTTACTATCAAAATGTATCTCTAAGTAAATAAAGTACTGAAACTGCCGTATATGTTCCCTTTATATTTTAATTAAAAAGAAACCAAACAGGATTTGAAGTGGAAGCCACTAAAGACTGCCTAAATTTAATAACCAATAAATAATAACTTAGTTGAATAAAATTGATAAAAATATTAAAATATATTATATATTATATATTATACAAAATATATATATATATACATATAAAAAAATATATATACAAATAGATTATATATTATATATATATATGCATATAAAAACCATGCACAGAAAAACTAAAAATAAAAATAAGTGTAAAAAAGGAGGAATAAAAAGGAATATAAAAATATATAATCAAAAATTTATTCCCAAAAACGGAACTAAAATAAATTTACATTCACAAAGACAGATTAACTAAATTCAATTATAAAATATATTATAAAAAAACAGAAAAATCTCGTTCCATATTCAAACCATGGGGAGCGAGAGAATCTAAAAGAAAAATATATTTTTGTTCTAATTGTAAAATGGTTTTATTCATATCTCCTCCCCTCCAATTTAATTTAACTTTCTTAATCACAAAAAATTTGATATCTGTTAGTTTGTGTTGAAACTCTCTCCAGTGTGCGACTAGAGGTTTTTCATCTATATTTCTTCTAATGCAGCTTTTATGCTCTATAATCCTAGTCTTAATACTCTGTATAGTCTTCCCTACATAAAGTAATTTACAAGGGCATTGAATGACGTATATGACATTGGATGTGTCACAATTAGCAAAATCTGTCAAAAAGAACTTCTTCAGTGTAACTGGATGAGTAAAACTATTTCTAACTGGCATGACATTTAAACAGACTGAACATTTACCGCATTGGAACTGTCCTTTGTGCTGCGATAAAAAGTTTTTCTCTGTAAGAGCCGAAGGGACAAGAAGATTCCGCAAATTAAGAAATGCATTAATTTTAACTGAATTGTTGTGAATATTCACAACATTCAGTTAAAATTAATGCAATTCTTAAGAAAGAGTGGCATATTTTACAAGCCCTGCCAGCATTCCAAGATGCCCATTTTTTTATTGCACATAAGCGTAATGTTAATTTGCGGAATCTTCTTGTCCCTTCGGCTCTTACAGAGGAGAAATTTTTATCGCAGCACAAAGGACAGTTCCAATGGGACAAGAAGATTCCGCAAATTAACATTACGCTTATGTTAAAATTAATGCATTTCTTAATCTTCTTGTCCCTTCGGCTCTTACAGAGAAAAACTTTTTATCGCAGCACAAAGGACAGTTCCAATGCGGTAAATGTTCAGTCTGTTTAAATGTCATGCCAGTTAGAAATAGTTTTACTCATCCAGTTACACTGAAGAAGTTCTTTTTGACAGATTTTGCTAATTGTGACACATCCAATGTCATATACGTCATTCAATGCCCTTGTAAATTACTTTATGTAGGGAAGACTATACAGAGTATTAAGACTAGGATTATAGAGCATAAAAGCTGCATTAGAAGAAATATAGATGAAAAACCTCTAGTCGCACACTGGAGAGAGTTTCAACACAAACTAACAGATATCAAATTTTTTGTGATTAAGAAAGTTAAATTAAATTGGAGGGGAGGAGATATGAATAAAACCATTTTACAATTAGAACAAAAATATATTTTTCTTTTAGATTCTCTCGCTCCCCATGGTTTGAATATGGAACGAGATTTTTCTGTTTTTTTATAAATATATTTTATAATTGAATTTAGTTAATCTGTCTTTTGTGAATGTAAATTTATTTTAGTTCCGTTTTTGGGAATAAATTTTTGATTATATATTTTTATATTCCTTTTTATTCCTCCTTTTTTACACTTATTTTTATTTTTAGTTTTTCTGTGCATGGTTTTTATATGCATATATATATAATATATAATCTATTTGTATATATTTTTTTATATGTGTATATATATATATATATATATATATATATATATATATATATATTTTGTATAATATATAATATATTTTAATATTTTTATCAATTTTATTCAACTAAGTTATTATTTATTGGTTATTAAATTTAGGCAGTCTTTAGTGGTTTCCACTTCAAATCCTGTTTGGTTTCTTTTTAATTAAAATATAAAGGGAACATATACGGCAGTTTCAGTACTTTATTTACTTAGAGATACATTTTGATAGTAAAAGCTCCCTATAGAATATTAAAGAAGGAACATTATTAGCTAATAGAATCCAGATCAATGTGACCCCAATATGCCCCTCCCCTTTCCATGGACAATTGGTATTTCTAGCGCATGTGCTGAGGCAATCGCAGCCCAGTTGATTGCGGATGAGAGCAGTCTGTATTTGCTCTTCCAAAGCGTTTTACCTCGGGTTTAATAAGAGTTTCTAAACGGTAAATTTCCCTTCGGGGTTTATGTTTTTCATTTTAAACTATATAAGATAAAATATTAGTAAATTGTACTTCAGAAGCTCCATCTCTTTTTGAGATTTTGATAAAAAGATGGTAAATATCCTTCGGATTTGGCGTCTACAACCGTCCTGTACTTTATATGGGGTGTAATATAAGAAAGAAGATGCTAATAACGAATTATGGTTGTCAGAACGGAGCCTTTTCCGAATCTACACTTAGGGTTTTAAAGATATAATATATAAAAGATATAATATATATAAGATAGGGTCACTTGTCAGAGGTTTTTATACAATAGATTATTCTGCCTTCACCTTAGTAATAACAGTTTCCCGCCCGATAAGCGGACGAAGGCGCATGCGCCGGCGTTTCAGAAGACAAGTGAGTTTATCTCTCCGGTTTTCCTACTTTATGGCTGTGCGAATAAGTGTATAACAAAATAAAATTGTTGGATTTCTACAGTCCGTTTTTCCTTCCTTTTTTTAAAAGATGTTTGGCTTTATTGGTACTTTTTTCAAATTATGTATAACATGATATAGGAGTATTTTTTCCATTAGGTACACGCGAAACAGAGGTTATTTATCTAGAAGGCTGATACGGTGTTTCTTGTATTTTGAGAAGTGGTTTTAAAAAAGAATTATAAATCATCATAACAGCAGTCACAATTGTAATTTTTAAGGTTTAAATCATTTAATAATATATATATCTCTTAGGAACATACATATAAATATATATTTTTTTAAATAATTTTTTTAAAAAAATTATATAGTATGTTTTTTAAGAAATAATTTTACTTATCCTGTAATTCCACTTAAGTTTATTAAGAACACTTGACAGGATTGTTACATAACACAAGAAGACTTTATATGAGGTTTACAAACAATTGCTCTTTTCTTATTTTTTTTATATATATTTATTTATTTATTTATTTATATTCTTTTATATATATTTTTTATATATTTTTTTATTTTGTTTATAAATATAAATTTATTCATTTCATGATCTTAAATTATTAAACTATTTTTAATTTATTTACAATTAAGTGTGGTTTTATGTATTATAATTTTACACTTAATATTTTTAGATCATTTTGAATATATTGTAATGATTTATATTAATAATTTTATTTCATTTCATTCATTTTTTCTTCTTTTTTAACTTTTTTATCTTTTTTATCCCCCTTTTTTTCTTATTTGATTATGACTATTTATTATCTTATATGGTTTAAATTTTAGAAACTGCTGATTTCTAATTGTTTTTTATAAATACCTACTTCCTTTATTGGATATTAATCTAACTAAGTTTTGTTCGCTCCTGCTGCTCTTTTCTCATCTCTTTGTAGATGATTAATTTATAATACATAATTAGATATTCCCTGGTAGTGCGGGTTTTTTTTAGGTAACTATTATTATTATTATTATTTTTATTACTATTATTATTATCTTTTTCTATGTATATTTATATGTTAACAATGTTATTATTATACTATAATTAGTATATATAGAGGTCTACTCTTTTAATTTTATTTTATGGATGTGTTTTTGCTTGTCACACTTATAAGATGTTGGTTTTATGTATTTAATTTTTATTAATTTTATTATTTAATTATGATACTATTAGATTTATAGCGTTCCAACACTATTACATTATATATTTATTATTATATTATAAATTTATTACATGATTTGTTTTATTTATTATTATTATTTTTATTATATTATGTCTTTTATGTATTTGTTAGATGAATTTGTTTGTTCCTTCACTTTTAATATGTTATGTTTCTAGGTTTATAGTAATTTTGCCTTACAACCCCTGACGAAGGTTACGAAACACGGCCTGTGTCGGGTTGCCTAGGTTTGTGAGTTAATAAATTTGTCTTCCACAATCTTCACGTCTTGGACTGTGTTTGTATCCAGCAACTGGCCTCAGACACCCGAGGCCATCCTCGTCGGACTCTCCCTTGACAGAACCCATGCTGGGCCCAAAGTCCTCTGTGCCCATGTTGAAGGCTGTGGAGCCAACTGGCATGGATACCAGGATGGCAGCCTTAGAGATCAGTATATCTGCCCTCATGGCCATGCAGCAGATGTTTATGTTCCCCGGTTCATCCGCCCTGACTGGACCCTCTACATCAAGGGCTTCCCTGGACATTGAGCCAGTCCTCGAGTGCCACCAGCCTCGAGAGACCCATTGGCATCAGACAAGGTCATGGGAGATAGCGAATTAGGAGTGCCTGGACACTTGGTGACACTGAGACATGCCCTTAGACCAGTCTCCCCCTGGTGTCCCAGTGCCATTCCCCCTCCTGAGCACGTCACTTTCCTCAACTTTGTGTCAGACATAACTAAGGCACTCGTCATAGAGACTGAGGCAGAGGAGGATCCACGCATGGAGGAACTGGAGATTCTCCAGTTTGAGTCCCCCCTAAGAAAGCTCTTATGTTGCCTGTTCCTCCGATCCTTAAGAGCGCCACCTCCGTATGTGAGAGACACCCAATTTCAGCAGGCGACTCGACTCTATGTACCGAGTGCGCCGAAGCCCTGGATTCCAGAAGACTCAACTTCCTCACAACTCGATGGTCGTTGAGACTGCCATGCGCAGACTCAAGAGTCAAGGCTCATTCTGTGGTGCCCCCTGGCAGGGAGACCAGGATCCTTGATGTCCTCAGCCGAAAGGTCTTCCAGGGCTCGATGCTTGTGTGCCAAGTACAAACTGTACATCAGTATGTACCTCAAAGAACTAGAGAGCTCGCCCGCTTTTTGGTAGGCCTCAACAGGGAATCCCTTCAGCAGTTCAAGTCTCTGGCCTTGGCGGTCAAGGAGTGCTCAGTTTTTATCCTGAGCGGCTTACGACGGCTTTGAGTCCTCAGCCAGAGTTGCCGTCGCAGGCATAGGGGCTTGATGCCAGATATGGCTGCAGTCATCTGACCTCGAACAATGGCTTCAGGACAAATTTATCGATGTCCCCTGTATTGGAGAGAATCTCTTCAGAAAATCCATAGCAGACAAGGCAGCTGAAATAGACTGAATTCCTGACAAGGACCAGACTCTGTAAAGAGACCTCTGTGCAGTCCCATAAGAAGGCCCCAGGAAGAAGCCCTTCTTCCTGAGGGAAAAGGGAGGTTTGGCAATGCCTCACAGTTCCAAACCTTCTCAGCCCCGCAGCAAGGCCGACAGCACAAGGGGCAGGGGCGCATGGCCCCTGCAAAAAAAAAAAAAGTCCCAGACATCAGCTCCAGCTCAACCTGGGGGGAGCTTTTGACTCCCTGGGCACAGCCCCCTCTCCCCCAGGGAGTCCCCAACAGCCCACGGGGAGGCATCTAGTCTCGTTTACCCACAGGTGGGTCACCATCACCACCGATTCCTGGGTACTGCAAGTGGTCAAGGAGGGCTACCTCCTCCACCTACAATGGGCGCCACCCTCAGACTTTCCAGGAAAGCCTGTAAGACCTCTCCTCCACCAGACTCTATTTACTGAGCTCGCAGGTCTTCTCAAGGACAAGGCAGTAGAACCAGTGCCCAAGCATCTCTGGGGCACCCAGCTTCTACTCCAGGTATTTTCTCATTCACAAATGGACAGAGCACCTCAGGCCATCTTGGACCTGCGGGACCTGAAAAGATTTCTGGTAAAGGAGTGGTTCAAGATGCTCTCCCTTGGAACACTGCTACCATACCTCAAGCAGGGAGACTGGCTATGATCCTTAGACCTGAAGGATGCCAATATGCATATCCTGATCCATCCCAGCCACCAAAAAGACCTCTGCTTCGTGGTGAGAGGAGGTCACTACCAGTACAAGGTTCTGTCCTTCAGGTTGTCCTCATCGCTAAGAGCCAAGTGGTGCTCGCAGCCCACCTTAATCTCCAAGGGGCCTTTGTCTTTCTCTACCTGGATGACTGGCTCATAAAGGGAGGCACAGCTGCAGAGGTGCATCATACCACAGAGCTCACCATCCATGTCCTGCAGCACCTGGGGTTCATCATCAACTTTACCAAGTCCCACCTTCCCCCGGCTCAATGCCTGGAGTTCAAAGGGGCTCAGCTAGACACCCTCCAGGTCAAGGCCTTTCTCCCCCAGGAGAGGTCAGAATGCCTTGGGGGGGGCAAGCCACAGAGGTACAACACCTCCTGTCTCTACCTGTCCGGCTCCTCCATCTGCTGGGCCACATACGCCCACCCTTTGTTCTGAGTGGACACAAGCCATGGGCATGCTCCGGGATAGGGTGAAAGAGACCTGCCAGCTGGCAGACTCCCTCTACTGGTGGCAGATCCCCCTGCCACTTGCAGGCCAGGATGCCTTTCCTGGGAACCACCTCCCAGAGGGTCCTCACCACAGACGCCTCCCTGCTGGGCTGAGAGCTCATTTCGAGGCCCTCCGCACACAAGTCAGCTAGTCCAAGGCAGAATGCCAGCTGCAGATCAACCTTCTGAAGCTGTGGGCAATATTCCTAGCTCTTTAAGCAGCCTTCTGCCAGCTGCAGCACCAGTCTGTGCTGGTCCAGACAGACAACCAAGTCGCAAGTTCTGTGTGAACAAGCAAAGTGGCACGGAGTCGTACTCCCTCTGCCAGATGGCAGTAGCCCTCTGCTCATATGCAATATGCGATGGGATGCTCCTGTAGGGGGCCTACTGGACCACAAGGGCCACTATCTCACCCTACATGGAGGAAGTACGCAGAGACCAATTTCTCAGCAATACTCGGTGGCCCTTTTGGCCCAGTAGACTCCCTACACCCCTAAGAGCGGTCTACCTCCTGGGCCAGGACAATGCCTTGGCAGACAAGCTGAGCAGAGTTCTTAAGCCACACAAGTGGTGCCTGGATCCCAGGGTGGCCTCCCAGCTGTTTAGACTCTGGGGCGTCCTTTTAGTGCACCAGTTTTTGGCCCGCTTCTGCTCCTGCCAGCCACACCTGTCCCGGATGGCAGCAGATGCATTCCTGATTCCATGGACAGAAGGCCTCCTTTACGCCTCCCCACCGACTCCATTGATAGCAAAGACCACCTTCTCCAGGAACAAGCAGGAAGTCAGTCCTCACATATGGGTGATGTCGGCACCGAAGGAGCCCTCGCAGAAGCATCCCCCCAGCTTTCAAAGAAAACCTTTGTGAGATTCCACCACACATGCACTGTCCCCTTCCCGCCCAAGGGTGCCATCTTGCTCAGTCTCCTTTTTAACACAGAGCCCTTCAGACACTGACTTTTCCCTGGAAAAAATTGATTTTTTTGCACCTGAGTTTCAAACTCAACTCTGATCTTGCACCGGTACTCTTCCCGCCTACCGTCCTCAGTGTCTAGGCGTCGTTCGGTTCATTTTTATAGTCTTCGTTCTTTTTATTTTCTGGTGCCTTCGTGCCCTTTTTCCCTGCTGGCAGCCCAGAGAGTCTTCGACCTTGCCAGGGGTACTTTTTTCCCCCATAGCTACCAGTGGCTTTAAAAAGTGTGATCGGTGCTCTAAAATAATGTCCTTAACCGACACACATGACTGCGGCCTCTGTTGCCTCGGGCCAGACCATGACCTGGCAGCCTGCAGTCTCTGCAAACGGATGTCTAACAAGGCCCTGAAGAACTGCCAGTAGCAGCACAATAAGTTCTTCCCTGAATCCCCGATGCCTCCGAAGGCCAGGGCCTCATCTGAGGCCCCAACACCTCAGGGTGAACTTTTTGAATCTGAGCATCGTCTTGGGTCCTCAGAGAGGGGGTCCTCCTCGAGCGAACATAGGAAGAAGAAGAAACCCTCAAAGGCGGCATCCTTGGATGGTTCCGACTGGACGGGAACATCTCGGGCCCGGTCTCGCAGTCCAAGGTGCTCATCCGAGGCATCGGAAAAGGAGAGACCTGCTAAGGTCCTCTGGAAGGGATCCTGTCGCGGACCGGCCTCAGTCTCCAGACACTATAGTTGTTGAGGATTCCCATTTGGGGGAGCAGGCATTGGGCCAGAGTTCCTCAGGGCTCGCACCGAAGGCTGCTGAACCTTCTGGCCTGGAGTCCAGAATGGCAGCCCTGGAGCGCAGTTTGTCTGCCTTCATGGGCCAGCAGTGGGAGCTGTTGTCCAGCACATCCCTTTCATCCGCCGCGACCACCGGGCACTCGATGTCTAAGATGTCCCCAGAGCTGAGCCGATCCTCGGACAAGGTCACTCTCAGCATCCCGTTCGGCCAGTCTACCGGGTGTTGACCGCAGGGCTTCAGGGGCCTCGAAGCCCATGGAACAGCCCACCTACGAGTCATCGTCGGAGTACTCTAAATGGGAGATGGAGGATGAAGAGTCTCCTGATACCCGTCACCACCGCAACATCCCTTCCAATTGTCTCAGAACCTTGGAGACAGTCCCTGCTGGAGGACATGGGCTTTGTCAAGGACATGTCCAAGCTCCTGGTGTTCCCGACCGAGTCACAGGACCACCCTCGGGCAGACGAGCTGGAGATCCTCCAGTATGAGGCCCTTCATCAGGAATCGCTCACAGTGCCCATTCCTCCCATCCTGGAATGGCTCATGCTCCGCATGTGGGAGATACCAGCATCGGTGCCGGTGGTGAGCAAACGGCTCAACTCGATATATCATGTCTGCTGGAGCCTGGGCTTCCAGAAGTCAGATGCCGCACAATTCCATCATGGTGGAGTTGGCCATGCATTGGTTGAAAAGCCAGAAGACGCACTCCTCGGTGTGGAGGCCCGCATCTTGGATGCCCTTGGCAGGAAGTGTTACCAGGGCTCAATGCTCATCTACTGGGTCCAGGCCTACCAGTTGTACATGGGCATGTACTTGAGAGACTTGGCAAAGGAACTCGCCGGGTTCTCGGCTTATCTTTCCAAGGAACCTTTGCAGCAGTTCAGGAGCCTGTCCAAGGTTGTCTGTGAGTGCTCCAAATTTATGTCTCGAGCAGCTTATGACTGGTTAGATTCGGCGGCCCGGGTAGCAGCAGCGGGCATCGGTGCCTGCCGCCAGGCTTGGCTTCAGTTGCCTGACCTCGAGCAGTGGGTTCAGGACAAATTGGTCGACGTCCCATAACAAGGGGAGAACCTCCTTCGGCAAACCCATGACCGACAAGGCGGCCGAGCTGTAGACAGAGTTCATGACAAGGAAGGAAGCTGCTTACTGAAACTACCCACCCAATCAGGCCTCCCTGGCTCCCCAACAGGGTCAGCAGGCCAAGGGACATGGACATGGCCCGCATAAGCAGAAGGCTCCAAAACCCCAGGCACCGGCTCCAGCCCAGCCAGGGGGGGGAGCCTTTGACTCCTTCAGCATAGCCTCTCTACCCCAAGGAGATCAGCAGTCCACATGGGGATGTCTGGCCCTCAATGCCCAGAGGTGGGTGTCCATCACTACCGATTCCTGGGCTCTGAGGGTTGTTGAGGAGGATTACCTCCTTCATGTGACTCAGACACCTCCCCATTATTTCCCAGGAGAGCCCTTCAGGTCTCCCCTCCACCGGGACCACCTCCTGAAGGAGTTGGCAGGTCTTTTTGAGGACAGAGCGGTGGAACCAGTCCCCCACCACCTCAAGGGCAGAGGGTTCTAATCCAGATATTTCCTTGTCCCAAAGAGGACAGGGGGCCTAAGGCCCATCCTCGACCTGCACAATCTCAACAAATTCCTGGTGAGGGAAAAGTTCAAGATGCTTTCCCTTGGAACATTGCTGCCATACCTCCAGCAGGGAGACTGGCTATGCGCCTTAGACCTCAAGGATGCTTATACCCACATCCTTATCCACCCCAACCATAGGCAGTACCTACAGTTTGTGGTAGGGGGCAAACACTTTCAATACCGGATGCTTAACTTCGGCCTAGCCTCTGCCCCAAAAGTCTTAACGAAATGCCTGGTGGTCGTGGCCGCCTTCCTCAGGCTCCAGGGGGTCTTCGTGTTTCCCTACCTGGACGACTGGCTCATAAGGGGAGGCACAACCTCTGATGTGCAGCAGGCCACTGCATGCACCATCTAGGTTCTGAAACACTTTGGCTTCGTCATAAATTACTTCAAGTTCATCGGGGCAAAGCTCGACACCCTCCAGGCCAAGGCCTTCCTGCCCAAGGACCAGGGCAGATCATTTCAGATTTCTGGCTCGAGACATACAACACTGTCTCTCGGTGCCTGCCCGGCACCTTCTGCGTCTCCTCAGGCACATGGCCTCCGCCCTCCTCGTCACCTCAGACGCTCGCCTCCATATGAGGGCGGCGCAGTAGTGCCTCTGGGACAGGGTTGCAGTGACCCACCAATTGGTGGATTCCTTGGTCTAGTGGCAATCGCCCCAACACCTAAAAGCGGGCATGCCCTTCCAGACGCCCGGCCATTCTAGGGTCCTCATCACTGACGCCTCCCTGTTCGGCTGGGGAACCCACTGTGGAACTTTCTGCACCCAGGACACCTGGTCGCCAGACGAGAGCGCCCAACAGATCAACCTCCTGGAACTCTGAGTGATACTCCTCGCTCAGAGTTTTGTCACCACCTGTGCCACCAGCCAGTCCTAGTCCAAACAGACAAGCAGGTGGGAATGTTCTACATGAACAAACAAGGGGGCATGGGGTTCTCTGTCCTTTGCCAGAAGGCACTGGGTCTCTGTGCGTACGCGATCCAACAGGGTATCCTCCTGAGGGCAGTGTACCTGCCAGGCCAGGACAACCTGCTGGCCGACAAACTCAGCAGAGTTCTCCAGCCGCACGAGTGGCAGCTGGATCCCAAGATAGCCAGCCAACCTTTCCGGCTCTGGGGGGAACCCATCATGGACTTATTCGCCAGTCCGGACAACTTTCAGTTGCTCCGCTTCTGTTCCCAGCAGGGCCACCTCTCCAGGGTGGCAGTGGATGCATTTCTAGTCTCGTGGTCAGAAGACCCTATGTACGCCATGTACGTGGTTTCTTCCTCAGAGATCGGAGGGAAGGAAGAGAGGGTGGCAGAGGGAGTATGGATGGGGGAGGAGAATTAGGGGGGAGGGGATGTAGATGGGGGGTAGGGAATTGGAGGGTAATCTTGTAGATTTTGTCGTGGAAGTAGTTGGCTAGGGTTTGAGCAGAAAGTGAGGGTGGGATCGGGGGCAGGGGGACTGAGGAGGGAATTGAGGGTATTAGAGACAACGAGGATCAGAGGCAAGGGAGTTTATTTATTTTATTTATTTATTTATACAGTTTTGTATACCGCCTTATCCTTCAATCAAAGCGGAGTTGGTCAGATGGCTGTAGTAATCTTGTCTGGCAAGTGCTAAGGCAGACTGAAAGGAGCCAAGCATGAATTTGTAGTGTAGAAGGTCTTCCAGGGAGTGGGATTTGGACCAAGCTTGTTCGGCAGAACGGGCGCAGATGCATAGGTAATGGATAGTGGGTGAAAGCCAAGGTTGGGGAGTAGATCGTTTGACAGGACATGGGGTGGGAGGGGTAAGAGTGTCAAGGGCTGAGGATAATGTAGCATTGTATGAAGATAATGCTTCATCGACGGACTTAGAGGATAAAATGGAGGAAAGAGATGGTGGAGGAGAGAGTCAGGGGATCAATATTATGAAGGTTTCTAAATAGGTCGGAGGAGACAGGACGAGGTTGGGACGGTGGAAGCTGAAGAGTAAATGTTAAGAGGTTATGGTCAGATGAGGAAAGGATTGATTTGCGGAAGTTTGAAGGAGAGGCATTGGAGAAGAGTATTAGGTCAAGGCAGTGGCCTTGTAGATGTGTGGGGGCAGTGGAGCAGTCGGAGGTCGAGCGAGGAACTTAAAGGCATGGGGGTCAGAGGGGTTGTCGATGTGAATGTTGAAATCGCCAAGAATAAGAGTGGGGGAGGAGGGATCCATAAAGGCAGAAAGCCAGGAGTCGAAGTCGGAGAGGAAGGTTGATTTGGGTTTGTCCGGTGGGCGATAAATAACAGCTATTCAGAGGGGGAGTGGTGAGAGGAGGCGAATGAAGTGGACTTCGAAGGAGAAGGGGGAGTTTGATTGGGGTGGCAGGAGGGGTTGGAATTGGCAGGGGGGAGAGAGGTGGAGGCCAACGCCACCACTGCGACCAGTAGATCGAGGTGTATGGGAGAACTGGTAGCCCCCATAGCAGAGAGAGGCAATGGATGTGGTGTCTGGGGGGGGGGAGCCAGGTCTCGGTCAAGGCAAGAAGGTGTAGGGCATTGGAGATAAAAAGGTCATGAACGAAAGTGGGTTTTTTTTTTAATGACTAAGCATGCGTTCCATAGGACACATGAAAATGGGAGAGTGGAGGGGGAGGAGAGGAGATATGGATAAGTTAAGTGTAGATTTCTTATCAGAGTGGCATGGGGGTCCATTTCTAGGGTAATACCGATTTAGGTTTAGAGGGAGCAGGGTGTGGGGTGGGTGTGACTGGGTGATTGTGTTCTCCAAAAAAGACATGAGGGAGGGGAAATGAGGGGAAAATCAATAGTATCGGGTAGGTTATGTGAGGGATTATTTTTGGGGGTAGGGTTGGAGTTGATATCTATGGATGAATGATTGAGGGATGAATGAGGGCGGGAGGAGCGGGATGTGGATGAGATTAGATGGGGTACGTGAGGAACTTTCTTTAGTGTGAGAGAGAAATCGGGGGGGGGGGGGCAGGGTTAGGGTTGTTATTACCTGATGAGAGAAGGAGCAGGAGTATTAGAGAGCGAGGTAGAGTGGAGATAGTATGGCGGAAGCGAGGGTGGGGTTGCCTTAAAGAGAGGGGGGTTGGATGAATGCGGGGGATGGTGTGAAGAAGCTCAAGAGCAGGTGCTAAGCTAGGGGGCAGAATAGAGGAAGAAGTGAGGAAGGTAGGGGAAGGGTAGGGGGACAAGGAGGGAGGGTGTTGGTAGGAGGGGAGGCAGTTGGGGAGGATAATGAAGAGGAGGACAATGAGATGTGGGGCCATGGTAGTGGGCAGCAAGGTCTGAGCAAGCAGTGTGTAGCAAGTTCTAAGCAAAACGGGTAGCAAGTGATAGGCAAACAAGCAGGCAGTAGTTAGCAGTTCAATGCAAGCAATGGGCAGCAGGCAGAGGATAAGCAGTGGATAACAGTTCTATGCAACAATGGGGGCAACAGTATGTAACAATGGGTAGCAGTTCTATGTGACAATGGGTGGCAGTATTATGCAAACAATGGATAGGCAATGGATAACAGTTCTATGCAACAGTGGGTAGCAACACTATGCAAATAATGGGTAGCAGTACTATGCAACAATGGGGGCAACAGTATGCAAATAGTGGGTAGCAGTACTATGCACAATGGGGCAACAGTATGCAAACAGTGGGTAGCAGTACTATGCAACAATGGGGGCAACAGTATGCAAATAGTGGGTAGCAGTACTATGCACAATGGGGGCAACAGTATGCAAACAGTGGGTAGCAGTACTATGCAACAATGGGGGCAACAGTATGCAAACAGTGGGTAGCAGTACTATGTAACAGTGGGGGCAATAGTATGCAAACAATGGATAACAGTTCTATGCAACAGTGGGTAGCACTATGGAAACAATAAACAAAGGGTAGCAGTACTATGCAACAGTGGGTGGCAACAGTGTGCAAAACAATGGGTAGTAGATCAAGCGACAATGGGTGGCAGCAGTGTTCAAACAATGGGTAGCAGTACAATGCAAGCAATGGATGAGCAATGGATAATAGTTTTATGCAGTGATGGGTAGCAGTTCTATGCCCGGGAATGGGTAGCAGTGCAATGCAAGCAATGGATGAGCAATGGATAATAGTTTTATGCAGTGATGGGTAGCAGTTCTATGCCCGGGAATGGGTAGCAGTACGATACAGGCAATGGGAGCAGTGCTAAGCAGTGGTGCTATGTAGGCAGTGGGTAGTAGTTCAATGCCAGTAATGGGTAGCAATACAGTGCAGGCAGTGGGCAGCAAGTTCCAGGCAGGCAATGGGAGGAAGAACAACACCAGCAGTGGGAAGCATGATGGAGAGATACCTGAAGGTACCAGGGTGGAGCCCGCGAGATGGCCCAGTCTGGAGGCGATGTGTGGAGGAGCGACCGAGCCGGCTCGACCCCAGCAGCCCTGGAGCGCACCGGAGCTCGCGCCCCGGGCCTGCGCCTAAGGGCCACGCCAAAGGACCCTCTGGCGAGGCCCTCAGGTGCGGGCCCGCCAGACGCGGGTGCGCCTAGGAGCGCTGAAGAAATTCAAAGCTGGTCTTCGGCCTGATTGGCCTCGTGGTGGGGAGCAGGGAGGAGCTCACCTGCCTGCTCCCTTCCCCGATGCCGATCGGGTTGCTGCTGCGGGCGCGCCTAGGAGCGCTGAAGAAATTCAAAGCTGGTCTTCAGCCTGATTGGCCTTCTGGTTGAGGATGAAGACATTCTGCTGGCCTCTCGCAAGGCCTCTATTAGCAAGGGGTACGCCCTCAAATGGCGCAGGTTTTCTGTTCGGTGCACCGATCATGGGGCTGATCCCTTCTTCCCGGTTGCTTTGGTGTTGCAGTATTTTCTCCACCTCTCCCAATCCGGGCTCTAACTCCATCCGAGTGCACCTTTGTGCCCTGGCAGCGCACCACCACCCGGTAGATGGTAAGCCTTTCTTGGTCCAACCTTTGGTGACCTGCTTTCTTCAGGGCTTGCTCCTGTCAAATCCCCTGGTTCGCCCTCTAGCGACTGAATGGGACCTCAAGGTGGTGTTGGGGCAGCTCACTTGCCTGCCCTTCAAGCTTCTGGCTACCTGCCACCTTCACTACCTCTCTTGGAAGGTGGTTTTCATGGTTGCGGTTGGTTCCGCTCGCAGGGTTAGCGAGCTCCAGGCCCTCATGGCAGAAGCACCCTACACCAGGTTCTACAAGAACAAGGTGGTGCTTCACATGCACCCCAAGTTCCTGCCAAAGGTAGTGTCACCTTTCCAGCTTAACCAGGAAGTGGTGCTTCCTACCTTCTTCCCAAGACCTCACTCCAGTCGGGCGGAGACGTTCCTTCACTCATTGGACTGTAAGAGGGCCTTATCCTTCTACATCTAATGCACCCAAGGCCACCGGAAAGCTGCTCAGCCTTTCATCTCCTATGACCCCAGTAGGCTGGGGGAGGCGGTGACCAAGCGTACACTGTCCAAGCGTACACTGCCTTTGCTTATGGGCAGGCGAGGCTTCCACTGGAAGGCCACGTCACGGCGCACGGTGTCCGGGCCATGGCGGCTTCGGTAGCAAACTTGTGCTCTGTCCCAATGGTGGACATCTTCCAGACCGCCACCTGGTCTTCAACCCATACTTTCGCAGCTCACTACTGCCTGGATAGAGAGTCCCGATGGGACAGTGCCTTCGGCCAGGCTGTGCTCCGTAACCTTTTTGAGGTCTAGGCAACTCCTACCCTCTGACCCTTCTGTGTTCAGGCTACCGGAGCGTTGGTTTCAGCAGATGCAGGGGTCCTATGGTCTGTGTGCACGGACTAAACTTGCTGCTGCTTGAGGCTCCCTTCGCGGGAGTCCTGTTTTTGTTATGGGTTTTCGGTAGCCTGTAGCTGGGGAGTCCCATATGTGAGGACTGACTTCCTGCTTATTCCCAGAGAAAGCATAGTTACTCACCTGTAACAGGTGTTCTCCGGGGACAGCAGGAATCAGTCCTCACAACCCTCCCTTCTCCCCTTGGAGTTGCTCCTTTACCATCTTTTATTTTTGCCATCTTTTAGCTATGTCATCTGAGCAAGATGCCACCAAGCATGTGCGGTCCCCTTCCCGCCCAAGGGTGCCATCTCCCAAAGGCTTCCTTTGAAAACTGGGGGGATGCTTCCGCGAGGGCTCTGTTGATGCAGACGTCACTCATATGTGAGGACTGATTCCTGCTGTCCCTGGAAAACACCTGTTACAGGTGAGTAACTATGCTTTCAAGGTCCAGTGCATTAGGGCATCACTGATAGCTCCATGGTTTACCAAGCAACCTTGGTTCCCACTGCTTCTCCACCTGGCGGTATTGCCGATTTCCCTGGGCTGTGCCCCAGGACTGCTATCTCAGTAGAAGGGCTCTCTCCTGCACCCCATCTTGAGGTCCCTGTCTCTTATGGCTTGGCTGCTGAAAGGGTAGCCCTAGCTCCCTTAAACCTTTCACAGGACATGGAGGAGGTCTCCTGCAAGACCTCCATGAGGAGGGGCATACGCCTTCAAGTGGCGTCACTTCTCGGTCTGTTGCGCCGAGAAACAGTTGAACCCATTCTGCCTGGTTCAGATGCTACTCCAGTAACTACTCCGCCTGTCACAGGTGGGACTAAAGTCTAACAGAATGCACATGTGCGCTATTGCAGTGCATCACCATATGCTGTTCAGGGAAAATCCCTCTCGGCCCAACCCCTTGTATCATGGTTCCTATGGGGTCTCATCCTATCCAAGCCCCCAGTCTGCCTACCAGCAGCGGAATGGGATCTCAACATAGTGTACTCACAGTTTACTAAGCCGCCATTTGAGCCCCTGGCTATCTGCCACTTGCGGTACCTCTCCTGGAAGGTCGTCTTTCTTGTGGCAGTCGCAGCAGCTTGCAGGGATAGCGAGCTCCAGGCTCTGACAGTCTCCCTACACGAGTTTCTATAAGAACAGGGTGGTGGTGCGCAGACATCCCAAGTTTCTCCTGAAGATGATGTCCCCATTCTACCTCATTCAGGGGGTGGTACTCCCCACCAACTTTCCGAGGCTTCACGCCAGCAAGGCAGAGGCCATCCTCTATACTTTGGATTGTAAAAGGGCCCTGTCCTTCTATCTGCAGCGGACTCAGGGCCACCGCAAAGCACCTCAGCTTTTTGTCTTCTATGACCCCAGTCGACTGGGGACCTCAGTTGACTTGGGCTCCCAGTGACTAAGCACACTCTGTCCATTTGGATGGCAGACTGCATTGCCCTCGCTTATGAGCAGGCTGGATCTCGCTAGACCCAGCAGGTCACGGCGCACCATGCCAGGGCCATGGCTACTTCTGTGAAAAATCTGTGTTCCGTACCTGTGAAGGAAATCTGCTGGGCTACCACCTGGCCTTTGGTCCATACCTTCACAGCTCACTACTTCCAGAGAGGGAGTTTCTGCAGGACATCACCTTTGGCCAGGCCATACTTCATAATCTCTTCGGGGTGTAGACATCTCCTGCCCTCCGACCCTTCTGTGTTCAGGCTACCAGAGTACTGGTTCTTCACCAGCACCTGGGTCTTGCGAGAGTCTCTCTGTTGGGAGTTAACTGCTATGGCTCACTCTCTGGCCACTGTGGCATTTTGTACAGGTTCTCGGTAGCCTGTGGCTGGTGAGACCCTTATGTGAGGACTGACTGCCTGCTTGTTCCTGGAAAAAGCGTGGTTACTCAATTGTAATAGGTGTTATTTATTTATTTAAATCCATTTCTATACCGCGCTCTTTAAAATCAGCACGGTTTACAGGTAACATCAATTTGTACAATGCGGTGGAACATGCAATGTACATTACAGAGAACAGGTATTGTAACTTGGATTTCAACAAGGGTAACTATATACAACTGAGCTGTTGTGTCACAGTTCTGATTGTGGAGTCACGACACGCTCTGAACTATTTACAGTTTGGAAACTATTTACTGGTTGGCAGTTGTATTTCTCCAGGGACAGCAGGAATCGGTCCTCACAACCCTCCCTCCTCCCCGTGGAGTTGCTTTTTTACAGAATTTTTGCCATCTTAGCTATGTCATTAGACTGAGGCAAGATGGCACCCTTGGACGGGAAGGGGACCACGCTTGTGTGGTGCATCTCCCAAAGGCTTTTTCTTTGAAAACTGGGGAGATGCTTCTACCCAGGCTCCATCAGCGCTGACGTCACCCATATGAGAGGACTGATTCCTGCTGTCCCCAGAGAACACCTGTTATAGGTGAGTAACTATGCTCTCAGGCTGGGGAGCTAGCTCATTGCCAGACCATATGGCCATGGGCCTTTGGAACCACTGGGAAGTGGAGTAGACCATCAACCGCCTTTGAGGTCTTGAGAGCCATGAGGTTAGCTCTTCTGCAACTCCAGCCCCTGGTTGATGTCTGGGCGGTTCTAATGTCTTCAGACAATGCCATGGCAGTTGTTTGTCAATCAGCAAGGCGGCACTAGGAGCTTTGGGATAGCTGTGGAGATGGCTCTCCTGTTTGCCTAGGCAGAGAAGAATCTCCTAGCCTCGTTCGCCCAACATATTGCTGGGGTAGACTATATGAATATAGACTTCCTCAGCCATCACTCTCTGGATCCTGGAGTACTAGCTGAGTCAGGAGGCATTTCAGTTGAGTCTACGCTGCTTCTTCAGTCACCACTCAGAGACAGGATCCAAGAGCATTGATGCCCGCACCCAGCCTTGGCCAAGTCAGCGGCTGCTATGCGTGTTTCCTCTGTGGCCCTTGGCGGAGCATGTGATTCAGCATATAGAACACCATCGAGGCAGCATTGTTCTGGTGGTGCCAGATTGACCGAGAAGAGTGTGGTTCAAAGACCTGAAGTGGTTCCTTCGGCTGCCTCCATCTCATAAAGAACAGATAAGAGATCAGCAACAAAGTCCTACCAAACCTCAGCCTGGCATCACCCAACCTTGACAACATGATATCCACCTGGAACAACAGCCTTGGCTCCGCTGCACAATTACCTGCCTCAAACAAGCCTCCAAAAAGGAGAAAAACCAAGCAATAGTACTCCCCAGAAATACGAACTTCACTACTCCACCTCAGGAAGCTCGAAAAATAATGCTGGCGCTCATGAGCTGCAGACGACCTGGCAGCCTACACCTCCCACCTAAAAGTACACTGAGACGCAATCGCAAGGAAAACGAAAGAACACCACTCTGAACTCCTGCGGCGATCCCTAAATAAACCCCATGACCTCTTCAACATTGTGAAAACCCTGACGAAGGAACCTTCCCCCTCTCAACCACGCATGCCACACCCCCAGGAATTCGCGGACCACCTACAAGCCAAATCCAGCCAAACCAACACCACCATGATCCACATACCAGATCTCAAGCCACACCACCTAACACCGTTGACAGCATTCACACCTCCTTCCACGAGAAGCATTGAGGACACCATCACGTCTATCAACACCACCACAGCCCCCAATGACCCCTGCCCAGCATTCTGGATAAGATCGCTGCATGCGGAATTCAGCCCATTCCTAATCAAGATCATGGACCTATCTTTCTCAACAGGGGCGTTCCCACTGGCTCTAAAACAAGCATCCATCCGGCCCCTTCTCAAAAACAACAAACTAGACCCCAAAAAGGCAGAATCCTATCAACCGATCTCTAGTATCCCCTGCTAGCCAAGATAATAGAGAAGGTCATCCAACACCAAATCCAACACCACATTGAGACCACCGCCCCTCTCGATCCATGTCAGCACAGCTTCAGAGAATCACATGGGTGTCGAGACCCTCCTTACCACCCTACTCAGTACCTTAATCACAGGGATTGACAACATTAGACAATCTTCATGGACATCGCTGCTGCATTCGACTCGGTTAACCACGAGCTGCCCTGGCAAGTCTCCAAGAGAAGGGAATCCATGGTTCAGCCTTGAGTTGGTGCAAGTCATACCTGACAGACAGATGGCAGCAGATAAGAGCAGGCAAACGCAAGGAGTCCCCCAAGGCTCATCACTCTCAGCCCTCCTCTTCAATATATACTTGCAGCCCATTTGTTCAATCATCCGCTCCTTCAATATCTCCTGCCTGGTATACGCCGACGATGTACTACTCTTCACACCTTTCTCAATCAACCAACTTGATTTCTCGACATTAATAAAATGCTTTGATGCTGTCACAGACTGGCTCCACCCACACAGCCTCAGGATTAAATTTAACAAAACAGATGTCCTCTTCACCAGGAATCACTCCTTCACTCCCCCTCCCCCCTGCATCAATCAGAGTAAGAGACGCTGAGCTCCCAAGCAAGCCCGCCATCTGCTACTTGGGTATCACAGTAGACCAGCAGCTCGACATGAAAGCACACATAAGCAACACCATCAAGACAATCTAACACAAGATACGAACAATTCGCCACCTACGACCCCTACTGGAACCAGACGATTTCGGGATGATTTTTCAAGCATTGGTAACCCCCCACTTCGACTATGCCAACGCTATTCTGCAGGGTCTCCCCAAGAATACTGTGAACCCCCTGCAATTAGCAATGAATGCCATCGCCCGCATCCTGTACGGAGCCTCCAGAAGGGACCACATAACCCCAATCTTGAAACACCTCCACTGGCTGCCGATCCACTGCAGGCTCACCTTCAAGGCCATCAACAAACAATCCTCCACCTCCCTCATGGATCTCATCCTCCCCACCCCGCCAAACAGATCCAGAAGGATATTCGCTGCCAACACACTAGTAATCCCCAGTGCAATAACAAAATGCTCCCTCGGTGAGCCTTTGTATTTTACGCACCGACACTCTGGAATGCCCTCCCAACCATCATCCGAGCTATTACTGACCTTGCCCAATTCAGGAAGGCACTAAAGCACCATCTCTTCCTCCTACATTCCTCCCAGTCCAGGGAATCATCACAACCCAACATACCCTCCACCCACCACAACGACACCACCAGCACACCCATGTCATGCTGACACAACCACATCCAGAAATAATACTGCACAAACCTGTAAATAGTTATCTAAACTGTATATAGTTCAGAGCGTGTCATGACTCCACAATCATACCTGTGGCACAATAGCTCCGTTGTAAATAGTTACCTCCGTTGAAACCCAAGTTATAATACCTGTTCTCTGTAGTGTACAGTGCATGTTCTGCTGTACTGTACAAATTGTTACCTGTAAACCGCGCTGATTTTAAAGAGCGCGGTATAGAAGTAATTTAAATAAATAAATAAAATAAAATCTCATAGTCTTATTAGGGCAGGGACTGATCGTCCTGGAGGACCTGGCTCCCATCTCACTTATGGCATGACTCTTGAAAGGAGACAGCTAGCATGTAAACGCTACTCTCCAGTAGTGATCTCTACTGTGCTCGATGCCTGGAGGAGGTCTACCAAGCTATCATATGTATGGATAATGGGGCCTCTTTGTGTGGTGGTGCAGCGTGCGGCAGTTGGCTTCTGAGGTGGCCAAGGTGTCCTCCCTGTTGGCAGTTCCGCAGGATTGCCTAGAGAAGGGCCTTTCCTTAGACAGTTCAGGTGACAGCTCTGGTCTGTTTCCATGGTTAAGTGGCGGGAGCAAGTTCTTGGTTTTGCACCCAGACATCTCGCGTTTCCAGGGGGCTCAGTGTCTGCATCCTCCCCTTCAGTCTGTGATCCCTTCCTGGAATCTGTCTCTGGTGCTCAGAGCCCTGATGGCAGCCACCTTTGAGCCATTGAAACAAGTCACCTTAAAGGATTTGACGCTCAAAACAGTCGTCTTGGTCGTGATTTGTTCAAACTGATACAGCTGAGATCCTTAACTGTCCTTTTTGAAGGAGGCAGTTTTCATTCAGCCTGTGCCAGCCTTCTTGCCTAATTTTTTTCTCCCTTTCACTTGAACCAAGTGGTTTGCCTACCCTCCTTCCAGTAGAAGTAGGGATAGGGTCTTCTGGTGGATGTCCGGAGGGCACTTCTCTAGTGCCTGAAGTTAGAAATCCCTTTCTTAAGTCAGACTATCTTTTTGTACTGTTTGCTGGCCTGCGCAAGGGTGAAGTGATGGCCAAGTTGACTTTGGGGTGCTGGATTAAGGATGTCATTGCCTCAGCTATCTGTTGCGGAACTGACTGGTTCCGAAGGGTTTGCATGCCCATTCTACCCAAGCACTAGCATACTCATGGATGGAGCGGAGCTCAGTAGTCCCTGCAGACATTTGTCAGGCAGCGACATGTGCATCACTTTCCACTTTTGTCAAGCATTATCACTTGGATGTCCACACGTAGGCGAACATGGCCTTTGGCTCATGGGTTTTGCAAGCTGCTGTGTATTCCTGCCCAGTGGTGTTGTAGCTTTGGTATTTTTATTATTTATTTAACAGGTTTTCTTATACCGCTTTATCATTCCAGTCAAAGCGGTTTACATTGTAACTTAAACTTGATAATATACATTAAACAGGGACATTGATAACTTGGATTTTTCTGAGGCAATGGAGGGTTAAGTGACTTTGCCAAGGCCACAAGGAGTACTAGTGGGACTAAAACCCTGGTCTCTTGGTAACTCTTAGGCCACTCTTCCACTTGTTTGAATTGATCTAACAGGACGATATGGAAGGTGATATTTTACTTACCAGTTAATGTCCTTTCCTTGAGTCCTGCTAGACCAGTCCAGGGCCCATCCCTGAAAATGTATTTTCTCTGTTCTGCTGTTTTGTTTCCCTTGGGTCCGCTATGATTTTTATACTTGGCTCTGAAGGTTCATCTTCGACTTACAAGTCTTCTGTTGATGCTTTCCTTTACAGAGTTCTTTACAGTGGATTACTCATTGTTGTCCATGATTGAGGTAGTATGAAGCTTGCCATGTTTCTCTCATATGCTTTGTGACAAATGCTGAAGGGACCTCTGGTAGCTGAGACAAATAGAAATATGGGAATGTTGTCATTGAAACCTGGGCTTTTCATTGTTTTTTTTTGTCACCACCAATCTGCTTGTAGGGGAACACAGCCCACTTGTCTGGACTGGCCTAGCAGGACTCAAGGAAAGGAAATTTACTGGTAAGTAAAATGTCACCGTTTTTGCAATAAGAAAAGAATGCACCCTTTTCAAAGTAGAAGTGATGACCCATAAAAGACTAGACAAGAGAAAGACCAGCTGAACTGATGGGGAAGGGGATGAAGAAGGATTGCCAGCTAATAATACAGGAAACAATGAAAAGAGAAAACCCTGCAGACTGCACAAAGCAACCACAGCACAACAGGGATTGGAGTCTGGAGAGTAGTGATATAAAGATTTGACCCAACACAGCCATGTTATGGCACACTGGTGCCTGCATCAGGAGTTAACAGAAAAAACCCCACACCAAAAGCAGAACATCTGAAATAATTTAAGGTGTGTGACACCACTGGAATGGAGGAGTAGCCTAGTGGTTACAGCAACTGCCTAGTACCCAGAAGATCAAGAGTTTGATTCCCATTGGCACTCTTGTGACCTTGGGCTAGTCACTTTACCCTCCATTGCCTCAGAAGAAAAGGCCTGGCAAATCTTCTGGTGACACATTGCTAAGAAAACCCAGAGGCAAGTTGGGTTGCCAGGAGCCAGCACTGACTTGAGGGCACTAACACCACCACTGGTGTATATCCCTCAAAAAGTGCTCATGAAGGAATCTGCTTGCCAGCAATTGTGAAAACATTTTCTCTATTTTTTTAAACCCCTGATGCAGGCACAGGTGTGACGAAACACAGCTGGGTCAGGTTGAATAAATTTTTTTATCACTACTCTTCGGACTCCAATCCCAGCTAGTAACGCAGCCACTTTGTCTTTTATTAATTTAATTAGAAAGTATGTCTTTGTGACTAACACACATTTTAACTTGCATGTAGGTTCAGATGCTTGTTGCAGAGTTGCGCAGAGTTACAGTTCTTTGGGATGAGCTGTGGCTGGGGGTTCTATTACAGCAGCATATGTACGTACTCAGACGTATCCAGCAACTTGAAGATGAAGTGAAGAGAGTGCAGAACAACAACACACTTCGCAAGTAAGTTGTAATGAATCTACATTTCCACCTGGATCTGTATATTTTGAAACCACTTGATCTTGGCTGCTTAAAGTGAAATGTTACCTCTTTCTTTGGATAGAGAGGAGAAGATGGCAATCATGCGTGAGAAACACACCGCTTTAATGAAGCCCATTGTGTTTGCATTGGAGCATGTGTGCAGCATCACTGCAGCTCCTGCAGAAACACCTCATGAAAAATGGTTTCAGGACAATTATGGAGATGCAATCGAGAATGCCTTGGAAAAACTGAGGAATCCATCAAATCCTGCCAATCCTGGAAACAGTTGGATGCCTTTTAAACAGGTTTGTTGAGAATTCATTAATAAGCAAATTTTCATATGTAGACAGGCCTAGATATCACAGTAGGCATCTACTGAGGGATGCTGCCACAACTCTGTCCCAGTAACCCACCATCTGACAGGCTGCTGTCACTCGGCTGACCAAGAGATCCCACATTTTTGTAGATCAGTTCTCTTCGTCCTTTCCTTGAACCAAATGCGTTTTGAGAAGCCTGGTGAATAGAAAGCAATAAAGATCCAACAGTACCTAGGGTAATGTAAATCTAGTTAAATTTGTGTTAGACGAAACATTTTTGAAATATGTTTAATTTGTTCTAGCATCCTTTTCCTTCAGAGATCTTTGGTCGCTTTATTATATTACTGGGTTTCATCATTTGTAAGATCATGCCAGTAGTAGTGGGTTTTTTTTTCTTTGTGCTGTATAAAATGGCAAATGCTGCAAAAGTCTTCTAAATTATGAAGAGAAAATTAAATCCCATTTCTCAGTTTTTTTGAGATTTGTTTTTTTTGTGACCTTCAGTAGTTGTTAAGTGCCGTCAAGTCTGTCTCAACTCATGGTGACCCTCTGGATAGTTGTCCTAAACTGTGTTCAGTCTTCAGAGAGGCGGCTCATTGTTGACAGACTGGAACCATTAGCTGCCGCTGTTATATCATTCCATCTCATTGCTGGCCTTCCTCTTTTGTGTTGACCTTCTACCTTGCCAAGCATGATGTCTTTCTCTAATGATCTCTCTTCAAATGATATGTCCAAAGTATGAAAGTTGAAGTATTGTCATCTAAGCTTCTAAAGAAAGCTTAGGTTTGATCTAGTACTGACTGGTTTATGGTTTTAGGCACTTGATATACCGCCCTTTACTATGTGTATCAGAGTGGTTTACAGATAGATTCTAACAGGCACTTTTTATTCCCTTGTCCCTGAAGGGCTCAAAATCTAAGTGTACTTGAGGCAATGGAGGGTTGAGTGGCTTGCCCAAGGCCAAAAGGAGTGGCCATGGGACTACAGACCCCAGTCCCTCCAGCCTTAAGTTACGTCTCCCTACATGGGCATTGAATCCCTGGCCCTAAGGTGGTTTGTTCTTTGGGTAGTCTAGTATATATAGTATTCGTCGCCAGCACCATAATTCAAAGGAATCCATTTTCTTCCTGTCCATCTTTTTCACCATCCAACTTTCACATCCATATGACGTTATTGAAAATACCATGGCTTGAACAAGTCAAATATTTGTATGGAGAGAGACATCTCTGCTCTTGAGAATCTTATCTAGGTCCTTCATAGCCATTCTGCCAAGAGCAATGCGTCATCCGATTTCTTGACTGCTTGTTGCTTCTTTATTGATAGTTGATCCCAAGTAGGTTAAAGTTGTCCACTATTTCAATTTCTTTTCCATCAACAATGAACTTACTGATTTTGCCAGTTGCCAGGATCTTTGTCGTCTTTAAGGTGCAGGTCCATTTTAAGACACTTCCTTGATCTTGAGAAGCAAATGGTTCAGATCATCTTCACTTTCAGCCAGTAATGTGGTGGTATCAGCATAGCAAAGGTGGTTGAGTCTCCCACCAATCTTCACACCTTTGTTGTCTTCATACAGTCCTGCATCTCTGATTTGTTCTGCATATAAACTAAACAGGTAGGGGGAAAGTATGCAGCCTTGTCATACGCCTTTGCTGATTTTAAACCATTCTGTTTCTCCATGTTCCATTCGAACTGTTGCTTCTTGATCAATGTAAACGTTCTGCAAGAGAACAAACAGGTGTTCTGGTATACCCATGCTGCTTAATGTGGCCCAGAGTTTCTCATGGTTTACAGAGTCAAAAGCCTTGCTGTAGTCAATAAAGCACAAATAGATATCCTTTTGGTATTCTTTATTTTATTTTATTTGTGTGCTTTTCTATACCGCCCCTTCCAGAGATCAGGGGCGGTTTACAAAGAACAAGTAAAATCAATTGAAAACATTGAATTACATAGAACATTTTAGCACAAAAATAACTATGATACATGGAACATGTTTAACTATTTACAGAGAACTATTTACAGCAGTGGTTTACAAATTACTAAATATCATATAAGAGAAAAATGTACTACTGGAGTGGTGAGTGATACTTTGAGTTAGGTAGGAGAGGTAAGAGATACTTTGAGTTAGGTAGGATAAACTTGCGTCAGTTGCGTCGTGTATTCTTGTGTTGTGTGTTCAAGAGTGGGCTGTAAGTTGTAGTAGTGTTGGGCGAAGAGAGATGTTTTAAGCTCCTTCCTAAAAGAAATAAGATCTTTAATCTCTCTCAGGTTGAGTGGTAACTTGTTCCATTGACTGGGTGCATAATAAGAGAAGGCAGAATTGGTTGTTATTTGCTTTAATTTTCTCACAGAGTTAGGAATTAGAAGCATGTTGAGGTTTGCTCTTCTGTTTTCTAAGGGGGTATGAATTAATGTTGAAAGATGTGAGGGGGCTAGGTCATTAATGAGTTTAAAAACGGTGACTAGGGTTTTATATTGAATCCTACTGGCTATAGGTAGCCAGTGGAGAGCATATAAAATTGGGGAAATGTGGTCAGAAAGTTTAGCTCTAAAAATGATCCGAGCTGTGACATTCTGAGCTCGTTGTAGGATGTGTAGGTTCTTCTTAGATGTACCTTGGAGTAATCCGTTGCAGAAATCTAAATGTGGCATTATAAGAGCCTGGACAACTGTTCTAAAATCACTAATGTCAATGAGGGGTCTGAGTTGCTGGATGGTTCTGAGTTTAAAGAATATGGTTTTAGCGGTCTGTTTTATGTGATGTGACATGCTTAGTGTTTTGTCTAAAGTAACTCCTAGATATTTTACTTCAGATTTGACTGGAAGGGTGATGTCCATCAGGTTGACAACAGATGGGGGGGGGTGAAGTTAGAGTTTCGGCATACAAAAAGAGCTTCAGTCATTTTGACGTTTAGATCCATATGAATTGAGCTGAGCCACTGAGCTGCTTCAGATAGACAAGTAGAGATTTTATCATAATTAGGGTTATTTATGTCACAGGGGGCAAACAACATGTCGTCTGCGTAGATGAAATAGTTTAGATCGTGGCGTTTAAAGATTTTGCAAATCGGTTGAAGATAGATTGAAAAGTAAGGCAGAGAGAGATGATCCTTGTGGGATACCTCGCTCTTGTGGGAATGGAAGAGAGGGGGAATGATCTATCTGAACATATTGGAAACGGTTTGATATGTAGGATTTAAACCAGTGAAACGTTTTTCCTTTTAAGCCTAATTGTGATAACCTGGATAAGAGGGTGCTGTGATTCACACTGTCGAAGGCTGAGGAAATATCAAGGAAGATAAGCAAGAAAGCCTGTTTAATATTATCCATGCCTTGGATTAGTGAGTCGAAAAGGGATATAAGTAAAGTTTCTACCCCGTGATATGGGCGAAAACCGTATTGGTGCTCATCTAGAGGGAAGTTGGTATCAATATGATCTTGTAATTGTGTTTGAACTACCTTCTCAATGATTTTAGCTAGAAAAGGTATACTGGCAATGGGGCGATACGAAGAGGGGTCATTGCTGTTAAGAGTTTTATTCTTTAATAGAGGGCGAATTGCTGTAAACGTGAGGTCATCTGGCATGAAGCCTTGAAGAAGAGATTGATTTACTAGATTCAATATATATGGGGCAAGTTCAGATTTGGCTGCTTTAATCTTTAGTCTTTTCAAGGATCCATCTCACATCCGCGATGTCTCTCGTTCCTCGCCCTTTCCTGAACCCTGCTTGCATTTCAGGTAGTTCTCGTTCCAGGTATGATTGTAATCTCTGCTGAATAATCTTCAGTAGAATCTTGCTGGCATGTGGGATCAGAGTGATTGTGCGATAATTTCCACAGTCCAGTTGGATCACCTTTATTTAGTATTGTTTTAAACACAGATCTTTTCCAGTCAGTTGGCCATGATGATGTCTTCCAAATTTCCTGGCAGAGCCTTGTAAGTATGGTAACAGCTGTATCAGCCTGCTGTAATACTTCTATGGGAATACCATCAATGCCTGGTGCTTTGTTGGCTTTCACAGCTGCTTCAACGTCGTCTTTCATCACCAATGATTCCAGATCATAAGGTACAGGTTGAAACAGCTGTTGGTCCACTTGATATTTATCATATAATAACTTGTGTATATTCTTTCCATCTTTTCTTGATCTTCTCAGCATCATTCGACATGGATCCTTGAGCATCTTGTAACATTCCAGTTTGAGGCTGGAATTTTTTCTTTAACTCTTGTTGCTTTAGGAAGCCAATCTTGTTCTTCCTTTAATAGTTTCTGCTTCTATTTCCTTGCATGCATCATTGTAATACTTCTCCTTGTCTTGTCTTGTTGCATGTTGGAAATCTGTTGAATTCTACGATTGCCTCTTTCTCCTTTGGCTTTAGCTTCTTTGCGTTTCTGGGCAATTTTCAGTTTGTTTGGTCATCCATTTTGGCCATTTTTGCTTTTTCACCTTTTGTAGAGATTTCTCAATTTTTTCCAACACATCCTTCTTGATGTCATCTCCTAACTCTTCTGGAGCTCTGTCATTTGTATCTAAAGCAGCAAATCGATTTTGAAGGCAGTCTTTAAATTCCGGTAGTGTATTCTCAAGATCATATTTGGCTACATTCATGAGTGGCTTGCTCTTTTTCAACTTTAGCTTGAGTTTGCATACTAGTAGTTGGTGTTCTGTACCACAGTCAGCTCTGGGTTTTGTCTTTGTTGATGTTATAGAGCTTTTCCACCATTGATTTCCACAGATGTAGTCAGTTTGATTTTTGTATAATCCATTGGGTGAAGTCCATGTGTACAATCAAAACTTGTGTCGCTGTAAGATGGTGTTTGAGATGAATAGATCGTTGGTCTTGCAGAATTCTATCAGTCTTTCTCCAGCTTCATTTCTGTTGCCAAGTCCATATTTTCCAACCATTTTGCTGCCGCCTTTGTTGCCAACTTTTGCTTTCCAGTCACCCATGACTATCAGGATATCCTGTTTGCATGTTCTGTCAATTTCAGCTTGTACTCGTTCATAGAATTATCAATTTCATCCTCTTCTGCAGCTGTTAGGGCATTTACTTGAATTATAGTTATGTTGATAGGCATATCTCGTAGGCAAATAGAAATTAAGCGTTCAGTGATTGCATTGTATTTCATTACAGTTCTTGCAAGTTTCCTCTTAATTATAAATGCAACACCATTTCTTCTTTCTTTCATTTCCAGCATAGTAGACCATCTGATCATCAGATGCAAAGTGTCCGATGCCAGTCCATTTTAGTTCGCTGACACCCAACAGATCGAGTTGTACATATTCCATTTCATTCTTGACCACCTTCAACTTCCCTTAGTTCATGCTTCATACGTTCCATGTCCCCAATATGTAAGACATCTTTGCAGCTTCTGACTCTCATTTCATGCGTAGCTACATCAGCAGTCAGACGTCCCAAGGGCTTAGATCCAACCACATCATAAATGCTGGCTTTACTCTGAAAAGTCTTCAACTCCTCCCGTAGCCAGTTGAGTGCCTTCCAACCTAGGGGTCTCATTTTCCAGCACTATAGTGCATTTGGGGTTTTTTTGTGGCTATCGGGTTTTCATGGCAAGATATGGAAGTAGATTACCAGGCCTTTCTTCTGCGCAGGTTAAGCTTAGTGGTGGTGCCAGTATCACAGAAAAGTGATCCTCCGCCGCCAATGCTGTCCATTCTGCTGCTGCCCAGATGGGTGATTTGTCTTGGTCTGGCACCTCAGCTGAGACCTGTCCATCTTGGGAGACCCTGGCAATAGTTAAGCTACTGATACACTGATGCACACAAGCCCTCATAGCATGACAAGCTGCAAACCAAGTGTGAGAGTTCACTAGTTACAGTTCAAATGAGGATTGTGAAGGTAAATATTTGAGGGTAGCTGTTTATTGTAAACCACTATCTCCAGGAACAAGCAGTAATGAGTCTTCACATATGGGTACGTCGGTACCGACGGAGCCTGCGCGGGAACGCTCCCCAGCATCCATTCAGAAAGCTTTTGGGAGCATCCCACAGCGCCTGCGTGCTGCCTTCCCGCCTTTCCCAACTGTCTCTCCTCAGTTGTTCTTTTTCCGCGGAGCCAGCAGGTCGTGTTCCTGTCACCGCAGAAGAATTTCCTTATTTTTTCTTTATTTCTTTTGTGTCGCATCTGCCTTCTTCGATGCTGTACCGGTACCGCCGGTCTTTGTTCTTTTCTTCTTGTAAAAAAACAAAAAAAAACCAAACAAACCTTTTTTCCATTCTTTTTCTTTAGGTGCATTTGAGTTTTGGGCCTTAGGCCCAGAACGTTTTTCCCTTAACTATGGAAAAGCCTGCCTCAGGATTTTAAAAGTGCACAAAATGTGGCGGTACTATTTCTGTCACCGACACCCATGACTGGTGTCTAAAATGTTTAGGTCCTGACCATTCCATAACAGATTGTGTGTCCTGTTCCATGATGTCTAAGGAGAGGTCGACAGAACCGAGCTGCTAAGCTCAGTACCCTGTTTCCCTCTGATGCGGCTTCGGTGGCATCGACGTCTTCCAGGGCTGCTTCTTCCTCACATGGATCTCAGGTAACTAAACATAAATCCAGCCGGTCCTCGAAGGGTAGATCTCCTTCTAAGCATCGAGATGCCTCTGGCCTTGCCCTCGAGGATTCTGCACCGGCAAAATTACCCCAGCAGGAGGCTTCGGCCTCTAAAGCATCATAAAGCGCTATAATTATGTAAATAATTATGTAAATAGCTATCATAACATGTAAATAGTTCCCCCTGGTTACCTCCATGTTCGCTACCCCTGTTTATTGTAAACCCAATGTTGCCGGTCACATTGTGGTGTGTTATGTTCAAATGTACACCGCACTGATTAAAATAGCGCGGTATATAAGAAATGTAAATAAATAAATAAATAAAATAAAAAAATAAATCATCATCGGGGTTCCAGGATGATCTCGATGGTGTGGCCTCGACAGATCTCTTGGTGCCATGCTCTGGGGTACCGGTGGCTTCCACCGGTACCGACTTCCAGGCATTGGCGGCGTCGATGGATCAGAGGATTCTGTCCATAGAACGCAGTCTGGCAGCTTTCCTTGTGGCATCGACGCCCGTGGTACCGCAACAGACTACTCCGCCGGTACCAGCTCTAGCATCCGATCCTGGTACCGGTGGCATCGACATCGGCATCGGTGTCCGCTATGCCGGTACTCTGTCCTCTGAAGCCCTCCGGTACCGATCCCGGTCGGTACGGGTATCGGGCTTTGCAAGAGCATCCGGACAGACAATACTTCGATTCCTCTGAGGACTCTGAGGATTCTGAAGAGTCTGTCGATGCAGTGATGCTTCTTCCACAGGAGGAGTCCTCTCCTAAACGAAGGATGTCTCCTCCAGAGGACTTGTCTTTTCAAGACTTTATCAGAGAGGTGGCTCGGGGCCTCTCTATTACAGTGGCCCCAGAGTCAGAGCCCAGAGCCAAGGAGTTAGATATTTTACAATATCCTAAAACTCCTAAGGAGGCAGCTACCTTACCTATTCATGAGATTCTGTATGATCTCATGTTAAGGATGTGGGAAGCACCTCTAACCACCTCTCCTCATTCTCTCAGGTTGGACACCATGTATCGTGTCCCTCCTTGTCCTGGTTTCCATAAAACTCAACTTCCTCACCACTCTATTGTGGTTGAGTCTGCAATGAGAAAGATTAGAAGTGCCAAAAGACATGCCTCTAATCCTCCAGGACGTGAATGTAGAACCCTGGATGCTTTTGGAAGAAGAGTCTTCCAAGCTTCCATGCTTGCTGCGAGAATTAATTCTTATAGTCTCTACATGGGAATGTTCTTAAAAGAAGTCACTGACCATTTGCTGACTTTACGTCCTTTTATGTCTGAAGATAAAAGGTAAGAATTTCTCACTGGGCTCAAACATGCCCAGGATATCTCCAAATTCTCCAACCGTGCAGCTTTCGACTCCTTTGAATGCGTAAGCAGAGCCTCAGCTATTGCCATAGGTGCACGTAGGATTGCTTGGCTTCAAGCATCTGATTTGGAGATCTGGGTTCAAGATGAATTGGGAAATATCCCTTGTACAGGTGAGAACCTGTTTGGTAAGGATTGGCAAGCAAATGCCAATCAGATGGATGCTGAAAATTCTGCTTTGGATAGACTATCCAAATCCACAGCTGCTCCTGCTAAGAAAAAGTTGTTCAAGAAAACACCTTTTTCTAAAAAGGGAAGATTCTATCCTGCTTATAGTCAGCGGGCATCTTCTGCAGCTTAGTTCCCTTCCAAACGTCAGCAATTCTCCAAACAGAGTAAAGCAAAGGCTGCGAGGCCTGCTCCAGCCCAGCAACCTCAGCCCCCTCAGGGCCTTTGACTTTCTGCTAGAGAACGTAGCCTTCCTGGCTCTAGAAGGACCAGAGCCCTCCACCATTCCAAGAAGGTTATGTCACTTTGCTCCCAGGTGGGGGCAAATTACAGCAGAACATTGGACACTCTCCATCATAAGAGAGGGGTACAAACTTCATTTTTCAAGCTTGCCCCTTCTCACAAGAGTGCAACAGTTCAATTCTCCAACCTCCCTCCTCAGCCTGTTGGAGCAGGAGGTTGCCACTCTTCTCGCCCAGGGGGCAATAGAGGAAGTGCCTTTTCAACAACAGGGCACAGGGTTCTACTCCCCCTATTTTCTTAATCCAAAGAAAACAGGGGGCTTCAGACCCATCTTAGATCTCAGAGAGTTGAACAGATTCCTAGTCAAAGAAAAATTCAAGATGGTTTCTCTGGGAACTCTGCTGCCATACCTTCAGTCAGGATTGGCTTTGTTCTCTAGATCTCAAGGATGCGTACACTCATGTTCTCATCCATCCAACTCACAGAAGGTTCCTTCGGTTCCTTTTCCAGGAGAAGCACTATCAATACAGAGTGCTCCCTTTTGGTCTGGCCTCTGCACCAAGGGTGTTCACGAAATGCATGGCAGTGGTTGCTGCTTTTCTGCGCACCCTGGGAATATTTGTCTTCCCTTACCTGGACGACTGGCTCATTCGAGCTCCCACCCAGAGGCCAAGAATTCTCTAACCTGCACAATGCGTATCCTTCAGTATTTAGGGCTGGTAATAAACATCCCAAAATCCAATTTGATCCCTACTCAGTCCCTGGAGTTTATAGGGGCGTTGCTGGATACCACAAGGGCAAGGGCCTACCTTCCCCAGGCCCGTTGCCTTCGCTTGATGCAGTTAGCTTCTCAAGCAGAGTTGAAACCCCCCTACTAACTGCTCGAGAGATGTTACAGTTGCTAGGCCACATGGCATCCACCGTTCATGTGGTACCATATGCTCGCCTTCACATGAGAGCAGCTCAGTGGACTTTATCCACCCAATGGACCCAGGCGTTAGGCTGCCTGTCAGACAAAATAGCAAACACAAGTCGCCTCATTTTGTCCCTCCAGTGGTGGAGTCCCCTCAAAACCTGTTGCTGGGGTCCCCCTTTCAACAGCCTCTACCCCAAGCAACTCTTACAACAGATGCTTCTCCAATGGGCTGGGGAGCTCATCTTCAGGACCTCTCCACCCAGGGCATCTGGTCCCCACAGGAGACTTGTCTACATATCAATCTCTTGGAACTCAGAGCAATCTTCCTTGCTCTGCGAGTTTTCCACACCCTGCTCAGCCACAAGACAGTCCTTATCCACACGGACAATCAGGTAGCCATGTTCTACATAAACAAGCAGGAAGGAACTGGCTCTCTGTCGCTTTGCAATGAAACTCTGCGACTGTGGGCCCTCGCCAGAGAGCATCACATTAATCTTCTGGCAGTTTATCTTCCAGGTGTTCAAAACTCTTGGGCAGACAGACTCAGTCGAGTTCTGCTTCCACACGAGTATCCAAGATTTTTCAAATTTGGGGAACCCCGGACATAGACCTCTTTGCAAGTCCGTGGAATGCCAAACTTCCCCGGTTCTGTTCCAGAACTCCGGCTCAGGGGGTCAGGCAAGGGATGCTTTCCTCCTTTATTGGGGTCAAGACTTCCTGTATGCCTTTCCACCCATTCCCCTAATTCCCAAAACCCTGTTCAAGCTTCAGAGAGACAGAGGCCACATGATTCTCATAGCTCCACATTGGCCACGGCAAGTGTGGTACCCTCTGCTTCTACATCTCTCTCAAGCTCCCTCCCTAGAGTTAGGGTCTGCTCCAGACCTCCTCTCTCAGGAGGACGGAAAGTTGTGGCATCCCAATCCCCAGTCTCTGCATCTCAGGGCTTGGTTGCTGAAGGCCTAGATCTCCAGGATCTTCATCTTTCTCAACAAGTGAAAGATGTTCTTTATGCTTCCAGAAAACCTTCCACTAGACGTTCTTACGCTTTCAAGTGGAAGAGGTTTACCATCTGGTGTTCTGAGAAGGGTCTTAACCCCCGTGCCATACCTCTGGAATCGTTGCTGGAGTATCTCCTTCATCTGTCTAATGCAGGCCTTAAGACAAATTCAGTAAGAGTCCATTTGAGTGCTATTGCAGCTTCCCTCAAGCCTCTAAATGGACAACCTGTTTCCTCTCATCCTCTTGTAGCAAGGTTCATGAGAGGCCTCCTTTTAACAAAGCCTCCCATTAGACCACCCCCGGTGGCATGGGACTTAAATTTGGTTCTTGGTCAGCTTATGAAGCCGCCTTTCAAAACTTTAGCTACCACCTCCTTGAAATACCTTTCTTGGAAGGTGATCTTTCTCATTGCAATCACATCAGCACGCCGCATCAGTGAATTGCAAGCACTAGTAGCTAATCCACCTTATACAAGGTTCCATCATGACAAGGTGGTCCTTAGGACTAATCCACACTTTATGCCTAAGGTGGTCTCGCCTTTTCACCTCAACCAGGAGGTCTTCCTAACTGTCTTTTTTCCAGGACCTCATGCATCAAGTGCAGAGAGGAATCTTCATACCCTGGACTGTAAAAGAGCTCTGGCTTTTTACTTACAAAGGACACAGCAACATAGAAAGTCTTCCCAACTCTTTGTTGCTTTTGATCCTTCTCATCTGGGACAACCAGTCTCCAAGAGAACACTTTCTAACTGGATTGCCCAATGTATTTCTTTCGCCTATCAGAGCAAGAACCTTTCTCTGGAGGGCCATGTCACAGCTCACAATGTGTGAGAGCCATGGCAGCCTCAATGGTTCATCTGAACTCTGTGTCTATCGACCACATCTGTTGAACAGCCACTTGGGCCTCGGTTCATACCTTCACAGCCCATTACTGCTTGGACAAGGACTCCCGCCGGGATGCCTTGTTTGGTTAGGCTGTTCTCAAACACCTGTTCCATACTTAATCAACTTCTACCCACCATCCCTCATGGGATGCCAGAGATCCAGGTGGGGAAGTGCAGCCCTGTCCCAGGGACACACAACTAATGGGCTCTCTCCCTGGCATCTAAAGCTAGGGAGTCCCCATATGTGAAGACTCATTCCTGCTTGTTCCTGGAGATAGCACAGTTACTTACCTGTAACAGGTGATCTCTGGGAACAGCAGGAATAAGTCTTCACAACCCACCCACCTCCCCTAGGAGTTGTCTCTCTCTATCTCTCTTCCTTTCCCTCTCTCTCCCTCTTTGTCTCAGCTATAAAACTCAGCTGAGGAGAAGACAGTTGGGAAAGGCGGGAAGGCAGCACGCAGGCGCTGTGGGATGCTCCCAAAAGCTTTCTGATTGGACGCTGGGGAGCGTTCCCGCGCAGGCTCCGTCGTTACCGACGTACCCATATGTGAAGACTTATCCTGCTGTTCCCAGAGATCACCTGTTACAGGTAAGTAACTGTGCTTTATAGTGCAGCATTAATCTTTGAATTGGCTACTGCACAATTAAAGAATAGAAATTGAAAATTTAATTGTAGTGGTTGCACATTTAAATAAGGGTGAGATGAAGTTGTGTTATAGTCATTGATATTTATGGCAGATTAGTTAATGCTTGGAAAACGTATAATGCTATTTTTGTTTGGGGGTTTTGTTTTGGTTTTTTATTTTTAGAATTTTGCCATTTTATAATCCAGAAATTCACCTCAAAAAATAAATATTGTGACCTTAACAGACAAGAAATAAATCCTCAGTCCATTCAATAATATAGCCTTCATTAAGAGAGAAAAAAGTTAGAAGAAAAAAAATAAATTACTAGTGTATAAATCCTACAAATGACAGAACTATTACAAAACCTTCATCATACTTCTCTTTTTAAACTGCAACTATTCTCTAGATGTGATGGATCAGAGAAAACAAACTTCTTCCCTTAAGAAATTTAACGCTTGCAAGATAACAAAAAACAAAAAATTACATCCGGTGCTAAAACATTATCACAATAAGAAAGAAAATGTTTCCTTTGAGCCAGGTTGCTCACAAGACATCTAGAAAACCTAAATCCTCAAAGTACAATGTCAAAACCATTAAGATCCTTTTCTTTAACAAAGTTACCAGAAGAGTGATCCTAGAAGAGATTTCATCTTTGGAATCCTCCAGGAAATAGGCTGGTCTCTGCTTCATCTATGAATTTAACCAGTCACTCTAGGTCTCATTTGCCAAACTATGTTTCTGAGGAATATAATATAAATTTGCTACAACAATAAGCTAATAATTGGAAATGGACACAACTTCCTTAAAAGTATTTTTTAAGCAATATTTCTGATGGCAAATGTGTAATTGGAAAGTTAATAAATAGAAGATTCTTGCTCTTAATAGAATTTTCTAAAGCTTTCAATTTAGAATGAATATAATCAAACTGTCCTTTATTGTAGATGACCCTAATGCTTGGAGGGAAAGAAGCTGTGGCTCAATCCTGGCCACCTTCTTGATGCCATCCAAGTTATCATTCAATTCTTGAAGCTTAGCAAAAGTCTCCTTAAAGTACAAAGCGGTCACCGTCCCTTTCAGCACATTCCAGATATCAGCTAAAGAAGTCTGGTGAAGTGTGTCAGTAGTAACTTGGGCAGGCTGAACATTCAAAGGGAAGAGAACAGGAGCTGGCAGAATTAAATCAGGAGTCTAAGAAGTTATTAGAGTTCACAGATATTAGGAAAGCACCCGGCAATGGGAGAGTCTTTCGGAGGAGCTTTGTGAGGCCCCTTCCTAAGAACCCAATGTGGTGGTGATCTAGGGAGGAACTACTACTACATGTTTATCCATAGGACCCTTTATAATTGGTGTCAACACCCTCTGTTTAAATTTAATCTTGCTCTTACCTCTCACCATGCACATCAACAGCAACTTCCATAACACGGAAAGAATAGCCAGCAACTCCTACACTCCACTGGTGCTCCAAAGGGGGGTACTACCTGCCCCTTTGGTCATGTACCTGCCTTGCGCCGCAGTAGCACGCAGATTTTAAAGTCTCTGGAAACCTGGAAGTAATGTCACATGTCATCCCTCCCACCTGTTTGCTAGCTTTTTGGGTGTTTAATGCTATACCAGTGGATCCAAAATACTGACAGGTATCGCATGGCTTCTCTGCTGTCCGTTTTACTCCTCTCTCCTGCTATTGTTTAATTTGAACATCAGTCATAAGGCCCAGGAGAACAGATACGTTTAGAGAGGCTGGCGATGTTAAACAAGAAGCTGTTATCTCAAATTAGGATTACTGGGTTAGCCTACTTAATGGTTACATAATTCTATTGCATGGATCTGTGGTCTGCAAGTTGGTTGGGCCATGGGCATATCAAAGAGGTGGTATGCTCAGACATTGGGAGGGGAATGGTGACCGCTAGAGCAAATGGCTCCTTCAGGATAAGTGACTCTGAGGTTACTCCTTAGAGCAGGCACCCCTTTAGTACTTTGATAAATAAGTTTCTATAGTTGCCCAGCTATGCTTCACAGAATGACAGGGGGAGGGGAAATGTTAAGAATCAAAGCAGGGAGATATAGAAGAGAGAGACAAATATTTGAAATGTTTTGTAGCAGCATTTTTGATCTAAGGCCAGTCAAAAGGACTAGAAAAATTGCTAACTAACTTCTTCTATAACATTAAATAGATCATGTTGAGCTTGCAGCAGAGAGCACAGAAACGTGCCAGCTACCTCTTACGACTCGAGGAGATTAGCCCTTGGTTATCTTCAATGACTAACACTGAAATAGCTCTCCCTGGAGAGGTATCTGCCAGAGATACAGTCACAATTCATAGTGTGGGAAATACTATTACAATTCTTCCTACTAAAACCAAGCCCAAAAAACTCCTATTTCTGGGATCAGATGGCAAGAGCTACCCGTACCTCTTCAAAGGTAAGAACCTTAAAGTTCTGACATGTTCTATTAAAATTAGAATGGATAATATATTTTATAGATCAATAACCAGCTATAAATAAAGAAAGTCTGATCCTTCTTATGTTTAAACACCCTCTGTTAAACATTGAGTAACAGTGTGCATTCAAAGAGCTGCAGGAGGGACATATTTTGTGATGACCTTTGGGAAATTGCTGCATTTATTTTTATTAAAATGTTGAAATCTTGTATTATGCCCTAAGATACTGTGCCATTTACTTTCCACTGATTTTTTTATTTAAAAAAAGGTTCCATGTGTAACATATTCATACAAACTATTCTTGTATTTCATAATCGTCCCTCTAGGCCAGTACGAATGGGTTTTCTCCTCCCACCAGCAGCTGAGGACTGACTATGACAGAATTCTGATGTCACCATACAAGAGCTTCCTCTTCAGCTCCAGAATCCAGTCTTTCAGTCCTCAGCAGCTGCATGAAGACCTTTTGCATAGTGGACTGCACTGAAAGGACAATTTTCTTAAAATTAACAGATTTTTTTAAAAAAAAGACTTGCTCAAGGGCTAGTGAGTCTGGGTGTCATCAGATTTGCTTACTGTTGCAGGGTTCTTCACTTTACTGCACATCTGTGTAGGCAAGTGAGGGCTGGCAGTGCTGAAGGGCCTGCCTGGCTTCCTGGCTCTGGTGGAGACGCCATCTGTGGTGGTGTATCTTTGAAAAGCATTGGTGGAAAAAAAAACAGGGCAGGATCGCGGTTGCTCTTCAGCGGGTCTTGGAGCCTTCTTGCAGTGAGTGTTTTTGGGACATGTACGGATCGTTGGAGTTGTGGCCGATAAGTCTCCCTCCTGCCCTCCCTCCCCTCTTTTCATTCCCCCTTGCTCAAGCCTTGCTCTCCTTGGCATGTGCAGTTCCTCTGGCAGCGCGGATTGTCTTGGCCTTCCTCTGGCTGTAGTGCCATCAGCCTCATCTTGTCTCCCGCATAGTTTTTGAGCTTCTACATGGGTCGGTACAGTTTTTGGGGACAGAGTCTCGGTAGTGCAGTCATGCCCATAGACACGAAGAGGACTTCAGGCAATTTAGCAGATCTTGTGGAGGCCGTGGTTTTGGTGGGAACCGCGGCCATTTCCAATCAGTCAGCCATTTCCCTGACAGACATAGGCAAGCAAGGGAAAAAGAAGGCCAAGAAACGGGGGATTCAGTTTACTGTCTCAGGCACTGCCTGAAAACATTTCAGAGGTATTGGAGCCTGTGTTTTCACCTGATTTTATTTTATCCCTGCATAAGGCATGCTGCCTAAAACGGAAGCGAGCTGGAGCTGCACTGGCCAAAACCTCTCAGGTCTACAACCTGGATACCCTTATAGGAGGGTGACCCTGAAGGAATAGGGCACCTCCAGTTAAAAAGGCTAGAGAGGACCCTGTTGCCTAGCTGGGTCAGAACTCTCTGCCATCCTAGACCTCTGAGGAGCTCAGGGAGGGGCCCTCAGACCTCTGGGGTGAGCCAGTGGGCCCAACTCTGGAGTAGGGCAAAATTCCTTCGGGAGAGGATCCAAATGTTTGAGTGTTCCACAGAGAAGAACTATCAGCCCTCATTAAATATTCTTTAGCAGCAGGTTTCAAGGGGGCTCAGGTTTGTTTTCCAGTGCATAGGTTAATCAGGAAGATGATTGATTCGGAATGGGAATTTCCAGAAGCTACGCTGCAGGGCAGCAGGTAATGGACTGTTTATACCCTATCCTGCAGGATGAAAGGGACCTCTTAAAAATACCTAAAGTGGATACCTTAGTCTCGGCGGGGACCAAGAAAACCACCTTTACTGTAGAGGGCAGCAGTGCTCTCAGAGAACTCCAGGACCATAAGCTAGAGTCTCTTCTTAAACAAGCCTTTGAACTAATAAATGAAGATAATTCTTCAGGCTGAAAAAATACATATTAGCTTTAAAGGAAATAATACATTTACAAGGAAAACGTAGTATAAATTTATTTTATTTTATTCTCTTATATACCGCGCTATTCTGCATCAGTGCAGTTTACATTGAACAAACTGAAATTGCATTGAACAGGGCATTATAACTTGGAGATAACTATTTTACAGGGAACACGGGCTATGGAGGGTTAAGTGGCTTGCCCAGGACCACAAGGAGCACCTGTGGGACTAGAAACCCCAGTCCTTCCGGCCAAAGGTTGCTGTCCTCTAGTGGGATTTGAACCCCTTACCTTCCGGCCTGAAGTACCTTGCCCCAACCACTAGGCCACTCCTCCACTCCAAATGAAGCACCTATCTGAGCAGCACCAGATCTCAATAACAGAAAGGCTCTACACCGTTTGAGTCTCCCTAGAGACATCAGGGAACATCATTACCTTCTTCCCCAAATATAATACGGACCTTTTCCTAAAGTACAATTTCAATATCCTCAGTGAATGTTATCACAGGGTGTCCTCATCATGTTGGATTTTCTCTGTCCTCTCTCGCCATCTTATATTTACTTATTGGTACTTTGTTTCCTATATCTCTCAAGGAACCACAGTCCTTGAGTTTGTCTTTCCTTAGGCTGACTCCCTCTTTATTGTGGGCTAATAATACTCTTGTAACTTTTATTTCCTGTTACCTTTTATTATATTATTTCTTTACAAGTTGTTGTTTGCTGTACAAGCTTTTGCTTGATTAATTCTGTAAATTTGCATAAAAAAAAAAACCAAGCCTTTGATACTAATGCCTTGACTCTGCAGACCACTATCTGTTGGGCCTATGTTTCCAGGGCTCCCATTTGCTGAATTTAGGGGTTAGCATCACCTGACCTGGAGGAACAGGTGGCCTCAGAAGGCGCAAAGCTGGAGTCGGTTTCTGTATACTTCTCCAGGAACAAGCAGGAAGTCAGTCCTCACATATGGGTGATGATGACGCCAACGAAGCCCACGTGTTATCTCCTCAGCTTTCAAAGAAAGCTTTTGGGAGATGCCACCATGATGACCCCCTCCTGCCCAAGGGCGCCATCTTGCTCAGTCTCCTCTTTTCCGTGGAGCACAGCAGACGTGCGTCTGATCCCCTGGAAAAAATTGATTTTTTTTTTTTCTCAGTGTAACTCTCTTACTCTGGCCGCAGCTGGTTCCTTTCCCACCCCTGAGTTCACTTGCCTTGGCATCGCATCCTTGAGCCCATGATTTTTTCTTTTCAATGCGATTTGCGCCCTTTTTCCCACTAGCAGTTCCTTGGATCTTTGACCTTGCCGGGCCCCTTTTCCCCTAATGGCTAGCAGCTTTAAAAAGTGTGATCGGTGTTCCAGTAATTTTTCTATCACCGACACACATGACTGCTGTCTCCATTGTCACGGTCCTGACCACGACCCAGAGACCTGCGGATCTTGCAAGAAACTGACCCCCAAAGCAGTCAAAAGCAGGCCGGAGAAGCATGACCAGATGTTCAGATCAGACTCTGCCTCAGAAATCCTTTCCAGGGTCCGGTCTGAGACCCTGGGATCAAGCAGTGACTCCGCGGCCACCAGTTGGTGCCGTGAGTCCTCTGACTGAGTGTCCCCGATCCGGATCCCAAAGATGAAGAAAAAAGCCCCACAGGACTCTTCTCGAGACTCGAGAAAGGTGGGTAAGTCCTGTGTCAGATTTCTGAGACCCTGGAGGAGGACCGAGATGTCTGAGCAGGAGCGGCCGTGAAAACTTCCCCGGAAGGACTTGATGAACCTCAGCGTTCAGCCCCAGGTCCCCGCAGCCATCCCCACCAGGGACTTAGAGGAAGCATCAGCTGACTAACCAGGAACTCTCTTCCTCCACCAGTGCCAATTCCCTTAGCATCCACACCAATTGATATGACCCTATCCAGGCTGGAGACCAGGATGGGAGGACCTGGAGAGCAGCTTGTCTGCTGCCTTTGCCACTCGGCATTCAGCGCTGTCCAGCTCTGTCAGTTCATCTTCCAAAAGCACCATGACCTCAATCTTGAGGACTTCCCCCAGCATCGAGTTGATCCCTCAGAGCTCCCTCACCCAGGCCGATCACTGATGTCGCAAGTGTTACCTGGGCTCGATGCTGGGGTGTTGGATCCAAGCCTATGAGTTATACATGGGCATGTATCTGAAGGCTCTAACCCAGGAGTTGTGCAGGTTTTCAGCAGAACTGGCCAGGGAACCCTTCCAACGGTTCCAGTCTCTGACCTCCGGGATCAAGGATTGCTCTAAGTTCCTTTCCCGGGCAACTGCTTCGAGTCAGCAGATTGAGTAGCAGTGGCCAGCATTGGTACCCGGCACCAAGCCTGCTACGGTCTTCAGACCTCGAGGAATGGGTCCCAAGATAAGCTGCTCGATGTCCCCTGCACCAGGGAGAACCTGTACAGCAAGCCTGTGGCCGACAAGGTGGCTGAGATTGAGGCCGATGTGACCCAACAGAGGCTCTCAAAGACGACCTCTTCCTTTCCCTGTAAGAAACCATCGGGGAAAAGATCCCTTTCCCAGAGGAAAAATGGGCAGTTCCAACAGAGTTACCACTACCACTCCTCCTCGGGCCAGCAACAGGGTTCTCACCCCAAGACAGGGCCATAGAGCCCAGAAACCAAAGGCTCAGAAGCCCCAGGCCCCGGCTCCCTCCCTATCCGGGAGGAGCTTTTGACTTTCCAGGGCAGGGCCTCCCCTCCCCTCCCACAGGGGTCACCTGGCACTCTGTCCACAGGTGGACCAAGGTTACCTCCTGACCAGTGTGTACTCAGTGATAAAGAAGGGATACCTCCTCCACCTACAGCAGGTACCACTCGGGTTCTTTCCAGGAGAGCCGGTCCTCCACCGGACCCTTTTGCTCTGAGCTTGCAGGTCTGCTCAGAGACAACGCAGTAAAGCCTGTACCCATACACCTATGGGGGAACAGGCTTCTACTCCAGATACTTCCTTGTCCCAAAGAGAACTGGAGGCCCCAGGCCCATACTAGACCTAAAAAACTTAAACAAGTTTCTGGTGATGGAGAAGTTTAGGATGCTCTCCCTTGGAACACTGCTACCTTACCTCCACCAGGGAGATTGACTATGCTCCTTGGATATAAAGGATGCATGTACACACATCCTAATCCACCCCTCCCACAAGCAATATCTACATTTCATAGTAGGAGGCGGGCACTACCAGTACAGGGTGCTGCATCTACAAGGGGCTTTCGCCTTCCTCTACTTAGACAACTGGCTAATCAGAGATGGTACGGCCTTAGAGGTCAGTCAGGCCACAGAGCATGCAACCCTCCTGCAGCACCTGTGGTTTGTCTACTACCCCAAGTCCCATCTCTCTCCAGCCCAAAGCCTGGAGTTCATAGGTGCTCAATGGACACGTTACAGGTCAAGGCTGTCCTCCCAAGAGAGAGGGCAGAACGCCTCGGGCAACTGGAAGAGATACAGGGCCACCAGTAGGTACCAGCTTATCTCCTCCTCCGTCTGCTGGGCCATTTGGCCTTGACAGTTCATGTCACACCCTCAGCCCGCTTGCACATGCACACAGCCCAGTGGTGCCTCTGCTCACAGTGGACTCAAGCCATAGGCAGGCTACGGGACAGTCGGGGTTATCTGCCAGCTGGCAAAGTCTCTAAACTAGTGGCAAAACCTGTGCCACCTCCAGGCGGGAATGCCCTTCCAGGCACCCGCACCTCAGAGGACTCTGATCATGGATGCCTCTCTCCTGGGTTGGGGGCGCATTGTAGGGACCACCGCACATAGGGCAGCTGGTCTCAGGAGGAGTCACTCTTACAGATCAATCTCCTGGAGCTCAGAGTGATCTTCTTAGTCTTGTGAGCATTCCACCACTGCCTGCGACAACAGTCCATACTGATCCAGATGAACAATCAAGTCGCCATGTTCTATATCAACAAGTAGGGGGGCATGGGCTTAAGAACATAAGATATGCCATACTGGGTCAGAACAAGGTCCATCAAGCCCAGTATCCTGTTTCCGACAGTGGTCAATCTAGGTCATACTTACCTAGAAGTTACTCCCTCTGCCAGGTGGTGGTGGCCGCCCTCTCCTTTGGGGCTCGCATGTTCTTGCGAGCAGTCTGCCTACTGGGTCAGGACAACTGCCTAGTGGACAGGCTGAGCAGAGTCCTTCAGCCACACGAGAGGCGCCTGAACACCAGGGTGGCCAAGAGACTCTTGCACCTCTGAGGCAGGCCCGTGATGGATCTATTTGCCTCTCCAGACAATATGCAGCTGCCTCACTTCTGCTTGCACCAGTCGCACTCAGAGAGAGTGGCAGCAGATGCCTTCCTGATCTCGTGGTCCAAGGGCCTACTCTATGCGTTCCCATTAACCCTCCCCCCCCCCCACTCCCCGGTGGTCACCAGGACCCTCTACAAGGTCCAGAGCAAGAGGGCGTCAGTCATACTAATTGCCCCCAGGTGGCCAAGACAGCTTTGGTTTCCACTGCTGCTCTCCCTGTCGGTGAAACTCCCAGTCCCGCTGTACTGAGCTCCGGACCTCCTATCCTGGGGTCCCTAACGCTGACAGCATGACTGCTGAAAGCACTGGCCCCTTTCAACCTTTCGAGTGAAGTCGAGGAGAATCCTACTGGCCTCCCAAAAACCCTCTACCAGACAAGCCTACTCCTTTAAGTGGAAGAGGTTCTCTACCTGGTGTGCGGAAAGAGGAGGAAAACACCTTCTGCCATGTGCAAGTAGTACTCCAATACCTACTGCACCTATCCCACACCGGGCTGAAGTTTAATTCAGTGATGCATCTGAGTGCCATAATGCTCACCATTACCCTATCGAGGGGAAACCCATCTCAGGCTAGCCCCTGGTCTCCAGGTTCCTCTGGGGCCTCCTGTTGTCTAAGCCCCCTCTCTGTCCTCCTCCGACAGAGTGGGACCTCCATTGTGGTGTTCTCTCAGCTTGCCATACCGCCATTCGAGCCCCTAGCCACGCCACCTGCTGTATCTGTCATGAAAAGTGGCCTTTCTGGAGGGCCCTTATGTCCACTCGAAGAGTGAGCAAACTCCAGGCCCTGGTGGTGGATCCACCATATACAAGGTTCTATAAGAATAGGGTAGTGCTCTGCACACATCCCAATTTCTCCCGAAGGTAGTCTCTCCCTTCCATCTCAACCAGGGGTTTGTCCTCCCCACCTTCTTCCCGCGGCCTCATGCCGGCAGGGAGGAATTAGTGCTTCATACTCTGGATTGCAAACGGGCCCTGTCCTTCTACTTTCAGCGGACTCTGGCCCACCGCAAAGCTCCTCAGCTTTTCGTCTTATGACCCCAACAGACTGGGGCTTCCTGTGACCAAGCGAACTCTGTCCACTTGGGTGGCGGACTATATTGTCCTCGCCTATGAGAAAGCAGGTCTTTCCATGGAACACCAGATCACAGCGCATCGTATGAGGGCGATAGCCACGTCGGTAGCCAACCTCTGCTCAGTTCTGGTAACGGAGATATGTAAGGCCACCACATAGTCTTCAATTCATACGTTCACAGCTCACTACTGCCTGGAGAGGGAATCATGCAGGGACAGTGCCTTTGGCCAGGCCGTACTCCAAAATATTCTTGGGGTATAGGCAACTCCAGCCCTCCGACCCTTCTGTGTTCAGGCTACCGGAGTGATAGTGTCGCTGGACACTAAGGTCTTGCAGAGTCTCTCAATAGGGACTCACTTTCTCCAACTCACGGCTCACCAACATGGTCGCCATTGGTGCTGTTGTGGTTTGGTCCTTGGCAACCTGGGAGCTAGGGAGTTCCATATGTGAGGACTGACTTCCTGCCTGTTCCTGGAGAAAGTGTAGCTGCTCACCTATAACAGGTGTTCTCTAGGGACAGCAGGAATCAGTCCTCACAACCCTTTCTCCTCCCCTGGGAGTTTCCTCCCTACCTTGTTTTATTTTTACTGCCGACCTAGCTATGTCATCTGACTGAGCAAGATGGCACCCTTGGGCAGGAAGGGGACCCCGCGTGCGTGGTAGCTTGTCCCAAAGGCTTTCTTTGAAAGCTGGGGAAATGCTCCGCACGGGCTGCATCGGCACAGTCACCCATATGTGAGGACTGATTCCTGCTTTCCCTGGAGAACACCTGTTACAGGTGAGTAGCTATGCTTTCTGTCCCTATAGTACTTCCTTCCAACCCTTGATAGTCTGGATAGCAGTTTGGGTGTGCTTGGACAACGCGACTATGTTGGTATATATCAACCGGCAGAGGGGCACAGGCAGTGTGACTCTGGCAGAGGAGATTCAGCCCCTCTTGAGATGGACAGAAGAGCATCTAACTGCTCTCTCTGCAGCACATGTAGCAGGAAAAGACAATGTGCAGGCAAATTTTCTCAGTCTGTGCCATTTGCATTTGGGCGAATGGGAGCTGGATGCAGTGGTCACTGTCTGCTGGGGGGAACGAGTTATGGACCTCATAGCCTCCCTGGGCAACACCAAGGCAAGCTGTTTTACAGTCTATGTAGAGAGCACATGTCAGAGTCTCAATGCTCTAGCTCAGGCCTGACCTTTGGAGAGCCTACTGTCTTTCCACTGTTGGGTGCTCATTGGACAGTCCCTGCAATGTATCGAGGCTTACAATGGTCCATTGATTCTCATCATTCCAGACTGGCCGTAGAGGCCCTGGTATGTGGACCTAATTCATCTTCTGATTGACTGACCTTGGAGGCTGCCCGACAGAATCAACCGGCTGTCACGGGCAGATACTAATGCCACAGGTGGATCGGTTCTCACTTACTGTATAGCTCTTGAGCAGGCATGCTTGAGGCGGAGAGGTTATGCCTCGATGGTCATTTCTACCATGTTAAAGGCCAGGAAGAGTTCAATGTCATTAGCTTATGTAAGGATCTGGCATGTATTTGAAGACTGGTGTTTGTCGAGGGGCATTTGTCCTTTCTCGTGCTCTTTCAGACTACTTCTTGCAGTATGGCCTCAAGAAGGGTTTGGCACTTAATTCCTTAAAGGTCCAGCTGGCAGCCCTTGTTGTTGAGGGTGAGTGTGGGGGCAGTTTCTGGTGGGTCATCTGGATGTGATACTGTTTCTCAAGGCAGTGAGGCAGGTACGGCCTCCCTTTCAGATAGTGGTGCCTTCTTGGGACCTTAATTTAGTGTTATCTGTTATGATGGTTGTACTGTTCAGGCCCCTCTCGGGAGCTTCTCTCAAAGACCTTATGTAGAAGGCGGTCTTTTTGGTAGCTATTTGTTTGGCCTGACGCATTTCAGAGCTGCAGGTCTAATCTTGCAGAGACATTTTTGCTCTTGTCCATTGAAAAGGTGGTATTGCAACCAGTGCCATCCATCATTCCTTCCAAAAGTGGTCTCTTTCACTTGAATCAAGCGGTTTCCCTGCCTGTGTTTTCTGCTCTGGGTGAGTCTATAGAGGAATGCCAGCTGTGTCTCCTGGATCTGTGCAGGATGATGTGGCAATATCTGAAACGGACAGAGTCCTTCCACAAATCAGACTGATTCTGCTTTTTGGGGGTCCTCGTAAAGGTGAGGCAACCTCTAAAGCCTCGATTGTGTGCTGGGTAAAACAGACCATCACCGTTGCCTATACAAGTCAAGGCCAGGTGGTTCCAGAGAGACTTAAAGTTCATTCCACCAAATTGCAGGCAGCTTCGTGGGGCGGAGCACATTCTAGTGCCTCTGGCAGATATTTGCAGGGCGGTGACATAGTCATCACTGCATACGTTTATTTGACATTATCACCTGGAAGTATAGGCTGCATGAGATGTGCATTTTGGAGCTTGGGTGCTTCAAGCTGGACTCGTGGGTCCCTCCCATTTTTAGGTACTGTTCTGTTATGTCCTATTTGTCCTGGACTGGCCTGGAGGGGCGATTAGGAAGGCAAAATTAGATCTTACCTGCTATTTGTATTTTCTCTAGTCTCTCCAGGCCACTCCAAGACCCGCCCAGTTTATAGATGTTCTTTTTCGCACAGCTTCGGTGCTGGGGGTGAGTCCGTTCAGCTTGGAGAAAATTCAGGTGTCAAAGATCCTATCTTGAGAGGTACAGTATGCAGAAATACAGCACTCCGGGGGTTCCTTTTCAGTTCCTTGTAGGGGTGGGCAGCTTGCCATGTATATATTTTTGTTCTGTCAGCACTCCTGCTTCCTTACTTGACACACAGTTTGGGTTTGTTGCCTCAGTCTTACTAAGCATTCCTTCTGTTGCCTCTGTGGCTCATTGAGCCATTCATTTTTGTTTTCAAATATGTTGAGGGAGTCTGCTTTGTCAGTAGGAGACTGGATTCTTGAGCTGAAGAGGGAACTCTTGTACGGTGACATCAGAATTGTGTCATAGTCAGTCCTCAGCTGCTGGTGGGCAGAGAAAACCTATACGAACTGGACTGGCCTGGAAGGACTCAAGGAAAGACAATTAGCAGCTAAGGTCTAATTTCGCCATTTTTTTAATGCTGGTTCTGGACTATGACTTCTGAGTGAATTTCATGTAGCAAAGTGTAAATTTTTATTGTTAATGTTAATTTATCTAGCACACCTCTTTGTTCTAACTTTTTTCAGCATGGGGGATAAACCTGATTAAAGTTTTTTGATTAGGCACCTTAAATTTTTTTAAAATTTGTCATCTGTCATCAGTTTGTGCTTCTCTTACTTTATAACTAGGGTTAGAAGATTTGCACCTGGATGAAAGAATCATGCAGTTCCTGTCTATTGTGAACACCATGTTTTCTACCATTAATTGTCAGGAGACACCACACTTTCGTGCTAGGCATTACTCTGTGACACCCCTAGGCACAAGGTCAGGGTTAATTCAATGGGTGGATGGGGCCACGCCTTTGTTTGGAATCTATAAACGATGGCAACAAAGAGAAGCTACTTTGCAAGCACAAAAGGTAATATGCAAATTTGCATTTTTATTACATGTAAATTCCTTTTACCTGCAGGGGACTGTTACAGTCAAGCTAATTCTAAACATACAATCGATGTTTCTTAATTAATTTTTCAATTTTAACTAAAGAACATATTACAGAATTTCAGCAGATGGAATTTTTTTTTCAGATTTATTTAAACATTTGGTAAAGCAGTAGTTTTATTTTCTAATAATTCAGTTACCTGAATATTCTTTCAAAATTCCAAAATACAGCAGCAATTAAAAGAGCAAGTCAACAAGCATTTCTGAGCTTATAGGATTAGTATTATTTTATGAGGATTGCATAGAAGCTTAACTATAGAGAAGGGCACAAAAACTGATCTAGAGGTCGCTTTCATTCTATTGAAAATTGGAGAACAAAGCACATTAAAGTCTCTGGTAATAATAAATCTACTCAAGATACTGTAATCACTCCTTCAATCCATTAAAACATAGAAATCTTAAAATGTTTAATTTAAAAGTATGTTGCCACTTAGAAGTACCTTATTTTTTCTTGGTTGAGAGAGTAGTGTCACAGAGGAAAAATAAAAATGTAATCCTGCACTATAGTGGGGAAAATGTCCTTTTATAGAAAAAATACATTTAAACAGGGATCATGAAAACCTTGTTATAATTTAGTTGACATTGTTTGTAGGCTCAAGATTCTTACCAGACACCCCAGAATCCTGCATTAATACCTCGACCCAGCGAATTGTACTACAGCAAAATTGGTCCTGCTCTGAAAGCTGTAGGCCTCAGTCTAGATGTGTCTCGTCGTGACTGGCCTCTTAATGTTATGAAGTCCGTTCTGGAAGAGTTGATGGAAACAACTCCACCTAATCTTCTTGCTAAGGAACTTTGGTGCTCATGTGCTACTCCTGATGAATGGTGGAGGGTTACCCAAGTAAGTTGCATATAAAAAATATATAAAGTGATTCGGTTGAAGCAATGCAGACATTTTGCAAGGTAGCCCTGTAGTTGTACTTCTGTTTCTTATAGTGGTGGTTAGGCTGTAAATTTATTGGTATTGTATAACCAAAATAAGCAATCTCATCTTTTTTTTTTTGTGATTCTAATACTGTTTTACTTTGCTGGTAATAGTTTAAATAAATGTGTTAGTTTTGACAAGAGGCTTCTTTCCTAATCCCATTATCAGGATCATGGCAGCCACTGTTCCTTCGCTGGCAGATATTTCCTTTCAAAACAAGTAATGGCTGGAAGGAGGAAAATTTATGGGGATTACTTGTTGCTGACCTAGAAATAAATCTTCCCAACCCATGTTCAGCTGCTGCTATAATTTTCCCTTTCACTCAATATGTTTACTGCTGTCCCTTTCAGCATCTTCTCTCAACCCACTATCACCAGCACTTTCCTACTCTTACATACTGCCATGAATTCCATCTTCTTATCTTCTGCAACAGCAGCGCTCATGCTGGCTGTCAATAGTGTAGGGACTTAAGGACGTGCTCCCATTCTTTGTGGCTACTCAGACCCCTTCTGCATTAACAAATGTGCAAAACGTGTTGGAGCAATCAAAGGACTAAAGCAAGAGTCCTCTACGGAGCCTCCAGAAGCGATCACGTAACTCCCATTCTTAAACAGCTTCACTGGCTCCCCATCCATGGGAGGATCATCTTTAAAACCCTAGTCCTATCATTCAAGGCAATCAAGGGTATCTCATCCTCCTCACTCACAGATCTGATTCACACTGTACCCCCCAACAGATCCAGAAGAACAACAGCCGTAAACCTACTGACAACCTCGAAGGCGTTGACAAAGTGCAACATGACAACCTCAAACAGAGCCTTCAGTTTCTATGTACCCAAATGCTGGATCGATCTACCCTCCGACATAAGGGCCATTACTGACCTACTCCAGTTCAGGAAGGCACTCAAATGCCACCTCTTCCTTCAATACTACCCTACCAGCAATTGAACCAGAGGAAGTGACCCACTCATGAACACACCATGCCGTTCTTGATATTATTAAGACTCTATTCTTTTCTATGTAATTATCTCATGTATATAGTTTACCCCGGTTTCTCCAAGTTTGTACTCCTGTTCGATGTAAACCAAACAGCTTGTTGTTATGGTCTTTATGTTATAATGTAAACCGCGCTGATGCCGAATAGTGCGGTATATAAGAACTTGTAATAAATAAATAAATAAATAATAAATAAAAGCAAGGCTTAGTGTTCTGTGCTGCTACCTGTCATGGGTTGCTGCAGTAGGTGGTAAGCAAGGCTGGGAGGTTTGGGAGGTTAGAGTGATGGTAGGCGAGGTGGGAAAGATAGGATGACAGTAGCAGTTTTATTGAGAGAGGAAGATACAGTGCCAATGTTGGAGGGACAAAAAAAAAATAGGCTAAAGGTTTGAGGCAAAAAAATTGGGCGAAAAGAACCCTATAAGGGCAGAAGAGAAGCAGGGGGGAATTGAAGAAGATACTAAAAAGTGGAGGAAGGGAACTCTTCACTTGAGGGGGAGGGGTGAAGAGGGGAGAGACAGATAGGAAGTTGTGGGTAATGCTTGTATTGGGAGGGGGGACAAGTGACAGGAGGACACGAATTCTGACCAATGCACCCCTATGCTTACTATATCGGAGCAACAGTCGAAGACCTGAACCTGTACCCCACATAAATCCTGAATCTGCTGCATTCATATACCCCTTCCCACAAGTATAGCCTACATAAGACATTTATCGCCCATAATGATAGACCTCATATTACTGTAAGAGCCATAACACAGATCTGTACATTATACATAGCTAGATGTAAATAGTTCGTCCTAGCCTCTTTGCATTCAAAAGGCTTGCATGAAAAAAACATTTTTGAAATTTTGAATTTGAAGATGTTCACTGTAATAGTCCATTGAATTTCCTGTAAACCGTCTTGAGCGGCAATAGTTCATTGAGTTCCTTGTAAACTGCCTTGATTCCATGGATAAAGCGGTATATAAAACCCCCCAAAAAGTAAATAAATAGTGGTTAATCTCTGGGAACAAGCAGGATTGCAGTCTTCACATACGGGTAAATGTCAGAGAAACCCTGCATGGAAACGCTCCCCAGCATCCAATAGGAAAGCCCTTGGGAGCACTCCACTGCACCTGCGTGCCTGCCTTCCCAACTCCTCTCCTCAGTTCTTCGTTTTCCACAGAGCCAGTAGGATGTTTTGTCCTGTCACGGCTGAAAAAATTTTTTTTTTTTTTTGTGGAACCATTGTGCTTCTGCCTTCCAACGATGCTGGTTCCATCGAATCTGACACTGGTCCAGATAATTCTTTCATTTTTATTTTTAAATTTTCTATTTTCTTTTCTCTTGATTTTCAAAGCAGCTTTCACCACTAAACTAGGCCTCCAGGCTTCCATAGCCTTATTTTCCATCTTGAAGACAACTTTTTAAAGCATGGAGAAGCTAGTAAGTGGTTTCAAAAAATATACCAACTGTGCTGGTACCATCTCGGCCACTGATAAACATGACTAGTGTCTAAAATGTTTGGGGCCTGAACATCAGCCCAATTCTTGTCCTTTGTGCCAACAAATGACAATGAGAGGCCTCAAGAACCGCGCCAGACAATTTGGATCATCGTTTGCCTCGGACTCTGTTTCAGTGGCTTCCACTTCATCAAGGTTATCGACTTCCTCTCAGGGGTCTCAAATTTCTTTGAAGTCCAAACACAAAAGTAAGCCAAAGTCTCTAGCCGTTCCCAAATCCTCTGCGTCGAAGACTAATACCGAGGCCAGAGAACAGTCCCAGCATAAACATCACGACTCCCCTGGAGGTCCTTCTGATGCAGACTGGCCAGTCAAACAGCCATGGTGGGAGGCTCTGTCCTCCAAGGCACACAAGGGATTTCCAGGATGCTCCCGATGCATCGACCTCCAGAATTGTACCGGTTCCATGTTCTGGGACGGTGGCTCAGAGCCCTGTAGGTGATTTCATCCACACGAGTACTTAGGTCAAAATGACAGAGGGTAAAAATCACCAAATCTCTAAATGCCCTCTAAAATATTGAGAAAAATACTTAAGGGAAATTCTACTACAGTTCCTTCTTTAAATACTTTTTTTTCCTTTGTTTTTATATGCTTTTATTTATTTTTTCGTTGTAAATTTTAGATATTCCTAAAAAATGAATGCAGGTCTCAGACTCACATTGGTGTTGCTCTGTATTTACAGAAAGCAAATCACCTTATCGCATCAATGACCTTATAGCATTCCTCATTTTCATTAAAGAAATGGTGTCTTACTAATTTCTTCCCTTAGAACTTTCTTCAATTATTACCAGTTACATTAAACAGGTTGTTTCCTTTAAACAAATTATTTTAAATACAAGATTGTGCTTATCTTTTCATATTTTTGTGGGTAAATTCCCCGACTCCACCAAAAACCTGTTAAATAAATAAATAAAAGGGCACCGCTATGTGCGTTTCGAATCCTTCTTCAGGGGAAAATGTTATAACAGCACGATCTACGAAACAACACAAAGGTTACTAGCTATGTCAATCCAAACTTGCAATGACAGTCCAAAGCATAAAGAAATGTTGTTTTAGCTTAGGTCCAATACCTTTACAAGATGCCACAGAGTTTTACATTCTTATTCAGCTCAATATTTCCGAACTTCCAAAATCATGTGGTATGTAGCAGAAAAACGCCGCGCATGCGGGCCAGCCATCACTGAAGGGTTTATATGGCTATGACGTATATGGTGAGAACCAATCAATTGGCTCCTATTCAATGCCTATTAGAATCTTGAAACAAAGTGGCAAAATGTAACCAAGTTTTCTCCCCTTAGTGGAGCAATTCAACGAATTTTGAAAAAACATCGGAATGTCCTCAATGTTGTCCCTGGACTACGAGACAAGTCCATAAGATGTGTTTGGACAAGACATTCCAATTTAAAGGAAAAACTTAGTCCAGCACGACTACGTTCACATGGTACGACATCTTCAATGGTAGAAGTTGGACATAAAGCATGCGGTAACTGCACGATCTGTGCAATAACAGAAAAACTGGTTAGTTTTGTTTATCATGGGAAGAAGTACCTTCTAAAACATTCTACAACCTGTCTCTCTGATTATGTTGTATATGTAATCAAATGCCCTTGTAATCTTTTTTACGTCGGCAAAACAGAGCGGCAACTTAAAATTAGAATTAATGAACATCGTAGTAAGTTAAAATGTAAAGTATTAGAAGCCCCTATAGTGGCTCATTGTATTGCTCACCAGCACCTTTTCCAGGAATTGCGCTGTTTCGCTATTGAGACAGTATCCACAGGCAGGAATGGTAAATCAAGAGCCCATACGTTATTGATTCAGGAGCAAAAGTGGATTTATAGATTAGCGACAACAGGTTCGACTGGCTTAAACAGTTCCATAGATTGGCGAGTCTGTCTTTAAAGATAGCAACCATTTTGCCACTTTGTTTCAAGATTCTAATAGGCATTGAATAGGAGCCAATTGATTGGTTCCCACCATATACGTCATAGCCATTTAAACCCTTCAGTGATGGCTGGCCCGCATGCGCGGCGTTTTTCTGCTACATACCACATGATTTTGGAAGTTCGGAAATATTGAGCTGAATAAGAATGTAAAACTCCGTGGCATCTTGTAAAGGTATTGGACCTAAGCTAAAACAACATTTCTTTATGCTTTGGACTGTCATTGCAAGTTTGGATTGACATAGCTAGTAACCTTTGTGTTATTTTGTAGATGGTGCTGTTATAACATTTCCCCCTGAAGAAGGATTCAAAACGCACATAGCGGTGCCCTTTTGGTGGCGTCGGGGAATTTACCCACAAAAATATGAAAAGATAAGCACAATCTTGTATTTAAAATAATTTGTTTAAAGGAAACAACCTGTTTAATGTAACTGGTAATAATTGAAGAAAGTTCTAAGGGAAGAAATTAGTAAGACACCATTTCTTTAATGAAAATGAGGAATGCTATAAGGTCATTGATGCGATAAGGTGATTTGCTTTCTGTAAATACAGAGCAACACCAATGTGAGTCTGAGACCTGCATTCATTTTTTAGGAATATCTAAAATTTACAACGAAAAAATAAATAAAAGCATATAAAAACAAAGAAAAAAGTATTTAAAGAAGGAACTGTAGTAGCATTTCCCTTAAGTATTTTTCTCAATATTTTAGAGGGCATTTAGAGATTTGGTGATTTCATCCAGACATCAGCCATCTCCCTAGACCAGCACATGCTGGCTTTCGAGAAGAGTTCGGCAGCACTCCTGGCGGCCTTAGTACCAATAACATTGAAAGCTTCAGCACTGCAGGCTTCAGCACAGAGTCTACAGTCAGATGTATCGGGCTCAATGCCGGCCCTCGAACTGAGATCGATACCTTCATTGGAACCGATCGATACCACTGGTTCCAACAGACTCAAACCGCCATGGCTCTCTCTTCCAATACCTTTGAGTTATCACTATTAGCATTGACCTTTGATATCCATGATGCATCGAGGTTGAACCCAAATACTTTGATTTCTCATCAGATTCTGATTCCAGTTTTTCAGAATTTGACAGGGAGTCGCTCAATTCCCGAGAACTTCCAGACATCGCTTCAGACCCTTTGCCCCAAAAGGAATGGTGTCGATCCCCACCAGAAGATATGTCTATTCAGGACTTCATACATGACATGCAGCAGGGCTCGCCATCACAGTAACCTCTTAAAGGAACCAAAGGCAGAGAAACTGGAGATACTTCAATACCCTTCCATGCCCAGAGAGGCAGCTACATTACTGGTGTATCGTATCCTGCAGGATGTTATGCTGTGCATGTGGGAGGCCCCCATCACGGTTCCGCTTGTCAACAAGCGACTTGATACCATGTACCAAGTACCAGAGTGCCCAGGCTTCAAAAAAACATCAGCTTCCCCACCACTCAATTGCGGTGGAAGCAGCAATGTGCCGAATAAAGAGCTCTAAGACCTAGCAGAGACTCAACACTCTATGCCTTCAGGCGTCAGTGCTTCCAAGCATGCATGTTGGCCTCCAGAATCAACTCTTACATGCTGTACATGGGCATGTTTCCGAAGGATGTCGCCAGGAATCTGGAAACTTTCAGCCCCCTGCTTCCTGAGGATAAGCAGAGTGCATTCCAGGTACTCATCAGGCAAGGCCTAAATTCCTTACTTAGAGTCTCTTTCGATGCCTTCGAATCAACAAGCAGAGCTTCAGCAGTTTGCATTGGGGCTCACAGAATGGCTTGGTTACAGGCATCAGATCTTGAGCAATGGGTCCAGGATAAACTAGCCAATATCCCATGTACTGGGGAAAACCTTTTTGGCAAAAACTGAAGGGGAAAAAGCAGGGGAGATTGAAATGGCTGATCTCACCCTAAAACGCCTTTCCATGAAAAGCTGAGCCATCCAAGAGGAAGGCTGTTCCCAAGAAATCTTTCTTTTCTAAAAAGAAGAGATACTATTCTTATCTGCCTCCTGCCTAGCAACCTCAGCAGAGGCAGCAGGGCCCACACCAACCTAAAAATCCCAAGGCTCCTAAGCCTCAACCAACTGCACAGGCACAACCTGCATCTGGTTTTTGACTGCTTCCTAGAGAGCATTGCCAATCTGCCCCTGGAGGGCCACCAGCCCCTTCACTTTGCAAGCAGACTTTGTCACTATGCCACAGGTGGCACCTCTTAACGTCAGAGCAGTGGACGCTCCAGATTGTACAAAGGGGTTATCTGCTTTACTTTGAAACTGTATCCCCCACCAGCTTCACAGGGGAATATCCCACACATCCCCTTCAAAGCACTCTTTCTATGGCACCCTGGGACAACAGGGTGGTCACCTCTTCTTTTAAGAGTTCCTCTTCTCAAGAAAAGATGGGTTTCTTCTCTCCATAATTTCTCATTCCAAAGAAAACAGGAGGATTCAGGCCCATCTTGGATATCAGAACTCTGAACTAGTTCATGGTCCAAGAGAAATTATAAATGATTTCCCTAGGAACTCTTCTACCATACCTCCAGAGACACGATTGCCTATGTTCTCTGAACCTAAAAGAGAAGTACACTCATTTACTGATACATCCCTTGCACAAACAGTATCTGTGCTTCATATTTCAAGGAAACCATTATAAATACCGGGTTCTCCCTTTCGGTCTAGCCTCTGCCCAAAGGGTCTTCAAAAAATGCATGGCAGTTGTCGTTGCCTGCCTAAGCACCTTAGGGTTATTTGTCTTTCCTTGCTTAGACAATTGGCTGATCAGGGGAGATTCCCTTCAAGAGGTAATATTCTCCCTTCATTGCACCATCACAGTGCCTCAGCACCTTGGCTTTGTCATAAACAAAGATTGGAGTTCATTGGAGCGCTGTTAGACACTCAACAGGCCTGAGCTTTCCTCCTACAGGATCTCTGTGCCTGCCTCATCGAGCTGGCAAAAATGGTACAGAAGCAAACCCGAGTAACAGCTCGAGAGATGCTACAACTATTAGGGGGGGGACAGTCTCCATGGTCCATCATGTCCCCTAGGCTCGATTACACATGCAGCAAGAGCAATGGACTCTGTCTTCTCAGTGACACAAGCAAAGAGGCTCTCAGAGACAAGATCCACATCATTCCTCAACTGATCACGTCCTTTCAGTGGTGGTGGTCCCCACAAAACCTACTCATTAGGTCATCTTAACAGATGCCTCTACTCCACCTTGACGGATGCTTCCAAGTTAGGTTGGGGGGTGCATCTGAACGACCTGCCCACACAGGGGCTGTGGACACCACAGGAATCTGCCCTGCAGATCAACCTGCTAGAGCTATGGGCACTGACGATTGCTCTTTGGGTTTTTCAACCCCAACATTCAGAGCAATCTGTTCTAGTCAGAATAAAATAGTGGAATGGGATCCTGTCCCCTCTGCGAGGAAGTGATTTGCCTATGGTCCTTTTCCATCTCTCACCACATTTACCTCAAGAGTGGTGTACCTCCCAGTGGTGTAACTCAATGTCCTAGCAGACAGACTAAGCCGTGTCCTTCATCCACACGAATGGACCTTGCATCGGGAAGCAGCTGCTTGGATATTCCAAACATGCGTAACCACACTTGTAGATCTTTTTGCCACTCTGCAAAACACACAGCTTCCCCTCTTCTGCTCCAGGATTCTGTCGCTTCACTGACAGGCCCCAAACACCTTCCTTCTCCATTGGGGACATGGACTGCTCTACACATTCCCTTCCATTGCCTTGATACCCAAGATATGCTGTTCAGGCTACAGGCTGATAGGGGCTCCATGATTCTCATAGCCCCCTTCTGGCCCTGTCAATTGTGGTTTCCTTTGCTGCTTTGCCTTGCTTGGTATCAGCCACTCAACCTGGGATGTGCACCCGACCTCCTTTCTCAGGACCATGGGACACTTCTCCATCCCAATCTTCATGCCCTATGCCTGACAGCATGGCTGCTGAAGGGCTAGTGCTCACCGACCTCGACCTACCACAGGCAGTCAAGGAGGTCCTTGCATCTCGTAAGGATTCCACCAGGCGATCTTATGCCTTTAAATGGTGTAGGTTTGCCCTGTGGTGCTCACCAAAGGTCTTTGACCTCTTTTCTTGCCTGGGGGCGTCCCTTCTACAATTTCTCCTCCATTTATCCTTGACAGGTCTTAAGACTAACTCGGTGGGAGTTCACTTTAGTGCCATTGCAGCCTCTCACAGACTAATGGATGGACAGCCTATCTCCTCATGCCCCTTAATGTAGCATACTTCATGTGGGTCTCCTACTGTCCAAGCCACTCATTAAGCTGCCTCCGGTGGCCTGGGATCTGACTGTGTTTCTGGCACAACTTTTAAAGCCACCTTTCAAACCTTTAGCCACTGCTTCACTGAAGTTTCTATCTTGGAAGGTCATCTTCCTTATTGCCGTCACTTCAGCTCGCTGCATCAGTGAGCTGCAAGCTCTAGTGGCGGATCTCCTCTCCCCTCCCCCCCCCCCATATGTGGTTCCACCATAACAGAGTAGTTCTCCATACCCATCCACACTTCTTCCCAGATGTGATTTCTTCTTTCCATCTAAACCAGTCGTTAATCCTCCCAATTTTCTTCCCTAGGCCACATGCAACTCTGGTTGAAGCAGCGCTACACACGTTAAACTGCAAGCGGGGACCGGCCTACTACTTGGATAGAACTAAAGATCACAGATGATCCTCTCAGTTATTCATTTCCTTTGATCCTAGTCACCTGGGTCTACCGGTGACAAAACGTACTCTGTCCAAACGGATAACAGATTGCATTTCTTTTGCTTATGCACAAGCAGGACCCTTTGGAGGGTCATGTCACTGCTCATAATGTGAGAGCTATAGCAGCCTTCGTAGCCAACCTCTGTTCAGAATCTATTGACGAGATCTGTCGGGCAGCTACCTGGCAGGGGTGGCCCAAGGGGGCTGCGGGGCCATGTGTGAGACTCATTGTGGGGCCTCATTTGCATAAATATTTGCATAATCTTAATGTGCACTAACGTTTAGTAAACATGCCTTTTAATGAGTGTATGGATAAAGAAAGACTACCAGATTTCTACATTACTATACTCCAGTGCCAACCACCAGGCACATTAGGAAGTACTACAAACACTGCCCATTTAAAACCCAAAGCAAACTTGCCGTATCATAACAGCATTACCAGGACTCAGAAAGCATCATACCCTTCCTATCAAAAGGCAATACTGCTAATATTAAACTAGTACATCCCCTACTGGGGTAAGAGAACAAGTGGCACCGTCAAATAGAAACAACATAAACAGAATACCTCAGCTTGGTTACACATGCAGAACATAGACCATCACCAAACAAAGAATAAGGGATCACAATTTAGAAATAGGAAGACAATAATTCAACTGGGAACCCCAAAAGTCAAACTTGGAATGTATAACAATGGAGAAACAAAACTATAAATTAATTTCCTCTTGTACTAAATAAAACAGACGTTAACGATGCACGTTTCCCAGAGCTGACATATTCCAGTTAATAAATTCAGAATAAAGTATTTTTCTACCTTTTTGTTTGTGCATTTTATTTTTCAGTTGCAATTGCTCCAGTCACTTTCTTTGGGTTTCTTCATGTCTTCTGCTAACTCTCCATTGTTTGCTGTCCATTTGTCCTTTCTTCTCTCTTCTAGTTTTTTTTCATTCTGTCTATATCTGCTTTAACATACTGATCTTTCCCTTTTGCTCTTTCCTCCGTTTCTTTCTTTATTCCTTTTTCATCCACTCAAACTTTACCCCTCAGTCCCCCACTTACTCTCCCAATACCTGGCCAATTGTAGATTTTTCTTTCCTCCCACTCAAAATATTTTCCCCTCTTCATCCTCACTCCCCCAGCCACATCCCCTTCTAGTCCTCCCCCAACATCATCTCCCTTCTAGTTCTAGCCCCACCCAGCATCTGCTCCCTTCTAGTCCTATTCTCCCATCCCCTTGCATCAGCCTGTTTCCAGTCCTAGCCCCCCATCAGCACATTTCCAATCCTAGGCCCCCTATCAGCCCTTTCCAATCCTAGCTGGAAGCTAACAAAAGTTACAGAACAGTAATAATAATGGGTGAATTCAATTACCCCGGTATCGACTGGGTCAGTGTCACGGCAGGACATGCTAGGGAGATAAAGTTCCTAGATGAAATAGATGACTGCTTCTTGGAGCAGCTGGTTCATGAACTGACCAGAGGGGGAAGCCATATTGGACCTAGTCCTTAGTGGAACACCAGATCTGGTGCAAGAGATAAGGGTGTTGGGGCCACTTGGCAATAGTGATCATAGCATGATCGCCTTTGATTTAATTAGTGGAGGAGGGATAGTAAGGAAATCCACAGTACTACCTTTTAACTTTTGAAAGGGAGACTATGATAAAATGAGGAAAATAGTTAACAAAAAGCTAAAAGGAGCAGTTGCAAAGGTTAAAGACTTACATCAAGCTTGGGTGGTGTTGAAAAATACTATCTTGGAAGCCCAGGCCAGCTGTTTTCCGTGCTTTAAGAAAAGTGGAAGGAAGTCCAAAAAACTGCCAGCATGGTTTAAAGGTGAGGTCAGAGAGGCTGTTGCCAAAAAAGCATCTTTCAGGAAATGGAAAAAAGAGCCAAACGACGAAACCTGGAAACAGCACAAGCACTGGCAAGTCAAATGCAAGGCATTGATAAGGCAGGCAAAGGGAGAATTTGAGAAGCAGCTTGCTGCGGAAGCAAAAATGCAAAATAAAGACTTTTTCAAGTACATTCGTAGCAAAAAAACCTGTGAGAGTCAGTTGGTCCATTAGGTGATAGAGGGGTTAAAGGGGCACTAAGAGGCAACAAGGTGATAGCGGAGAGACTGAATGAATATGCTTCGGTCTTTACTGAGGAAGATGTAGGGATGTTACCCATGACTGAAGTGGTATTTAAAGGTGCGGAAGAATTGAAGGAAATATCGATACATGGGGAAGATGTATTACAACTATTAGATAAACTGAAGAGTAGCAAATCACCTGGGCCAGATGGTATACATCCAAGGGTGTTGAAGGAACTGAAATATGAGATTGCAGACCTGCTATTAGTAATCTGTGAACTATCATTAAAATCATCTCTAATACCTGAAGATTGGAGGATCGCCAATGTAACGACAATTTTTAAAAAGGGTTCCAGGAGTGATCCGGGAAACTACAGACCGGTGAGCCTGATGTCAGTACTGGGAAAAATGGTAGAAACCATCATAAAGAATAAAATTACTCAGCATGTAGATAGTCATGGCCTAATGGGAGACAGCCAACATGGCTTTAGACAAGGAAGTGGAGTGGTCTAGTGGTTAGGACAAGGTACTTCAGGCCAGAGGGCTGGGGGTTCAAGTCCCACCTGGGGACAGCAATCTCAGGCCGGAGGGACTGGGATTTCTAGTCCTATAGGCACTCCTTGTGGTCTTGGGCAAGCCACTTAACCCTCCATTGCCCATGTTCCCTGTATGTATTAGTGTGTGTGTCTCATATCCCCTCGTGTTAAATGTATCCCCCAATTGACCGCTTTGACCCGGTGAAAAGCGGGATATAAATACAGCTAAATAAAATAAAAATAATCTGTTATGTTTTTTTGAAGGTGTGAATAAACAGGTGGACAAAGCTGAGTCAGTTGATAGAGTGTATCTGGACTTTCAGAAAGCCTTTGACAAGGTCTCTCATCAGAGACTTTTGGCAAAACTAAAGAGTCATGGCATAGGAGGCAGTGTACTACTGTGGATCAGGAACTGGTTAAAAGATAGAAAGCAGAGGGTTGGGCTAAATGACCAATTTTCCCAATGGAGAAAGGTGAATAGTGGTGTACCCCAGGGATCTGTGCTGGGTCTGCTGCTTTTTGACGTATTCATAAACGACCTGGAAAGTGGAATAACGAGTGAGGTTATCAAATTTGCAGATGACACAAAGCTATTTAAAGTTGTTAAAACCCAAGAGGATTGTGAAAAATTGCAAGAGGATCTTGATAAATTGGAAGACTGGGCATAAAAATGGCAGATGAAATTTAATGTGGACAAGTGCAAAGTTATGCACCTAGGGAAGAACAACTCAAACTATGGTTGCACGATGCAAGGTTCCACATTAGGAACCACCCACCCAGGAAAAACGATTTAGGCGTCATTGTGGATACCATGTTAAAACCCTCGGCCCAGTGTGCAGCGGCAGCCAAGAGAGCAAATAGAATGCTAGGTATCATAAGGAAAGGAATGGAAAATAAAACAAAAGAGATTATAATGCCTCTATAGCGTTCCATGGTGAGACCGCACCTTGAATATTGTGTGCAGTTCTGGTCGCTGTATCTTAAAAAGAATATAGCGATATTAGAAAAGGTTCAGAGAAGAACCACCAAAATGGTAAAGGTGATGGAAGGATACTCCTATGAAGAAAGGCTAAAAAGGTTAGGGCTCTTTAACCTGGAAAAGAGACGGCTGAGGGGAGATATGATAGACGTCTATAAATTAATGAACGGAGTGGACCGGGTAAACGTAGATCGATTGTTTACGTTATCAGAATATAGAAAGACTAGGGGACATGCAATGAAGCTACAGGGTAAACTATTTAAGACTAATAAAAAAATATTTTTTCTCTCAACGTATAATCAAACTCTGGAATTTGTTACCGGGGGATGTAGTAAAGGCTGTTAGTGTAGCTGGGTTTTAAAAAGGTTTGGACAAGTTCCTGGAGGAAAGGTCCATATACCATTATTAAGAAGGGATCCAGGATATCAATGCTTGACCCAGTACAAGCATTGTGGAACCTTTGTCTTTTGGGGAAACAGCTAGGTACGTATGACCTAGATTGGCCACTGTTGGAAACAGGATACTGGGCTTGATGGACCTTGGTCTGAACCAGTATGGCGTATCTTATGTTCTTATCCTAGGCCCCCCCCCCCCATCAGCCGATTTCCAGTCCTAACTCCCTCATCCATTTCCAATCCTATCCTAGCTCCTCCATCAGCCCATTTCTAGTTCAAGCCCCTTTCCCATCATCTATTTCCAGTCCAGCTCTCCCCTTTCCCCCGCACTCGGCCCATTTCCAGTCCCCTCCACTCAACCAATTTCTAGTTCAAGTCCACCTCCCCATCAGCTATTTCCAGTACTAACCCCCCCCCCCATTCAGCCACTTTCCAGTCCAAGCCCCCCCCCCCACTCAGCCCATTTCCAGTCCTAGCCCCCCTCCCCATTATTTACGTATTTCTAGTCCTAGCCCCCCTCCCATCAGCTATTTCCAGTCCTAGCTCCCCCTCACTCAGCCCATTTCCAGTCTTAGCCCCCCCCCCCCCCAAGAGCCCCACGACTGTCTAACAGACTTTATAGGAGGCCAGAGAGGCCCCGGTTCACCTCTGACAGCCGCCGAAGAGCGCCTTTTTTCTTCACTTTGGCAGCTGTATTGTAGTATAGGGCGCTGGCGCGCTGAGATCAAAGGCGACTTCCTGTTTCCCGGCACTCAGTGCACCAGCGTCCTATACTACAATACAGCTGCCGATTTGAAGAAAAAAAGATGCCATTGACTTCAGCAGCTATCAAAGGTGAGCCAGGCCCTCTCCGGTGCCGAATGCGAGATTTTGTTGGCCCGGGGCCCCCTTAAGCCAGGGCCCTGTGTGAACAGCATTCTTGCACTTGGATGGGCCAGCCCTGCTACCTGGTCCTCCATTCATACTTTTGCTGCACACTACTGTCTAGACATAGACTCCTGTCAGGATGCTTTCTTTGACCAAGCTGTATTCCAGCACTTCTATGGGACTTAAACTCAACTCCTACCCTCCGTTCCATTCTTCTATAAGATACCAGACTATCATTGAGTATCACCTCCTGGAATGGAGTCCAATGGCCCACAACTCTTCAAAACGCTTCGGCTGCCAGTTTTTTACCGCAGAGATAGCACTGCTCTCCCCCTACCCCCATTCCAGTCTGGTACCTGGAAGCTAGTGAGTCCCATATGTGAAGACTGCATTCCTGCTTGTTCCTGGAGAGAGCATAGTTACTCAAGCAAGCTGCACCCAGATACAGTAGGTTTCTCTTTGCCCAAAAAGGCCTATAACATAAAAGTTTTGTAACTGAGACAATGGAAGGTTAAGTAGCTTGGTCACAAGAAAGCATCAGTGGGAGAAATCTAATTTGAACATTAGCTTCCCTATTTCTCAGTCTAGTTCAGTGTAGTTACTCACCTGTAACAGGTGATCTCCGGGAACAGAAGGAATCGGTCTTCACAACCCACCCTTCTCCCCTAGGATTTGTAGGGTTCCTATATTTTACTCTTCTTAGCTACAAACTCGACTGAGGAGAAGAGTTGGGAAGGAAGGCACCAAGGCACAGTGGAGTGCTCCCAAAAGCTTTCCTATTGGACACTAGGGAGCATTCCCAGGAGTGCTCCATCAGTGATGTTCACCCATAGGTGAAGACTGATTCCTGCTGTTCCCAGAGATCACCTGTTACAGGTGAGTAACTACACTGAACTAGACTGAGAAATAGGGAAGCTAATGTTCAAATTAGATTTCTCCCACTGATGCTTTCTTGTGACCAAGCTACTTAACCTTCCATTGTCTCAGTTACAAAACTTTTGTTATAGGCCTTTTTGGGCAAAGAGAAACCTACTGTATCTGGGTGTAGCTTGCTTTTAGGCTCTTTTTTTGGAAAGGTAGGCAGTCAAATCTAAAATCCAGATAAAGAGAAAGATGGAGCAAAATATTGTAGAGAGATGAAAGGGAAGATTGCAAAACACAAAATGAAGGAAAAGAAGCACCAGAAAAACTGGAGAAGAGCAAATGTAGGAAAGATGAGAATGTGAAGGGAAGAATGGAAACTGAAGGAAGTGAAATGGTGGGGGGAGAGTTTGAAGAGGATGGTTTGTCATGGGAAAGAGGAGATAAAAGGAGAAAGATGACATGAGGAAAGAGATGGCATTTTCAGAAAAAAGAAATAAGACACATGAAAGAGTGGACAGAATGGAAATCAAGGAGACAGTCTGATAAATAAACTTTTAATATTGTCCTGCTAAACCAGTCCAGACAATCGGATTGTTCCCCTACCAGCAGGTTGGTTGAGACAGAGAACCAATAAAAAGCCCAAGTTTCCATGACATCACTCCCATGCCTCTATTTGCCTCAGCCACCAGAGGTCTCATCAGTATTTCTCGGTCTCCAGCAGATGGATGGATTTTCTCCTCTCTAAAGAAAACCTGAAGATTGAGAAGAAAAGATGGATTAAAAGCTTGTGAACCACCACTTTGAGTGTGACGTGGGAGGTTCTACTAGCTGGCAGTCTTTTCAGTAGCCATAGAAGGCAGAAACATTGGTTCAGCTCCATGCTATTATCATAAAAGCCTATTGAGCAGCTAGAAATTGGAAGGATCTGGAAGAGTGCAGCATCCTCACACAACCTCAGCACTCCTTCCCTCCTCCTCTCCTGAAGATTACAGAAGGCTGTCGGAGAGATCTGTCTGCCAGCCACCTTAAACACAGTACTTCAAAACCAGTAAAACCATTTCAGGAGAGTAAATCTGAGCCTGGCACAGATTTTCTGCCTGGGACTCTCAGGGGCTGAGTTCCAAGGCTTTACCTCGTCATTGTCCTTGTTAGGGGCTCCCGATTAGTCTTCCTGGGACTCAATTCGGGGTAGACTGCTGGAGTAGCTTTCTCTTATTGTGCACCTGGCGATCACATGGTCCATATACGCGGTCTGCCCAAGCGGCTCCAACACGCATTCCTACCCTAGTGCCTCTAACAGAGGTGCAGTAAAAGCACAGTTAACGCACTCCTTTGGCGCTACAACCTTAGCATATGCTGTTATGATACTTGCCTTAACTCTGTCTTCTTCCAGGAAACTTTGTTTTATCTGTGGTCCTTCCCTGGGATCTGTGTCTGGTGCTTAGGGCCCCTGTATCAACACCCTTTGAGGTGTTGAAGCGTGCTACTTTGAAGGATTTGATGCTCAAGATTGTCTTCTTGGTCATGATTTGTTGCGAAAGGTGGATTTCTGAACTGCAGACTCTGTCTTGCCGATATCCTCCTTCGTCTTTTCCAAGAGAGGTAGTTTTCCATTCAGCCTGTGCCTTCCTTCTTGCCTAAGGTGATTTCTCCCTTTCATGTGAACCAGGTGGCCTGCCTGCCCTCTTTCTCTAAGGAGCAGTGTCAGGGGAAGGACACGGATCTTCACCTTTTGGATGTCCAGAGGGTGCTTCTCCTGTATTTGAAGGTTACAAATTCTTTTCATAAGTCCGGCCTTCTTGTGCTGTTTGCTGGCCCGCGCAAGGGTAACGTGGTGGCTAAGTTAACTTTGGAGCACTGGATTAAGGAGGCCATTGCCTCAACGTATCTGTTGCAGAACCATCCATAAGCAGTATCATGGGCGGAGCAGAGCTGTGTAGCCCCTGCAGACATTTTTCAGTGGCAATATGGGCATCACTTTCCTCTTTTGTCAAGCATTACAGCTTGGATGTTCATGCTCAGGCAGAAATGGCCTTGGCTCAAGGGTTCTGCGAGTTGCTGTAGTCTTCCCACCCAGTGGAGTCGTAGCTTTGGTACATACTTGTCTAGACTGGTCTACCAGGACAGTACCGAAGCTGACATTTTACATACTAGTTAATGTCCTTTTCTTGAGTCCTGCTAAACCAGTCCAGCGCCCGCCTCTGAAACTGTATTTGCTCTGTTCTTCTGCTGTGGCCTTTGCGCTGCAGGTCATCTTCTACTGACAGCCTTCTGAGGTTTGCCATGTTTCTCCCATATGCTTTGGGACAAAAACTGAAGACACCTCTGGTGGCTGAGGCCGAATAGAAGCATGGGAGTGATGTCATTGAAACATGAGCTTTTCATTGTTTTTTCTCCACCAATCTGCTGATAGGGGAACACAGCCCACTTGTCTGGACTAGTCTAGCAGGACTCAAGGAAAGGACATTAACTGGTAAGTAAAATGCCACTTTTCCCCACTACGTTTTCAAAACTGTTATACAATTTTGACTTGCTACAGTGAGTACTACACAAAAATAATTAGACTTTAAAACTATTTTCTTGTATTTCATGTTTATATTTGATTGATTTTTATAAATTGTAAAACTGCTTAGGTATTGATTGATAGGTGGTCTATCAAATAAAATTGAAACTTAAAACTTTTCTTCCTCATAATTCTGTACCAGACCAGTCTAGACCTAATGGTACAGCAGCAAATGGCAGTAGAGACAGAGTCAAGGTACACTATATATCATAGAATAGGATCTTCTGAGAGTACCCAAAGCAGGATTTCTCTCTCCAGCAGATGGTGCAGACGTCTGATCTGGTGATTAGCTGAGCCAGGGGGTAGCTCTACTCCCTCCCCCAGGTTGGATGCCAAGGCTGAGTGTCCTGGGCATCAGTCCAGCCAAGCTGATTTTCCCCCATCCTCTGTGGGAGCTCCTGCTTGATCTATCCCTATGGGCTACTTGGGGGCTGCGGTTTCTGGTTGCGGTATTTTTTGCACCTAACTGAAGAGTGATGTTGCTGGGTCTGTCTTGGTATCAAGGAGAAGGCCTCACAGATGACTGCAAAGGGAGACCCTCTCTTAAAGGGGATTCCAGAAGCAGTCCCGCTTTTATTTCCTTTCCTTCATGCATCCGGGAAATAATGACAGATTGGGATAGCCTGGATGCCCATTTAAAGGTGGTGAGGGTAATGGACAAGCTGTACTCATTTTCTCAACAGGAAATGAATACTCTCCTCAAGGAGTCCAAGATGTATCCATTGATTATGATTGTAAGACTACAGTCCTGGGGATCTTTAAACAAGTCCCCCCCCCTTTCATTGAGATAGTAAAGTAAAGTTACTGTTGAAGCAGGTGTTCAAAGAGGCCAGTTGGGGTTGTGTGTGGCGTCTGTGGGAGCTTGATCCACCCATATCCCTCCTATGTTTGGTGCAGTAGAGCCCTGAGCAAGGAGGAGAGAGTTTGCTAGACGAGCAGTTTTCTGAGATAGCAGGTCTCAAACTGGGATTGCCCTTTTTTCTCCAGGAACAAGCAGGAAGTAAGCCCTCACTTATGGGTGATGTCGGCACCGATGGAGCCCGCGCGGAGCAATTCCCCAGCTTTCAAAGAAAGCCTTTGGGATTGCTGCCATGCATTAATGGTCCTCTTCCCGCCCAAAGGTGCCATCTTGCTCAGTCTCCCTTTTTCCACGGAGCCCTTCGGATGCATGTCCTCGTCCCTTGGAAAAAGTGTTTTTGTCTTCGGCCTTTGGACTCTTTTTTCCAGTTGCACTGGTCTTCTCCCGTCCTCCCCTTCACCCCTGCTTTGGCTGTGGGCTAGGGGATCCCTTTTTCTTTTGTTCCTTAATATTTTTTCTGTCGGGCCCTTTCGTGCCCTTTTTTCTTCAACCGCTGGCCTCGAGGGTTTTTGACCTCACAGGGGCCCTTTTTGCCCCCATGACCACCGGTTTTAAGAAATGTAATAGATGCTGCAAAAATATCTCTCTCATGGTCACCCACAACTGTTGTCTACGGTGTCTGGGGGCTGACCACAACCCGGAGCTCTGCTCACTTTGTAAGAAAATGTCCACTAAGGCCTTGCTAAGCCACAAGCAGAAGTCCGATGACATTTTCCTTAAGTCAGCCCCGGAGTTCCCGGTGGCACCTCGCTCTTCCATTCCACTACTGGCGGGGACCCCACGGCCTTGGCGTCACACTGATCAGGGTTGGCCTGAGATAGAACGGCAAAAGAAGAAGAAAATCTCGAAGTCGCTGTCGGGGGCTCTGGATAAGTGTGAGCTGTCTCGAGCTCGTTCCCTTAGCCCTCTGAGGCTCGGACAAGGAGCGACCTCAAAAGGTACCTTGTACAGACACAGAGGCCTCAGGCGATGGCGCCAGTTCTCCGGAGGGTCGTCCCGATGTGGACCCCCCTCTCCTCCTCCACGCTAGATCCGGTAACGTCGGCGTCACAGGGACCCACTCCTGAGAGGGAGTCCCGAATGCTGGCACTGGAGTGCAGCGTTTCTGCCTTCCTCACTGCCCAGCAGGCGCTCTTTCCCAGCACGGCTGGCTCGCGCCTCGAGACCGAGGGTCACATGATCGAGGGCCCAAAAACTGTCCTGGAAAAACCTGAGCGCCAGTGGCCTCGTGAGGGTCCTTGGCACCGGTCTCGCTCACCGTCCCGTTCCTCAGGGGCGAGGTCTTCCAGGACCAGTGCCTCCGGCTCCAAACGGGCCTCTCGGGCTGGGAATCAGATGGGGGCACTTCCCTGGGGAGCCACGCTCACAGGGATCTCCCCTCCGACCCATCCCCGCCCAATGGTGGTCACCTCCAGAGGACACCTCTTTCCTGGCTTTTGTGCCAGGATATGGCTCGGGCCCTCAACCTGCTGACGCAGACCGAGGAGGAGCCGATACCGTCCATTCTATCCCGACTGCTTCTCTGCATGTGGGAGGCACCCGCCTTGGTCCCTATTGTCAGTAGGAGACTCGATGCCATGTATAGGGTCCAGCATGGCCCGAGGTTTCAGAAGACCCAACTTCCTCACACCTCCATGGTAGTTGAATCTGCAGTGTGAAAACAGAAGAGTCCGAAGTCGCACTCTTCTGTCCCGCCTAGCAGGGAATCCCGTGCCGTCAACGCCCACAGGCGCAAGGCTTACCAGGGATCCATGCTGGCATGCTGCATCCAGGCGTACCAATTATATATGGGTATGTTCCTTCACAACCTGAGGTCGGTCACGGACTGTTCAAAATACCTTTCCCGCGCCACGTATGATGGGTTCGCGTCTTCTGCCTGTGTAGCGGCCGCTGGTATCTGAGCCCAACGCCAGGCGTGGCTCCAGTCTTCAGACCTAGAGCAGTGGGTCCAGGAGAAGCTCCTAGATGTCCCCTGCCTCGGTGAGAAGCTGTTCGGCAAGCCCATGGAGGACAAGGCAGCCGAGATCAAGATGGAGTTCATGACTCGCACCTGTCTCTCTCGGAAAACCTTCTCGCTCCCTTGGAAGAAGCATCACACCAAGAAGCCCTTCTTCCAGAGAAAGGGGTTCCTCTACTGGGGATACCTGCCTTACCCGCCTGCCCCCGCACCAACATCCAGCGCGCAGGGCAAAGGGGGTGCTCAGGGTCACCAGAAACCCAAGGGGCCCAAGACCCAGCCACCGGCGCCATCCAAACCAGCACAGGGATTTTGATGCCAAAAGCATAGCTTCTCGCCCCCGAGTTTGCTTCCACCTGTGGAAGGACGCCTGTCTTCTTTCGCCCCCAAATGGGCGGCCATCATCTTGGACACCTGGGTCCTGCAAGTGATCTGGGACGGGTATCGTCTTCATCTAGACAGACTCCCTCCTCCCTTCTCTCCGGCGGAGCCTTCCTCGCACCAGATTTGCTTGCAGCCAGAGCTGAACAATCTCCTTGGTCAATGGGCAGTCGAAAAGGTTCTGCCGCACCTCTGGGGTCAGGGATTTTATTCCCAGTTTCTCGTTCCAAAGAGGATGGGGGGGGGCCTAAGCCCCATCCTCGACCTCAGGAACCTGAACAAATTTCTGGTGCGGGAGAAGTTCAAAATGCTATCTCTTGGTGTCCTGCTGCCCTACCTCTGGCAGGGTGATTGGCTATGCTCCTTGGATCTCAGAGACAGTTATGCTCACATTCCGGTCCACCCCAAGCACAGGAAGTACCTGTGTTTCAGGGTGCAGGGAGAGAACTTCCAATACAGAGTGCTCCCCTTCGGGCTTGTGTCTGCACCGCACATCTTCACCAAGTGCCTGGCAGCGGCTGCAGCCCACCTCACTGCAGGCTCGTCTTGGACACCTCAGCAGAGGAGGCCCATCTCTCAGCGTCACACACAGTCCTCCTCGAGCGGCTCAGGTTCCTGATCAGCTACTCCAAATCCCACCTCACACCGGCGCGGACCCTGGAGTTCATTGGCACATGCCTCGACACGGCATCTGTGACCGCTCTTCTCCCTCGAACTCATGTGGTTCGGCTCCACGCTCTGGCTGCCGAGGTCCAAGGCTGGCCCAGGGTCTTGGAGCGGGCCATGCTGCACCTCCTGGGACACATGGCCTCAACTGAACACGTCGTTCCCCATGCCCGCATGCACAAGCAAGCGGCCCAATGGTGCCTCAGGGCGCAATGGGCCCAGACCTCGGGCCACCTCCAGGACCCCATCCGGTTGTCTCGCAGCCTAGTGGAGTCCCTAGTCTGGTGGCAGGACCCCCAGAACCTCCTTTGGGGCATGTCCTTCCAGACTCGTCTGTACGAACGCGTCTTGATGGACGCCTCACTGTTGGGTGGGGAGCCCACTGCGGCCAGCTCTGCACCCAGGGTCAGTGGTCACCCGAGGAATCTTGACAGCAGATCAACCTGCTCGAGCTTCGGGCGGTTCGGTTGGCCGTGAAGGTCTTCGAGTGCCACCTGAGGGGCAGGTCATTGCTCGTGCAGACCAACAACAGAGTCGTGATGTTCTTCATAAACAAGGAGGAGGAGGGGCATGAGCTCCCGCCTCCTCTGCCGGGAAGCAGTCCTGTGCTCTTTCGCAGTGCGCTGGGGCATGACCCTAAGAGCTGTCGTACTCCTGGGTCAAGAAAATGTCCTCGCCGATAGGCTCAGCAGGCTTCTTCGCCCGCACGAGTGGTGCCTGAGTCCACAGGTGGTTATCCAGCTGTTCTGCCGCTGGGGGACTCTGTCCATTGACCTGTTCACCTGCTCGGCGAACGCACAGCTCCCTCGCTTCTGCAGGCAGACATCATACCTGAGCAGGGTGACCCAGGATGCCTTTCTCCTGAACTGGACCTCTGGGCTGCTGTATGTGTTCCCTCCCACTCCTCTCATGGTGAGGATCCTCCTCAAAATTCAACACGACCGAGCCTCTGTGATTCTTATGGCACTTTCGTGGCCTCGACAACCTTGGTTCCCGCTTCTACTCCGGCTCTCGTCGGAGCCTCCGGTTCCCCTGGACAGTGTCCCGGGCCTGCAGACACAGGAGGAGGAGCGGGTGCTTCACCCAAACTGGGCCTCGTTATCCTTGACAGCCTGGCTGCTGAACTGGTCTCGTTAGCTTTGCTGTACCTGCCAGTGGAGATTGAAGATGTCGTTCTTGCATCGAGGAAGGACTCGGCGAGGCGGGTCTACGCCCTGAAGTGGCAGCGGTTTTCGAACTGGTGCTCTGAGCTCCAGATCGACCCGTTCTCCTGCTCCACCCATTGGGTTCTCTAGTACCACTTTCACCTTTCACAGATGGGGCTGAAATCCATCTTGGTCGGGATCCACCTGAATGCCATCTCGGCCAACCACTTGCCCATCGAGGGCAAACCACTCTGGGTCAGTCTCTGGTCTTCCACTTCATGCGGGGCCTCTTACTTTCCAGACCCCCCATTTGGCCTCTACCGGCGGAATGGGACCTGAACATCGTGCTCATGCAGCTGATGCGGCCACCTTTCCAACCCATGGCGACTTGCTCGCTCCAGCACCTTTCCTGGAAGGTCATCTTCCTGGTGGCACAGACCTCGGTTCGGCGAGTCAACGAGCTTCAGGCCCTCATGGCTGAGGCCCCCTACACCAGGTTCTACGGGAACAGGGTGGTCCTTCGCACGCATCCCAAGTTCCTACCGAAGGTGGTATCGGATTTCCACCTCAATCAGGAGGTGGTTTTGCCGACTTTCTTCCCAAGGTCTTATTCTGACCGGACATCGGAGGTCCTGTATACACTCGATTGCAAGAGGGGTCTTGCCTTCTACCTGCAATGCACCCAAGGGCATCGCAGGTCCTCCCGGCTCTTCATCGCCTACGATCCTAACCGCTTGGGGCTGGCAGTCACCAAGCGCACCCTCTCCATTTGGGTGGCGGACTGCATCGCCTTCACCCAGGCAAAGGTGGGCGCCCTGCTGGATCATCGGGTCACGGCGCACAGCATCCGTGGCTTTGCTGCGCTCAGTGCCTCTGACGGACATCTGCCAGGCTGCGACCTGGTCTTCAGCGAATGCCTTTGCTTCACACTACTGCCTGGAGAGGGAGTCCTGCCGGGACATCACTTTCGGACAGGCTGTACTCCGTACTCTGTTCGGGCTATAAGCAACTCATGCCCTCCAAACCTCCTTCAGTGGCTACCGAGAGCTTGCCCCGAGGACTTTGGCTTCCTTCGGACATTGGCTTCCTTCTTACATTGGCTTCTGTTCATGGCCTCGCGGAGGTGTTTTTGGCTAACATGTTCTGTAGCCTGTAGCTGGGGAGTCCCATAAGTGAGGACTGACTTCCTGCTTGATCTTGGAGAAAACGTAGTTACCTGTAACAGGTGTTCTCCAGGGACAGAGGGAACCTGTCCTCACTACCCTCCCACCTCCCCTGCAGAGTTGCAATTTTTTGTGGTCCTCTTTCCATCTGCTTAGTAGGGCTCTACCTCTGGGACCTGACTGAGCAAGATGGCATCTTTGAGCGGGAAGAGGACCACGCATGCATGGCAGCAATTCCAAAGGCTTTCTTTGAAAGCTGGGGAATTGCTCCGCGTGGGCTCCGTAGGTGCCAACGTTACCCATAAGTGAGGACTGATTTCTGCTGTCCCTGGAGAACACCTGTTACAGGTGAGTAACTACGTTTTTGGCTATGCCCTATATGACTTCATGCAGATAGTTCACATCCATAGTGCTGGCCATCTTTACTTACCTTTCGTTGTGTCTGAGGAATTGGGCAACTCATGCCACTTCTAAAGCCCACGAGAAAAGCTGGAAAAGCTCATGAAGGTGCTGGGGAGTCTAAAACTCTCCCAGGCTCTCCTGGAGGACCAATTTCATTCTGGGTCTTGGACAAGCTCCAGCAGGGGGTGTCTCGGAATGCTCAAGATTGCACAGCTAGATCTTTCTGGTTGGCCTCTGGTCAGACGAATAAGCAACAGACACAGACTACTTCCTTTTTTGGCAAGCAGGTAAGCTATGATGGCGTCAGATTCTGCCTCCCAGGGCTCACACTTCCCAATGAGGTCCACATGGCCTGCTCTACACTGCAACTGTTGAGCAGTCAGCTAAATTGGTTTTATGTGGAGGGGACCACTATTATGTCTGACCTCTGTCTGACCTTAGGGCGCGCACACACATTTTTTCAAAACAGCTTGATACAGAGCCTGTCGGGCTCGAAACATGCATGTCGCTACTGGGAGTTGTTGCCCTTTCGCCGAAGTCAGATAAGTGATTTAGTTACAGTTCACCTTTTTGAGTTTTATAAAGTAATTATAAAAGGTTTCTGCCGTCACCGAGTGGGGAGCTTTTCCTCTCCCCATCTCTTGCCGGTGGAATCCGACAATAAAATAGTTAAGCATTCAAGTTTGGATTTTTATGGAGTTTTGGTTTTTCTTGGGCTTTATGTTTTGACTTTTTTAATTCATCATTATTACCAGTGTCGTCACATTTTTGAAGGTTTTTGTTTTTTGACCTCTGGGTTGAACATTATTCAATGAAAGTATTCTTCGAAGCTGAAGGCCTCGATGATGTGTTTTTCCCCGCGGGGATCTCTAGCTGCACAGGAGGTGGTTCAGCAGACTTTGGATAGGCTCTTAGTTCTAGAGGTTATTTGCCCATTTCCCAATGTCTTCAGGGTTGTTACTCTATCTAGTTCATAGTGCCAAAAAAAAGGAGGCATGTTGTAACTTATTTTGGACCTTAGGCGAGTCGGCCAGTGCCTTAAGTGCCATGCTTTCATCTGGAGACCTTGTAGCGCTATACAAATGATTCATAGTAGTAGTAGTCCCTGCCGGGGATCAGAAAGCGGGGGGGGGTTGTTTTTGACATCTCTGTCTTATGGAAGACTTTCTGCACATATTGATGTGGGTAGTACATCAGCGTATTTGAGGTTTGCAGTGCTGGGCTGTCACTCTTCGAATCTTGCCGTTTTGGCCTTCCCACTGCCTCTCGGACCTTCGCTAAGAAGGTGATGGAGATGGCAGTTTTCTTTCAGAGGCAGAGAATTTTTCTCCATCTGTACTTGGACAGTCTATTTATCTGTGCCAAGTCCTAGTAAGAGAGTTGACTGCCACGGATCGGGTGGTCTAGACTCTACAGAGGCTTGGCTGGATAATAAACGGTGCCATATCTGTGCCATAGGGAGGAGTAGCCTAGTGGTTGGGGCAAGGTACTTCAGGCCGGAAGGTCGGGGGTTCAAATCCCACTAGAGGACAGCAACCTTGGGCCGGAAGGACTAGGGTTTCTAGTCCCACAGATGCTCCTTGTGGTCTTGGGCAAGCCACTTAACCCTCCATTGCCCATGTTCCCTGTAAGTATTAGTGTATGTGTCTCATATCCCTGTGTGTTAAATGTATCCCCCAATTGTGTTGTGACCGCTTTGATTGAAGGATAAGGCGGTATACAAAACTGTCTAAATAAATAAAATAAATAAATAAAATATCTCAGTTGAACCCATCACAATCTTTGAAGTATCTGGGAGCAGTCTTTGATACCACTCAGGGCACAGTCTGCTTCACGGAAAACGGGATGGTTAAGGTAACTGGCAAATTCAGAGTCTGCTGCTGGCTATGGCACCAAATGCATGGCAGTGTTTTGCAGGTCCTAGGTCTGAAGACATTGATTTTGTAAGTAGTTCCCTAGGTGCATGCTCACATGAGCCCACTTCATTGTGATTTTCTGTCTTGCTGATCGTTCATGCCACAGTAGTTTGGGGTCAGACTTTCTTTCCAGAAGGGAGGCCAGGGCTGGCTTGAGCTGGTGGTTGTGCATGGACCACCTCTGGAAGGGGTGAGATCTGGAGGCACTTCATTGGGTGCTGATGACCAAATGCCATCTGATCAGGCTGGGAGGCAGTCTGTCAGGATCAGGCAATCCAAGGGGTCCTGATTGACGCTGGAGGTGACCTGGGCTATCAACTGTCCAGAGACCAGAGCACTCTAGATTATGTTAGAGGCTTTCCATCCCATTCTGCTGGGGTGTGCAGTGCATGTGCTTTCAGACAATGATAGTTATGTCCTATGCGAACAGGCAGCGGGGTACTCGAAGTTGGTTTCCTTGGTCCTGGAGGCAGCATGTCAGTTTCATTGGTTGTTTAAATCTAATTAGTTAGCTTTTATTCTCTTTTTTATGTTTATTCTTCTTGTAAAACCGCACAGAACCACTGGTTTTTTGGGTTGTTGCAGTATACAAATCCATATTAGATTAGATTGTGCAGAGGTAAATTTGGCTCCGTTGACAGCACACATTGCTGGCACAGAGAACATTCGGGCCAGTTTTCTCAACTGCCACGTGTTGAACCCCCAGGAAGTATCTATGCTTGGAGGAGGCATTTTGGTGATAGTCAGCCACTAGGGGCAGTCCCAGGTAGATCTGATGGCCAGAAAGTGCAACACGGAAGAGCAGGTCATCTTCAGCAGATGGTGAGTGGGGCTTGCAGAGAACAGATGCATTAGTTCAAAGGTAGCCAGTAGGGATGCTTCTGTATGTCTTTACAACACGAGCCCTGGTGACCAGGATTGTGCAAAAAAACAGCCGATCATTCAGGGCTGATGGTGCTTGTAGCTCTGGATTGGCCTTGGAGGCTGTGGCATGCAGATCTCCTACCAGGTAAGGGCCTGCTTCACCAAGGGCCCATATGGATGCTCAGCACAGCTCGCTACTCGCCTATATCTTGGCTATTGAAAGGGATAGACTGCAGAAGTAAGGGTACTCAGCGGGAGTCATTTTGAACTTGTAGAGGATCAGGCGGAAGAGATCTGAAGATTGTCAGCAGAATTCATGGGATCCCTATTGGTTTTTAGTGGTGCATATCCTTGCATCCTCTAGGAGGACCTGGATAGAGGTCTATTTATTTTATTTTATTTATTTTTTTTTTTTTCTTATATACCGCGCTCTTAAATCAGTGCGGTTTACATATGAACAAATATAAACACAATGGTACAAACAGCATTGGTTTTTTACAATGAACAAGGTAAATAAACTTGGTAAAACATGGTAATTATATATAAATAACTATATACATGGCAACTATATACATGGATATTTTGGTTAATTATTAATGCCGTGGATAAGAAGTTAATTAAATTAGAGTAAATATGCTAAATATAGTGAGAATAAATATGTCCAATAGTGAGCAGGTAATAATCATCGTAATTATCCATTCTCTACAGGGGTCAAATATGAAAGATCTGCATGAGAGCTGTTTTCAGATGGAGTAGCTTCGGGTAGTATGTTAGGAACAAATAGTGCTTCAGTGCCTTTCTGAACTTAATCAGACTTGAGATAGCTCTGATTTCGGGTGGAAGGGCATTCCAGGCTCTGGGTGAAAACAGAGAGAAAGCTCTAGAGGCTGTTGATTTAGAACATTTTGTGATGACTTTTGGTAGTAGGTCGATGGAGTTTAATGTAACAGATCTCCTGGATCTGTTATTTGGGGTGATATGAATCATATTGCTGAGAGGTGATTGAGATGGGCACTTTGATGCTTTAAAGTCATGACCAGGGTCTGTATAGAGTTCTGGCTTGTAGGGGTAGCCAATGTAAGCTCATCAATATTGGGGTTATGTGCTCTGATCGTGGAGCACCTACGAGGATTCTCGCGGCTGCATTCATGGCTAGACGGAGGGGATTTATGGTGGATTGCGGGAGACCGTGTAGAATGATATTGGCGAAATCCAAGTGTGGTAATACCAGGGCTTGGAATATGGTACGGAAGTCGGAGTAGTAGTTAAGTAAAGGTCGGAGATTACGTAATGATCGTATCTTGTGGTAGATTGCACTCGTTGTTTTCTTAATGTGGGCTGCCATATTAAGCTGTTGATCTAATATAATTCCTAAGTATCGAATTGTGGGTTGTGCTTTCAACTCAATATTGTTTACCTGGAGAGAGGTAGGTGGTATGAATGTTGGGTTCCGTGTAATGAATAGAACATCTGTTTGTTATGGTTTTATCCGTAAATTCTGATTGAGGAGCCAGTTGGATACCAGCTTCAAAGCAGTGAACTATTGGTGTAAATCTGGTTGTTTTATGTTGAATGGGGCAAACATCAGGATGTCATCAGCATAGGCAAGACATTGTATGTTGAAGGTGCGTATGAGATCGCAGATTGGCTGCATATAATATTGAACATTAAGGCGGACAATGAGGAACCTGCGGGACACCTTGTTTAAGGGGGAATAGATCAGACGTTGATTCTCCTGTTCTGACTTGCAGCTGTCTATCAGATAAGTAGGATTTACACCATTTCAGGGCTAGTCTTGGATTCCCTTGTCTTGGAGGCGCTGTAGTAGAGTATTGTGGTTTACTGAATCGAATGCTGCAGCTATGTCGAGAAAGATAAGAGTGAACCCTTGGTGGATATTACAATGCCTATGATTAGGCTATTGAACAGTGTTGTGAGAAGGGTGTCGACGCCATGTTCTTCTCTGAAGCCATGTTGTGAGGGGTCCAAAGGGGATTCGGAGTCAACATGATGCTGTATTTGTCGCTGGACTACTTTTTCCATGATTTTTGCCAGTAGAGGGATGCTGGAGATGGGTCTGAAGGATTCAACTTTTGTTGGGTCAAGTTTACTGTTCTTCAGGAGCGGGCGGATGGATGAGTATTTCAGGCTCTGAGGGAAAGGATCCTGTTGAGAAGGAGTGATTGACAATCTTGCTAATAGTTGGGCTAAGTTCATGTCGTAGTTCTTTGATCCACCTGGCTGGGCAGGGGTCATTTGGTGCAGTAGTTAAATTAATAGCTGCTATGGTATCTTCGATCTCTTTGTGTGATACCTGGGAAAATTTGTCAAGCGATGCTAATTGGACCACGGTCTGTGGAGTAGAAGGTGATGATGTTGTGGTAATCGTACTAGACTGTATCATTTTTGATTGTAGGTATATGGCATAGTCTTGGGGGGTGGCATAGGTGTTTGGTTGTGGTTGGGTCACCTGTTAAGGATTTAACTATATTGAAGAGGTCATGTGGCTTGTTAAGGACCTCATTAGTGCATCTGAGTGGAATTTTTTTTTTTCTCTCAATTGTCATTCTCCGGTGAGTTTGTAGGTATGAATTGTACAAGCAGAGTGCGTCAGGAGAGCGAGAGGAGCGCCAGCGTCTCTCGAGTCTGCACAGGTGAAGGAGAGATTCTTGTAATTCAGAGGAGATCCATGGTTTATGTTTGTCTTTGGTCTTGATCCTGTCGGTAGTAGAGATGCAGGCCGCGGCTTTTAATGTATTGTCCCAGTTGGTTACTAAGTCATCTTGCGAAGGTAAGTCTTTGTGGAGAGCAGGTAGGATTTTCTCCAGGACCTCGATCTTATTAAAAGGACAGAAGCGTGTTTCAAGGGCACTTGGGGGGCGACCTGGTTTGTTGCGATCAGTAGTAGAATGATCAGTGGGGATGTTAAAGAGGAGTAGATTGTGATCAGACCAGGGTACCGGGGTTATGGAGATCAGGATCTTCTGAGATGTGTTGGTTATCAATTGAGGGGCGAATATTAAATCCAGTGTGCTTCCTCTGGTATGGGTGGGGGCGTCAATAAGTTGTTCATAGCCTAGTTGGTGCATGGCTTCGAGGAATGCTGAGGCGTGTGATGCTTGTAATGAAGGTAAGTTAAAATCACCAACTAGCCAGTTATGAGCATGTGGGTTTGGGGCGTTACATGCCAAGTTGATTATTGGTGAGAGGTCATCTGAGGAAGGTGATGGTGCTCGATAGAGTAAGTTGATTGTGCAGGACCTGTTTGATATTGATAGGGCATCAAGGTGTGATGTGCTGGATGTATTGATCTGTTTGAATTGGAGGTCCGATCTAGCAAGGATGAGTGTGCCACCCCCTCTCTGATTGAATCTGTGGCATGTGAAGATGGAGAATTCTGGTGGGATCATCTGGTTGATGAGGACGTTGTCGTTGTCGGTTAGCCATGTCTCAGTTATCAGCAATATATCCAGGTTATGTGCTGCTATCAGATCAATAACTACAGGCCATTTGGAGCGTATAGATCTGGCATTAATTAAGGCACACTTGAGTACTTCTGAATACCTTCAAGGTGCAAGTGGCAGCTTCATAATTTTGTCTGTGCAGGGGCGATCTCTATCTGGATGTCTTGAGGTTTCTCCAGGGAGTTAGTCACATCAAGCTTCCACTCCGTCCAGTTGCTCACTCTTGGGTGGATCTTTTGATTCTAAGGGCCTTGGCTTCAGCGTCATTTGAACCACTTCAAGAGGCAATCCCCCAAGAACTTAATGCTAAAGACAACATTCTTGGTAGCTATCTGTTCCACTAGGAAAATTTTGGAGCTTTGGACTCTCTTGTCAGAATCTAGTTTTGGTGACCACTGCCAAAGTTGTAGTTTGATTGGTGCCTTTCTTTTGCCTGAAGGAGGTGTCAGGTTTTCACCTTCAATCAGGTGGTTACCTTACTATGTTTTCAGCTGTCAAGAGGAGCAGGGAGATCAGAGGACCTTTTGTTGCTTAGATATGTGAAGAGTTCTTTGATACCTAGAGATCATGAATGACTTTTGGAAGGCCCAACAGGCTGTTTGTGCTTTGTGCGAATCCCAGGAAAAGTGAAGCAGCTTCCAAGTCTTCTATTATTGTATAGATTTAAAGGGGCAATTGAGATAGCATATATCTTTAGGTAAAAGATGGTTCAGGGCCTGCATGCACATTCTGTCAAAGATCAAGTGGCTTTTTGGGTAGATGCTCTGTTTCACCGGCAGTTTGTTGGGCATTGACTTGATTGTCTTTGCATTCCTTTGCCAAGCATTACAGGCTAGCTGTGCAGGCCAGGGAGATGGCTGCATTTGGCTCTGGAGTGATCACAGTTGCGTTAGTCTATACCACACCAGTCCAGACTAATGAGATGTACCCAAGCAGCCCTAAATGACTGGGTGGGCACCTATTAAGAAGGTGAAATTTTTCTTACTGTTAATTTCCTTTCATGGAGTCTTACTAGACTAGTCCAGAATACCACTTGTTTCTAGCTTGATTCTGATGATAGGCGAGTTGCTGATATGAACAGTCAGTTCGTGTGAGGTCAGAGTTATACTTCAGATTCTAGATGAATACTCTGGTGAATACGGTTGCTCCACTCTTTCAGTCTCTGGTTTCAGGGAGCTAAGGGGTATGGTTATGAGTGTTTTTCCTTGTAGCTTCATTCTTGCCCAGTTGTCCTTAATTTGGTTGGTCTCTGTTTTTCTGCATTACTGCTTGGGTGCTCTTAGAGGGTCCTGTTACAGGGCATGGAGACTTTAGTCTGGACTGATCTGAAAGAAAATTAACAGTAAGTAAGATTTCCCCTTCTCTAGTGATGGCTTGTTTGTGACTCAAAGTAAATTTGATTGTACAGTAAAATTCTGAATCTCAACCTTTTTAAATTGGTCTTGAATCCAATCATTCCTCCATCCCATCATTGTCTCCTACATCCTTAAAATAGTTTAGTAAAATCTTAATTATGAAATAGTGCAAGTCCTCTGATATATTAATATTAGCTTTGGAAAACTACAATGAATTGAGCATCACAACCATAACAATTTTACTATTGGTTCCAAATTGTGTGAATCTCCAAAATCTAGTCAAAAAGGTGTTCCCTGTAAATAGTTATCTCCAAGTTATAATGCCCTGTTCAATGTAATTTCAGTTCAATGTAAACCGCCTTGATATCATGAAAGGCGGTATATAAGAAATGTTAAATAAATAAATAGGTATTAAGTAAACCCAATATAAAGATATGTTAGTCTACAGAGAGAATTGGCTAGTACCACCTCCACAGTTCTTCATGAATATTTAAAGACTGTTGCGTATTCTTCTATCCCGATAGTGTAGGCGATCAGCAGTTTACTGAAATAAGTTAAAATTAATTAGGAAGTATTTGTTTTATTTATAGTCTTATGCAAGATCCACTGCTGTTATGTCCATGGTTGGCTACATCATTGGTCTTGGAGACAGACATCTGGATAATGTCCTTATAGATATGACTACTGGAGAAGTTGTCCACATAGATTACAATGTTTGCTTTGAAAAAGGTAAGTGATAAACGTTTTCTGGAATAATAGCTTTGAGACCAGGGTATTATTTTTTTGTTTATAGTTGAACTTGAATTTTTCTTAAATAGGAAAAAGTCTCAGAGTTCCTGAAAAAGTCCCATTTCGAATGACCCATAACATAGAAACGGCGCTTGGAGTGACTGGTGTGGAAGGAGTTTTCAGACTTTCTTGTGAGCAGGTCTGTCCTGATGTTTTTAGTTTTGCTTTGATAGTGAGTTGCCTTTCCCTAGCATGGTTTGTTATCTATGTCTGCAATTTGAGTGACGTTTTCTCATTATGTAGCATTCCTGAGCTGCCTTCAGTGAGAACAATACATATTATATGGGCTCTTCTTTTCAAAGTCTGCCTTTAAACTTTGAAAAGAAGAGCCCATATAATATGTCATTTACTAACAGCACGTGCTATCTGCTAGAGGGTCCATTTTATTCCTATAGGCTCTGTGGCAGATAATGCATGCTAATTGTTAATAAATGACCTTTTTAATGCAGCACCAGTCTTCAGAGGCCTAACAACTTCAGATAATCCATTGAACTCATTGCATGCTCGAAACAGGCTTCATTGGTAGTAGTCCTAAGAGAAATTATGTAGATTTGAACTAATAGCAGAATATGCTTTTCTGTTCTAGCAAAAATAGTATTAATAGTAAGAACAAAGTCTGATATATTAGAAGAAAACTAAATAAAAGGTGTACAAAGATACTGATCCAGGAAAGCTAATTGAATAATTGAATCTAGGAGAAATGAAATCTAAAGGAAGCAATTGAATAATAAAGAAAGCCTTTGAAAACATTAAAACCAACTTTCTTGGAACTATTGTAAAGCTTCTAATTCAAGAGAGATAATAAATGTGTAATGTGGTTTTCTTTAAAAAAAAAAAAATTTATTCAGGTTCTACATATTATGCGCCGTGGGAGAGAGACTTTGCTTACGTTGCTAGAGGCTTTTGTTTATGACCCACTTGTGGACTGGACAGCTGGAGGAGAAGTAGGATTTGCTGGGGCTGTATATGGTGGAGGTGGACAACAGGCTGAAAATAAACAGAGCAAACGAGAGATGGAAAGAGAGATCACACGTAGTCTATTTTCTTCCAGAGTGGCAGAAATCAAGGTACAATGTAGTGAAATCTTTTGCAGTAACACTTTCAAATGTTTTGCATGGATCCCCAAAAATGACGGTACACCAGAATCTTGAAGACTGGATTAGGGTGGTCCACAAACCAATGCAAAAAAATAATGTTTGTAGAATCATTTCTCCACAAGGCTTATTTTTATCCATTAGGGATAGCTTGCTTATCTGTGAAATTTCAACCTGCAAAACATTTAGAGGTAGCCCCATTCTAAACATTTTATGGATGGGAAATGATATTTATGTATTGAAAATATTCCTTTTTAAGGTTCAGTTCAGAATGACTGCATGCGAGAGTCCCAAGAATATCACAGATTTGGCTCTGTCAGTCCTGTTTACATCAGACAATGGAATGAAGCACCATTTGCAATCTGAGCTCCTCTCAATAGCATTGAATTTTTATCAATTCTTAAGACTTACCCAAACCAGGCTGTTGCATTTTCAAGGCACCTCTGATTTTTGTCCGAATATTTGGCAGGCTTAGCCCTCTTTTGATGACTGTCTCAGCAGAAACAAAGAAAAAGATGGTACAGAACCTTCAGCAGCCACCGTTACCAGACATGCCAGTTGTCTGCTGTTTAGTTCCGATGTCATAAAAACTGCCAAATGAGGTGATATCTAAAAGCTGTTTATTTTCATTAACCTTTTGTGTATTAATACGATAAAGAACAAAACCGGCCTTGTGGAGAACTGAAATCTGTTGTCCTGGGGTTTTTTTGACCACCATACTATGCATATCATGTTTAGCTAGTTTTGCACAGAATTTTAGACTTCCATAGTAGAGTTAAATTTTATTTTACTAGTTGCTACAGCTTCTTTAGCATTCATGGTTGTGCTTTTAAAGATAAGCTCAAGTTTGAGGCGTATAGGCTACAAGTTTCCCTAGTGCTAGTGTGTTGCATTACATTATTATATTTTAAAGCAATGTGTAATCTACCAGTGGCCTTACAGGGTAAAGTGAAGTTGCTTACCTGTAGACAGCAGGGGAATGCTACCACATTTCATGGGTGATATCTCCCGACAGAGCCTGTGTGCCCGGAGCTCTCCCTAGCTGTGAGAAGCTTTAGGGTTTCTCAGTCTGTGCTTGTTCTGCCTCCCCTTAGATGAGTGTTTCTGTAGTCTGTTCCATTGCTAATATTTCTCATTTTATTGTTTTTGTGATGTGGAGATGGTGGGAGGGTAAGTGTAGCTGCATTCTGTTGTCTACAGAACACTCCCATTACTGATAAGCAACTTCACTTTCTCCTCAGGCAAGTATGGGAATGCAGGGAAACTTCATGGCAAGTCCAAAGCTGAGGGACCATCATGATTATTCGCTAGGTGGATGACCCGAGGAAAGAGAAGGGAGGAGGAAGTCCCTGGTTCCTCTGTTTTGTGTGTTTGCTCTATTTAAAAAAAAAATAAAATAAACAGATGTTACAGAGCACTGATTGGCCAAAAGCTGCATCTTGGGCCATTGACTGGTCCAGGTAGTCGTGCTTTACAAAAATGTGCATTGAAGCCCAAGTTTCTGCTCTGTAGATATCTTGGAGAGCGGTGTTTCTAAGGTTGGCTACTGAATCCGCTTTTGCTCTTAATAGAGGCCAATGTAACTGGGCAGAGGCATAGGTGTTGCATCAGAAAATTTACCAGCTTTTTCACAAACCTTGAGTAGGCACCCAACAGTGAGCAGGGATGGGGGGAGTAACAGTACATACAAAAATTATAAATAGACATCAATTTCTTGAGTTAACATTCTGTTTATAATGGGCATGACATCAACTCCCAGTGTACTACAACATTAATCAATTAAAACTATCCATTCATTATCATCCATCCTGGCCAGTCCAGACCAGATGCATGAGTTTACGCTTTCCTGTCAGCAGATGGAGACTGAGGACCACTGTTCCGATGTCACCTTATAAGTGTCCTATGTAGTCACCAGTTAATCCAGTATTTCTCAGTTTCCAGCAGATGGAGAGTGAGTGAACCTGTGCAGTCTGAGCTGGACTGAATGGAGCTGAGTGGAATTTAAAAAAACAAAAAAAAACCCTCTGTCTTCGGCTATTGCAAAGGTAGTGAACCAGAGGGCTTAGAACAGCTGTGACCCGAACAAAGATCCTGGGGCACAGAACCCAATGGAATAGGGTTCTCTCCTCTTCCTCCATCCATCCGTCCTCAGTTGTTCTAGATACAAACTGGGCTTTGATGTGTCTGGGTTGTATTCCTTCTCTTCCCCAGCTTTTGGGAGGGGGCCAGGAGTGGTGATTCACAACACTATTTTTGTGTGGGAGGCTGAATAAAGTTTCTAACAAAAAGCAAAAAAAAAGACACAAAAGAAATCTTAACACTGCAGAAGTGAAGCAGTGTCAGGAACCAGCAGTTTTTGCCAAAATTGTTTTATTTGCAGCGGTCTGGCATGCGCCTTTATGTGAGGACATGGTCCCGATGTCTGGGCAGGCTAAGCGCAGTCAGCGCAGTGAAGCCTGTGGCAGCTAATGTGCTGAGCTTGGCACTAAAGGCTGGCGCCATGCCAGTGAGCAGAAAGTTCAGCCTGACAGCAAGCTGCTAAGGGGATCAAATCTTGCTGTGCTCTAGAATCTGAGAGGAGGACCAGAGCAGTGGGGCAGTGAGGCCTTCTCTGTCTGAGATTTTACCTGTGCATGCAGAATTGCTGGATTTGATGAGGAAATTCATCATTTTGCCACAGAGAGGGGCCTTCACTGTTGGTGCCTGTGGGATCTCAAGGCCTGGGAGCTTGTGATTTGGCAGTAGAAACCATTATGTCAGCTGCTGGGCTGCCTTTTTCTCTGGAGTTTGTGTTTTTGGTCCATCAGGTGCTTTTCTGAGAGGTGAGGCTCCTAGGGCCTTCAAGGATCCCAATCCTTGGAATGTCATCCAGCTGTGGAATGGCTAAATGCGGCTAAGTGAGCATGGAAGATCTGGGTGAGAATCTAGATGGCAAACCATTGCTGGCATCAGGGGAGGTCTTGAAACCTCTAGAGGGGCCCTCAGATGTTAGGAGGTCTTAAAATGAATGCTTGAAAAGGGAGAGATCCTGTGGAAGATGGTGATGGTAGTGCAAATATTTCAAAGGGATAAGTTACTTTCCCTCATATCACGGGCTCTAGCAGATTTGAACATTTCTAAGGTGCAGCCACCGGAGTCTGCAAGCAGAGGATCCTCATTTGGAAGGGTCACAGAAGCCAGCATAAGCATTCCAATCCATAGGGCCATCATTGTCTTCATTGTGGCCCAGTGGGATGCCCCAGATACTGGTCTGGGTATTGGTGGATTCATAGCTGAGCTGTATCCTCTGAGAGGAAAAGGAGAAGCTGTAACTGCCTAATATTGATCCCTTTGTCACGAGTATTATAAAGATAGAGGAGGAGGAGGTGTGGTGTTGATGGATTCTTAGGCTTGTTGCAGGGAGATCCTTCTGATGCAGTTTTATGAAGTTCCAATTTTAGCCTTACAGGCTGCTATCGACTGAGACTGTGCACAGCATTTCCCTGCGAATTCTCTTTTGGAGTCTGCTGCTGCTTCTTGGAGGTGGCACATTTGGAGCAGGGACGGCCAAGGGTGATGCAGGGCCATGTGCGGAGACTCATTGTGGAGCCTCATTTGCATATCCACTGGACCACATTTGCATAAATTTTATTTTATTTTAAAATGTAGATGTTGCCCATCTAAAATTTTAGGTGACTTTCAAAGGAGCCCTAAACAAGCCTCTTTTTTTTTTCTCCTGCCAATGGGCTTAACACATACTAATATTTAGAAACATGACTTTAAGTGCCACTGCGCCAGTAGAAAAATAAGTGGGTGTTCCTGCACTTAATGCGAATTCACAAATGTTAGCGTGTTAATTTTTAGTAAATATACCTCTTAATGAGTGTCTGAATGTTTGCATGAGCAGTGAGGATAAAGAAAGACTACCAGATTTCTACATTACTATACTGCCAGGCACTTTAGGAAGTGCTATAAACCCTGCCCATTTAGAACCCATGAAACAAAGGATTCTGATCTATCAAAAAAATGATGTCCCTTTTTCAACCATATTTTTGTTGGAAATGCCTTTGCAAAGTGGGCAGAATAGGATCTGTCCCACTGCTATGGCTCCTCAGTTTTAATCAAATATTTTTAGAACAAGCTTAAAGCTTGTACTTAGCTTATATCGAGCTTATTGAAGAACTGCCGGATGTATCCAAAAGATGACAACGTGTCACGTTTCGGGTTTGTAAATTCTCAACCCTGCCTCAAGTCGATCCAGATAAGGCTTCTACCACGGGGGCTCCATCGGCGCCGATGTCACCCATATGTGAGGACTGATTCCTGCTGCTCCTGGAGAACACCTGTTACAGGTGAGTAACTACTCTTTTCCGCAAATTACTAGCTTCTATCCCCTTTCACATTCATCCTATGCCTCTGATTTGCAGAGCTTTTTTTTAAATTGAGAGGCTGTCGTCCTGTGCATTTATGTCACGGAGGTGTTTAAATATCTCTATCATATCTTGCTTCTCCCGTCTTTTTCCAAAGTATACCTATTGAGATTTTTGTCTGTCCCCATAAACCTTATGGCTAAGCCCACTGACCATTTTGGTAGCTACCCTCTGCACAGACTTCATTCTGTTTATATCCTTTTGAAGATGTGGTCTCCAGAATTGCGCATAATATTCATGTGCAATTCTGAGAGGACTTTTGGGAAGAATTTGGGGTGAGTACAGAGGATAACCTTGTTGCAATAAAACTGGGTATAGGCAGGGCCGGCCCGTCCATTGAGCAAGAATGTTTTTTGCACAGGGCCCCGCGTTTCGGGGGGCCCCGCGCAAAGAACATTCTGTTTTTTCTTAATTGAATTTAAAAAAAAAAAAAAAAGCTGGCCGCTGGCGCCGCAGCGGCATGGAGTGTCCCGCGGGGCTCCCTCTGCCCGGCGGAACTCTCCCGGCGCAGCTGAGCCCCTCTCTGCCGGCTTGCAGATACACGAAGGGAGAGAGTCTCCCTCGCGTCTCTGTTAAGCCCGCAGGGGGCTGATAGGGAATTTCCCATCTGCCCCTGCGGGCTTAACAGAGACGCGAGGGAGACTCTCTCCCTTCGCGTATCTGCAAGCCGCAGAGAGGGGCTCAGCCGCGCCGGAGAGTTCCGCCGGCAGAGGGAGCCCTGCGGGACATTCCATGCCGCCGCGGCGGCAACGGCCAGCTTTTTTTTTTTTTTTTTTTAATTGCCATGAGCGAGGGGGGGCGGGTAGGAACTGTCAATGGGCTAGGAGGGAGGGAGGGGGGTTAAGACTGGCCAATGGGCTAGGGAGGGGGGGTGTTATTAAGACTGGCAATGGGCTATGGGGGGGTTAAGACTGGGCAAATTGGGCTGTGGGCTGATGAGGGCTGGCAATGGGCTATAGGGGCAGGGTTTAAGACTGGAAGTGGGCTGATGGGGGGTAGGACAGGAAATGGGCTGATGGGGAGGGGTTAGGACTTGAGGTGGGCTGATGTGGTTAGGACTGGTAATGGGCTTTGGGGCTGATGGGGGTGGTTTAGGACGGCATTGGGCTATGGGGGCTGACTGGAAATGGGCTGATGGGGGGTTAGGACATGGTAATGGGTTTATAGGGGGGCTTAAACTGAAAATGGGTGTGATGGGATAGGACTGGAAGTTGATTGACGGGGGCTAGGACAGGTAATGGGTTGGGGGGTTGCTAGGACTGGAAATGGGCTGAGTGGAAGTGGAGGCTTGAACTGCAAATAGCTGATGGGAGGGGGCTTGGAATGGAAATGGGCTGTGAGGGAAGGGAGCTAGGACTGTAATTGGTCTGTTGGAACAGCTAGGATTGGTCTGGACTTGGGGTGTTGGGGGGTGCTATGATTGGAACTGGGCTGTGGGGGGGGCTTGAATGGAAATGGACTAATGGAAGGGCTGGAACTGGAAGTAGGCTCATGGGGGGGCTTGGACTGGAATGGGCTGAGTGGAGGGGAGCTATGATTTGACATGGGCTGATGGTGGGGGCTAGGAACTGACTAGAATGGGCTGATGGGGGGGCTAGGATTGGAAATGAGCTGATGAAAGGACTTGGACTGGAAATGGATGGGGGAGATCTAGGACTGGAAATGGGCTGATGGGGGGCTAGGACTGGAAATGGCTGATGCAGGGACTAGAAGGGAATGGATGCTGGGTGAGACTGGAACTCCGAAAGGAGCTGATGTTGGGGGAGATTAGAATGGGATGGGGCTGGGAGATTAAAATGGAGAGGGGAAAAAATATTTTGTGTAGGAGGGATGAAAAATCTATAATTGGCCAGGTATTGGGAGAGTAATTGGGGTTTGAGGATGGAGGGGTAAAATCTGTGTGGATGAAATAGGAATGAGGAAAGAGCAAAAGGAGAAAGATTAGTATGTTAAAGCAGATGTAGAGAGAGAGAGAATGGAAAAAAAACTAGAAGAGAGAAGATAGGACAAATGGACAGCAGACGATGGAGAGTTAGCAGAAAACATGAAGAAACCAGAAGAAAGTGGCTGGACCAATTGCAACTGAAAAAAAAATGCACGAAAGGTAGAAAGATATCTCTTTTTGAATTTATTAACTGGAATATGTCAGCTCTGGGAAATGTGCATCATTACATCTGCGCTTTGATTTGGTACAAGAGGAAATTAATTTATAGTTTTATTTCTACAGTATTGTTGTACATTCCAAGTTTGGCTTTTGGGGTTCCCCGTTTAATTATTGCCTTCCTGTTTCTAAATTGTGATTCCTTGTTTGGTGATGGTCTTGTTCTACATGTGTAACTGAGCTGAGGTATTCTGTTTATGTAATTCCTATTTGACGTTGCCACTTGTTCTCTTTCCCCAATATTCTCTGAAATGATTGGTTAATATTTGCAGTGTTGCCTTTTGAATAGGTAGGGTATGGTGCTTTGTGAGTCCTGGTAATGCTTGTCAGGATACGGCGTGTTGCTATGGGTTCTAAATGGGCAGCGTTTGTAGTAGTTCCTAATGTGCCTGGCGGTTGGCACTGGATTATAGTAATGTAGAAAATCTTTTAGTCTTTCTTTTTATCCATACACTCATTAAGAGACATGTTTACTAAAAGTTAGTGAATGGTAACATTATGCAAATATTTATGCAAATAAGACCACTTATGCAAATGAGGCCCCACACCAAGTCTCCGCACATGGCCCCGCACCCCCCTTGGGCCGCCCCTGGGTATAGGGAAGATAATGTACTAAGACTTTTATATCTCAGTAATCCTCCATGCTACTTCCTAAGTTAGGTGTTTTAGAAATGAGCCCTGAAGGTTTGAAGGGGGCTCTTCATCAGACAAACAAGGACAACATTAAGATCCCATTCTGGAGATGGTGGTTTGAAAGGAGGCTTTGTGTTCATAAGGCCCCTCATGAACTTAAAGATGAGGGGTTGTACGGAGAGCTGCTTGCCGTCTTGTGGTAAGCCGCTAGTGCTGCAAGATGGATACAAATGAAAGTTTTGAATCCTGACTCAAAGATGGAAAAGGTTGGAAAGGACTTCCATAGGGCAGACAGGTGAAAGGACTGATGTTTTTGAGTTTAGGCTCATCGGGCAAATAAAGTCCATTTATGCTGATAAGATTTTCTGGCATGCGGCCAGAATGTGTATGAATTGAAACTGAGCAGCAATTAATTGAATGTCAGCACGCATGTGCTGAGGGATGCTCCCAAAAGCGTTCCTACTGGACGTCTCTGGGGCACTCCAGACTTAGACCTCTTTGAAAGTCCATTGAATGCCAAACTTCCCCGGTTCTGTTCCAGGATTCTGGCTCACAATTGTCAGGCAAGGGATGCCTTCCTGCTTCACTGGACTTCCTTTATGCCTTCCCACCCATTCCCCTCATCCCCAAATTACTCTTCAAGCTTCAGAGACAGGGGTCGCATGATCCTCATAGCACCACGATGGCCACGCCAAATGTGGTATCCCCTTCTACATCTCTCTCAAGCAGCACCTCTGGAGTTAGGGCATGCTCCAGATTTCCTTTCCCAGGAGAACGGGACGCTATGGCACCCGAATCCCCAGTCCCTGCACCTCATGGCCTGGTTGCTGAAGGCTTTAGACCTCCAGGATCTCAACCTGTCCCAACAGGTAAAAGATATCTTTCAGGCTTCTAGGAAACTTTCCACAAGAAGATCTTATGCCTTCAAGTGGAAACGTTTTACTATATGGTGCTCCAACAAGGGATTAAACCCCCTTGTCATACCCTTAGAATCGATACTAGAGTATCTCCTTCACTTATCGAATTCTGGTCTAAAGACCAATTCGGTAAGAGTCCATCTTAGTGCAAATGCAGCTTCTTGTAAACCTCTGAATGGACAACCAATTTCCTCTCATCCACTCATATCAAGATTTATGAGAGGCCTTCTATTAACCAAACCTCCCATCAAGCCACCACCAGTGGCATGGGATTTAAATCTAGTTCTCGAGCAGCTCATGAAGCCGCCTTTTGAACCTTTGGCCACTACAGCCCCTATGTTTTTGGCCTGGAAGTTCATCTTCCTAATTGCAATCACCTCTGCACATCGCATTAGTGAATTGCAAGCTTTAGTAGCTGATCCTCCTTATACTAGGTTTCATCATAAGGTTGTTCTTAGAACTCATCCACACTTTATGCCAAAGGTGGTTTCACCTTTTCATTTAAATCAATCGATTTATCTTCCTGTATTTTTTTCTGAAGCCTCACGCCTCTAATCCAGAAAGAAACCTTCATGCTTTAGATTGTAAAAGGGCCTTAGCCATTTACATACAAAGAACACAGCAACATAGAAAGTCCTCGCAACTTTTTATAGCTTTTGACCCTAGTCATTTGGGACTTCCAGTCTCCAAAGTAACTTTATCTAAATGGATTGCCCAATGCATATCCATTGCTTATGAAAGTAAGGGTCTTCCTCTTCAGGACTATGTCACAGCTCATAATTTGAGAGCCATGGCAGCTTCTATGGCTAATCTCCACTCTGTGTCTATCGATGACATTTGTCGAGCAGCCACATGGGTTTCGGTACACACCTTCACAGCCCACTACTGCCTGGATAAAGCCTCCTGTCGGGATGCCTTCTTTGGCCAAGCTGTTCTTCAAAATCTCTTTCAGACCTAAATCAACTCCTACCCACCAACCCTGGTGGAATGCCAGAGATCCATGGAAGGAAGGGTGGCACCTTCCTGGGGCTATCTCCCTGGCATCTTCAGCTAGGGAGTCCCCATATGTGAAGACTACATTCCTGCTTGTTCCTGGAGATAGCGTAGTTACTCACCTGTAAGAGGTGATCTCCGGGAACAGCAGGAATTTAGTCCTCACAACCCACCCACCTCCCCTAGGAGTTGTCTCTCTATCTCTTTGTCTCTTTCCTCTCTCCCTCTATCCTTTCACTCAGCAACAAACTTAACTGAAGAGGGACAGTTGGAAAGGCGGGAAGGCAGCGTGCATGTGCTGAGGGATGCCCCCAAAAGCGTTCCTATTGGACGCTGGGGAGCGTTCCCGTGCAGGCTCCGTCGGTACTGACGATACCCATATGTGAAGACTAAATTCCTGCTGTTCCTGGAGATCACCTGTTACAAGTGAGTAACTACGCTTTACTGTGGGGCAGCATGCTTCAGCCATGAACATTTGTAAATGATCTTTTTTTAGCCTTTCAGTAAAAGTTTAAATCGCTACTAGATTGTAATGATCCTTGTGTAAATGTTTTCTGCATAATATGGGATGTGTGCAACAAATACAGTCCTTTCATTAGAAGGTAAAATATTTTCCCTCATCAAGGGGAGGTTATAGCCTAACAATTTAATATGGAGCACTGGGTCTGCTATATTTGTATACTGCTTTTAAATAACTAAGAACCAGTAGAACGCTTGTCTGATATTTGTAAATATATATCTTACAGGTAAACTGGTTTAAGAACAGAGATGAGATGCTGGCTGTTCTCCCTAAGCTGGATAGCAGTTTAGAAGAGTATCTGAGTTTACAAGAAGAATTGACGGAAGGCGAGAAGCTGCAAGGAAAACTTTTAGAGGAGACTGAATTCCTGGATGGAGCAGATGGAGCTGATCACCCATCTCACACTTTGCAACATAGGTTAGGAAAATATCTGAAACCTTTATTTGTTTGAATTTCTGAAAATAATGCTGAGCAGATGAAGCTCTTTGGTGTGCAAGTAGCCTTATCCAGACTTATGGGAGGTAATTGTCTGAAGTCATTTTTACCTGTTAAACAAGTCTTATAAAATTATTTCAGGCATAAGGAGCTCAGTATAGTTTGGAGTTGCAAAAGTATGTACGCAGATTATAAAATACATTCATCTATGGGCATAGTTCAGTAATCTACATGGAGATGCATGCACCTGCTCTTGAGCAAGCACAGTTCATGTGTCTGCAATATAGGTGTAATCTCTGCATGATTTATAAAGACATAAGCACCTTCCAGTTCATTTAACCTTATTTTCATGATGTGTAGCAGTAAGCTTCGTTTTAGTAAAAATATTTCTTAACTACTGATACCTGGATTTTATTGTTATTGCTCAACACAGACTGATTGAAGTTGAGACTCCTAGTGAAGAGCAGCCAAACAAACCAATCATAACATTTGGAAATTGTAATCTCCAGGAACAAGCAGGAATGTAGTCTTCACATATGGATATCATCGGTACTGACGGAGCCTGCATGGGAACGCTCACCAGCGTCCAATAGGAACGCTTTTGGAAGCATCCCTCAGCACATGCGCGCTGCCTTCCCTCCTTTCCAACTGTCCCTCTTCAGTTCTTCGTTTTCCGTGGAGCTGACAGGATCTATTCCCTGTCACCGCAGAAAATTCCGTCTTTAAATTTCTTTTCTTGTGGTCGCGTTTGCCTACCACACGACACCTACCGGTACTGCCAGTTCTTTTCTTTTCTTTAAAAAAAAAAACTTAGGCTTTAGACTGTTTATTTTCAGAAACATTTCTCTTTGGTGCTAGGTGCCATTTTGGGCACTAGGCCCCATCTTCCTAAAACATGGAAAAGCCAACTAGTGGTTTTAAAAAATGTACTAAGTGTGGCGGTACCATTTCCGTCACTGACACCCATGATTGGTGTCTGAAATGTTTAGGACCTGAACATTCTCCAACTGAATGTCTCTCCTGTATGGGGATGACTAAAAGAGGAAGACAGAACCGGGCTGCAAAGCTCGGTACCCTCTTTTCTTCAGATGTCAGATCCATTGCATCGACATCGTCAAGGGCCTCTTCTTCCTTCCATGGATCTCAGGTAACTAAACATAAAAGCCGGTCCTCAAAGGGTAGCTCTCCTGCTAAGCATCGAGAGGCCATTGGCGTTGCCCTTGAGGGAACCACACCGGCAAAACAGCCCCGGCGGGAGGCTTTGGCTTCCAAAGCATCGATGGGGCTTCAGGATGTTCTTGAGGCCTCAACCTCGCAAGAACTACCTGTGCCATGCTCGGGTTCCAGCCATCCTTACCGGTACCGACACCCAAGCATCGGCAGCATCGATAGATCAGAGATTCCTCGCTATCGAGCGCTGCATCGCAGCTCCTCTTTCAGCTGCGGTACCGGTGGTCCCACGGGCACTGGTACTGACATCGACACTGATGCCGCTACCGACACCGACGATGCCAAAGATCCTAAAGCTCCTAAGGAGGCAGCCACTTTGCCTATCCATGAATTTCTGCATAGCTTGATGCTCAGAATGTGGGAGACACCTCTGACTACTTCTCCTCACTCTAGGAGACTTGATACTATGTATCGAGTTCCGCCATGTCTTGGATTTCAGAAAACTCAGCTGCCACACCATTCAATGGTAGTGGAATCAGCCATGCGTAGGATGAAAAGTGCAAAGAGGCATGCATCCAATCCTCCAGGTCGTGAATACAGTACTCTGGATGCTTTTGGGCGCCGAACCTTTCAAGCTTCCATGCTTTTATCTAGGATCAGTTCATATATCCTATATATGGGAATGTTCCTCAAGGAAGTCACTGGAGACTTCGAACTTATGAGCCCATTTCTCCCAGATGACGAGACAAGATTTTGACTGCTTCGAATCCATCAGAAGAACCTCTGCTATTGCTATTGGCGCACGGTGGATTGCCTGGCTACAGGCATCAGACTTTGGAGACTTGGGTACAGGACAGGTTAGGCAACATTCCTTGCACGGGGGAGAATCTCTTCGGCAAGAACTGGCAGGAAAAGGCTAATGAGTTAGATGCTGACAATTCTACCTTAGATAGATTCTCAAAGTCTACAGCCACTCCAGCCAAAAGGAAGCCTTTTAAAAAACCCTCTTTTAGCAAAAAGAGGAAGTTTTATCCTTCCTATAGCCAGCAGAGTCAAACTCGAGGTCAGGTTGCCCAAAAGGGACAAACTAGACAGCAAAAGAAGCCAAAAGGCCCGAGAGCCCAACCAGCTCTCCAGGTTCAGCCCCCTCAAGGGCTTTGACTCCTTCCTAGAGAGCTTTGCCTCCCTGCCTCTGAGGGGTCCCCAATCCCCCAATATTCCGGGCAGGTTATGCCAACAGATGGCATCAGATAACAGCAGAAGATTGGACTTTGTCCATTGGAGGAGAAGGGTTCAAGCTTCATTTTCACAGCATGCCCCCTCCTACAATTCTAAAGCAATTCAATTCTCAAACCTCTGCAGACAATCTGTTAGATCACGAGGTCTCCACACTTCTTGCCCAAGGGGCAGTAGAGGAAGTATTCATTCTTCAACGGGGTGCAGGGTTCTACTCCCCCTATTTTCTCATTCCAAAGAAAACAGGACGACACAGACCCATTCTGGACCTCAGAGAATTGAACAAATATCTATTTTGAGAGAAATTCAAAATGATTTCTCTAGTAACTCTTCTGCCATTCCTTCAAAGCCAGGATTGGCTTTGCTCTCTAGACTTAAAGGATGTATACACTCACATTCTCATCCATCCAGATCACAGGAAATTCTTACGATTCCTTTTCAGGGGAAAACATTTCCAGTACAGGGTTCTTCCCTTTGGTCTGGCTTCAGCACCAAGGGTATTCACGAAATGCATGGCAGTAGTAGCTGCATTTCTACGAACCCTGGGGATTTTCGTCTTCCCTTAGATGACTGACTCATTCGAGCCCCTACAGTTGCAGAGGCCAGCACTGCACTGTCCCATACAAGGCAAATCCTCCAATACTTGGGATTGGTAATAAACTTCCCAGAATCTCAACTAGTTCCTTCCCAATGCCTAGAATTCATAGGAGCCTGTCTAGATACCAGACAGGCAAGGGCTTTCCTTCCACAAGCCCAGTGTCTTCACAAAATGCAACTAGCTTCTCAAGCAGCAGGCATATCCTCCCTCACTGCTCAAGAGCTACTGCAGTTACTGGGACATATGGCATCTACAGTTCATGTAGTCCCATATGCTCACCTCCACGTGCGAGCAGCTCAGTGGAGACAGGCCACAGGTCATTTGTCAGACAAAATTTCTCAACGACTAATTTTGTCCCTCCAATGGTGGCAATCACTAGAAAATCTGACAGTGGGGTCTCCTTTCCATCAACCCCTCTTTCAGGCCACCCTAACGACAGATGCATCACAGGTGGGTTGGGGAGCACACCTGAATCATCTCTACCCAGGGAACCTGGACTCCACAGGAGGTTGGTTTACACATAAACCTCCTGGAATTAAGAGCAATCTATTTAGCTCTTTGAGTATTCCATGCCCAGCTCAGCTAAAAGACAGTCCTAGTCCAGATGGACAATCAAGTAGCCATGTTCTATGTGAACAAGTAGGGTGGAACAGGCTCTCTGTCGTTATGCAGCGAAGCTTTATGACTGTGAGCCCTCGCCAGAGAGCATCAAATTCACCTTCTAGTGGTATATCTTCCAGGCAGACAAACTCAATCGAGTACTGTTGCATCACGAGTGGTCCCTCCACCTAGACCAGGTGGGAAAGTTATTTCATCTCTGGGGCACTCCAGACATAGACCTTTTTGCAAGTCCACTGAATGCCAAACTTCCCCAGTTCTGTTCCAGGATTCCGGCTCACAACTGTCTGGCAAGGGATGACTTCCTCCTTCACTGGGATCAGGACTTCCTTTATGCCTTCCCACCCATTCCCCTCATCCCCAAAATACTCTTCAAGCTTCAGAGAGACAGGGGTCACATGATTCTCATAGCACCACGATGGCCACGCCAAACGTGGTATTCCCTGCTTCTACATCTCTCTCAAGCAGCACCTCTGGAGTTAGGGCATGCTCCAGATGTCCTTTCCCAGGAGAACGGGACGCTATGTCACCTTAATCCCCAGTCCTTGCACCTCACCGCCTGGTTGCTGAAGGCTTAGACCTCCAGGATTTCAACCTGTCCCAACAGGTAAAAGATAGCCTTCAGGTTTCTAAGAAACTTTCCACAAAAAAATCTTATGCCATCAAGTGGAAACGTTTTACTATATGGTGCTCCAAGAAGGGATTAAACCCCCTGGTCATACCCTTAGAATCGATACTAGAGTATCTCCTTCACTTATCGAATTCTGTTCTAAAGACAAATTCGGTAAGAGTCCATCTTAGTGCAATTGCATTATCTTATAAGCCTCTGAATGGACAACCAATTTCCTCTCATCCACTCATATCAAGATTTATGAGAGGCCTTTTATTAACTAAACCTCCCATCAAGCCACCACCGATGGCATGGGATCTAAATCTAGTTCTCGGGCAGCTCATGAAGCCGCCTTTTGAACCGTTGGCCACTACAGCCCTTAAGGTTTTGACTTTGAAGGTCATCTTCCTAATTGCAATCACCTCTGCCCGTTGCATTAGTGAATTGCAAGCTTTAGTGGCTGATCCTCCTTATACTAGGTTTCATCATAAGGTTGTTCTTCGAACTTACCCACACTTTATGCCAAAGGTTATTTCGCCTTTTCATTTAAATCAATCAATTTATCTTCCTGTATTTTTTGTGAGGCCTCATGCCTCTAATGCAGAAAGAAACCTTCATACTTTGGATTGTAAAAGGGCCTTAGCCTTTTACATACAAAGAACACAGCAACATAGAAAGTCTTGCAACTTTTTATAGCTTTTGACCCTAGTCATTTGGGACTTCCAGTCTCCAAAATAACTTTATCTAAATGGATTGCCCAATGCATTTCCTTTGCTTATGAGAGTAAAGGTCTTCCTCTTCAGGACCATGTCACAGCTCATAACGTGAGAGCCATGGTAGCTTCTATGGCTACTCTTCACTCTGTGTCTGTCAATGACATTTGTCGAGCAGCCACATGGGCTTCGGTACACACCTTCACAGCCCACTACTGCCTAGATAAAGCCTCCCATCGGGATGCCGCCTTTGGCCAAACTGTTCTTCAAAATCTCTTTCAGACCTAAATCAACTCCTACCCACCAACCCTGTTGGAATGCCAGAGATCCATGGGAGGAAGGATTCTCCTTCTAGGGTGGCACCTTCCTGGGGCTATCTCCCTGGCATCTTCAGCTGGGGAGTCCCCATATGTGAAGACTACATTCCTGCTTATTCCTGGAGATAGCGTAGTTACTTACCTGTAACAGGTGATCTCCGTGAACAGCTGGAATTTAGTCTTCACAACCCGCCAACCTCCCCTAAGAATTGTCTCTCTCTCTCTCTTTCCTCTCTCCCTCTATCCTTTCACTCAGCTACAAACTTAACTGAAGAGGTACAGTTGGAAAGGCGGGAAGGCAGCGCGCATTTTTCTGAGGGATGCTCCCAAAAGCGTTCCTATTGGACGCTGTGGAGCGTTCCCGCACAGGCTCCGTTGGTACCGACGATACCCATATGTGAAGACTAAATTCCTGCTGTTCCCAGAGATCACCTGTTACAGGTGAGTAACTACGCTTTATCTCTATATGGAATGGAGTAGCCGCCTAGTGATTAGAGCAACAGCCTAACACCCAGGAGATTGGGGTTTGATTCCCCCGGCATTCCTTGTGACCTTGGGCAAGTCACTTTACCCTCCATTGCCTCGGAAGAAAAGGCCTGGCAATCTGCTTCCGGTCATACCTTGCCAAGAAAACCCAGGTGTTGCTGGGAGTCAGCATTGCCTTGATGGCACTTGAGAAAAAAAAAATCCATATAGAGAGCTAGCATACCAGAAATGCTTTTATTTATCCTACATGGTTGTTACTAGCGTTTTGGTTCTAACATAAATTGTCTTCAGAAATATTGTGGATATATATCTAAACACTAATTCATGAGATATTTTTAGTGTGCCAGCTATCTATTGACAGCTTAGAAGAAAATTGGTAGGTGTTTTTTCACCGTGTTAAGGTATAAATTTGTTAAATATACAGCGCACAGGATTTTGGAATGTATATGGAGTGGAGAAGTAGTTTAATGATTAGGGCAATGGGCTAGAACCAGGAAAGCCAGGGTTCAAATCCCACTGCTGAAAAAGCATGAGCTAAATCCAATTCCCTTATTTTGTTGTATACATTATACTGTAATTTGGTAGATTTGTATGTGGGAGTATAGTTTAATTTGGCTTCTTTATTTCAGATTTTCTGAGCACACCCAGCTGCAGACCCAGCAAAGAGCAGTTAAAGAGGCAATCCAAGTGAAGTTGAATGAATTTGAACAGTGGATCACACAGTATCAAGCTGCATTTAATAATTTAGAGGCAACACAACTTGCAGGCCTGCTTCAGGAGATAAGCAGCCCAATGGATCTAGGTACAATGAAATGGGTTCTTTGATGCAATCCTGAACTGGTGCTGGCAAACTGGAGAATTTCTGTATTAATCTTTGTTTACCTTCAGTATTTTAGATGCCAGTATTACTTTGGCTAAATGACTGTAGTTCTACAATTTGAAAACAAATTTTACTACTGTAATCTGGCATAATCTTATTGTTCATAGTGACTTGGTTAGAGTATGCATGTGCATGTGTATGGCAGATGTGTATGTTAAGCTTGTTCTATAAAGGAAACTTCGGCACATAAATTACCGTCCCTTATCCCCCCTCCTCCAACAAAGCAGCAGCAAAAATTTACATCTGCTCTGAGGCTCGTACAAATTATTTTACTTCCTCATCTCTCCAGTCCAGTCAAATGCATGGATTATGCCCTATCACCAGCAGATGGAGACCGAGAAGCACTGGTTTTCATGCTGTCATCCTATAAGGGATCTGTGCAGACTTGTTCATACCAGTATATCTTAGTCTCCAGCAGATGGTGATGAGCTGCTGTGCAGAATGGACTTCACTAAGAAGCCAAAATAAAGTGGTGCTCCTCCACAGAGGGCCCAGTCCTGAGTTAAGCACCTTCTGGGCTTAGGGGTGCAGGACCCAGTGTTTGGGGTCCCTCCCTCATAATTCTGAACCTCACACCCAGGGTAGTTTTGGCCCTTGGGGAGCGGGGGGGAGTACTCCAATCCTTCTCCCAATCTTTGGGAGAAGGCTTGAGTATAGATTTGCAGCTGAGTTGGCATCTTTACTAGCTTGGGGAAAAAAAAGCAGTCGGGCTCAGTTGGCCGTATGAGGTGAGAGGGGTGCACAAGTTGGAGCGAAGGTGTGGTCATGGCTTATCAATACTGTCAAGCCGCGTGGCCTGCAGGAGCCACCACAGGCAGTTAACTGAGGTGGGATTGTGTCGCAGCTCTGAGGCCGAGGGCTGTGCTGCAGAGGACGTTACCTGGGGGATACTGCAACTGGAAACTATCCCCGGTGAGCCTGGGATGTGAATTAGAGAGGCAACCCATTTATCCACAGCTGCTGGAGCCCACAGTTTTGGCGGGAAACGTGGCCATGTTGCAAACAACCATGTTAGAGGCAGAGAAGCCCTTGGTGGACCCGATTGCTACTCCGGGAAGCCCAGAAAGGCAGATGAGGCTGACAGAGATACCCAGGGGGAGTTGGCTGGGGTGCAGAGGGTTCCCTTCTCCCCAGAGTTCATGTTGCTTTTACATCAGGCCTTCTGCATGAAGCAGGGCCTGGTGCAAAGCTCTTCTCTTGGTGTCAGTGGCAAGGGCAGAGGGGAAGATCCCAAGCCTGGCATGAAGGATCTAGGGGAGCCTGTGGCTAAGTGCTGGAGATTGGATGAAGAGGCCTCGGATGACCAGGGTTCTGTGTGTTTGGGGGACTCTGAGGATCTCCTGAAAGGGCCATTGGGGCTCTGGGACTCCCCGGGGGAGGAGCTGGAGGAAGACAAGATTTCCTCCTAAGGAGGATCCATCTGTTAGTCTTTCAGTGTGAGGAATTGGCAGCTCTTATCTCCCATTATTGGCAGCTCTTAATATTGTGGAGCATTACCCAGCGAAGGAGGGGACTTTGAAGGAATCCCAATTTGCAGGGAATTTGCAAACCCTCAAGCTTTTTTCCACTGCATAGTGCTATCAGATTTGATTTCAGTGGAATGGGAGGTCCACTAGTCCTTTTCTTGAAGGACTAGAAAAGGGGACTGTTACTTCTGGAGAGAGATCTGCAATTGTGAGTATATACTTCTGGGAATTTTCTGAAAGGAATTCTTTGTATTAAAGCTAATTAATCTGTGAACCCACTATTTTTTGACAAATCAGTCAGGGCCTAGTAGCAGCAGTTTGTTTAAATTTAAAACACAGAAGAGAACTTTTTGGTTACATTTCATAAGTTAGAGCCTAGCAGCAGCAAAGAGCTATAATTTAAATCAAATCAGAATATAGCATACCTCAGCAGCACAAGACAGGGTACTGTGTAGCAGCCCTCTTTTAATAAGTGTTATTTCCCTCCCTCCCTCCCTCTCCAACACCCACCCACCCCTGGGATAATCGTAGCTTTATAGGTACTTATTTTATTTATTTATTTATTTATTTATTTAACAGTTTCTTCTATACCGCCCCTTCCAGAGATCAGAGGCGGTTTACATTGAACAAGAGTTAACATACTTCCGTATATTTTACATGGAACATGTTTTAACTATATACACGTTTTGTTACATGGAACATATTTTAACGTTAACAATAACACTTTTTTAAAACTTATATACAGGTTATGAAACGTTGAGCATAACATAGTTAATTAACATAAGTTATTTACATTAGTGAAATAGTTGTCAGTTTGGGTAAATCGTTTGGGTGTTGTGTATATTAAGGTAAGTATCTTTCTTGTGTTAGTCATTTGTTCTGTCTTGAGGACTGTGGATATTTTTTTGAAATTGTCTTGGAGAGGTTTTTTGTTGGTAGGGGATCTCAGTGTTTTGTAAAAAGGTATGTTTTTAATTCCTTCTTGAATTGGTGGAGGTCCTTTATCATGCGGAGGGTTAATGGAATTTCATTCCAAAGGGTAGGGGCAGCAAAGGAGAAGGCTCTATCGCTTGTTGTTGCTTTGGTTTTTCTAAAGTTTGTCTTTATGTTGAGGGAGTGGGTTGCGTTCTGTCTGCGCGTTCTAGTTTCTGATGGGGGTTGTATTAGTGTTGATAATTGTGAGGGAGAGATGTTATTGATGAGTTTAAAAGTAGTTAGAAGGATTTTATATTTTATTCGGCTGCATATGGGGAGCCAATGTAGGTCTAAAAGTATAGGGGTCACATGGTCTGTTTAGCTTTTGTAACCATCTTGGCGCATATGTTTTGGGCCCTTTGGAGGAGGTATATGCTTTTTAGTGGTAAGCCGTTTAGGAGACTATTACAGTAGTCGAAGTGGGGGGTGATGAGGGAGTTGACTACTGATCTAAAATCATGTGTGTTGAGTAGGGGTCTCAGATGTTGTATTGTCTTGAGTTTATAGAATATTGTTTTTACTGTATGTTTTATGTGTGGGAGCATGGTGAGTGAGTGGTCCAGAATAATACCAAGGTACTTTACCTCCTTTTTAACAGGTATTGGTGTGTTACTTATTGTGATTGTAGTTAGGGTAGTTATAGTCAGTGTCAGGTTTTCTCGTTATGAACATTGCTTCTGTTTTTTTGAGGTTGATGCTTAGGTGATTGTCTTCAAGCCATATGGTAGTCTCACTCATGCACTGGAGTAAGGCATCATATTTGGGGTTGTTGGGGTTTATGGGGATGGCAAGCATGATATCATCTGCGTATATGAAATGGTTGATTTTATACTTCTTGAATATGTTTGTAATTGGCTGGAGGTATAGATTGAAGAGGAGGGCGGAGAGGGCTGATCCTTGAGGAATACCTTGACCTTGAGGGAAAGTTTCTGATGTTTCTTTACCTAATTGTATCCGTATTAATCTGTGTGAAATGTATGATTTGAACCATTCAAGGACTGTCCCTCCTATTTTTAAGTTTTCTAGTCTGTTGAGTGTTTTGTGATTGATGCTGTCAAATGCAGCGGATAGGTCTATGAAGAGGAGAAGGAAACCTTTGCTGTTTTCATTAGTGCCTCTGATGAGGAGGTCTGTCAGAGTGATTAGGAGGGTTTCAACTCCATGGGAGGGGCGGAATCCAAATTGATGTGCATCAAGGAGTTTGTGCTCATCTATGTAGTCCTGTAGTTGGAGTTGTATGGTTTTTTCTATTATTTTAGCGATTAGAGGTATGCTAGCTATTGGCCTGTAAGAGTTGGGATCCTTTGGGTCAAGCTTATTGTTGTTTTATTACGGGACGGATCGAGGAGAGCTTTAGGGCGTTGGGCATAGTTCCTTGTGAGAGAGATTGGTTTACTATGTGTTGGATGTTTTCTGCTAGGAAGTCCTTAGTATATTTGATCCATGACACCGGGCATGGGTCAAGTGGGGAGGTTGTAGTGTTGATCATTGTTATAATATTAAGGATGTGTTTTCGTTCAGCCTTGTGAAAGGTTGTCCATTCATAGTTACTGTCATGTATATATTCTATCGTGGTGGTTGGAGAGTGAGGTTTTACCTTTAGTTTTTCAGCAAAATGAGATGCTAAGGTTTGTATGTTTATAATGTCTTGGTTCGGTTCTGGGTTAAATGGTTTTGTTAGTGTTTTTACGATTGAGAAGAGTTCTCTTGGTCGGTTGAGAGCAAGATTTATTAATTTGGAGTAGTATTCTCTTTTTGAGTTGTTGATTGCGTCTTTATATTTATTAAGTAAAGTAATATATTTGGTTTTGTTGTCTTGTGATTTTGTTTTTCTCCAGGGTTTTCTTGTTTACGTAATTGCTTTTTTAGCAGGGCGATGTCTGTAGTGTACCATTTTTGTGATTCTTTCTTTTTCTTCTGGATTGTTTGAGTGGGTGTAGCTGCTTCTTGGATTGTTTGGTTCCAGTTCTCTATAGTTAGGTCGATATCAGATAGGTTTGTGGTGAGCTTAGGTAGCACCTTATCAAGGAATGTATCATTGTCAAAGCGGGTAAAAGGTGAGTGGTGAGATGTTGTGTTTAGGGACTGTGATGTAGTTTGTGCCAGTAGGTGAAAGGTTATCAGGTGATGGTCAGACCATGGTACCTCTGTAGTTATTGGGGGAGAATATAGGTGATGTAAGTTAAAGGGGGTAGGGAGGAAAATTAGGTCTAGTGAGTTTCCTTTATTATGTGTGGGGGTAAGGACTATCTGGTTATATCCCATGTGGGTCATTGAGTCTATGAAGTTGTCTTTTTGGTATTGGTTTAGGGATGGGAGGTTAAGGTCACCTAGGATTATGAGGGGTTTTCTCTGGGATGATGTGCATGCGAGTTCAAGGATAGGGGAAAGATTTTTGTGGTCCGCTGATGGGGGTCTATAGATTAGAGAGAATGCTAGTGTTTTGTTTTCAATGTTTATTATGTCCATGCTTTCAACATTGTGTGAGTTTGTTAGGGTGTATTGTAAGTCTTTTTTAGTGAGTATAAGTGTGCCACCTCCCCTTTTTATGTCACGGTGGCAGTTGAAAATATCATATTGTGATATGTGGAGTTGGTTTAATAATATTGTGTCTGTAGGTGTTAGCCATGTTTCAGTAATGAAAAAGATGTCAGGTTGTTTGTCTTTTATTATGTCATTTACAATTGGTATTTTGTTCCGTATTGAGCAAATGTTTATTAGGATCAGCTTTAGTTTAGTGTCTTCGTTGGGGGAGGTTTTTTTGTCGTTGTGGTTTTTGCAGTTTATCTGAATTACTCTAGGGGGATGTCTGTGGGTATTGTTGTGTGGTAGCAGGTTGAATGGGTGGTTGTGTAGTGGGGGGCGTGTTAGATTGCGGTTGGGGTTATGAATGATGGGGATGCTATTGCAAGGGGGATTGTTGAGTTTGTATGTGTAAATTTGTTGCAGTAGGAGGACTATTAGTAGGAAAGTGGTTGGCAATGTTTTTAGATCGGCCATTATGTTTTGTGTAAGAGACTGATAGCGGTGACAGAGAAAGGGGTAATATAGGAGAGGGCTACTGACAACAGTAAGGGGTGTTGTAGGGGGATGGTGCTGACAACAGTAATTAGATATGTTAGATATGTTTCTGGCAACAGTAGCAGAATTAGGCTGAGTGTTGTGAATCAGTGCTAGTAATAATAAAGGTTGTTATTATATTAGCGACCTTAGGGAGACAGGTGAAAATACTGTCAATGGTAGTGAAAGAAAGTTAACAATATTTGTAAAATATTAACAACAGTGTAAACACATGAGAGAAGTACTGGTAACAGTGGAGACAAAATGTTGCTTGATATGATGCCAGCAGTAAAAATGGCAGTGTATTGGCATCCAGGAGAATATATCAACAATATTTGTAAAACATTAGCGACATTGGAGACACATATGAGAATACTGGCAAGAATATTAGCAGAGGGTGTTGGTTGAGAGAAATATTAGCACGATACTGGAAATGAGTTAGGGAGCAGTATGAGCAGGTAAATTCACTATATCTAGGTGTATAGTATCTTGGGCTAATTTATAATAGTGTTATGTGCTCATGTTTTACTTCGTGTGGACTTTTCATACTATAGCTATAGGTGATGTAACTTACAGTCTCTTTTCTAGTGAGCTGGTCTTCTCGATATCTGCTGTGTGGTGACGTTCTGGTGCTTCGTTTGGTAATTATTCGCTTAGGTTAAAGTCTGTTCCCGCCTGTCGTGCCCCGCCTAAGGGCCACTCCAAAGGGCCCTCTTGCGAGGCCCGCAAGGCACGGGTACGCCTGCCGGCGGCACCTTTTGAGCAAGCCGCTGGGACCTCCCACAACCCCGATTGGGTTGGAGTGCAGGAGCGGGAAAGTGAAGATCGCCCTGTGCTCTACCCCGACCGGGGAGCATTTGAAGATGGCTGCTGTGTTTGCCGAGGGCTCTCTCCTGCCGGCGGCACCTTTTGAGCAAGCCGCTGGGACCTCCCACAACCCCGATTGGGTTGGAGTGCAGGAGCAGGAAAGTGAAGATCGCCCTGTGCTCTACCCCGACCGGGGAGCCTTTGAAGATGGCTGCTGTGTTTGCATCTTATACATCTTAAAAGACAGGAGGTGCTTTCAGGTGAAGCTCGTTACCCAAATCATACACTAAGGACCTGAGATTAATTAAGCTTCAGGTGAACAAGGTATATTAAACGTATTAGGTACAGTTTTATTAGTATAAATATCCATAGCAACCCTTGTCTTTTGGGGAAACTGCTAGGTACGTATGACCTAGATTGGCCACTGTTGGAAACAGGATACTGGGCTTGATGGACCTTGGTCTGACCCAGTATGGCATATCTTATGTTCCCTTAGTAAGTAAAGAACTTAAAGATCTAAACACAAACTTAAAACTAAGATGCAGACAGCAGTCCAGCAGCGAGATGGGGGCTTTCCAGTCTTGCATTGAGTGTCGCATGAATGATTTTCTCCCAGTTGGTGAGAGGTCTTACATGTGCACTAGGTGCAAGGAACTCTTTGCTCTCAGGGAACGAGTCCATTCTCTAGAGGCTAGAGTAGCAGACTTGCAAAACATAAGAAAGACAGAGAAGTACATAGACGAGACCTACAGGGATATAGTCCTGAAGTCCCACCTCCAGTCTGGCAGCATCCCTGTTGCCATGGAGGAGAGAGGTCACATGACAGGAGAGCATCACCCTGGTGTGGCAGGAAGTGATCCTGTAACTAGGACCTGTCCTCCAGGTGATGTAAAACCCCTCTTGCACCGAGGAAGTTTCTCCAGGGCCATGTGCCCATGAGGGAAGGGTTAGGACAGCCGTTATAGTTGGTGATTCGATCATTAGGCATGTAGATAGCTGGGTGGCTGGTGGACGTGAGGATCGCTTGGTAACATGCCTGCCTGGTGCGAAGGTAGCGGACCTCACGCGCCACCTAGATAAGGTCTTAGATAGTGCTGGAGAGGAGTCTGCTGTCTTGGTACATGTCGGTACCAGTGGCATAGGAAAATGTGGTAGGGAGGTTCTGGAGGCTAAATTTAGGCTTTTAGGTAGGAAGTTAAAATCCAGAACTTCCAGGGTAGCGTTCTCCGAAATGCTTCCCGTTCCACGCGCAGGACCCAAAAGGCAGGCAGAGCTCCGGAGTCTCAAAGCGTGAATGAGACAATGGTGCAGGGATGAGGGTTTTGGATTTGTTAGGAACTGGGGAACATTCTGGGGAAAGGAGTGGCTCTTCCGAAGGGATGGGCTTCACCTTAACTGGGATGGACCCAGGCTGCTGCATTAACCTTTAAAAAGGAGATAGAGCAGCTTTTAAACTAGATAATGGGGGAAAGCCGACAGTCGCCCAAGAGCGGATGGTTCAGAAGAATGTATCCTTGAACGATACTACCAAAAGCAGAGAGGTTCCAAAAAAGAGTAAAGTAGCCCAGATGCCCTCGAGTATGTATGTATTTGTTTATATTCTCTTATATACCGCGCTATTCTGCATCAGTGTGGTTTACATTGAACAAACTGAAATTACATTGAACAGGGCATTATAACTTGGAGATAATTACACAGGTACACTACCAAAAAACTGCCTCCAGTTTTGCAACTGATTCCTATAGATTTTGGGGTGCTGAATCCAGGAAAAATAGCCAAAATGTTCCATCACGTCACGTTTTCTTGCAAAATTAGATTTCTTACCCATATAAGGAATGTTCACATAATTTCTTTTTAGCCGACTGCAGTTTATTTTCTTGGCCCAAAATAGAGGTTGTAATGAAACACTCCCTCATGATATTTTAGAGTGTTTTGTATTCATTTTATACATTAACAGGACAAGTGGGAGGCGGGGGGCTAAATCCAGTACTCGCGCTGGCGCATGTTCTTTCCTATTCGCCTCGCCTCGTTCGCTCGCTCAAACACGGTGGTTGCAACATGAACGTTCCTGTCAAATTTCAGTTTCTTGCAAGTTCATTATTACTTTTGTTTGCTTAGTCGTAATCCAGCTTTATTCCGAAGTGGTTCTCTACAGTTGTAGTTTGCAGTGCTGTGTATTTGTCATGGCTCACAGAGCCAGAGGTTGCGTCAACTCTCGGACAGTTTTTGTTTTATTTGTGGGGAATATACGTGCGGCAGAGGAACATTTCTGCATTTATTAAAAAAGTATATTTCGCCTCTTTCGGTTTGAAGTTAGGCGATCAAGACAAACCGTGGACTCCTCACAAAGTGTGCAAGACATGTGAGGAAGATCTACGCGTATGGATGAAAGGTAATAAACAAGCATTTCGGTTCGGAATACCTATGATGTGGTGTGAACAAAGAGACCACAGCAGTGACTGCTATTTTTGCTCTTGCATTGTGAAGGGATACAACTTAAAAAATAAGAACGTAATAAGTTACCCCAACCTTCCTCAGCAATTAGGCCTATGCCTCATAGCAACGAAGTACCTGTGCCTGAACCACCAAAATCTTTGGATCATATTTGTGTGGACGGTTTGATCTGATGAGACTCATCAGATGGCTTTTCCCGATGAGTCCAGTACTTCCGAGTTTGAAACTGAACCAGATCCGAAACCTGAACTTTTCTCTCAAGCTGAATTGAATGATTTAGTCCGGATTTAGGACTCCCAAAAGATGCTGCCCAACTGCTAGGTTCTCGGCTTAAACAGAAAAATCTATTGTCACCAGGAACAATGTTTTATTGACCGCAACCGCGAGACACAATTTTTGAGTATTTCAGCAAAGAGGAAGATTTGGTATTTTGCAACGATATATACGGAGTGATGGAAAAGTTTAAACTCAAGTATGATCCTGCTGAATGGCGGCTGTTCATTGATTCGTCAAAAGACAGCACAAAGGGTGTTCTTCTTCATAATGGCAACACATTCGCTTCAGTTCCTATTGCTCACTCTGTTATTCTCCAAGAAAAATAACGAATTTGGCCCTGATTCTTCAGAAGATTCGTTATGATGAGCATAAGTGGATGATTTGTGGAGACTTTAAAATTCTATCCATGCTATTAGGGCAGCAATCCGGTTTTCACCAAATATCCCTGCTTCCTTTGCTTGTGGGATAGCCGGGCCCGCGACCTACACTGGGGGAAAAAAGGACTGGCCAATTTGGGAGTATTTGAGACCCGGTGAGGAAAAATGTTCTTCATGAGAGCTTGGTACCTCGTGATAAAAATTCTATTACCACCTCTCCACATTAAGTTGGGTCTCATTAAGCAATTCATCAAGTCCCTTCCAAAAGATGGTGAGTGCTTTCGGTACCTTTGCTCAAAGTTCCCCGACTTTCTGAAGCAAAGCTAAAGGAAGGAGTGTTTGTTGGCCCTGATATAAGGAAACTCATTTCAGATGAGCATTCGCTGAAACGATGTCTGAGAAGGAAAAAGAAGCCTGGGATTCCTTCAAGGATGTTGTTCTCAAATTCTTGGGGAACAGGCGGGATGAGAACTATAAGGATATTGTTGCCAGGATGCTCAATGCCTTCAAAGAACAAGGCTGTACATGAGCCTGAAAGTCCATTTCTTGCACTCCCATGTGAACTACTTTCCCGAAAACTTGGGGGCGTACAGTGAAGAACAAGGTGAAAGGTTTCACCAGGACATCAAGGACGCAGAGAGAAGGTACCAAGGAGAACACCACTATGATGGCTGATTTCTGCTGGTTGCTGCTGCGGGAAAACCCCAGATGAAAAATACGCCAAGCAGCGCACCAAGAGAAGCATTCGGGGGAAGAAGAAACGGGCCCACCAGGAGATTGATTGACCCAAGAATGACTTTAAAATCTAAACTGTGTTTACAAATATCGTGTTTTTAATAAAATGTGAAATACAATTTGCTAGTTATTACCACAGTGTCGGATCTCATTTATTAGAATTTTATTTTCACACCATCGGGTGTTTGTCTTCATGTAATGCAATGGTGCGGTTTGCGTTTTCTATTCTTACATACATACTGTACAACATTTTTTGCACATTTCTTTGCTTTGCTTTGTGTCTAACCTCGCTCTTATATGCTCATGTTTGTGCACATGTATGTGGCTGTTTTAAGTGCAGACAATTTTGCTACCATCACAGTGTGTTTTGTTGACATTACTCGTTATATGCTGCCTTGTTACAATTTCTTTATTCTTATTTGAATAACTACTAAACCATTAGTATAAAGAATTCATCCAAGAAACTTTTATCTCGATCACACTCAATCTGAAACGTTCACCTCAACTGCTAACCCAATGTAGCAAAAAATCTGTACGTGATGGAGCAAATTGGTTACCAGATTTGGATTCAGCGCACCAAAAAACGTAAAAATCAATCGAAACATTAGAGGCAGTTTAAAAAAAATTTTTTTTAGTGTACCTGTGTTATTTTACAGGGAACATGGGCTATGGAGGGTTAAGTGGCTTGCCCAAGACCACAAGAAGCACCTGTGGGACTAGAAACCCCAGTCCTTCCGGCCCAAGGTTGCTGTCCTCTAGTGGGATTTGAACCCCCGACCTTCCGGCCTGAAGTACCTTGCCCCAACCACTAGGCCACTCCTCCACTCCATGGAGTATGGAGCAGACAGAGCTTAAAGATCCCAAATTACCCATGTCTACCAATAGCCAAATTAATATGAATAAAATACAGTCTCTAAAATGCTTGTATGCAAATGCTAGAAGTCTAAAAAATAAGATGGGAGAGTTAGAATATATAGCACTAAATGAGAGGTTAGATATGATTGGAATATCAGAGACATGGTGGAAGGAGGACAACCAGTGGGACACTGTGATACCTGGGTACAAACTATATCGTAATGATAGAGCTAATCAAATTGGTGGAGGTGTTGCGCTCTCTGTTAGAGAGGGCATTGAGTCAGAAAGGATTAAAGTTTTGCAGGAAACAAAATTTGCTGTATTATCTCTATGGATTGAAATTCCATGTAAAAAGGGGAAGGTGATGGCAGTGGGGGTGTACTATCGACGGCCTGGCCAGAATGAACAAATGGATGATGAAATGGTCAACAAAATCAAGGAAGCTAACAAAAGATCTCTAGGAACAAGCAGGAATAAGTCATCACATATGGGTACGTCGGTACCGACGGAGCCTGCGCGGGAAAGCTCCCCAGCTTTTCAAATGAAAAGCTTTTGGGGCCTCCCACTGCACATGCGCGCTGCCTTCCCGCCTCCTGACCAGCTCTCCTCAGTTCTTCTTTTTCCGCGGAGCAGCAGGTCGTGTTCCTGTCACCGCTGAAGAATTTGTTACTTTTGTTGTTTCTTTAGACCGCGTAACCTGCCTTCCCCATACCGAAACCGGTATCGCCGGTCTTTCTTTCTATATCAAAAAAAAAAAAAGACTTTTTTTATTTTTCTTCAGCACAGCTTGGTACCCGGTGTTAGGCCTGAGGCCTACACAATTTTCTCCTCATGGAGAAGCCAGTCCCTGGTTTCAAAAATGTACCAAATGCAGTGCTGTCATTTCTGTCACAGACACCCATGAATGGTGTCTCAAATGTTTGGGGACCTGAGCACTCCATACCGGACTGCCCATCCTGCACCCAGATGTCTAAACGCGGTTTGCAGAACCGGGCTAACAAGCTCCATGTGCTGTTTCCTTCACAAGCATCACAGTCATCCAGGTTCTTCCTCTCCGGATGGATCTCAGGTAACCAAAACTTCTGTGGGCAAATCCTCTAAAAGCAAATCTCTTTCTAAAGATCGAGAGGCTCTCAGTTTCTGAGTTCGAGGATTCTGCCCAAAGGCCAAAAAACCCCCGGCGGGAGGGTTCCCGGCCTCCAAAGCAATCATGGGGTCACAGGTTGACATCGATGGCACGGCCTCGACAGATCACCTGTTGGACTGCTCTGGGTACCGGCCCATACCGGTACCGACATCCAGGCAGTAGTGTGGCGTCTATGGGCAGTACTGTCCAGACCATGCAGCAGGCCGTACTGGCCTTCATTAAGGCTGCGACGCCCTCGGTACCGATTTCATCGGTACCGACCCCGGGTTCCGGTATCTACACCGGAACCGAGGACCATCGACTCTAAACGTCGATCGGTTTTCGCATTGCCGGATTCGGCTTTCGCCCGGTACCGATCCCATGCCGATACGCCCGATGTCGATACCGATAGGTATGCGTATCGTACATTGGAAGCACAGAAAGAGTACTCAGATTATACAGATGAATTCAATTCATCTGATGACTCTTCTGAGCTTACTCTTCCTGATCAGCAATCTTCTACCAAGAGGAGGATGTCTCCTCCAGAGTATTTATCCTTTCAGGATAACAATGTTGATGTAGCTAAAGCACTTTATATTACTACATCTTCTGAAAGAGAACCCAGATCAAAAAAATTGGACATTTTAGGATACTCAAAAGCTCCTAAAGAGGCAGTCACTCTGCCTGTCATGAAATCCTTCAAGAACACTTGATGGATTTGTGGGAGACTCCTTTAAAACACTGTTCTCCCCATTCCCGCAGGTTGGACACCATGTATCGGGTCCCTCCTTCGCCTGGGTTCCAGAAAACTCAGCTGCTCACCACTGCATTGTGGTGAAGTCTGCCATGAAGAAATAAAGAGTCCTAAGAGGCATTCTTCTACCCCTCCAGGGCGAAGAATGTAAGAACCTAGACTCTTTTGGAAGAAAGATGTTTCCAGGCTAGTATGCTTATAGCCAGGATCAACTCTTATAGCCTTTTATATGGGCATGTATCTTGGGCAACTTGCCCTAAAAAATACAGAATTTGCCCCCTTATCCCTGATGATCAAGGGCGGACTTCTTTTCTATGGTGACACAACTTTCCGAGGTCTTCAAGTTCTCCAACAGGGCAGCCTTTTGATTCCTTTGAAGTTGCAGGCAGAGCTTCGGGAATTGCTATTGCAGCCCGACGTCTCGCTTGGCTCCAGGCTTCTACCTAGAACCCTGGGTTGTAGAAGGCCTCAGGAATCTGCCCTGTACCGGTGAGAACTTATTTGGGGAAGGACTGGCAGATTAAAGCTGCTCAAATGGATGCAGAAAATGCCACTCTAGATAGACTTTCCAAGGTCTACTTCTACCCCTACCAAAAAGAAGCCTTTTAAAAGGCCTTACTATAAAAAGACCAGATTTCCCACAAATACTGGCCAGCAATCTGCTCAGCCTCGCCTTTGCGGCTAAGCGTCAACAGTCTAAGCAGGTAAGTCAAAGCCTGCAGTGTCTGCTACATCACCAGCAGGCTCAACCCCTCAGGGGTTTTGACTTCCCTCTAGAGAAACTTGCCGTTTCTGGCTCTAGCACAGCAGAGCCCCTCACACATTCCTGGAAGGCTAGCTCACTTTGCTCCCAGATGGGAGCAAATAACATCAGAGGCAATGGACCCTCTCTATTATCCGAGAAGGCTACAAAACTTCATTTCTCCAGCCTTCCTCCCCATACCATGGTGAGGCCAATTCAGTTCTCCCCCATCTCTTCGACCCTGTTGGGTCAGGAAGTCTTCTCTTCTTGCCCAAGGGGCAATAGAGGAGGGTACCTCCTCCACAACAGGGGTTAGGTTTCTACTCCCCTTACTTTCTCATAACAAAGAAGACAGGGGGCTTCAGACCTATCCTAGATCTGAGAGAATTGAACAGCGTTTCTATTCAAGGAGAAATTCAAAAATGCTCTCTCTGGGCCTTCTCCTTCCATACCTTCAGAGTCAAGATTGGCTTTGTTCTCTAGATCTCAAGGATGCGTACACTCATATACTCATCCATCCATCCCACAGAAAGTATCTAAGATTTCTGTTCCAGGGAAAACATTTCCAGTACAGAGTACTACCCTTCGGTCTGGCCTCTGCTCCAAGAGTATTCACAAAATGCATGGCAGTCGTTGCCGCATTTCTCAGAGGCATGGGAATCTTTGTCTTCCCATATCTGGACGACTGGCTCATCCGAGCTCCATCTCAATCAGAAGCCCAGATTTCTCTGGACCGCACAAGGCGTATTCTTCAATATCTGGGACTTGTGGTAAACATTCCCAAGTCCCAACTCATCCCTACTCAGTCCCTGGAATTCATAGGGGCCCAATTGGACTCCACCACTGCAAGGGCCTACCTCCCTCTGGTCCGAGGCCAAAGGCTAATAAGCTTGGCCTCCCAGGCTCAGTCCAGAAGTCACTTGTCAGCCAAAGAAATGCTGCAACTTCTCGGCCACATGGCCTCCACGGTTCATGTGGTACCCTATGCTCGTCTCCATATGAGAGCAGCTCAATGGACATTGGCCACCCAGTGGTCTCAAGCATCGGGACTGCTGTCAGACCAGGTACTCACCTCAAAACGTCTGTTTTGGTCTCTCCAGTGGTGGACATCCTCCAAAAATCTGTTGTTGGGGACCCCCTTCCACCTTCGTTGCCCCAAGCAACCCTCACAACAGATGCCTCCCAAACAGGGTGGGGAGCTCATCTTCAACATCTCTCCACTCAGGGAATCTGGTCTCCCCAAGAGACCAACCCTTCATATCAATCTTCTGGAACTGCGAGCAATCTTCCTTGCCCTCACAGTCTTCCATACCCTCCTTGCCAAACCTGACTGTCCTAATTCAGACAGACAATCAGGTGGCCATGTTTTATATCAACAAACAAGGAGGGACGGGCTCTCTGTCGCTTTGCAACGAAGCTCTCAGATTATGGGCCTTCGCCAGAGAGCACCAAATTCATCTTCTGGCAGTATATCTTCCAGGAGTTCAAAACTCTCGGGCAGACAGACTCAGTCGAGTTCTGCTCCCACACGAATGGTCCCTACATATGGACCAGATACGCAGAATCTTTCAGGAATGGGGGAACCCGGACATAGACCTCTTTGCAAGTCCGTGGGATGCCCCTGTTCCAGGACTCCGTGTCAGGGAGCTCAGGCCAACGATGCCTTTCTCCTGCATTGGGGTCAGGAATTCCTGTACGCTTTTCCACCCATTCCTTTGATTCCCAAGACTCTGTTCAAACTTCAGAGGGATCACGGATCCATGATCCTCATTGCTCCACGCTGGCCACGCCAAGTGTGGTTCCCTCTCCTTCTACAGCTCTCCCAGGGCTCCTCCCTGGACCTGGGAGCTGCACCAGACCTTCTGTCTCAGGAGCAGGGGACTTTGTGGCATCCAAACCCCAAGTCCCTACATCTCCGAGCTTGGTTACTGAAGGCTTAAGCCTTCAAGAGTTTAATCTTTCTCAACCAGTGAAAGATATCCTTTATGCCTCTAGGAAACCCTCTACCAGGCGTTCCTATGCTTTCAAATGGAAACGTTTTTCCATTTGGTGTGCTCAACAGGGTCTTGACCCTCTGGCACTTCCTTTGAATTCTCTACTAGACTATCTCCTGCATCTTTCCAATGCAGGCCTCAAGACGAATTCAGTACGAGTCCATTTAAGTGCTATTACAGCATCCTTAAAACCTATAAATGGACAATCTGTTTCCTCTCATCCTCTTATTGCAAGATTCATGAGAGGCCTAACCCTCACTAAGCCTCCCATCCGGCCTCCTCCGGTAGCATGGGACTTGAATTTAGTTCTGGGTCAACTTATGAAGCCACCCTTTGAACCATTGGTATCTACCTCCCTGAAATTTCTTTCTTGGAAGGTCCTTTTCCTTATTGCAGTCACTTCGGCTCGCCGCATCAGTGAACTGCAGGCTTTGGTGGCAAATCCACCTTATACCAGATTTCATCATGATAAGGTGGTCCTTAGGACGAATCCCCACTTTATGCCTAAAGTGGTCTCGCCTTTTCATCTTAATCAAGAGGTATATCTACCTGTCTTTTTTCCGGCTCCTCATGCATCCAGTGCAGAGAGGAACTTTCATACTCTTGACTGTAAAAGAGCTCTCGCCTTTTACCTCAATAGAACTCAGCCACATCGAAAGTCTTCTCAGCTTTTCGTGGCTTTTGATCCTTCTCATTTGGGACTTCCAGTCGCCAAACGCACACTTTCCAACTGGATTGCTCAGTGTATTCCTTTGCTTACCAGAGTAAGAATATTTCTCTGGAAGGCCATGTCACAGCTCACAATGTGAGAGCCATGGCCACTTCTATGGCTCATCTTCACTCTGTATCCATAGATCAGATCTGTCGAGCAGCCACTTGGGCCTCGGTGCATACCTTCACAGCCCATTACTGCTTGGACAAGGACTCCCGCCGGGATGCCTTGTTTGGTCAGGCTGTCCTCAAACACCTGTTCCATACTTAAACAACTCCTGCCCACCTTCCCAGAATGGATGCCTGAGATCCATCCGAAGATGGTTACCCTTGGAGGGGGATCTCCCAGGCATCTCAGCTAGGGAGTCCCCATATGTGATGACTTATTCCTGCTTGTTCCTAGAGATAGCACAGTTACTTACCTGTAACAGGTGATCTCTGGGAACAGCAGGAATTAGTCATCACAACCCACCCACCTCCCCTAGGAGTTGTCTCTCTATTCCTCTATCTTCCTGTCCTCTCTCTCTATTGTCTCAGCTTTAAACTCGAACTGAGGAGAGCTGGTCAGGAAGGCGGGAAGGCAGCGCGCATGTGCAGTGGGAGGCCCCAAAAGCTTTTCATTTGAAAAGCTGGGGAGCTTTCCCGCGCAGGCTCCGTCGGTACCGACGTACCCATATGTGATGACTAATTCCTGCTGTTCCCAGAGATCACCTGTTACAGGTAAGTAACTGTGCTTTACAGTGCAGTAATAATAATGGGTGATTTCAGTTACCCTGGTATCGACTGGGTCAGTGTCACGGCACGACATGCTAGGGAGATAAAGTTCCTAGATGAAATAAATGACTGCTTCTTGGAGCAGCTGGTTCATGAATCGACCAGAGGGGAAGCCATATTAGACCTAGTCCTTAGTGGAACATCAGATCTAGTGCAAGAGATAAGGGTGTTGGGGCCACTTAGCAATAGTGGGAGGGATAGTAAGGAAATCCACAGTACTACCTTTTAACTTTCGAAAGGGAGACTATGATAAAATGAGGAAAATAGTTAAGAAAAAACTAAAAGGAGCAGTTGCAAAGGTTAAAGACTTACATCAAGCTTGGGAGGAGTTGAAAAATACTATCTTGGAAACCAAGACCAGCTGTATTCCATGCTTTAAGAAAAGTGGAAGGAAGTCCAAAAAACTGCCAGCATGGTTTAAAGGGGAGGTCAGAGAGGCGGCTGTTGCCAAAAAAGCATCTTTCAGGAAATGGATAAAAGAGCCAAACGACGAAACCTAGAAACAACTCAAGCACTGGCAAGTCAAATGCAAGGCATTGATAAGGCAGGCAAAGGGAGAATTTGAGAAGAAGCTTGCTGCGGAAGCAAAACCGCGAAATAAAGACTTTTTCAAGTACATTCGTAGCAAAAAACCTGTGAGAGTCAGTTGGTCCATTAGATGATAGAGGGGCACTAAGAGGCGACAAGGCGATAGCAGAGAGACTGAATGAATTCTTTGCTTCTGTCTTTACTGAGGAAGATGTAGGGATGTTACCCGTGACTGAAGTGGTATTTAAAGCTGCAGAAGAATTGAAGGAAATATCGATACATCGAGAAGATGGATTACAACTATTAGATAAACTGAAGAGTAGCAAATCTCCTGGGCCGGATGGTATACATCCAAGGGTCTTGAAAGAACTGAAATATGAGATTGCAGACCTGCTATTAGTAATCTGTGAACTATCATTAAAATCATCTCTAATACCTGAAGATTGGAGGATCGCCAATGTAACGCCAATTTTTAAAAAGGGTTCCAGGAGTGATCCGGGAAACTACAGACCGGTGCGCCTGATGTCAGTACTGGGAAAAATGGTAGAAACCATCATAAAGAATAAAATTACTATAGCATGTAGATAGTCATGGCCTAATGGGAGACATGGCTTTAGACAAGGAAGATCTTATCTTACTAATCTGTTATGTTTTTTTGAAGGAGTGAATAAACAGGTGGACAAAGGTGAGTCCGTTGATGTAGTGTATCTGGACTTTCAGAAGGCCCTTGACAAGGTCCCTCATCAGAGACTTTTGGCAAAACTAGAGAGTCATGGGATAGGAGGCAGTGTACTATTGTGGATCAGGAACTGGTTAAAAGAGAAAGCAGAGAGGGTAGGGCTAAATGGCCAATTTTCCCAATGGAGAAAGGTGAATAGTGGTGTACCCCAGGGATCTGTGCTGGGTCCGCTGCTTTTTGACATATTCATAAATGACCTGGAAAGTAGAATAACGAGTGAGGTTATCAAATTTGCAGATGACACAAAACTATTTAAAGTTGTTAAAACCCAAGAGGATTGTGGAAAATTGCAAGAGGATCTTGATAAATTGGAAGACTGGGCATCAAAATGGCAGATGAAATTTAATGTGGACAAGTGCAAGGTTATGCACCTAGGGAAGAACAACCCAAACTATGGTTACACGATGCAAGGTTCCACATTAGGAACCACCACCCAGGAAAAAGATTTAGGCGTCATTGTGGATACCATGTTAAAACCCTCTGCCCAGTGTGCAGCGGCGGCCAAGAGAGCAAATAAAATGCTAGGTATCATAAGGAAAGGAATGGAAAATAAAACAAAAGATATTATAATGCCTCTATAGCGTTCCATGGTGAGACCGCACCTTGAATATTGTGTGCAATTCCGGTCGCCGTATCTTAAAAAGGATTTATTTATTTACTTTCTCTTACATACCGCGCTATTCTGCATCAGTGCGATTTACATTGAACAAACTGAAATTACATTGAACAGGGCATTATAACTTGGAGATAACTATTTTACAGGGAACATGGGCTATGGAGGGTTAAGTGGCTTGCCCAAGACCACAAGGAGCATCTATGGGACTAGGATATAGCGATTTTAGAAAAGGTTCAGAGAAGAGCCACCAAAATGGTAAAGGGGATGGAAGGATACTCCTATGAAGAAAGGCTAAAAAGGTTAGGGCTCTTTAACCTGGAAAAGAGACGGCTGAGGGGAGATATGATAGAAGTCTATAAATTAATGAACGGGTAAACGTAGATCGATAGTTTGTTATCAGAATTTAGAAAGACTAGGGGACATGCAATGAAGCTACAGGGTAAACTAATACTAATAAAAGAAAATATTTTTTCACTCAACGTGTAATCAAACTCTGGAATTTGTTACCGGAGGATGTAGTAAAGGCTGTTAGTGTAGCTGGGTTTAAAAAAGGTTTGGGCAAGTTCCTGGAGGAAAGGTCCATAAACCATTATTAAGAAGGGACCCAGGATATCAATGCTTGACCCAGTACAAACATTGTGGAACCTGTGTCTTTTGGGTTAACTGCTAGGTACATATGACTTAGATAGGCCACTGTTGGAAACAGGATACTGGGCTTGATGGACCTTGGTCTGACCCTGTATGGCATATCTCATGTTCTTAAGATGCTTATCCTTGGGATACTGCTGCCCTTCCTCCAGCAGGGAGACTGGCTATGCTCCTTATTCCTAAAGGATGCTTATACTCGCATCCTCATTCATCCAGACCACAGACAATATCTCAGATTTGTGGTGCGAGGAAACCATTTTCAGTACAGGGTACTTCTCTTTGGCCTAACCTCTGCCACCAGGGTTTTTACCAAATGCCTGGCGGTGGTGGCATCTTATCTCAGAAATTAGGGAATTTTTGTCTTCCCATACCTGGACGACTGGCTCATCAGGGGTCAGTCTCTCCAGGAGGCCAGACAAGCCACTCTTCGCATTCTCTTCTTCAGCATCTGGGCTTTGTCATAAACTACGCAAAGTCCACTTTGCTCCCCTCTCAAAACCTAGAGTTTATAGGGGCAAGATTAGACACCCTGCAGGCAAGAGCTTACTTGCCCGAGGACAGGGCCCAAAGACTGATGGACTTAGCCCACCAGTTTCAGAGCAGTTCTCATGTTTCCGCAAGGCACTACCTGCGTCTCCTGGGCCACATGGCATCCACGGTACATGTGACTCCAAATGCCCATCTGCACATGCGGGCTGCTCGGTACCTCAGAGCTTAGTGGGCGCAGGCCACAGGCAACCTCCGAGACAGAGTAAAGGTGTCCAAACCACTTTTGGACTCCTTACAGTGGTGGCTACATCTCCCAAACCTTCTCGGGGGGGGGGGGTACCTTTTCAAGCTCCAGCACACACAAGGATGCTGACGACCGACGCTTCCTTGAAGGGCTGGGGTGCACATTGCCAGGGCACGTGCTCTCAAGGCCTCTGGTCTCCTCAGGAGGCCACGCAGCAGATCAGTCTTTTGGAGCTGCAAGCAATCCGCTTAGCTCTGCAAACTTTCTCATGCCCTCTCTCACCAGTCTGTTCTAGTTCAGACAGACAATCAAGTGGCAGTGTTCTACGTGAACAAACAAAGGGGCACGGGGTCCAGGCTCCCTATGTTAGGAGGCACTGGCCCTTTGCTCCTTTGAAGTCAAGCAAGGCATGTTTCTCAAAGCAGTTTATCTACCTGGTCAGGAGAATTTCCTAGCAGACAAGCTAAGCAGGATTCTCCAGCCTCACGAATGGCAGTTGACTCCATTGGTGGTCCAGCAGATCTTCCTCCGCTGGGGACTTCCATCCATCGATCTTTTTGCAAGCCCACAAAACCGTCAGCTGCCCAGGTTTTGCTCCAGACAGCCACATCCCCTGAAGATGGCAGCAGATACTTTTCTGATCTCTTGGTCTACAGGCCTCCTGTATGTTTCCTCCCACGCCCCTGGTGGCCCGAACTCTGTTCAAGATTCTCCAGGACAAAGCCTGGTAGCCTCCAGATGTCCGAGGCAGCCGTGGGTTCCACTTCTGCTGCAGTTGGCGGTGGAAACTCCGTTCCCCCTGGGATTGTAATACAATCTCCTGTCTCAATATCAGGAGTCCCTTCTGCACCCCAATCTCAGGTCCCTCAATCTTATGGCCTGGCTGCTGAAAGGATAGTGCTAGCTCCCTTACTTCTACCTAAGGAGGTTGAGGAGGTGGTCTTGGCCTCTAGGAGGCAGTCCACCAGAAAGTCCTATGCTCTCAAGTGGCATAGGTTTAAGGTATGGTGTGCTCAACGTAATGAAGATCCTTTCTCTTGCCTTGTGCCAGTAGTACTGCAGTATCTACTTCACCTGTCAGACCTAGGCCTTGAGTGTAACTCTGTTCGGGTCCACCTCAGTGCTCTGTCAGTTCACCACTCACCGGTGGACGGACACTCTGTCGGTTCACCCCTTGGTGTCCAGATTTCTCAGAGGTCTGCTTCTACTCAAGCCTCCGGTTCGTCCACCGGCAACTGAGTAGGATTTGAATGTGGTCTTGCAGCAACTTGCCTACCGTTTGAGCCGATGGCTACTTGCCATTTGTGCTTCCTCTCTTGGAAAGCGCTCTTTCTGGTGGCTCTTACCTCGGCCAGACGTGTGAGTTAACTACAAGCTCTGGTTTCTGATAGACTATATACATAGTTCTATAGGGTGGTCCTACGGACCCATCCGAAATTCCTTTCAAAAGTGCAGGAGGTGGTTCTTCTGACCTTCTTTCCCAGGCCGCATACCAGCCAGGCTGAAACAGTCTTGCATACCCTGGACTGTAAGTGGGTGTTGTCTTTTTACATATAACATACGCGGGGGCATCGAAGGGCTGCTCAGCTCTTCGTCTCCTTTGACCCTAATAAGATGGGGTTACCTGTCTCCAAGTGTACATTGTCCACTTGGGTAGCAGATTGTATCGCCTGGATGTACAAGGCAGCCGACCTCCCCTTGCAGGGTCGAGTCACGGCCCACTGTGTCAGGGCAAAAGCCGCGTCAGTAGCTAATCTCCGCTCTGTTCCGTTGGCAGACATCTGCTGTGCCGCTACTTGGTCTTCAAGCCAGACTTTTGCAGCCCATTACTGCCTCGAGAGAGCGTCCCGAAGGGACAGTGCTTTTGGACAGGCGGTACTCCATAATCTCTTTGAGGTTTAGGCAACTCCTACCCTCCGGCCCTTGTGTTGCGCTACCGTACGGGGGCGTTCTCAGAGGATATTCTTATCACGACTGCTGAGGCTCTTGAGAGGGAGCCATTTTTTCAGCTTAGGGTTCCCGGTAGCCTAGAGCTGGGGAGTCCCCATATGTGAGGACTGACTTCCTGCTTGGTCCTGGAGAAAGAGTAGTTACTCACCTGTAACAGGTGTTCTCCAGGAGCAGCAGGAATCGGTCCTCACGACCCTCCCTCCTCCCCTGGAGTTGCAGTCATAAACTTCATCTTGTTTTTTTTGCTATCTTTTAGCTATGTCATCAGACTGAGCGAGATGGCACCCTTGGGCGGGAAGGGGACAGCGCATACGCGCTGCATTCCCAAAAACTTTCTTTGAAAGCTAGGGAAATGCTCCGCACGAGGGCTCCGTCGGCACCGACGTCACCCCTATGTAAGGACTGATTCCTGCTGCTCCTGGAGAACACCTGTTACAGGTGAGTAACTACTCTTTCCCGAGGATGAAAGGGGGGGCTTCAGTACTACTCTGCACTTCCAAGCCTTCTTGGGCCTTCAACAGACCCAGCAACAAAAAGGCCAGGGACATGGTCCCAGAAAGCATAAAGCCCCGAAGCCCCAGTCACCAGCTGATTCCCAGCCTGGAGGAGGCTTTTGATGTCCTGGGCACAAACACCCCCCCCCACACACACACACACACCCTCAGGGGTCCTTTGCTGCCCACAGGGGGGCGCCTAACCCTTTTTGCCCACAGGTGGACAGCCATCACCACCGATGCCTGGGTTTTACAGGTGATCAAGGAAGGTTTCGTCTTCCACCTACATCAGACACTGCCCTCTTTTTCCCAGGAGAGCTCACCAGGCTCCTCCTTCACCTGGCCCTGCTCCTCACTGAAATAGCAGAACTACTCCGGGACAAAGCAGTGGAGCCAGTCCCAAAACACCTTGGGGCACCAGTTTGTACTCCAGGTACTTCCTCATCCCCTCAAGAGGGAGATGTTCAAGATGCTCTTCCTTGGAACACTGCTGCCAGTCCTCCAGCAGGGAGACTGGCTTTATTTAGCTGTATTTATTTATTTAGCTGTATTTATATCCCGCTTTTCACCGGGTCAAAGCGGTCAATTGGGAGATACATTTAACACGAGGGGATATGACACACATACGCTAATACTTACAGGGAACATGGGCAATGGAGGGTTAAGTGGCTTGCCCAAGACCACAAGGAGTGCCTATAGGACTAGAAATCCCAGTCCCTCAGGCCTGAGATTGCTGTCCCCAGGTGGGACTTGAACCCCCGGCCCTCCAGCCCTGAAGTACCTTGTCCTAACCACTAGGCCACTCCTCCCACATTAGACCTAAAGGATGCTTACATTCACATCCTAACTCACCCCAGCCACAGAAAATACCTCCATTCATGGTGGGGAGACAACACTACCAATGCACGGTACTGCCCTTCTGGCTAGCCTCGTTTCCAAGGGTCTTTACAAAGTGCCTCGCGGTGGTTGCAGCCCACCTCAGACTTCAAGGGGCCTTTGTCTTCCCCTACCTGGACAACTGGCTGATAGAGGGGGCCACAACTGCAGAGGCACAATGCGTCACCCGACACACCGTAAATGCCCTGCAGCACCTGGGGTCTGTCATAAACTACCCCAAGTCCCACATCACTCCTGCTCAGAGCCGAGAGTTCATAGGGGGCGCAGCTGGACACCCTTCAGGCAAAAGCCTTCCTCCCTCTGGAGAAGTCAGCATGCTTCAGGGAACTAGTCATAGAGGTGCAACGGCACAGGGCACTGCCTGCCTGCCTTCTCCATTTGCTGGGACACATGGCCTCCATGGTCCACATGACTCCAGATGCCCGCCTACACATGAGAGCACCCAGTGGTGCCTCTGCTCTCAGTGGACCCAAGCTACAGGCAGGCTGAGGGACAGGATGAACGTGACCTACCAGCTGATGTACTCCTTCGGATAGTGGCAGAATCCAGGTCCCCTTCAGGCCGGGATGCCCTTCTAGGCACCTACCCCCAGAAAGTCCTCACCACGGAAGCCTCTCTAATGGGCTGGGGAGCACATTGTGACAGTCTCCAGACACAAGGCTGCTGGTCCCGGAGGGAATCCGAAATGCAGATCAACCTGCTGGAAATCAGGGCCATATTCCTGGCCCTCAAGTCCTTTCACCACCAGCTACAGCACCACACGGTGCTGATCCAGACCGACAATCAGGTTACGATGTTCTACGTGAACAAACGGGGGAACGGGGTCGTACCCCCTCTGCCAGGAGGTAGTATCCATCTGCTCTTATGCCACAAGTAGCCAGGGATGTTTCTGAGAGTGGTCTACCTCCCGAGCCAGGACAATATCTTGACAGACAAACTGAGCAGGGTACTCCAGCTGCATGAGTGGCGCCTGAACCCAGCAGTAGCTTCACGGCTGTTCCGGCTCTGGGGCATCCCAGTGATGGACCTGTTCTCTAGCCTTGACAACGTGCAGTTGCCCCGTTTCTGCTTCCGACGACCCGACCCATCTCGGGTAGTGGTGGATGCATTCCTCCCATGGTCGGAAGGCCTCCTGTACGCCCCCCCCCCCCCCACAACACCCCTGATAGCCAAGACCTTGTTCAAGACTAAACGTGACAGAGCGTCGCTAGTGCTGATAGCTTCTCAGTGGCCCAGACAGTCCTGGTTTCCACTGCTCCTCTCCTTATTGACGATACCACAGATTCCCCTTGTCCAAGCCCCAGGACTACTCTTGCTGGAGTAGGGCACTCTCCTACACCCCAAACTGGGGTCCCTCTCGCTCATGGCTTGGCTGCTGAAAGGTTAACACTAGCCCCCTTCAACCTTGGAAGGCCTCCATGAGAAGGGCATACACCTTCAAGTGGTGACGTTTCTCACTGTGGTGCATAGAGAAAAGGATAAACCCATTCTCCTGCTCAGTGGATGTGCTCCAATACTTCATCGATCGCGGCGCATCACCACTCCATTGAGGGGAAGCCCCCCTCAGCTCAGCCCCTTGTCTCTCGGTGCCTATGGGACCATATGTTATCCAAACCCCCCGTCCACCCTTGGTGGCGGAATGGGACCTTAATGTGGTGTTCTTACGACTCACTTAAGCCCCTGTTTGAGCCTTTAGCTGCCTGCCACCTGCAGTATCTTTCCTGGAAGATCACCTTCCTGGTAACACTCACTTCAGCTCGCAGAGTTAGTGAGCGACAGACTCCGATTGCAGAGCTTCCTTACATGAGGCTATACAGAAACAGGGTGGTGCTTCGCACACACCCTAAGTTTCTGCCAAAGGTGGTTTCCTCATTCCGCTTCAATCAGGAGGTGGTGCTCCCCACCACCTTTCCCAGGCCTCACGCTGGCAGGGCAGAAACAGTTCTCCATACTCTGGGACTGCAAGAGAGCCCTGTCCTTCTACCTGCAGTGGACCCAGGGCCACTGCAAAGCTCAACAGCTTTTTGTATACTATGACCCCAGCCATCTGGGGCTCCCAGTAACTAAGCGAACTCTGTCCACCTGGGTGGCAGACTGCATTCCTCTTGCCTATGAGCAAGCGGGGATCCCACTGGACCAGAGAGTCACGGCACACTGCATCAGAGCCATGGCTACTTCTGTGGCTAATCTGAATTCTATCCCCATAATGGAAATTTGCCAGATCACCACCTGGTCTTCGTTCCATACCTTCGCAGCTCACCACTGCCATGTAGAGGGAGTCTCAACGAAACGATGCCTTCGGCCAGGCCATACTCCGTAATCTTTTTGGGATGTAGGCAACTCCTGCCCTCCAACCCTTCTGTGTTCAGGTGGACTCTTGGGTCTTGTGAGAGTCTCTCCCTTGGGACTCGACTGTTGCTGGTCACAGCTCTCCCTTTGCAGGTTGCTGTGGCATTTTTCTTTTGGATATTGGTTCTTGGTAGACTGTAGCTGGGGAGTCCCATATGTGAGGAAAGAAGGCTCCTACCATTCTCTTCTGGACTTGAAAGGCTTGAACTTATCATTAAATGTTCCTCATTTTTGAATGGAAATGTTTTCAGTATTGCAGTGGTCCACAGCAGAGAGTTCCTTATAGTGCTGGATCTGAAAGAAGCCTATCTGCACATCCTCATTTGCAAGCCACATCAGAGGTTTCTGCGATTCAAAGTCCTAAGGTAGCACTATAGTTTGAGACTCTTCCCTTTGACCTAACCATATCACATCAGACTTGAAGGTGATGGTAGTAATGGCAGCTGCGCTACACAGGTTTTCTAATTCATCTTTATCTGGGCAATTAGATTTTGCCCTGATAAGCTTGGTCCAGAAGCAGTGACCCAGTAGTACAGCTCTTGCAATTGCTAGAATGAGTGATCAACTTAAAAAAATAAAGTTAAGTCCCAGACAGTGTCTGTAATATTTGTGAGCTCATTTTGACCCATGCCAGTGAAAGGTCTTCCTTCCCAAGGAGAGGATGCTTGAGTTCAGTGTTAAATTTAGTCCTTGGCTGTGTCCCAGTCACCAAAAGTGTGGTATTGCATGTAGGTTCTGGGCTCAATGATGACAATAATTGACATGGTGCTGTGGGCTCTGGCTCATAAGCAGCTGCTTCAGGCAGCGTTGACAGCTTTTGTTGGCTCAGAAACGGAGCCATAAGACTACTACCCCGGACGTCTGAATCCCAGTCATGTCTCAGATGGTGATTGAAACCATGGAACCTTTTAAGGGGTTTGGAATGCGAGGCTCTGTCCTGTCTTGTGCTAACAGATGCCAGCCTTACAAGGTGGGGGGGGGGGGAGACGTCTTGACGTCTGGATCAGGTGGCACAGGGCCACTAAACAGGGCTGAGCGTCTTTGGCTTAAATCCTGCTGCTGTGCTGACCACCTTCACTTTAAATTCATGCTTTTCTCATTCCAATCAGCCATAGCACTTGCCAAACAAGCCTACTTCACCCATATGACTAACTCTTTCGCCTCTGATCCTCGTCGTCTTTTTAATACTCTCAGTGCTCTCCTCAATGTGCCTCCACAGCTGATTCCTCCCTCTCGTCCTGCCCAAACACTAGCTGATTTCTTCCATGACAAAATCCATAAGATTACCCTCCAATTCCCCATTACCCCTTCTACCTCACCTTTCTCCCATCTGTCCCCACTAACATCTGCTACCCTCTCATCCTTCCCTGTGGTCTCTGATGATGAAATAGCACTCCTTCTTTCTTCCTCCAAACCCACCACCTGCTTCTCCGACCCCATCCCCACCCGTCTCTTATGCCTCATCTCATCCTCTATTGTCCCTTCCTTTTCTCATATCCTCAACCTATCCCTCTCCACTGCTACCTTCCCTACTGACTTCAAGCATGCCGATGTCACACCCCTCCTCAAGAAACCCTCACTCGATCCTATCTGTCCGTCTAACTATCGACCCATCTCTCTCCTTCCCTTTATCTCTAAACTACTTGAGCGTGCTGTCCACCTTCGCTATCTCGATTTCCTTTCGTCTCATGCCCTTCTTGATCCTTTACAGTCCGGCTTCCTTCCCTTGCACTCCACTGAAACAGCTCTCACTAAAGTATCAAATGACTTGTTCCTAGCAAAATCCAAAGGTCTTTATTCTGTTCTCATCCTTCTTGATCTTTCTGCTGCTTTTAACACTGTTGACCACAACCACAACCACCTTCTTTATCACCCTGTCATCACTCGGCTTTAGAGGCTCTGTACTGTCTTGGTTCTCCTCTTATCTTTCCCATTGCTCTTTTAGTGTGTGTTCTGGTGGCTCCTCCTCTGCCACCCTGCTCCCAGTTGGTGTTCCCCAGGGCTCTGTCCTGGGACCGCTCCTCTTCTCTCTCTATACCCAATCTCTTGGTGCTCTTATCTCTTCCCATGGCTTTCATTACCATCTCTATGCTGATGACTCTCAAATCTACTTCTCTTCGCCTGATATCTCTCCAGCAATCCATGACAAGATCACTGTTTGCCTTTCAGACATTGCTACTTGGATGTCTCACCATCGCTTGAAATTAAATATGGCTAAGACTGAACTCCTTATCTTCCCCCCCGCCATGCCTCCCCTCCTCTACCCCTTTTCTCAGTCTCTGTGGATAACTCTTTAATCCTTCCTGTCTCTTCAGCCCGTAACCTGGGTGTTATATTTGACTCCTCTCTCTCTTTCTCTACTCATATCCAACTCGTAGCTAAGACTTGCTGTTTCTTCCTTTATAACATTAACAGAATTCGCCCCTTCCTTTCTGATGACACAACTAAAATGATTGTCCACTCCTTGATCACCTCCCGTCTTGATTACTGCAATATTCTCTTTGCTGGCCTTCCCGCAAACCATCTCTTTCCCCTTCAATCTATTCAACATTCTGCTGCTCAGCTAATTTTCCGTCAGCATCGCTTTTACCATGTCACTCTTCTTCTCAAGTCCCTTCATTGGCTTTCCATCCGCTTCCGGATCCAATTCAAACTCCTCCTCTTGACCTATAAATGCATTCACTCTTCAGCCCCCCACTACCTATCATCTCTCATCTCTCCTTACATCCCCTCTCGCGTTCTTCACTCTTCGAACAGCCTTCATCTATCTGTGCCCTCCACTCGTACTGCTAATTCTAGACTTCGCTCCTTTCACCTGGCTGCACCCTTTGCCTGGAACAATCTACCTCTGTGCGCAATGCACCCTCTCTGGACCTCTTGAAGTCCAGATTGAAAACCCATCTCTTCTCTATTGCTTTCTGTTCTTGATTCTTGTTTTTGCTGCTCTTGTTTATTGTATACTTTGTCTTGTATTTGTATTTTGTAATCCTCTTGACTAGATTGTGAGCTCTGATGAGCAGGGACTGCCTTTTTTTCATGTATGTACAGCGCTTCGTACGTTTGAAGCGCTTTATAAATGTTAAATAGATAAACAGTGTCAGTCGGCATGGTCCATCAATATTTGGAGATGAGGGCTATATGAAAAGCTATGGCAACTTTCATGCGCTTAGTTAAAGACAAAGTGGTCAGTCTTCTCAGACAATGTCATTCGACAAGGCAGAACGAAGAGCTCTGATGTTGCCCAGGAGGCCTTGTGGTTAATGAGCTGAGGCCAGTCTTCTGACAATGTCGACCATTCACATATCCGGGGTCAAATGTGTGGGCAGATTTTCTGTGCATGCATTTCCTTTATCTGGGGAGAGGGGGGAACTGTCAATGAGGGCTTTTCATCTCATACAGGACTTGCAGAATGCCAATAATAGATCTCATGGCATTTAGACAGAGTGCCAAAATGCCACTATTCTTTTTACTCATCGGAAGGTGTGTGGGGCAGCAGAGCTGCATTTCCTGTTGTGGCCATGGCCCCATTCATTGCTTCTCTTTCCCCACCTGGTGGCTTCTGGGTCAAGAGTTGCAAGGATTCCATTCCATTCCATCCTGGGTTGCTTGTTCAGGTGACTGTAGTATGCAGACCTGATTCATCTACAAATGGAGGAAAAGTTGCAGCTCTCATAGGACTAAAGTCATCTCAGGCAGAGTCTGATCCACTTGAAAGACCCGTCTGTACTCTATTAAAAGCTTGGCTCTTGAAAGGTTGCATTTGAGACATAAAGGGTACGCAGAGGAGGTGATAATTCTCCAGGACCAAGCAGGAAGTCAGTCCTCACATATGGGTGACGTCGGCGCCGACGGAGCCCTCGCGGAGCAATTTTCCCCAGCTTTCAAAGAAAGCCTTTGGGAATTGCAGCGCGCATGCGCGGTCTCCTTCCCGCCCAAGGGTGCCATCTTAGCCAGTCTTCTTTTTTCCGCGGAGCCCTACAGACGTGCCCGTCTTGTCCCCGCTGAAAAAGTTGATTTTTCGTGATTTATCTCTTTTTTTCTTCGGTTCGACGCCGGTCTCTTTCCTGCCGGACTCGTGACGCCGTTGCGAGTCCTTCTGTTATTTTTCGTTTTTTCTGATTTTCTGTCAGTTTCGTTTTCGGTTTTTCGCTGGCAGCCCGGTCCTTTGACCTTGCAGGGGCCCTTTTTCCCCCGATGGCTGCCAGTGGTTTCAAGCGGTGTGTTCAGTGTGACAGAAATATGTCACTCACTGACACATGATAATTGCCTCCGCTGCCTTGGCCCGGATCACGAAGAACTGATCTGTGGGGCCTGCAGCAAAATGTCCTCCAAAGCGTTAAGGAGTCGGCGGCATCAGCGGGAACGCATCTTCGCTGATCCCACCCGTACCCGGACCTCGTCGGAGGCCTCGGCGTCCAGAGGTTCCAGCTCTGACCGTCGCCGGAGTTCCTCCGACAGGGGTTCTCCCTCCGGGGACCATCATCGGAAGGTGAAACCCGCGAGGGCGGCGTCGGTGGACGCTCCTGGTTCCGCGAGGGCCAGGTCGCATAGCCCCGATAGCCGTCCCGGGTCTTTGGAGAAGGAGCATCTCCCGAAGCGACCTCGTCTGGAGTCGGAGTTGCCTGCTCGGGTAAGTCCTGTAGTCCTCCTGGACTCGCCTCCGAGGGGTCCGACGTCGGGCCCGACGCCGTCGGGGCCCGAGTCGGGGGCTGCTGGGTCACCTGAGGTCGGACTCAGGTTGACGGCCTTGGAGAGCAGACTATCTGCCTTCATGGACCAGCAGCGGGCACTGATCGCTAGCCTCGCTGGCGCCTCTGCCCCGACCGCCGGGACGTCGACGTCTAAGTCGACCCCGGAGACCGAGCCGATCCTCGAGTCCATGCGAGCTTGAGTCGATCCTCGGTCGAGGTCACCCTCTGCCTCCCGTTCGGGACCGAGGTCGTCGACGCCGACTCCCTCGGCGTCGGGGCGGCCGACGCCTCCGCCCGCCCGGACCGACCCCACCGATTCCTCCTCGGAGTCGGCCTGGGAGTCTGATGAGGAAGAGTCACCTGATTCGTTTCGAACTCAGTGTGTCCCCTCGGACTCGCCTGAGTCCGAACCTCGGAAACAGTCCCCTCCGGAGGACGCCCGGTTCTCGCACTTCGTCAGGGATATGGCCAAGGCTTTGGCCTTCCCTGCGGATCCCGAGGAGGAGCCCCGAGCCGAGGAGCTCGATGCCCTTCAGTACGACTCTCCCGCCAGGGAGCACTTTACTGTACCGGTTCCTCCCATGCTGGAACGACTACTCTTCCGCATGTGGGAGAGTCCGGCATCGTCGCTGGTATTAAGCAAGCGGGTCGATTCCATTTATCGAGTCCGCAAGAGCCCTGGCTTCCAAAAAGCACAGCTACCGCACCATTCCATGGTGGTGGAATCAGCCATGCATAGGCTTAAGAGCCAGAAGATGCACTCCTCGGTGCCTCCTGGCAGGGAGGCCCGCAACCTGGATGGCCTAGGTAAGAAGTGTTTCCAGGGCTCTATGCTTGCTTGTCGGGTCCAGACCTACCAGCTCTACATGGGCATGTATCTCAGAGACCTGGCTAAAGAGATAGCCGGATTCTCCACTGGGCTGTCCGAGGAACCTTTGCGGAGGTTCCTAGCCTTGACAACTGGTATTCGGGAATGCTCCAAATTCATGTCTCGAGCAGCCTATGATGGCTTTGAAGCATCGGCACGAGTGGCCGCAGCCGGCATCGGTGCCCGCCGACAGGCTTGGCTTCAGTCGTCTGACCTTGAACCCTGGGTGCAGGACAAGTTGGTCGATGTCCCCTGCCGAGGTGAGAACCTCTAAGGCAAGCCCATGGCTGAAAAGCCTGCACAAATCGAGACGGAGACTCTCACCAGAACTAGGCTTTCTAGGAAGACCTCCGCCCCTTCCCAGAAGAAGAAGGGCTCGGGAAAGAAGTCCTTTTTCCCGAGAAAGGCGGCTGCCTATAAACACTACCCTCATTATCAGGCCTCCGCAGCTCCCCAACAGGGTCAGCAGGCCAAGGGACGGGGTAACGGGTCCCGTAGGCAGCAAGCCCCCAAGCCTGCACCACCGGCCCCTGCTCAGCAGGGTGGGGGTTTTTTGACTTCATCAGCATAGCCTCTCCCCCTCAGCTGGTTCCTCCCAGCACAGGAGGCCGGCTGGTTCACTTTGCCCACAGGTGGTCCAACATCACCTCAGATGCCTGGGTGCTTCAGGTGGTGAGAGAAGGCTATTTTCTCCACTTCCACCAGGTCCCTCCCTCCTATTTCCCGGGAGAACCTCCACGACTCCCTCTGCACAGGGACTTACTCCTTCAGGAGTTAGCAAGTCTTCTTCAGGAACAGGCTGTGGAACCGGTGCCCCACCACCTGAGGGGTCAAGGCTTCTATTCCAGGTATTTCCTAATACCAAAAAGAACAGGAGGCCTCAGACCCATCCTGGACTTGCGCAACCTCAACAAGTTCCTCGTCAGGGAGAAGTTCAAGATGCTTACCCTTGGAATCCTTCTGCCCTACCTCCAGCAGGGAGATTGGCTATGCTCCTTGGATCTAAAGGATGCCTACACGCACATCCTCATCCACCCAAGCCACCGCCAATACCTAAGGTTTGTGGTGGCAGGAAATCATTACCAGTACAGAGTACTGCCCTTTGGCCTATCCTCCGCACCACGAGTCTTCACAAAATGTCTCGCGGTGGTGGCGGCTTATCTCCGGCTTCACAGCCTCTATGTCTTTCCGTACCTAGACGACTGGCTCATCAGAGCATCGTCCTCTCCAGAAGTCACAACAGCCACACACCGCACTGTGACTCTTCTGCAGTACTTGGGCTTTGTCATAAACTTCGCAAAGTCCACTTTGCTCCCCTCGCAAGATCTCGAGCTCATCGGCGCAAGATTGCACACTCTTCAGGCACGAGCTTTCCTGCCTCTCGACAGGGCTCAACGGCTCATGGACCTAGCCGGCCGCTTTCGCAGCCAGTCCCTGGTCTCCGCCAGGCGCTTCCTGAGACTACTCGGCCATATGGCTTCCACCGTCCACGTGACCCCCAATGCCCGCCTGAATATGCGGCCCGCTCAGTGGTGCCTTCGCAAGCAGTGGCAACAGGCCATGGACGGCCTAGCCGACTTAGTGCGCATCTCCAGCCCGCTGGCCTCTTCTCTACAGTGGTGGCTTCATCGGCCGAACCTAGTGCTCGGAATGCCTTTTCAGTCTCCTCCGCCGGCTCAAGTGCTGACGACCGATGCTTCTCTCCTGGGATGGGGAGCGCATTGCCAAGGGGCATGTACTCAATGTCTCTGGACCACGTGGGAGTCTGCGCAGCAGATCAACTTCCTGGAGCTCAGAGCAATCCGTCTGGCTCTCAAGGCTTTCTCCCACCTGACTTCTCACCAGTCCGTCCTTGTCCAAACAGACAATCAAGTTGCCATGTTCTACGTGAACAAACAGGGAGGCACGGGCTCCTTCCTTCTCTGTCGAGAAGCACAGAGGCTCTGCTCTTGGGCCGTCAGCCACGGCATTCTTCTCAAGGCAGTTTATCTCCCAGGCCAAGAAAATTGCCTGGCGGACAAACTCAGCAGAATCCTCCAGCCGCACGAGTGGCGCCTGGATCCCTTGGTGGTTCAGAAACTTTTTCTGAAGTGGGGCCTCCCACGATGGATCTCTTTGCCAGTCCTCTCAACCGGCAACTTCCTCGCTTCTGCTCTCGGCAGCCGCATCCCTTTCGAGTAGCGGCGGATGCTTTTCTGCTCTCATGGTCGAAAAGCCTTCTGTATGCCTTTCCTCCCATACCGCTAGTCTCCCGAACTCTTTTCAAGGTTCTCCGAGACAAAGCTTCCATGATCCTGATAGCTCCTCGCTGGCCCAGACAGCCGTGGTTTCCATTCCTGCTGCAATTAGCGGTGGAGGATCCGTTCCCTCTGGGGTTTCAACCAGATCTCCTAACACAGGATCAGGGGTCCCTGCTACACCCCAACCTCAGATCTCTACATCTGATGGCCTGGCTGCTGAAAGGGTAGTCCTTGCTCCCCTTCTCTTGCCGGCAGAGGTGGAAGAGGTCGTCCTAGCTTCCCGGCGACCTTCTACCCGCAAATGCTACGCCCTTAAATGGCGTCGCTTTTCCGCTTGGTGTGCCCAGCAGTCTCAGGATCCCTTCTCCTGCTCGGTGTCGGTGATCTTGCAGTACTTGCTCTACCTCTCTTATCTGGGACTTAAGTCCAACTCCGTCAAAGTTCACCTCAGTGCTCTCTCAGCACATCATGTACCGGTGGATGGCAGACCTCTTTCCGGCGACCCTCTCGTGGCGAGGTTTCTCCGAGGTCGTCTTCTACTTAAACCACCTCTGCGCCCGCCAGCACCGGACTGGGATCTGAATGTGGTTTTACAGCGGATCACCTGTCCGCCTTTTGAACCTATGGCTACCTGTTCTCTACGTTTTCTTTCTTGGAAAACCTTATTCCTGATAGCCCTCACTTCCGCTAGACGCGTAAGTGAATTGCAGGCCCTCGTGTCTGATCCCCCTTACACTCGGTTCTACAAAAATAGGGTAGTCCTACGGACTCACCCAAAATTTCTTCCAAAAGTGGTCTCCCCTTTTCACATCAATCAGGAGGTGGTACTTCCGACCTTCTTTCCCAGGCCCCACTCCAGCCGAGCTGAAACGGTCCTGCATACCCTGGACTGTAGAAGGGCGTTGAACTTCTACCTTGACCGTACGCGGGAGCACCGTAAAGCTGCTCAGCTTTTTGTATCTTTTGACCCCAATAAATTGGGGCTCCCGGTCTCCAAGCGTACTCTGTCCATCTGGGTTGCTGACTGTATCGCTTGGGCTTATGGGGCAGCCGGACTCTCCTTAGAAAGTCGAGTCACGGCTCATTGTGTTCGGGCGAAGGCTACGTCAGTGGCTAACCTCCGCTCTGATCCGCTGGCAGACATCTGCCGGGCCGCTACTTGGTCTTCGAGCCAGACTTTTGCGGTCCATTACTGTCTCGAGAGGGAGTCCCGCAGGGACAGTGCTTTTCGGACAGGCAGTCCTCCGAAATCTCTTCGAGGTTTGAGCAACTCCTACCCTCCATCCCGGTTGGGGGCTACCGGTGGGTAATAATTCAGCAAAGATTCCTTCCTTCTGTACTGCTGAGCTAGAGGGAGCTCATTGTTGTGCTTAGGGTCTCCGGTAGCCTTAAGCTTGGGAGTCCCATATGTGAGGACTGACTTCCTGCTTGGTCCTGGAGAAAGCGTAGTTACTCACCTGTAACAGGTGTTCTCCAGGAGCAGCAGGAATCAGTCCTCACAACCCTCCCTCCTCCCCTGGGAGTTGCGATTATCTGCTTTGGTTTTTTTGCAAATTTTTATGCTGTCTTTTAGCTATGTCATCTGACTGGCTAAGATGGCACCCTTGGGCGGGAAGGAGACCGCGCATGCGCGCTGCAATTCCCAAAGGCTTTCTTTGAAAGCTGGGGAAAATTGCTCCGCGAGGGCTCCGTCGGCGCCGACGTCACCCATATGTGAGGACTGATTCCTGCTGCTCCTGGAGAACACCTGTTACAGGTGAGTAACTACGCTTACTCTTGAAGACTCATAAGAACCAGCAGCCATCTTCTCCTCCCCCGATCGGGGTCGAGCAACCTGAGCGGGCCTGCCAGCTTTCCCGCTCAGGGTTCTCCAGCCCAATCGGGGCTGTGGGAGACGGAGGAGGAGTCAGCCGGCATTTAAAAACAGCCGCCGTCAGGCGGTCCCGCGCCTGGCGGGCCCGCGCCTGAGGGCCTCGCCAGAGGGCCCTTAGGCGGGGCGTGAAAGGCCACTAGGGCAATCTCTCGAACAGTCTGCTGAGCCCTGTTAGCTGCACAAACTCAACATCTCTCAACTCTCTGCTTGAGGTACTCTCAGTAACTTTGTTTTCTGCAGTGTCTGTCTGTTCCAGAGGTCATTTCTAATAATATTGCTACATGATAATTGCTACATGAGGTTACAGAGTAATCTGTTCCATACACTACAGTGTTATCCCTCCTTGTGTTAAGCCTCACAAGTGTTTAGTCAGTTGTTTCTGCTGCCTTTGTTGTCCTTAAGTTCATCTCTAAGCAACATTGCTACATGATAATTACCACTTTGTGATACTATGTAATCATCTCCATATACTGCAGTGCTATTCCTACCACCATCTGTAAGGCCCTTATTGTGTCTCCCTCACACGCTGTCTCCACTGTAATTTGTCCCAAGTGGCGACACGTCCTCTTACACACTATCTAACATCAGCATAAATAAGTTGCACCTCTACTCTCACAATTCAAGACCACGCAGCAGCCACCAAGCCACCATGGCCCTCCCACTACTTACCCCTCTCCACCATAATCCTCCTAGCCAAACACCTTTCAACACTCAGTAGCCCTCTCGGCCGGGCAGTATCACATCACTACCCTACCCTACCTGGGCAAGAGGAATCATTCTAACCCCTTCCACCCTGATACCAGCCCCCCACACCACTCTTGACACTCACACCTACTGTACATGGCCCTCAATCATCCTGACAATCCCAAACAGAAACCAGAAACGCAACGTTTCCTGAAATGTGCCCTTGTAAACTCACGCTCAGTACGCAAGAAATGGCCGGTCATCCCTGACCTGATAGCTGTCCATGGCCTGGATCTCCTCATGGTGACAGAATCATGGCTCAAGGACACTGATACAGCCCTCATAAACCAACTAATCCCCCCCCAACTTCTCCATTCATACCTGCCACAGGGCCAACCGGAAAGGTGGCGGAGTTTTTATCCTTGCAAAAACCGAACTCGGATTTCAACTACTCACAGCCAAGAGCACCATACACGCGGACATAATCACCATTGCCAATAAATATATCACCATAAACCTCATTTATAGATCCCCCTCTTCTCCACCTGAGGTCATCTCTACCTTTATTGACCTAGCCTGCAACCCAACTAACCCTCGCAACCCCAACTGGCTGCTCGGAGACTTCAACTTACCCTCCCTACAGTCCATCCAAGCAGACGCCTTCCTAGAAGCTGTGCAAACACTTGGGTTTGAGCAAATAGTGAACACCTCCACCCATCTTAAAGGAAATCCGCTTGACCTAATTTTCGCTCCCCACTCTGCTGCCAGCCAGAAGGCCAACCTAAACATGGATATCACTCCCATCCCTTGGTCGGATCACAAGCTAATCACGTTCCAGATACCCGCCCATCTTACTCATTTCTCCTCCAATGACTCCAGTACAGAATCCAGAACTACTTCTCACTTCAGACCACTTGATAAAGAAGAGTTCGTTAAACTCGCCTTACCTAAGCTCAAACCAATGCCTCCTGACCTTGATGAAGCAATCACCAACTGGAACGTCACGCTGAAAACATTTGCTCAACTACCAGCCATAGACAAATCATTAACCCCCAAGAGATCTAAAAGAAGGAGACATCCAGCCCCGTGGTTTACAGCAGATCTTCGGTCATCTCTCCTCTCCCTTAGGAAACTTGAAAGGAAATGGAGAAGATCCCGCTCCGAAATTGACAAAGCAACATACCTAACCAACCTTAAACTCCACCGTGAAACCATATACCTCAGAATGAGCGAATACCATGCCAAACTCCTTCTCCGCTCTCTAAACAAACCTAGAGACCTTTTCAGCTTAGCAAAATCCCTAACTAAGGAACCTTCACCTACCCAACTCGATCCTATTTCCCCCCAGTCATATGCTGACTACCTCCAATCCAAAACTTCCATAACCGACACAGTTTCAGTTACCACTCCCTGCTACGCTCACACCTCACTTCCACCTATCACAATGTTCACAACTCCAACAGAGAAAAACATCCAAGATCTCATCGCCATTATCAACACCTCTACAGCTCCAAGTGACCCCTGCCCAGCATACTGGGTCAGAACTCTGCGAGTTGAACTTAGTCCAATTCTAATCAACATCATTGGACTTTCCTTTGCAACAGGCTCTTTCCCCGCATTCCTCAAACAAACATCAATAAGACCACTTCTGAAGAATAACAGACTTGACCCACTAAAGACTGACTCCTGCCGCCCAATCTCAAGTATACCTCTATTATCCAAGATAATAGAGAAGGTTGTCCAGCGACAGATTCAACACCACATTGATGAGGTGTCACCTCTCGACCCCTGTCAACACTGATTCAGGGAGTCTCACGGCGTAGAAACTCTCCTCACCACCCTAACCAATGCTTTGAATAGAGGATTGGACAAGGTTGAAAATGGCTTCGTTCTCATTTTCCTAGATATCTCCACTGCCTTTGACTCCGTTAATCACAATCAACTTCTCACTCGTCTCCAGGAGAAGGGCATCTGTGGCCTCGCCTGGGAATGGTGTAGGTCTTATCTATCAGATCGTTGGCAGCATGTCAGAGTTGGTTCCACCACATCCGCACCTTTCCACCAACACCAAGGTGTTCCGCAGGGCTCCTCTTTATCCGCGCTGCTGTTCAATGTCTACATGCAGCCGATATGTGACATCATACGCTCCTTCAATATCTCCACTCTAATCTATGCAGATGACGTCCTGCTGTTTACACCATTCAAAATCAAACAACCAGACTTCTCCAACCTTATCAATTGTTTCAACGCCATCACTGACTGGTTATTATCTCAAAATCTCCGCATAAACTTCAAGAAGACGGAAGTTCTGTTCATATCAAGGAACAAAGATTTCTCCCCTCCATCCTCCCTCAGAGTAAGAGATGCGGAACTCCCTAGTAAACCCTCCATTCGCTACCTAGGGATTACTCTGGACCAGCATTTCGACTTTAAGGAGCACATACGAAACACCACCAGATCTGTCTACAATAAAATTAGAACGCTAAGGCACCTCAGGCCCATGTTACCTTATAATGACTTCAGGACCATTTTCCAGGCCCTCATTCTACCACACTTTGATTATGCAAATGTTGCCCTGTATGGACTCCCCAAGAACACCCTTAATCCGCTGCAACTCGCTATGAATGCGGCTGCACGTGTTCTCTGTGGTTTAGCAAGATCAGACCATATCACCCCGATAACTTAAGGAACTCCACTGGCTACCAGTTCATTGCAGGTTAACATACAAAATCCTTCTCATCATCTTCAAGATCATCAATAACTTAGCCCCCACGACACTCAGTGACCTTATCACCCTCACCCTGAAAAACAGAATCAGAAGGTCAGCAACCGACAACACCTTGATCATCCCCAAAGAGTCCATCAAGTGCACCCAGACGACCAAGAAAAGAACCTTCGCCTTCTACGCCCCAAAATGCTGGAACGAACTTCCACCAGAAATTAGATCCATCAAAGACCTTATTCAGTTCCGTAAGGCAATCAAACACCACATTTTCCTACTTCACTTTGCTCAAGCATCCACCCCGCCTCTGCTCACCCACTCACCAATGTCCACAAACCTTTCATGCTCTACATAAATAAACCTGTCACAAGTATTTTGAGCTTGCCTTAGCCCTTCTTGTATATACAAACCTAATCTAATTGTATTTTGTACATATGTTTATAGTTACCCTGTTGCTCCAAGTTTAGACTCCTGTTACAATGTAAGCACAGAACAGTCTTATGTGAACCGCACTGATAACAAATAGCGCGGTATATAAAAGTTGTTAAATAAATTTCCTTATGCTAGAGTGTGAAGAGGTTTTTTTTTGAAGCGTGATGTTTCCATCCAGCGGTTCCTCCTTTTTGTGCCTTGGTTGCTCAAATCTTGCTGTTTCTGCAGGACGTCCGGAAGAAAGGTTTGGCCCTGTCTTTGGTGAAGGGCCATCCAGACCATTTCAGAGGCCCACCCTCTTTTTCTATTGCAGTTGGATGGTTGGTTGCTTAGTAACGCGGATGCTTGGGGTTCTCTTAGGTGTGTGGCTGTTTTTTGGTTAAGTTTCTAGATCCTCCTCTTTCAGTGAGCAGGTACTTAGAAGAGAGAAGAAAAAGGGGTTGGTTAGTACTATTGCTTTTTTACAGAAATACTTAAGAGCCACAGGCTGGATGGCGCCTCTTATAGAGCTGTTAGCTCTACCCTATAATCTGTCCCTATCTGCCAATTGACAGACAGACATCCATATGGTTTGGACTGGTCTGGATGGACTCGAGGAAAGAAAATTAGCAGATAGACCAAATTTTTCCTTTTTCCTTGGTTACGGCATTATGTTCTTATAGTAAGTTTTTTCCTTTCATAGATACGTGTATAGTACCATATTTTAGCACTATGGTGATGAGTAGGAAAAAATTTCAAGTCCTTTACCAAGGTAAAGGCAGTCTGAAAAATTTCCTCCCTCTACATGGCAAAAAAAATGCAAATTTTTGCACAACAGAGTTTTATCTGCATAGAGAGGAGGCATTCTTGGGGACATGTTCAGGTGAGAGGAGAAATATAGAGGACATTGATTGGATTTTCAAATCTGTGCATTGTTTTCCAAGGAACCACTAGCAAAAGTATATGGAGCATGGTTCTTGGAATTGTCTCCAAATCCTTCTGGTGTGTGTAGGCGTATATCTGACATGCTATTTTGAACCCTATGTATATCTTTATTTATTTATTTGCAGTCTCTTTTATACCGTGCTATTCGACATCAGTGCGGTTTACAATGAACATAAGAGTTGCACATCTCAATTTCGTGATTTGTGCTTACAGTGAAACAGGTATAATAACTTGGGTATACATTAAACAGGAAAATTAAACTTGGGTATGCATTAAGCAGGTATAACAGGTAAAATAGGGTATAAATAACCAGTCCCTTAACAAGGAGACACGATGAATAAATACAGTCTACTTTATGCAACAATATAATGAGTTATGCGGCACTGCATAAGTTTCTCATGGTGGTTGGAGGGGAAGGTGTGATTGCGAGTGATCAGTCTGGGAATGTGACGTGCATGAGTTTGAGGTGCTGCATTGAGATGTGAGAGTGGGTGAGTGGGGGGAGAAGACTGCATCATCGTAGTGATGAAGAAAGAGGTGCCGTTTCAGTGCCTTCCTAAATTGGGAGAGTTCACTGATGGTTCTGATAGTTGCTGGTAGTGCGTTCCAGCAGGATGGAGCAAAGGAGAAGGCTCTGGATCTAGTGAATTGAGAACACTTCGTGCTTGCCTTAGGTAATATGAGAGTATTTGCGGCATTCGATCTCCTTCTTTACAATATTCCAATTGGTTGGAAAGGAGAATTAAACTGTGATAAAATCATATACATAATTCAACCGTAGTCCATGGAATACATGATACATATATAGAAAAGATGATACAGATAACCTAATAGGTTCAGGGGAACGCTAGGAACACAATAAATAGTTTAACGGGGAAGGGACTTGGACAAAGGAGGTGGAGGTTCAGAATTCCAGGCCAGCCTAGTTCACCTACAGACAAATTTGCATCGGCATAAAATCCAAGATAGAAATGCATGTTTATAAGGAAAAGGTTAAAGGCCACTTTAAATTTCTTGTGGGATGATTCCATGCTGCAAATCCCAGGGATAAACAGTGGACTTTCCAAAGTCCACCATAAACCATTATTAAGATGGCCCTGGGGGAAATCCACTGCTTATCCATGAGATAAATAGTATGGAATCTCTCAGTCTTTTGAGATCCTACTAGGTACTTGTGACCTGGATTGGCTACTGTTGGAAACAGAATATTGGGTTTGATAGACCTTTGATCTAACCCAGTATGACAAATCCTATAAGGCAAAAGTCAAGGAATTTCCTTATCGTTCCTCCATTCCAATCCCCCACCTGTGGGTAGTGTCACATCTCCAGGAACAAGCAAGAATGTAGTCTTCACATATGGGTATCATCGGTACCGACGGAGCCTGCGCGGGAACGCTCCCCAGTGTCCAATAGGAACGATTTTGGGAGCATCCCACAGCGCCTGTGTCCTGCCTTCCCGCCTTTCCAACTCTCCCTCTTCAGTTTTCCGCGGAGCCGACAGGACGCATACCCTGTCACTGCAGAAAAGTTTATCCTTATTCTTTTATTGTGGTCGCGTCTGCCTTCCTTGGACGCCTACCGGTACTGCCGGTTCTCTTTTCTTTTTCAAAAAAAAAAGTGTTTTCTAAAAGATTTTTTCTTTCTGGGGCCTTTCCCCTCCCGGGGCTAGGTGCCATTTTGGGCACTAGGCCCATTTTTTCTTCAAACATGAAGAAACCAGCTAGTGGTTTCAAGAAATGTTCTAAATGTGGCGGTACCATTTCCGTCACGACACCCATGAATGGTGTCTTAAATGTTTAGGTCCTGACCATTCTCCATCAGTGTCTCTCCTGCAGAAAGATGACCAAGAGGGGTCTGGAGAATAGAGATGCAAAACTCTGTACCCTTTTTGCTGCAGATACGATGTCAGTTGCATCGATGTCTTCCAGGGCTTCATCTTCCTCCCATGGATCTCAGGTAACTACACTTAAGTCTTCTAAGACTGGCCGGTCCTCAAAGGGTAGATCTCCTTCCAAGTATCGAGATGCCACTGGCGTTGCCCTCGAGGAAAGTTCACCAGCAAAACAGCCCTGGCGGGAGACCTTGGTCTCCTAAGCATTAACGGGCTCCAGAATGTTCCAGAGGATTCCACCTCTGCAGAACTACTGGTGCCATGTTCTGGGGTCGTAGCCACTTCCACCGGTACCGACAACCAGGCATCGGCAGGAGCGATGGATCACAGAATCCTCGCTATCGAAGGCATTTTAGCAGCACTCTTAGCAGCTTCGGTACCGCTAAGACTGCTACAGACAGTTCCACAGGTACCGGTACCGAGTGCCTCGGCGGGTATACTTCCCCCCCCATGCGGAGCCTGGAGTCTATTTCAGGTATCGACATATCGGTACCGAGACACCCCAGTACCGACTTCAAGCGATATCCGTACCGTGCGTTGCAAGAACACCTGGCACAGAGATACTTCGACTCATCCGATTCCGATGACTCTGACGGTACTAGAGCTGTCCTTACGGAGGATCCATCTCCTTCTCCTCAACGCAGAATGTCTCCTCCAGAAGACATGTCTTTCCAGGATTTTATATGTGATTTAGCTTGAGGTCTTGCAATCACGGTGACTCCAGAGAAGGAGCGCAGAGCAGAAGAATTAGAAATTCTTCAGTACCCTAAAGCTCCTAAAGAGGCAACTACTCTGCCCATTCACAGAATCTTGCATGATCTTATGCTAAGAATGTGGGAAACCCCTTTAACAGTGTCTCCACACTCTCAACGACTCAATACCATGTACCGGGTTCCAAGCTGCCCTGGTTTTCAAAAGACTCAGTTACCACACCATTCAGTGGTAGTGGAATCGGCGATGCATAGGATTGCATGCTAAAACACATTCTTCCAATCCTCTGGGCTGTGAATCGAGGACTCTCGAAGCCTTTGGGCGTCGATGTTTCCAATCCTCCATGTTGGCAGCCAGGATTAGCTCCTACATTCTCTATATGGGAATGTTCCTCAAAGAAGTTACAGGTGACTTGGAGCTCATGAGCCCCTCTCCCCCCTGAGGAAAAAAGGAGGGAATTCCTTACTCTGGTCAAACATGACCAGGATGTCTCTAAATTTGTAAACCATGCAACCTTTGATTGCTTTGAATGCATTAGCAGAATCTCTGCTATTTCCATTGGTGCACATCGTATTGCCTGGCTCCAGGCATCAGACTTAGAACAATGGGTGCAAGATAAACTTGGAAACATTCCTTGCACAGGAGAAAATCTTTTTGGCAAGGACTGGCAAGGCAAGGCCAATCAGATTGAATCTGAAAATACTACCTTGAATAGACTATCAGTCTACAGCCAACCCAGCAAAGAAAAAATCGGTCAAGAAACCCTTTTTCAACAAGAAAAAGAAATTTTGCCCATCTTATACCCATCAAGGATACTGCCCAGTTCATGTTCCCCAGAGGGGGCAACAGAACAGACAGCAGAGGAAGCCACAAGTTCCAAGAGCTCAACCAGCTCAACAGACTCAGCTTCCTCGGGGGCTTTGACGCCTTCCTAGAGAACTTAGTTTTTCTGCCCCTGAAAGGTCCAGAACCCCTTACCATCCCAGGCACGTTATGCCATTTTGCCAGGAGATGGCAACAAATAACATCAGAAAGCTGGATCCTGTCCATTGTATGAGAGGGGTACAGACTTCATTTTCACAGCATGCCCCCTCCTACAATTATAAAACAGTTCAGTTCTCAAATCCCTGCCACCGATCTCTTGGGTCAGGAGGTCGCATCACTTCTTGCTCAGGGAGCAATAGAAGAGGTACCCATACCCCAACAGGGTACGGGATTCTACTCCCCCTACTTTCTCATCCCAAAGAAAACAGGGGAACACAGGCCTATACTAGACCTCAGAGAATTAAACAAGTATCTGTTCCGGGAAAAATTCAAAATGATCTCCCTCGGAACACTCTTGCTATACCTTCAGAGTCAGGACTGGCTATGTTCTTTAGATCTAAAGGATGCATGTACACATATTCACATCCATGCAGATCATAGGAAATTCCTTTGATTCCTTTTCCAGGGAAGACACTTCCAGTACAGGGTTCTTCCCTTTGTTCTGGCTTCTGCCCCAAGAGTCTTCACAAAATGCATGGCAGTAATAGCAGCATTCCTGAGAACTCTGGGAATATTCGTCTTCCCTTACTTAGACGACTGGCTCATTCGAGCATCAACAGCTCCAGAAGTCAGCTTCGCTCTTTCTCGCACCATGCGAATCCTTCGATATTTGGGACTGGTCATAAACCTCCCAAAATCACATCTCACCCCTTTTCAGTCTCTAGAATTTATAGGGGCTCATCTAGACACAAGGCAGTCAAGGGCTTTCCTGCCACAGCCATGTTGTCTTCGTATAGTACAGCTGGCCTCCCAAGCAGCTATGAAGGTCTTCCTGACTGCTCGGGAGATGCTTCAGCTTCTGGGGCATATGGCATCAGCGGTCCATGTGGTTCCTTATGCTCGCCTTCATATGCTAGCAGCCCTGTGGACCCTATCCTCTCAGTGGACACAGGCCTCGGGTCAGTTAACGGACAAAATCCAAAACGCCACACGTCTCATTTTGTCCCTGCAATAGTGGCAGTCGCTGGAAAACCTTCTCGTGGGTTCTCCTTTCCAGCAGCCTCTATGCCAAACCACCCTAACAGATGCATCCAAGTTGGGTTGGGGGGCTCACTTGCACAATCTATCAACTCAGGGTCTCTGGACCCCACAGGAGGCTTGTCTTCACATAAACCTCCTAGAGCTGAGAGCCATTTTCTATGCTGTCCGAGTTTTTCAGGCCCATCTCAGCTACAAGACAGTTCTGGCACAGACCGACAATCAAGTAGCCATGTTCTGTGTGAACAAGCAGGGTGGAACAGGCTCTCTGTCGTTATGCAATGAATCTTTGCGATTGTGTGCCCTCGCCAGAGAGCTTCAAATCCACCTCCTAGTGGTATATCTTCCGGGCATTCAAAATCTTTGGGCAGACAAACTTGGTCGAATACTGCTGCCATACGAATGGTCTCTGCACTCAGGCCAGCTTGCTTGAGTGTTTCGAATCTGGGGAACGCCAGATATAGACCTCTTTGCAAGTCCACAGAATGCCAAACGTCCCCGATTCTGTTCCAGAATTCCGGCTCAAAAACTGTCAGGCAAGGGATGCTTTTCTCCTCCATTGGGGTCGGGACTTCCTCTATGCCTTCCCACCCATTCCCCTCATTCCCAAAACTTTGTTCAAGCTTCAGAGACAGAGGTCATATGATACTCATAGCTCCACGTCGGCCACAGCAGACGTGGTATCCCTCTACTTCTGCATCTCTCTCAAGCCACACCTCTGGAGTTGGGATATGCTCCAGATCTTCTTTCCCAGGAAAACGGGACGCTGTTGCACCCGAAGCCCTGCACCTCAGGGCCTGGTTACTGAAAGCCTAGGATTCCTGGATATTAACCTATCTCAACAGGTAAAGGATATCCTTGTGACTTCCAGGAAGCCTTCCACAAGACGATCCTACACCTTTAAGTGGAGGAAATTCCTCTGTATGGTGTTCTCAAAGGAGACTACATCCCCATACAGTACCTGTGGAATCGCTTCTGGAGTATCTACTCCATCTATCAGATTCTGGTCTTAAAACCAATTCAGTAAGGATCCATCTTAGCGCCATTGCTGCTTTTCGCGAACCTCTGGATGGGACAACCTATTTCCTCTCATCCACTTGTAGCGAGATTTATGAAAGGTTTACTTTTAACAAAACCCTACCATTAAGCCACCACCGGTGGCATGGGATCTGAATCTTGTTCTGAGGCAGCTCATGAAACCGCCCTTTGTGCCTTTAGCCACTACAGCTCTAAAGTTTTTCTTGGAAGGTCATCTTCCTAGTTGCCCTCACTTCTGCAAGATGCATCAGTGAGTTATAGGCTTTAGTGGCGGATCCTCCTTATACAAGATTTCACCCATGATAAGTTAGTTCTTAGGACTCATCCTCACTTTATGCCAAAGGTGGTTTCGCTTTTTCATTTAAACAAAGTAGTTTACCTTCCTGTATTCCTCCCTAGGCCTCATGCCTCTAATGCAGAAAGGAATCTTCATACCTTAGATTGTAAAAGAGCCTTAGTTTTTTACCTTCAAAGAACTAAGCCACATAGAAAATCTTCTCAGCTTTTTGTTGCTTTTGATTCTAGTCATTTGGGACTTCCGGTTTCCAAAAGAACTCTGTGGTTTGCAAATTGCATATCCTTTGCATATGAGAGTAAGGGAATTTCTCTCGAAGGCCATGTCACAGCTCACAATGTGAGAGCAATGGCTAATCTTTGTTCTGTATCCATTGATGACATCTGTAGAGCAGCCACTTGGGCTTCGGTACACACCTTTACAGCCCACTAATGCTTAGACAAAGACTTCTGTCTGGATGTCTCGTTTGGCCAGGCTGTGCTTCAGCATCTCTTTGAGACTTAGTACAACTCTTGCCCATTGTCCTGGGTTTCGATGCCACAGATCCATGGGAGGAAGCATGACCCATCTCACCTGGGGTTCGCAGCTTGCTGGGGTTATCCCCCTGGCATCTCTCAGCTGTGGAGTCCCCATATGTGAAGACTACATTCCTGCTTGTTCCTGGAGATAGCATAGTTACTCACCTGTAACAGGTGATCTCCGGGAACAGCAGGAATAAGTCTCCACAGCCCACCCACCTCCACTAGGAGCTGTCTCTATCTCTCTCTCTCTTTGTCTACTCTCTCCTTTGGTCTCAGCTATAAACTCAACTGAAGAGGGAGAGTTGGAAAGGCAGCACGCAGGTGCTGTGGGATGCTCCCAAAAGCTTTCCTATTGGACGCTGGGGAGTGTTCCCACGCAGGCTCCGTTGGTACCGACGATACCCATATGTGAAGACGTATTCCTGCTGTTCCCGGAGATCACCTATTACAGGTGAGTAACTACGCTTTCACCAGAAGCTTGGAGACTGAGCATGTCATGATTGCCTGTGGCACCTCCCACCAGAGCCGGTATCTCAGTCTCCAAGCAGCTGGGGTGAGGTGAATTTATAGGATGGACTCACTGAGGGAACTGATAAAGAAAACTAAGGAATATAAGAAAAAAGGGAGAATAAATTTTGTCAGAGGCACTGGCTGGGTAAAAGCATAAGGCAGTGGTGCCTAGGGCTTTGAGAGTACAATCAAGTTTGATTTAAAAAAAAAAAAAAAGCGTTCTTGGGGTTAGAACCAGAGGATTCCTGGAGACGAGGGCATCTCCGAAAGACAGAAGGTGCCCCAAGCAGAGAGGGGATTGCTTCTGCAGCCCTTTACAATGCATCGGCTGAGCCTATGCAGTGTTTGAAGACAGCTGGCAACAGGCCTCTTCTCCTGTGTACTTCTGACGACGCTGAAGCTCTGCCAGTAGCTGAGCGATGGGTCAGGAGTGCTGTCGGCATGCAAAACTGCTCACTGAGGAGAGTGTACTGGCTGGGGCAGCTTCAGGGGCCCAGCTCTAGGCAGAGAAGTCGTTGACTGTTTTTCTCATGCAAGGAGGACAAGACCACCATTTTAGGATCAGTGGTTTTGTTTTACTTTTTTTGCTTTCATTTCAATTCTGCTTTCTTTTTTTTTTAGTTTGAAGATGGGTACAAAAGTAGCTAAAATCGGACTCCAGGACAACTGCTTTCGTGTTTTGTTTTGTTTTTTGCTAGGTCTGGGCTGCAAAAAGAAAAAGGCAGCACATGTCAGAAGGAAAAGAGGGATAGCTCAGCGGTGTGGCTAAAAGTGGCTGCTGATTTTTTTTGTTTGTTTTGTTTGTCCCTCTTGGAGGGGGGGGGAGATAGGAGTAAGGGTGGAAAGCAGGGCATGCCTGCTAAGAGCATGTGCCTAGTGTGTGGATCATGTAGGGGCTCAGTTTCCATTGCCGGACTTTGTTGCACCTTTGAAGCTGAGTCCAGGTTAGCGGAGGAAGGCTTCCTCGAGGGATAGGGGGGATAGTATGTTGGACCCCTTGGGGGGAAGGAAAGATGCTTCTCCGACTACAGGGGCTCGAGTAGTGCCCAGAACCACAACAGAAGCTGGACCAGGGGATGGGGGCTCCAAATCCCTGACTCCCCACGGTGCAGGGTGTGTTTAAAAAAAAAAAAAAGTTGGGAAAGACTGCTAAGCCGTCAAAGCACTCTCTGGATAAGGACCAGCAGGGAGGTCCTGCCTGGTGTTCTTTTGCCGGAGTTTGTTCTCATGCACAAGGCTTTCTGCTTAAGACGAAGTGCAGAGCAGGAGAGTGCGCCAGTAAAGGTGCCCAAGTGGGCTTTGCTGGGGTCACCCGCAGATGGCAGAGCACGGGGTGAACCGAACCCTAGCTGGAGGAAGAAGACGACTTTGAGCCTGAGCAAGAGGCAGGAGTAGAGGAGATGAAGAGGAAGGAGAAATGCTGCAAGCAGAGGAGTCACGCAGTGCCCGTCTTTCGAAGAGAGGAGCTTGCAGCGTTGATTTCTCACTCGTTGAAGGCTCTTAATGTGGACATAGAGGCTCTGCTGGAGGAGGAGCCATTGAAGGATACCCTCTTCCAGGCCGTCAGGAAGATGCAGGTGGTCCCTATGCACCGGGTGATCCGGCAGATAATCCAGGATGAGTAGGATGTGCTGGAGGCCATGTTAAAGGGAACGTGAACTATGGCGCGTCTGTACCCACTTCTGGAAAAGGACAGGAATCACTTTAGGTCGCCGAAGGTGGATGCAGCAGTGTTGGCAGGAACAAAGACTACCATTCTGGTGGAAGATAGTTTAGCACTTAAAGGACATCCAAGGTAGAAGGTGGAGACCCTGTTTAAACAGGCATTTGATATCAATGCTCTCATTGCAAGCGCCGATCTGTGGTGCCTTTGTAGCATACGCGTGCTTGAGATGGACGCAAGGGATTATTGAATCTATGGGTACTTCATAGCCACTACCAGGGGAGGAGACCCATTTGGAGTCAGGTGCAGCTTATTTGGCAAATTACTTTTATGATTTAATAAGAGGTTTGTACAAGGGGATGGCAGCAATGATAGCAGCACGTCGCTACCTCTGGCTCAGAAATTGATCGGCTGATGTTTCATCCAAATTATATTTGAGCAAGTTGCCCTTCAGGGGGAAGCTCTTATTCAGGGAGGACCTTGATAAATTGGTGAAGGACTTAGGGGAGCCCAAAGGGGGTCGCCTTCCAGAAGACAAACAGAAAACCGTTAAGTCCACCGCTCTGCAGCAGGGACAATCGTCAAACCTTTGGTGGTTTAGAGCAGTGCACTTTGCGCCATATCAGAGGGGTAAATTCCCATCCAGGGGGCAGTCCTTTTGGGGGTTCCAGGAAGTAGGGAGAGGTGTTTTTCTCTTCCACTCCCTCGGTCCCTAAAAAGTCACATTGATGCGAGGATCATCCACACCACCATTGTATATAGTTACCCAGTTTCTCCAAGTTCTACTCCCTGTTAAATGTAATGACCAGACAAATGTATATTGTCGGATGTTTCTGTTCAATGTAAACCGCGCTGATGGCTAAGAGTGCGGTATATAAGAATTGTTAATAAATAAATGTTGCCTGGAGGGGGTCGGCTGCGGGAATTTTATCCACCGTGGGCACAGATTTTATCCGATCAATGGGTATTAGAGGTGATCAGGGAGGGCTACGCATTGGAGTTGAAGTGCCCTCTCGCAGATGCCTTAGTCCTCTCCCCGTGCAAGGCCCTGTGAAAAAGAGGTGGTGCAGGACATGTTGCAGAGGCTCCTGGACCTTCAAGCAATGACTCGGGTGCCCAACGCCCAGTGCGGTTACGATCGGTACTCCATCTATTTTGTAGTGCCCAAAAAAGAGGGTTCCTTTCAGTTCATCCTACATCTCAAGCACTTCAATCAGTGTCTCGGGGTATCTTGTTTCCACATGGAGACTCTCCGGTCAGTGATTGTGGCGATCAGGAAGGCGGAATTCTTGACTTCCCTCGACTTGAAGGAAGCCTATTTTCACATTCCCATTCGGGCAGAGCACTAACAGTTAAGATTTGTGGTACCCATGGAATACTTCCAGTTTCGGGCATTCCCCTTTGGGTTAGCCATGCACGTTCACAAAGGTCATGATGTGGTCACAGCCAGGCTGAAACAGGAATTTAAGATAAGCCATACTGGGTCAGACCAAGGTCCATCAAGCCCAATATCCTGTTTCCAACAGTGGCCAATCTAGGTCACAAGTACCTAGCAGTTTCCCTAAAAGACACAGGTTCCACAATGCTTGTATTGGGGCAAGCAGTGGATATCCCGGGTCCCCTTCAATAATGGTTTATGGACCTTTCCTCCAGGAACTTGTCCAAACCTTTTTTAAACCCAGCTACACTAACAGCTTTTACTACATCCTCCGGTAATGAATTCCAGAGTTTGATTACACGTTGAGTGAAAAAATATTTTCTTTTATTGGTCTTAAATAGGTTACACTGTAACTTAATTGCATGTGCCCTAGTCTTTCTATATTTTGATGGCATAAACAATCAATCTATATTTACCCATTCCACTCCATTCATTAATTTATAGACCTTTATCATATCTCCCCTCAGCCGTCTCGTTTCCAGATTGAAGAGCCCTAACCATTTTAGCCTCTCTTCATAGGGTATCCTTCCATTCCCTTTACCATTTTGGTGGCTCTTCTCTGTACCTTTTCTAATAACGCTATGTCCTTTTTAAGATACGGTGACCAGAATTGCACACAGTATTCAAGGTGAGGTCGCACCATGGAACGATACAGAGGCGTTCTATTAGCTCTTGGCCACCGCTGCACATTGGGCGAAGGGTTTCAACATGTTATCCACGATGATACCTAAATCTTTTTCCTGGGTGGTGGTTCCTAATTTAGAACCTTGTATTGTGTAACCATAGTTTGGGTTGTTCTTTCCTAGGTGCATAACTTTGCATTTGTCCTCATTAAATTTCATCTACCATTTGGATGCCCAGTCTTCCAACTTATCAAGGTCCTCTTGCAATTTTTCACAATCTCATGGGTTTTAACAACTTTGAATAATTTTGTCATCTGCAAATTTGATTACCCCACTCATTCCCATTTCCAGGTCATTTACAAATATGTTAAAAAGCAGTGGACCTAGTACAGATACCTGGGTTACTCCACCATTCACCTTTCTCCATTGGGAAAATTGGCCATTTAGCCCTGCCTTCTGCTTTCTATCTTTTACCCAGTTCCTGATCCACAATAGTACACTGCCTATTATCCCATGACTTTTTAATTTTGCCAAAGGCCTCTCATGAGGGACCTTGTCAAAGGCTTTCTGAAAATCCAGATACACTAAATCAACTGACTCAACTTTGTCTACCTGTTTATTCACATCTTCAAAAAAACATAACAGATTAGTAAGACAAGACCTTCCTTGGCTAAAGCCATGTTGGCTGTCTCCCATTAAGCCATAATTATCTACATGTTCAGTAATTTTGTTCTTTATAATGGCTTCTACCATTTTTCCTAGTACTGACATTGGGCTTACCGGTTTGTAGTTTCCCAGATCATCCCTGGAACCCTTTTTAAAAATTGGCATTACATTGGTCATCCTCCAAATCTTCAGGTACTGCAGATGATTTTTGATTATTCATAGATTACTAATAGTAGGTCTGCAATCTCATATTTCAGTTCTTTCAACACCCTTGGATGTATACCAGCCGGTCCTAGTGATTTGCTACTGTTCAGTTTATCAAATAGTTGTAATACATCTTTCCGGTGTATCGATATTTCTTTCAATTCTTCTGCGGCATCACCTTTAAAATGCCATTTCAGTCATGGGTAACATCTTCCTCAGTAAAGACCGAAGCAAAAAAATCATTCAGTCTCTCCGCTGTGGCCTTGTCCCCTCTTAGTGCCCCTTTTATCCCTCTATCATGTAATGGTCCAACTGACACTCGCGGGTTTTTGCTACGAATGTACTTGAAAAAGTATTTTACGCATTTTTGCTTCCACAGCAAGCTTCTTCTCAAATTCTCTTTGCCTGCCTTTTCAATGCCTTGCATTTATCTTGCCAGTACCTGAATGATTGGCTCATCTGGGGAAAATCAAGAGACAAGAGCGAACAGGTCACGGCAAGGTGATTGCATACTTAGTCTTGGATGAGTGATACATTTCATGAAGAGTCAGCTCAGGCCCTCACAATACTTGGTATATCTGGGGGCCCAGTTTCAAATAACAGTGGGTCGTGTGTCTCTGCCGGAGGCCCAAGTATGGATGCTACAGGATCAGATCTGAAGATTTTACAGCATGGAGGCCGCGACGGTGTGACACTACCTGCAGGTATTAGGGTCCATGGCGGCGACCATTGAACTCGTGCCATGGACACGTGCGCACATGTGTCCGTTGCAGAGGAGTTCGTTGCGCAGAAGGTCAGCACCACAGCAGCCACTGTCGCTCCCCCCTGCCCTGTCCGAGCACCTGGAGATTGCTCCACTGGTGATTAACGGGCAAACATCTTTGGGTTGGCATGCCTCTGGAGAGTCCCCATTGGATTCCAGTGACAAGGATGCCAGTCTTGTGGGCTGGGGAGCTCATTGCGAGGGGCACATTATGCAGGGGCATTGGTTGGAACAGGAAGCTATTTGGTCAGTCAGCCATCTTGAGTTATGGCAGTTCTGCTCTCAGCTTCTCGGCAAGGCAGTGCGCGTGTTCTTGGACAATGCCACAATGATCGCGTATGTCAATCGTCAGGGGGAAACAAGCAGTGTGAATTTGAAGTAGCCCCGTTGTTAGCCTAGGCAGAGGAAAATCTGCAGGCATTCTCAGCAACGCACATGGCAGGGAAAGGACAGTGCAGCAGCTGATTCTTAGCCAGGTACGTATCAACCTGGGGGAATGGACTTTCAGTTTTTGTTCAACTGGTCTGGCGCTGGGATCAGCCAATTATGGACCTGATGGCAGCATATGAATCAGCAAAGACATCAAGGTTTTACAGTAGAAGACAAGAACGAATGTCAGAAGGGCTTTTGATGCCCTTGTACAGAGGTTGCCGATGGAAGGACTGCTCTGTCTCTCTGCTGTGGGCACTCATAAGGCAAATGATACAGAGGATAGAGGTGCATCAGGGCCCAGTACTAGTGATAGCTTCCAATTGGCTGTGGCGCCGTGGTATGCCAACTTGGTGCGTCTGAAGGTTGACCATCTGTGGAGGCTGCCACCTCGGCGGGACTTGTTGGCTCATGGACCCAATCTGATGCCGCAGGTGGATCGATTCTCGCTTACGGCTTGGCTGTTGAGCGGGCGAGATTGCAACTTCAGGGATATTCGGCTCCAGTGATTGCAACGTTATTGAAAGCCAAATGGCACTCGACGTCGCTGGCTTATGTGCGAGTGTGGAGAGTGTTTGAGGACTGGTGAGCGGGCTGTCACTGTTGTCTGATGTCTGCTTTAATCTGAGAGATTTTGGCCTCCTTGCAGGAAGTGTCCGAGAAAGGGCTGGCCTGTAGCACCCTCCAGGTGCAGGTCACTGCTATCTCTTGCTACTGGGGGAGAATATAAGGCGTTTTTCTAGCGGCACATCTGGATGTGATCAGGTTTCTCAGAGCGGTGAAGCTGGAGCATCCGCCGCTGAGGGCGGTGATGTCTCCTTGGTATCTCAGTTTGGTGGTGTCAGTACTAACAGAGTCTCCATTTGAGCTGTTAGGGTCATGCATGTTTTAGGATCTTACCTTGAAGACTGTTTCTGGTAGCTATTTGTTCCACTAGACGGATGTTGAATTGCAGGCACATTAGGATGTCTTTTCTGGTTTTGGCAAAGGAGAAAGTGGCTCTCAGGCCAGTTCCTTCCTGCCTAAGGTCTTGTCAGTTTTTCACACAAATCAACCGGTGACGCTCCCAGTATTTTTGGGAACAGGAGGACAGGAGACCGATCCTCTTCTGCATTGTTTGGATAGCCGTAAGGTGTTGCGGAGTTACTTGAAGAGAACCAGACTCATCTAAACGATCAGATTGGTTGTTTTGTATTGTGGAGCACGGAAAGGTGAAGCAACTTCGACGTCCTCCATTTTCCAATGGGTAAGAGGCCATATCTTCGGCACATTTGTGGCACAAGCAGTTGCCTATCTGGTTCAGAGTGCATTCGACCCAAGCGCAGGCCACGTCATGGGCTGAGTCAAGGTTAATTCCTCCTGGGGATATTTGTCAGGTGGCATCCTAGCCACCCTTGCACTCTTTCATCAAACATTATAGGCTAGATGTTCAAGCAGCAGGGGACGCTCGTTATGGGTCGGCGGGTCTTCAGGCCAGTCTGGCGGGTCCCTCCCAAGGTTAGTACCGTTATGGTACATCCCACTGGTGTGGGACTGGATTGGAGGAATGATAAGGAAGGTGAAATTAGGCCTTACCTGCTAATTGACATTCCTTGAGGGAGTCCAGTCCCGATCCCACCCTGGGAAATTTTTTCTTTCCTTGAAAAAATAGATATCTCTGGTCCTGAAAGTCAATGCAGAGTTTTGGCCAGAGGTCAGCACAGGGTTCTGATCTGCTGCAGGTTGGGTGCCACAAGGAGAACTTGGGAGCTCAATTCAGCAGAGTCGGGAGTGTTCAGTTGAACCCGGGTGCGAAAAGGTTTAAATGCAGTAAGCTTGCTCTCTCTCCCCCAGGTAGAGGGCATTTTCTGTCTGAGGGGAGCTCAATTTGATTTTGTGATTGTTGCTTTTGTGAATCTGCTTTGTCAATAGGATACTGGCTCTGGTGGGAGGTGCCACTGGTATATATACCCTGATGTCATCAATCATGACATGCTCGGTCTCCAAGCTGCTGGTAAGGTGACACTACCCACAGGTGCAGGACTGGACTGGACTGGACTGGACTAACTCAAGGAATGCCAATTAGCAGGTAAGGCCTAATTTCACCTTTGCTGTCGCTGTCGACAGATACGATAGCTGCTACAATTGCCTCTCCCATAGAAATGCATTGGGGCATTTCTGGGGACTTTCGTTTACAGGAGTGCCTGGTTTGATCTAGCCCATTTTCAAACTATTTCTTCCCCTGTTCATCCCCTCCCCAAATTTCGTCCTGTTTGTTTACCTCAGGATGAATAGTTTTTTGAACCCTTACATATAATTTCTAACGTTCCATTTTGGTGGAAGGAATATAATGTATCTGCAGAAAATTCAGATCCAAATGTTTGGGCAATTCTCAAAGGGAAGTAGTACTCAAAGAAATAGTATGCATATACTTTCCCTGTGAGAATCTGTACAAAACCACCTGGTGAAATATAATTTCAGCCTTTGCATCAATGTGAACAGTTTGAACATGTCCCCCTTTATAGTTACCATTTAGTTGTAATATCATTACTAACAGTATTAAAGATCATGCAGAAAAAAGGCACTATTTGCATTTGACTATGCAGGTAATTGAAAACCACGAACAGAGCTGTAAACATTTTTAAAAATTCCCTTTATTGGGTTATCAACCAATGAACTGGCTATTTCAAAGTATTTTTGCTATTCGGAATTACAGTAATCAACTTTTCTGACTCCGTAGGTCCTCCCAGCTATGTACCAGCTACAGCATTTCTGCAGAATGCAGGCCAGGCACATTTGATCAGCCAGTGTGAACAATATGAAGGAGAGATGGGTGCTCTGCTTCAGCAGAGGCGCTCTGTCTTACGAGGGTGCCTTGAACACTTGCACAGCTATGCAACTGTGGCGCTGCAGTATCCAAAAACTGTGTTTCAGAAACACAGGATAGAACAGTGGAAGACCTGGATGGAAGAGCTTATCAATAACATGAAAATGGAGCACTGCCAAGATCTTTACAGAAAGTAAGTTGTCTGATTGAGTTGCAGATACTTAACTTCCTTGCAGGTTTAATGAAGCAGATCTCAAATAGATTCCTTCTCCAATTATTTAAAAACTATAAAAAATGGTAGAGGAGATGTACACCACAGCTCCTGTGTAGCTGTTGGAAGTTCAATAATAAAACTGTTAGGAAATGCAAAAAGTTAAGAAACTGAAAACTAGATGTGAAGCAAATAATTGTTTTACTTTGAAATGTAGCATGAGTTTTTATTACAAAACCTATCAATATTTATTTATTTAGCTATTTTTATAGAACAACTTTCTTAGTCATACAAAGGAATCTTGAAAACGTTTACATAGAACAAGAATATTTTTAACTTAGAGAGATGAGAAGTTATGTTGATTTGAATCCAGTTTGGAATTGCAACAAAGATGTGGGTGAGCTGGGAGGGGTAAACTAACATTAACGTAACATAATACAAGGTAACTGTGAGGATAACCATAAACATTAACTTAAAGTAACTAAGAATAGTACTAGGAGCAATAAACTTGTGCCATAAGAGACGAGCCTAGTTGAGAGGTGTTCTGGGCAAGTTGGAGATGAGGAGATTAGGCATGAGAGTGGTGTGGGTACCTGGGAGGGAGGGTGGAAGGCGGGGATTTTAAGTGTTACTGTTGAAGTATTCTTTGAAGAGGTGCGTCTTAAGCACCTTCCTGAAGTCTTTAAGGTCAGTATAGATCATAAGCTCTCAGGCAGGGAGTTCCAAATGGTTGATGCATATAAGGAAAAGGCTTGGTTATTAGTGGACTGGTTGCGCTTTATATTTTAGCTTGGGGATTCTGAAAGTATTTTGAGCATTTGCTCATCTGGATCTGATGTTTGGTGTTTTCTGTAGCAGAGCTTGAAGGTATGTGGGAGATGTCATGAGATGCTTTGAAGATGGTCACTAGAACTTTGTATTTGATAGTCTATTATTGGCAGCCAGTGCAGTTGTTTGAGGGTTGGAGTTGTGTTCAATTCTGGATGTGCCATGTAAGATCCAGATGGCAGTGTTTTGTGCCATCTGTAGGGGGTGGAATGCCTATTACAGTAGGCCTTGTAGAAGACTATTACAGTAGTCCAAGTGTACGAACACTGGATTGAAAACTGCAGAACACATTGGAGTTGTCATAGGTGTTGCAGTGTTTTCATCTTGTAGTAAATCTGCTTGATGATGATGTGGGGTTGTAGGGTGAGGTGTTGGTCCAATATTACTCCCAGGTAATATACATGGGTCATGATCTTTAGTTCCACTCCATGAAATTTTAGGGATTCCGGGTGGGGGGGGTTAAAGGTCGGGTCTCTAATGATATAGAGTACTTCTGTTGTTTTGTGATTTACAGTGAGCTTATACTTGGATAGCCAGTTTGGAACTGAGGTGAAGCAATTTACTGGCGCGGTGAGTACGGGATTTGTGGTAGAGAATGGGATGTATATATGTGGTGTAGCACGTCATGAGCCGCCTTGAGCATGCATATGGGTTGGAAGTAAATGTTGAAAAGCAGCAATGAGAAGGAGGAGCCCTGTGGTACACCTTGCTGTTGAGGGTAAGGTGCTGACTTTTTTTTTTTTTTTTTTTTTTTATGTTTATGCAAGTTTACAAAAGCTATCAAGCAATGCTTGTACAGAAAAGCTACTACTATAAAGCACAAACATTACAAAGAATCAAATCAATAGGCAATTAAGTAAAGCTTCAACAGTAGTATAGTTAGCCCACAGTATACAAGGTGCTGACTTTGATGTTCCTATTCTCCAGGAACAAGCAGGAAGTCAGTCCTCACATACGGGTGACATTGGCGCCAATGGAGCCTGCATGGAGCATTTCCCCAGCTTTCAAAGCAAGCCTTTGGGAATGCTACCACACATGTGTGGTCCCCTTCTCGCCCAAGAGTGTCATCTTGCTCAGTCTCATTTTTTCTGCGGAGTCCAACGGAGGTCGGTCCAATTTCCCCATAAAAAAACCTTGCTATATCCTTAAAAAAAAAAAAAAGCTGTTCCCGGTTCCTCTTCCCACCTCGAGCTGATGCCAACTCTGGCACTGTTCTCCGGGTTTTTTTTCTCATTTGTTTTCTTCAAGGCTTGCCTCAACCAGTGTTCGTGCCCTTTTTTTGTCCAGGGGTCTTTGACCCTGGCCGGGTGTTTCCCCACCATGTCTCCCGGTAGGTTCAAAAAATGTGACCACTGCAGTTAAACCATGTCTGTCACTGACATCCATGACTGCTGCCTATGTTGCCTGAGACTGGACCACAACAGCACCTCCTGCATCTGTGCCAGGCCATGATGCCTAAGACCAATAGAAAGAGGTCTGAATTGCATGAGAAACTGTTCCCCATGTCCAACGGCACCGGCCTCCCCAACGCCGAGCTCCAAGCCCAGCACATCCAGAGAGGGCCGAGCATCTTAGGTGGCGGATCCTCCGGAAAGACCTAAGCCCGAGTGGAAAAAGAAAAAAGACTGAAAGTCTACCAAGGCTGTGCTGGAGAAATCCGGTAAGACCGCCCGGAGGGACTAGGGCGACTCCAAGAAACGCCCTCCTAAGGTCCCCAAAAAGGATGCCTCAGCCGGCAGAGACTGTGAAGATCCTCGAGGCCGTGTTACTTGTCAAGGACGCACTTGCGAGAGTGCTGGCACCGGGCCTGAGACCCTCTGTGCCTGCGCCAAAAGCTGTGGAGCCTTCTGGCTTGGAGTCCAGAATGGCTGCCATTGAGCAGAACATCACTGCAATCCTGGCTATGCAGAAGGCAATGGTGGCAGGTTAATCTGCATCATCTGCCCTGACGACCGGGCCCCCGACTACAGGGGAGTCCCTGGTAGTCAAGCCAAGCTCTGAGCACCACCGGCCTCGGGTAAGCCCTCTGCCTCGGCCCTCATAAATTCGGTCCTCCCCGGCCAGTTTCTGAGACTCTGACCCCGGGTCCTCGGGAGGGCCCTGGCCCTTTGGGGCGGGCCTCAGACTTGTCCCCTCTCGACTCAGAGTGGGAAACTGACGATAAGGCCTCTCCAGAAATCAGACGGCACCGAGACGTCCTCTCAGACAAGTCCCACCCCAGCGCCATTCTCCTCCAGAGGACGTGGCTTTTCATGACTTTGTCAGGGATATGGCCAGGGCCCTCTCAGTGCAAACCGAGGTGGAGGAGGACCCAAGCACCTAGGAAATGGAGATCCTCCAGTTCAAGTCTCCACCCAAGGAAACTCACGGTGCCAATACAGCCTTACCTCAAGCGGCTGCTGCTGAGAATGTGGGGGAGACTGGCATCTGTGCCGGTGATCAACTAATGCCTCTACGCTATATACCGAGTCAGGAAGGGGCCGGGGTTCCACAAGCCCCAACTCCCACACAACTCCATGGTTGTTTATTTATTTATTATAGTTTCTTATATACCGCGCTATTCGGTATCAGCGCGGTTTACATCACAACACAACGACCATAACAACAAGCTGTCTGGTTTTACATCGAACAGGAGTACAAACTTGGACAACAGGGTTAACTATATACATAAGCTATTTACACTGCAAGGATAGGTAAAAATCAGATACTGAATGTAAGGGCCTTTCTAGAGTGGGTCATTTCTTGAGAGGGATATCTAGGTTCAATTGCTGGTTGGGTAGTATTGGAGGAAAAGGTGGGATTTGAGTGCCTTCCTGAACTGATGTAGGTTGGCGATGGCCCTAATGTCAGGGGGTAGAGCATTCCAGCATTTGGGGACATAGAAACTGAATGCCCTGTTTGTGGTTGTCTTGTTGCACTTTGTCGATGCCTTTGGGGTTACTAGCAAGTTTACGGCTGTTGCTCTTCTGGATGAATCATGGATGAATCATGGTTGAATCAACCATGCAGAAACTCAGAAGCCAGAAGACCTACTCTTCTGTCCCCCCAGGTAAGGGTGCTTGAGCCCTCGATGCCCTGGGCTGCAAGTGCTTTCAGAGCTCGATGTTGGGGTATCGAATCTAGGCATGTATCTAAAGGCCCTGACTCGGGAACTGTCGGGGTTCTCGGTGGGGATAGCTGGGGGAACCCTTCATCCGGTTCCAGGCTCTCACCTCCAGGATCAAGAAATGCTCAAAGTTCCTCTCCCGAGTGACCTAAGATGGATTCTAGTCTGCAGCTCAAGTAGCAGCAGCAGCCAGCATTGGAGCCTGACGCCAAGCCTGGCTGCAGTCCTCGGACCTTGAGCATTGGGTCCAGGACAAGCTGCTTGATATCCCCTGTACCGGTGAGAACCCGTTCGGCAAACCAATGGTCAACAAAGCGGCTGAGATAGAGGCCGAAGTGGTGACCCACCAGAGGTTCTCGAAGAAGACCTCTTCCTTTCCCTGCAAAAAACCCTCGGGGGGGAAAAGACCCTTATTCCCCGGAGAAAAAGGGTACTTCCAGCAGGGTCACCGATACCAGGCCTTAGACCAGCAAGAGGGTTCTCACCCCAAAAGGCAGGGCCAAGGAGCTCAGAAGCCAAAGGCTCAGAAGCCCCAACCCCAGGCTGCAGCCCAACAAGGGGGGAGTTTTTGACTCCCAGGGCAACGCCTCCCATTCCCCGGGAGACCCTCACCAGCCCACAGGGGGCCTCATGGCACTCTTTGCCCAAAGGTGGGCCAAGGTTACCTCAGATCAGTGGGTGCTGCAGGTGGTAAAGGGAGGGATACCTCCTCCACTTACAAGAACCACCCAGGTTCTTTCCAGGAGAGCCAGTGCAACCTCTCTTTCACCAGACCCTTCTGCTCTGAGCTCACAGGTCTGATCAGGAACAACATTGTGGAGCCCATACCCAGACATCTGTGGGGGAAGGGCTTCTACTCAGATACTTCTTTGTCCCCAAAAGAACAGGGAGCCTAAGGCTCATACTTGACCTGCGAAACTTGAACAAGTTTCTGGTGAGGGAGAAGTTCAAGATGCTCTCCCTTAGAACACTGCTACCCTACCTCCACCAGGGAAATTGGCTGTGCTCCTTGGACCTAAAGGATGCGTACACTCACATCCTGATCCGTACACTCACATCCTGATCCATCCCTCCCATAGACAGTGCCTACAGTTCATGATGGGAAGAAGACACTACCAGTACAGGGTGCTGAACTTCGGTCTGGCCTCATCCCCAAGGGTCTTTACCAAGTGCTTGGCAGTGGTAGCTGCTCACTTGCGTCTTGTCAGACGGCTGCCTGGGTGAGAATCTTCACAGTCTTGGCAAGTGCATATATCTATATGATTTGCAAGGGATTGTGGGCAATGCAGTTCATTCACACCAGACACAGCTGCTGACAATAATTTAGTTGTGCTCAAGTGTTAAAGCCAATAAGATATTTATTTATGGGGTTATTTCTCCCAACACAGATATGCTTGGTAGCACATAAATCAGGTTACTTACTTTCAGTGTTAAACTTGGAAAAACAAAATAAGGAAAACAACCTTTAAACTTGTCAGGCATTAGCTAATGTTTTCTTAGCATATATCAAACAACAAACGAAAAGCCACAAAAAGAAAAAAACTGTTCTTTTCAGGTTAACTTCTGATAACTTCCCACATAGATTCAGAAGTGATTCTCTCCTAGCTCACAAGCAATTAGGTAAGGCTCAATTGCTAGCAGTTATCCAGCTGAAACCCCTTAGCTGGCTTGCTTTCTACTGTGTGGGTCAAATCCTGCTTCAGGAGCTTTTCTGAGTAGATTAAAGAACAAGTTTGTATTTCTTTGTGATGGTTGCTGTACTTTATAACAGAAAATCACCAAAGGAGTTTGGACAGAGAGCAGTCCATATAAACACATTCTTCATCTGCAATCATTCCCCCTTCTTCAACAAGCATGTGTTCAATATCATGGATTGGCACAGATGAATCTCTCAATGGAGCACTTTCAGGAGAATACTTGTTTCCCTGCTGTCTTTCAAGGTTATAGCTAGGGCATAGATCAGTGTTCATACCTGAGCTTCCATTGCTGTTAGAGTTCCTCTCTATATAGCCTGGCCAGTATGTAGTCCAGTTTTTATGTCCAGCCTTCCAATCCAGATCCCTGGACACTGGATCTCTCTTCACATACCTTCTGGCACGGGTCTTAGGGTCCCTTCCACGTGCAGCCGTCTCCCTCACAGGTAGCGTCTGGAGATTCCTAGCTCTGCAGCACCATTCCTCTGGCTTTCCCCAGTCCAATGGTGTATGCTGGCCCTTGAAATGCCTCCCAGTATACGTACTGCTCTGGACTCTTCTAGACCTCTCAAAGGCTTTTCTCCTCTTTCTTCCAAAGGGTTTCTTTCCCTCTCTGTCCGTCCGGTTTGGCTTCTGATGATCCTTCAGATGAAACTGATGATCAAGCTCAAGCTGATTCTCAGGATAATGAGGATGATGATCTGTAGAATAAACTCTACCCTTATTCTGCCTTGATGAGTGCTCCTCCCTAACACAGCGCAGCTGTGCTGAATCAGGCCCTGCCCTTTGAGATGAGTGCTTAGGGATTACCTCATAGCCCTCCTGATTGAACACACGTTTCCCCACTTCAGCTCCTCTAATGGCTGTTGGAAACCTGGTGCATTCTGGGACTGGTAGTCTTTTATGGGAAAATTCTGTTTTCTTATTTCTACCAGAACTGACAGGTTGCTTGTTCAGAGTCACTTCACCTTTTCTATAGCTCCTTCCTGAGCTATGATAAGCTTCCTTATCACAGTCTTCAAGGGGCCTTCGTCTTCCCCTACCTGGATGACTGGCTAATCAGAGGCGGTATGGCCTCAGAAGTCGGGCAGGCCGCAGAGCATACAACCCCCCTACTGCAGCACCTGGGGTTAGTCATCAACTACCCCAAGTCCCATCTTGCTCCAGCCCAAAGTCGAGTTCATAGGGGCACAGCTGGACACACTCCAGGTCAAGTCTATTCTGCCAAGAGAAAGGGCAGACCGCCTCATCCAGCTGGCAAGGGAGGTACAGTGCTGCCGGTTAGTACCGTCTCGCCGCCTCCTCCGCCTGTTGGACATCAACAGTCCATGTCACACTGCTAGCCCTCCTACATTTGCGGACAGCCCGATGGTCCCTCCGCTCTCAGTGTACTTAGACCACGGGCAGCTTCCGAGACAGGGTCAGATGGCAGACTCCCCTATCTGGTGGCAATACTTGCACCACCTCAGTGCAGGATTGTCTTTCCAGGCACCCGCATCACAGCGGACCCTGATGACGGACACCTCCCTCATGGGTTGGTGAGGGCTTTGCGGGAACCTCCACACGCAAGAAGGCTGGTCCCAGGAGTAGTTGCTCTTGCAGATCAATCTCCTCAAACAGGGCTATCTTCCTGGACCTGCAGACATTCCACGACTGCCTACAGCACAAGCGTGTCCTGATCCAGACAGACAACCCAGGTGGCCATGTTTTATATCAACAGTCAGGGGGGTACAGGGTCATATGCCCTCTGTCAGGAAGCGGTGACTCTCCTTTTCTTTGCAGTATGCAACAGCATGCTCCTGCGAGCAGTATATCTACCAGGCCAGGACAACTGCTTAGACGGGCTGAACAGAATCTTTCACCCACATGAGTGGCACTTTGAACCCCAGGGCACTGCTGGACCTGTTTGCCACCCCCGGACAACGCACAGCTACCGCACTTCTGCTCACACCAACCGCATTCGGGAAGAGTGGCGGCAGACGCCTTTCTAATCTCATGGTTGGAGGGCCTGCTATAAGTGTTCCCACCGAACCCTCCCACCCCCTCCCAGTCGCCAAGACCCTTTTCGGGGCCCAGAGCAAGAGGGAATCAGTCATACTTATCACAACCCTGGTTCCCCCTGCTGTTTTCCCTGTCGGTAGCACTCCCAGATCCCCTCAGTTATTCATCTGTTTTGATCATAGTCACCTGGGCCTACCGATGACAAAGCGTACTCTAAATGGCAAATTGCATCTCTTTTACTTATGCCCATGCAGGACTCTCATTGGCGGGTCATGTCACCGCTCATAATGTGCGGGCTATGGCAACATCTGTAGCTAATCTCCGTTCCATAGCCATTGAGGACATCTACTGGGCAGCTACCTGGTCCTCTAGTCATACTTGGAAAAACCCATCTATTCCTGGAATACTTTGGAACTACCCCGGAAGATTATGATTAACAGTAACAAGAAATGGACCATGAAACACAGAGTTCTTGTATATAGTTAGCAACTGATAATTGCTTGTTTTACCCCAATATAACCTCCAAGTTGAATAACCCTGTTCAATGTAAAGCTTGTTGCTATAACTGTTAATTGTAAACCACTTTGAATGTATATGATAAAGCGGTATATAAGACCTGTTAATAAATAAATATTTTGCTTCCTTCTGTTGTCTGGACAGAAACTCCCATCGGGACGCTGTCTTTGGCCAGGCCATAATCCAGCATCTCCTTGGGACTTAAACTCAACTCCTACCTTGTGTCCCTTACTTTTACAAGACTATCATTGGGGGAGTGCTTCTGGAGTCAAGTCCAATAGCCCACAACTCTTTCAAACTCATTGGCTGCAGGTTTTTGCCTCGGATCGCACTATTCTCCCCGCCATACCAGTCTGGTATATGGGAGCTAGTGAGTCCCATATGTGAAGACTGTATTCCTGTTTGTTCCAGGTGATCTCCAGGAACAGCAGGAATCGGTCTTCACAACCTGCTTCCTCCCCTAGGGGGGTTGTAGGGTTCTTTTTGTCATCTTCAAAGCTAGAAACTCAGCTGAGGAGAGAAGTTGGGAAGGTCGGCACGTAGGCATAGAGGAGTGCTCCCAAAGACTTTCCTTTTGGATGCTGGGGAGCATTCCCATGCAGGCTCCGTCAGGGATATCACCTATATGTGAAGACTGATTCCTGCTGTTCCTGGATATCTCCTATTACAGGTTAGTAACTGATTTATTGAAGCAAGCCTTTAGGGAGGCAGCAGTCTGTAGTGGCAATTTGTCCAGAACCTGGTAACATTGGACCAATGGATATTTGATGCCTGAAGAGGCTCTGTCTGGAAGTTTCCTCCCATATCACAAATGCCTATATTCTCCCTACCAGGCTGTGGCTAAGACTAGTGGTAATGTTCTCATCCCAAAGGAAGAGTGGGGCAGGGCAGGTACTCCACCTACTTCATGGTCCCTAAGGAGGAGGATGATTCCTTTTATTCCATTCTGGATCTAATGGCATGAATTTGGCCTGACTCATCTCATATTTTCACATGGAGATTGACGTGGTGGTAGGGCAGGGAAAATTTGAGTATCTAGGCATCTCTTCAGGTGATGGGAGATACAATAAGGATCTTTAAATACCTCCATGGCATATATGCATAGGAGACGGGCCTCTTTCAATTGAAAGGACACTTTGGAATAAGGCAGCATAGGAAGAAGGTGAAAGGGGATAAACTTAGGAGTAATCTGAGGAATATTTTTTTTTTTTATAGAAAGGGTATGGATGTGTGGAATGGCTTCCCAGTAGAGATGGTAGAGATGAGGACTCTGAATCCAAGCAAGCATGGGACAAGCACAGGATCTCTAAGGGAGATGAAAGGATTGTAGAGCTTAGTAGTCGGTATGGTTGGGCAGACCAGATAAGTCATATGATCTTGATCTGCCATCATGTTCTGTGCTTCAGGATGTAATAGCGAAGGGCCCGCAACCCCAATAATACTCGGAGTCAATGGACAAGGATTCAACTCCCTTTTATTGTATATACAGTCTCAGCACTGGCATACAAAATGTCTGAGCCCCGAGCTCAGAGAAATGACAGTTTATATACCTTTCTTCTCTCCAGTCTAATACAGGCAAAACTTCTCATTGGTCCTGGTCTTGGTAGACATAACACTAAACATAATACTTCTGCTAAAGTATACAGTATATTTCGCTACTCTTGCAAGGTCAGTTAGCTTGCAAAGATAGTGGAAGACATATCAGAAGCATTCTCATCAAAAGCAAAACAAAGCAAGGCCAGACAAAGCAAGGCTAAGATGTATCTCTAGCCCTGGCTCAAAACACTAAACAATCTTCATAATGCTAGACAAAATATTCTTACACTGTTCAGCTTCTCTGCTATATTTTCATCCTAATTACGAGGTCAGTGCACATCTAGCAAAGATACAGTGGCACGGCATTCTACTGAAACAGACATCTGGCTTATCTAAACAATAAACAAGAAAGTTTTAATTATCTTATCTCCAGGAGAGCAGAACATGTTATCAAACCAGAATAGAACAGTATTTCTTTCTAACAGCTAACAGCATTCTGTAAGTTTCCAAAATCAGCAATAACATTTTAAAGCAGGAGAAAAAGGGCTTCAGACCTAGCTCTGCTACATGCTAGGCCATCGCCTATCACAAGGAAAAGATCATTGCTTACCTGTAATTCTGTACTATAGATAATATTTTCATTAATTTTCAGTGCAATGTTTTAAACTATTAGTTTACTTCTATAACGAGTGGTGGTGTGCTGTAAATTGCCCACTGATTATGTGGCTAAATAGCTGAACAGCATACGTTTTCTAGTAGCAAGTGTGATAAGCATTCACTTTTGTGATTGTTGTGCAGGTATGAACTACAGTATGCTCCCCAGCCACCACCAGCTGTGTGTCAGTTTATAACGGCTACTGAAATGACTATGCAGCACTACGCAGCAGATATCAACAGCAGACTTTTGAGACAAATGGAACGCTTGAAACAAGAGGCAGTAACTGTACCTGTCTGCGAGGAGCAGCTAAAAGAAATTGAGCGCTGTATAAAAGTTTTCCTACTTGAAAACGGAGAAGAAGGATCACTGAGTCTAGCAAGTGTTATAATTTCTGCCCTCTGCACCCTAACAAGGTGAGTTGTGCATTTTCTGAATCAAATGAATTGATGAGGTAGGAGTCTGCTCTATGCATTCATGTAAATTATGTGAATTTTACTAGGAGATTAATATTTTAGTGGCAGAGAATTTTTATTTTGGTGTCATCTGGCTATAAAGTACAAGTTTTATTTTAATGTGGGGGGGAGTGATACATTTCAGTATCTTGGTTTGAATTAAGAAAGTTTTCAAATTCAACTTAATATAACTTTGAACATGAAATACCTTACTTTCCAAACCACTCCCATTTTCTGCTTTAGCAAATCTCTTCATAAGTTCAGAATAGTAAAAAATCTTAACTTGCCTTCCTGTTTCATTCACTGAGTGAGATAGATGAACAATCTGCCAGATGGATCAAACTTCAACTTAATTTTTAGAACCCACCTTTCCTCCAATAGAGCTTACCTTATGAATGTTAAAATTAAGTCAACTGTGAGGAAAAAAATTAAATCATGTTCTGCTATGATGATCTTTTGTTTAGACGTAATCTTATGATGGAAGGTGCTGCCTCCAGTGCTGGAGAGCAATTGGTGGATTTGACCTCAAGAGATGGTGCCTGGTTCTTAGAAGAACTTTGCAGTATGAGCGGGAATGTTACATGCCTGGTACAGTTACTGAAGCAGTGTCAACTTGTGCCACAAGATCTGGATATTCCAAACCCAGTAGAATCGTCTGAAGCCGTTCATTTAGCTAATGGAGTATACATGTCCCTTCAGGTATAAAAATGCCTTAACTTTCAGACCTTCCATTAATGATTTATATTTTTTTATTTACTCTTGTTTTTGTTACATATTTGTTTGCTGATGTGATTTGATTCTTTTTTTATTTACTGTTTATTCATCACACTTTTTATACAATCAAATACCCCTCCCACAGCTAAACAACAAAAGTCACAAACCCCCTGCACAAAATCATGTTTGCATTCCATCAAACATAAGTGCGTTCTGCTCACTTCAAAACTCATATTTACCATGAAGGAGACTTCCTTTAATGTAGTAAGGGTGAAATGCTGCTAGTTTGTGTATTGTCTTCAAATTTGGATTTGAGATTTAATTACTTGTCTTTTCTAAATCTGAGCTCAGGGCGAGTTACAGAGTGACCCATACCTTATTTCTGTGTCCAGTAGACTTACAATCTAAGTTGTGGCTGAGGCTAAGGAGTGTGAAGTACTGTCCAAAGTCACAAGGAGAGAGTCATGGGATTTGAACCCCTCTTCCCTGGTTCTTAGCTGCTGCTTTAACCACTAGGCTGCTCCTCCACTCTAGTTGAGCAGATAAGAAAATGTACTTGCAAGCTCTTTGGTTTTTCGCAAAAGATCAGAATTTCTGTGTACTCGTGAGCCTTTAGCATAATCAGCATCTGTTCTGTTGTATGTCTTTAATGCACTGTAAGCAGGGCAAAAATAGAGGACAGTTGTGAGTGTAACAGTGGTAGATGACTGGAAATGGAATTAGGGTCTGGTAAGACAGTTGAGGCGACTGGGCAGACTGGATTACCCAAACTGTTTTTGTCTGCCAGCAGCTTTATTCTAAAAGTAAAATGGAACAAGAAAACTACTGACTTTACTTTGAATAAGTGTATCAGCTATTTTGTAGTCTATTTATTATTTTTGTCTTGGGGGGGGGGGGGTTTGCCACAGGAGTTGAACTCAAACTTCCGTCAGATCATTTTTCCTGAGGCTCTTCGATGCTTAATGAAAGGAGAGTATACTTTAGAAAGTATGCTTCATGAACTGGATAGCCTTATTGAGCAAACAGCTGATGGAGTTCCTTTGCAGACACTCGTTGAGTCTCTTCAGGCTTACTTAAGAAATACAGCAATGGGTCTGGAGGAGGAGACACATGCCCATTACATCGATGTTGCAAGGTGAGTTAACTTCTACTGCATATAATGTAATTTCCAAAGATAAGTATCGGCAATAAAGATTTTAATATGGAGTGAATAAAGTCGTGCAGCTGGAATCAAACTGACTGAAATGGAAACATCAGAAAAGTGTATTAAAAGTAATACATAGATTTTGTATATCCAGTCATTATCTTTTCATATGTAGTACACATGTACACATATGCCTTTCCAGTAGTAGTTCAGGGCAAGTTACAATCAAGTAACATAGGTATTTCACTGTTCCCAGAAGGCTTACAATCTTACGTTTGTACCTGAGACAATGGAAGGTTAAGTGACTTGCCACAAGGCCACAGTGAGTGTCTGGGGGATTAGAACTCTGGTCTTTCTAGTCCCAGGCTGCTGCCCTAACCACTAAGCTACTTCACTACTTTTAACTGTCTTTTACCAGACCTGTTTAATTTATTATGGTAATCCACGCTGAAGAAGGCAAAAAAAAGAGATCTGTTGCCAGTTCAGCTGCATGGTGGTGATAGAGAAGTCTAAATTGATTTTATAGGGTGAACATTTTTTTTCTTCCCATTTCCTAGAATTCTACATGCACAGTATGGTGAGTTAATTCAGCCAAGAAATGGCTCAGTCGATGAAACACCAAAAATGACGGCTGGCCAGATGTTGTTGGTGGCATTTGATGGAATGTTTGCCCAAGTAGACACTGCCTTTGGCTTGCTAATTGAAAAGGTATTGTTTACTGCTAAACTTTTCCAGCATAACACTTAGGGGCATGTGTACTAAAGGTTACCGCATGGCAGCACTTACGACATGGTAGCGTCTGTTGCCCTGTGGTAATATTTCATAAATATGCTCTACTTTTGGCATGGTATATCAGATTGATTTGAATTTTTTTTTTTATTAAACAGTTAAACAAGATGGAAGTACCTATGGCTTGGCGCAAGATTGACATCATCAGGGAAGCTCGTAGTACACAAGTTAATTTCTTTGATGATGATAACCATCGACAAGTACTGGAAGAAATATTCTTCCTGAAAAGACTTCAGACCATTAAGGAATTCTTTAGATTATGTGGGACCTTTTCCAGAACACTATCAGGTAAAACAAATGTTTATGTACAAATGAAGGACCCTATTTAACATCGGAAAGCAGTATACCACTTTGATTTACTCAATCTGTGGCTTAGTCATTTAAACTAATCTTTTATTGGGCACATTTTACTGTAGCATAGCACCTGTTGTGGAGACTCCAGCTGGTTGAGTAAATGTCTTTCTGTATGTATCTGTTTGCACATGTACAAACAAACAGATATCTGTGCTCCCCTTCTTCCCCCTCCCCCTCCCCCCCCACCATAGTAGGAGAATGAAGATCAGAGCTGTGGCCAGAAATTGCTAGCAGGATTCCTAGAGTCCCACTGGTGTTAAGAGCGGGTCTGCAGCCTGGCTGCCTGAGAGCAGCATCTCCCTTTCTCTTCCTTGACTGTCCCCCCCCCCCACTCCAAGGTGTACAGCATACAGTTGTGGTCAGTATTATTGGCACGCTTGCAGTTCAACCCCTTAAAGTCCAATATCTCTTTTAAAAAAAAGGCCAGTGAAATGGCTTTGGACTATATATGCACACACATTTGACACACAAAAGAATCAAATAAAACAAGACCAATTAAAAAAGGAAATCATAGGAAATAATATAAAGACTGGAACATTGCCAGGACATGATTATTGGCACCCTTATAAACAATTCAAATCAGTTTGAACAGAAGAACCATATTCCCATTGCAGTAAAATTTGATGCACCTGTGATCAATTAGTACTCACATGACTTGAATCAGCTAATGAATGATGGCTGTAATGTTTAAAATGGCAACATTGAGAGGAACTGACATCACCCGGAGTGGCTGCCTAAATATTGAGCTCCGGAGACAGCATCAGAAAATACCCAATTGGGTATAGAAAACAGGAGACATAACTCCCCAGCCCACAAAAGAGAAACATAGCAAAGAGCATCAGCGAGATAGATGCCAGAAAGAAAGCCGTTGTTGATCTGAAAGCTTTCACTTTCAAGGTGGCCCAAGGAACGATTGCAAACCGCACCAAAATGGCGTCAGAGGGCAATGTAACAGAGGCAGACCAGAGACCCAGCCCAGGGCATTCAGAAAACAACGAAATACAAATGCTGCGAGGTGAGCTGAAAGGGTGGTTTGGGGAGTTGACAGGAGCTGAGTACCTTCAAGTTGGAGGTGCAGGGGTGGATTGCAGAGTTGAAGACAGGTATAAATGAACTGGGCCAAAGGCTGGAGGAGACAGAACTGGCTAGAAGTACAGTAATTAAAAATAGATGAGCAGCAACAAGTTAACTCCATGCTAAGCACCCAAGCAGATATGCTCCTCAAACTGGAAGATTTGGAGAATAGAGCAGTATGCATATGGGGAATACCCGAGGAGGACACTGTGGTAAATTATACTGCACTAGTTGAGCAGTTCTGTAAAGTCACTATCGAAGCTGCCAACCTGGGCACTGAAAAAGTCCACTGTAAAATTGAGTAGGCCCACCGTGCTTTGGGCCCAAGAAGGGAGGAAAGGCCATAGGATATAGTGACACACGATATAGTGACACACTTCCACGAGTTCACCACCAAAGAAATTTTAATGAAGGCGGCCAGAAAAGCAGGCAAAATAAAATGGCAAAATACAGAAATAGAACTGTATGCAGATATGTCGGCTGACACTATATGAAGGTGTAAGGAATATCAAGGGCTAACCAAATGACTGCGTGATAAGACTGTGTGCTACAAGTGGCTATTCCCAATCAGCCTACATTACACAATAACCAGGAAAACAACTCTTGCTAGGACCTTTGAGGAAGCAATCCAAGGCCTGCAGCGTGCTGGATCGTCAGATCTACCAGAATATACCCTGGCAAAAGAAGATAACCTTAATACAGTGAGGAAGGTCGCAACTCTAACATCCAGATGGCAGAGGGCCCTGGCGGGGAACAAACGCATGAGGAGGCAGAAGGTTACTAATGACTGAATTGGGGAAAGTGTTTGATGATCGCAGCAACCAAGCTGGACTTTACCTGTAACTATGCCAGGGAATGTAAATCAAAATGCTTTAAGGGGTGATTCAGATCGTACTAGATATGGGTTGTATAGGAAGCCTCGAGTTGTAAAGAGAGGCCAAGTGATTTATAGTTCCGATCCTGTGTGGGAAATCTGAATGTGGGGAGGAAAAATGATTCGGTTTATAAGTTAAGTTGAGACAGGGCTGTCTGGGAATGATCTCTCTGTAAATTGGAGGGGTGGTAGAGTAATATAGGAGCTGGGTGGAGAGGGGAGGGGAAAGGAGGGAGGGGTGGATAAGGGGGCGAGAACGGCAGTAAGGGATGGGGATCCCTATTATAAAATTTATCAGCTAGGAAACTCCAGATCTCCAGGAACAAGCAGGAATGTAGTCTTCACATATGGGTATCGTCGGTACCGATGGAGCCTGCGCGGGAACGCTCCCCAGCATCCAATTAGAAAGCTTTTTGGAGCATCCCACAGCACCTGCGTGCTGCCTTCCCGCCTTTCCCAACTGCCTCTCTCCAGTTCTTTGTTTTCCGTGGAGCCAGCAGGTTGTCGTTCCTGTCACCGCAGAAAATTTTTCCTATTCTCCTTTTTTGTGGTCGCGTCTGCCTTCCCTCGACGCTATACCGGTACCGCCGGTTCTTTCTTAATTTCTTTTAAAAATATATATTTTTTTTTTTTCCCCAAACCTTTTTTTCTTCAGGTGCATGCGCCATTTTGGGCCTTAGGCCCAAAATTTCCTTTACTATGGAAAAACCCGCTTCGAGCTTTAAGAAGTGCACCAAGTGTGGCGGTACCATTTCCGTCACCGACACCCATGAGTGGTGCCTTAAATGTTTAGGTCCTGACAACGCCATTTCGGAGTGTATGGCCTGTGCCATGATGTCCAAGAGGGATCGACAAAACTGAGCTGCTAAGCTCAGCACCCTTTTTCCCTCCGATGCAGCCTCTGTGGCATAGACGTCTTCCAGGGCTTCGTCTTCCTCCCATGGATCTCAGGTAACTAAACATAAGTCTGGCCGGTCCTCAAAGGGTAGATCTCCTTCCAAGCATCGAGATGCCTCTGGCGTTGCCCTTGAGGGTTCTGTACTGGAAAATTGCCCCGGTGGGAGGCTTCGGCTTCCAAAGCATTATCAGGGCTCCAGGATGTTCTCGAGGCCTCAACCTCGGCAGAACTACTGGTACCGGCTGTTTTCTCCAGTACCGATACCCGGGAATCGGCAGCGTTGATAGACCAGAGGTTCCTGGCTATTGAACGCAGTCTGGCGGCTCTCCTTGCGGCATCGACACCCTCGGAACTGAGTCAGACAGTTCAACCGGTATCAGTACCGGTACCGACAGCATCGACATCGGTGTCTGCATTGCCGGCACCCAGTCATGCTATGCCTTCCGGTACTGATACACCAGTACCGATTCCTCCCGGCACCGACTTCGGTCGGTATGGGTATCGTGCTCTACAAGAGCATCCGGACAGAATGTACTTTGAATCCTCGGAGGAGTCTGAGGATTCTGACAGCTCCGTTGGTACCTTAGTACTTCTCCCGGAGGAGCCTTCCTCTCCTAAACGTAGGATGTCTCCTCCAGAAGATATCTCCTTTCAGGATTTTATCAGGGAGGTGGCTCGGTCTTTCCATTACTGTGGCTCCTGAAACAGAGCCCAATGCAAAGGAGTTGGAGATTCTACAATATCCCAAGGCTCCTAAGGAGGCAGCTACTTTGCCTATCCATGAGATCTCATGTTAAGAATGTGGGAAACACCTCTTACCACCTCTCCTCACTCTCGTAGACTGGATACCATGTATCGAGTACCTCTGTGTCTTGGCTTCCAGAAGGCTCAGCTTCCTCACCACTCTATTGTAGTGGAATCTGCTATGAGAAGGATCAGAAGTGCAAAGAGGCATGCCTCTAATCCTCCAGGACGTGAGTGTCGAACTTTGGATGCCTTTGGACGTCGTACTTTCCAGGCTTCCATGCTTTCTGCCAGGATCAGTTCCTATATTTTATATATGGGAATGTTCCTTAAGGAAGTCACAAGAGATTTAGAGATTTTGAGCCCTCTTCTTCCTGATAAGAGGCAGGATTTTCTCACACTGGTTAAACATGCCCAGGATGTTTCTAAGTTTGTCAATCGTGCAGCTTTTGACTGTTTCGAGTGCATAAGCAGAACCTCTGCCATTGCCATAGGTGCACGAAGAATTGCCTGGCTCCAGGCATCCGATTTGGAGCTCTGGGTGCAGGACAAACTGGGAAATATCCCTTGTACAGGTGAGAATCTATTCGGCAAAAATTGGCAAGAGAAAGCCAATGAGTTGGATGCTGACAACTCCACTTTGGTTAGATTATCCAAAGCCACAGCTGATCCTGCAAGGAAGAAATCTTTCAAGAAACCATTCTTCTCCAAAAAGAAGAGGTTTTATCCCTCTTATTCCCAGCAGGGGCGTTCTGCAGGTCAACCTGCCCGGAAGGGTCAGCAACCACCTAAACAGAGGAAGACTGCTAAACCTCAACCGTCTCAGCAGTCTCAGCCTCCACAAGGCCTTTGACTTCTATCTAGAGAACTTAGCCTTCCTGGCCCTCAATGGACCAGAGCCTTCCACCATTCCAGGAAGGTTGTGTCACTTTGCCCCCAGATGGGGGCAGATAACAGCAGAACATTGGACTCTCTCCATTATAAAAGAGGGGTACAAGCTTCTTTCTCTGCATGCCCCCTACCACAATGGTAAGACAGTTCAATTCTCAGACCTCTCTCATCAACCTGTTAGATCAAGAGGTCACTATGCTTCTTGCCCAAGGGGCAATAGAAGAAGTACCCATTCTTCAACAGGGTGTACAGGGTTTTACTCCCCCTATTTCCTTGTCCCAAAGAAAACAGGGGGACACAGACCTATTTTAGACCTCAGAATTGAACAAATTCCTGTTCAAAGAGAAATTCAAGATGGTCTCTCTGGGAACGCTACTGCCATACCTTCAGAGTCAGGATTGGCTTTGTTCTCTAGATCTCAAGGATGCATACACTCATGTTCTCATCCATCCAACTCACAGAAAGTTCCTTTGGTTCCTTTTTCAAGGAAAGCACTACCAATACAGGGTGTTTCCTTTTGTCCTGGCCTCAGCACCAAGGGTGTTTACGAAATGCATGGCTGTGGTAGCAGCATTTCTTCGCACTCTAGGAATATTCGTCTTCCCCTACTTAAATGACTGGCTCATTTGAGCCCCATCAGAAGCCAGGATTTCTCTATCTTGCACAATGCGTATCCTTCAGTATTTGGGTCTGGTCATAAACATCCCAAAATCCAGCCTAACTCCCACTCAGTCTCTAGAGTTCATAGGAGCTTTGCTGGATACCAGAAAAGCAAGGGCCTATCTTCCCCAGACCCGTTGCCTTCGCATGATGCAGTTAGCTTCTCAAGCAGTGCTAAAGCCTCATCTCACTGCTCGAGAAATGTTACAGCTACTAGGCCACATTTTATTTATTATTTATTAACAATTCTTATATACCGCACTATTAGACATCAGCGCGGTTTACATTGAACAGAAAACATCCGACAGTTTACATATGTCTGGTCATTACATTTAACAGGAAGAATAACTTGGCGAAATAGGGAAACTAAATACAATGCAGGGTTATCTACCGTGCATGTGGTTCCTTATGCTCGCCTCCATATGAGAGCAGCCCAGTGGACTTTATCCACTCAATGGACCCAGACATCAGGGTGCCTGTCAGACAAAATAGCAAACACAAATTGCCTTATTTTGTTCCTCCAATGATGTCAGTCCACTCAAAACCTGCTGGTGGGGTCCCTATTTCAACAACCTTTACCCCAGGCAACTCTCACAACAGATGCTTCACCAATTGGTTGGGGAGCTCATCTGCAAGACCTCTCCACCCAAGGCACTTGGACTCCACAGGAGACTCATCTACACATCCAATCATGTAGAGCTCAGAGCAATCTTCCTTGCTCTTCGAGTGTTCCACACCCTGCTCAGCTACAAGACAGTCCTCATTCAGACGGACAATCAAGTAGCCATGTTCTACGTGAACAAGCAGGGAGGAACAGGATCTCTGTCACTTTGCAATGAAGCTTTGCGACTATGGGCCCTCGCCAGAGAGCATCAGGTTCATCTCTTGGCAGTGTATCTTCCAGGCATTCAAAACTCTTGGGCAGACAGACTCAGTCGAGTTCTGCTTCCACACGAATGGCCTCTACATGCAGACCAGGTGGCCAAGATTTTTCAAATTTGTGGAACCCCGGACATAGACGTCTTTGCAAGTCTGTTGAATGCCATACTTCCCCGGTTCTGTTCCAGAATTCCAGCTCAGGGCTCTCAGGCCAGGGATGCTTTCCTCATTGGGGTCAAGACTTCCTTTATGCCTTTCCACTCATTCCCCTAATTCCCAAAACCCTGTTCAAGCTTCAGAGAGACAGGCCGTATGATTCTCATAGCCCCACATTGGCCACAGCAAGTGTGGTACCCTCTGCTTCTACATCTCTCTCAAGCTCCTTCTCTAGAGTTAGTGTCTGCTCCAGATCTCCTATCTCAGGAGGACGGAATGTTATGGCATCCCAATCCCCAGTCTCTACATCTCAGGGCTTGGCTGCTGAAGGCCTAGATCTTCATGATCTTAACCTTTCTCAGCAAGTAAAGGATATCCTTTATGCTTCCAGAAAACCTTCCACAAGACGCTCTTATGCTTTCAAGTGGAAAATGTTTACCATATGGTGCTCGCAGAAGGGTCTTAGCCCCCTTGCGATACCTCTGGAATCATTACTAGAGTATCTCCTTCATTTATACAATGCAGGACTTAAGACTAACTCAGTAAGAGTCCATTTGAGTGCTATTGCAGCTTCTTTCAAGCCTTTAAATGGATAACCTATTTCCTCCCATCCTCTTATAGCAAGATTTATGAGAGGCCTTCTTCTAACTAAGCCTCCCATTAGGCCACCACCGGTGGCATGGGACTTAAACCTGGTTCTTGGACAGCTCATGAAGCCACCTTCGAACCCTTAGCTACTACCTCGTTGAAAATTCCTGGAAAGTTATCTTTCTCATTGCAATCACATCAGCACGTCGCATCAGTGAGTTGCAAGCACTAGTGGCTGATCCTCCTTATACAAGGTTCCATCATGACAAGGTAGTCCTTAGGACTCATCCACACTTTATGCCAAAAGTGGTCTCGCCTTTTCATTTGAACCAAGCAGTCTACCTGCCTGTGTTTTTTCCAAGGCCTCATTCATCAAATGCAGAAAGGAATCTTCATACTTTGGACTGTAAAAGAGCTTTAGCCTTTTACTTACAAAGAACACAGCGACATAGAAAGTCCTCTCAACTCTTTGTTGCTTTTGATCCTTCTCACTTGGGACTTCCAGTCTCCAAGAGAACACTGTCCAACTGGATTGCACAGTGTATTTCCTTTGCCAATCAGAGTAAGAATCTTCCTCTGGAGGGCCATGTCACAGCTCACAATGTGAGAGCCATGGCAGCTTCAATGGCTCATCTGCGTCTATCGACGACATTTGTCGAGCAGCCACTTGGGCCTCGGTTCATATCTTCACAGCCCATTATTGCTTGGACAAGGACTCCTGCTGGGATGCCTTGTTTGGTCAAGCTGTTCTCCAACACCTGTTCCATACCTAATCAACTCCTACCCACCATCCCTGGTAGGATGCCGGAGATCCATGGGGGGAAGTGGAGTCCTTTCTCAGGGGGACACAACTTCTGGGGTTCTCTCCCTGGCATCTAAAGCTAGGGAGTCCCCATATGTGAAGAATACATTTCTGCTTGTTCCTGGAGATAGCATAGTTACTCACCTGTAACAGGTGATCTCCGGGAACAGCAGAAAATTAAACTTAACAACCCACCCACCTCCCCTAGGAGTTGTATCTCTCTATCTCTTTCCCTCTTTCTCTCTGTCTCAGCTTTAAACTCAACTGGAGAGAGGCAGTTGGGAAAGGCGGGAAGGCAGCACCCAGGCACTGTGGGATTCTCCCAAAAGCTTTCCTACTGGATGCTGGGGAGCGTTCCTGCACAGGCTCCGTCGGTACCGACGATACCCATATGTGAAGACTAAATTCCTGCTGTTCCCGGAGATCACCTGTTACAGGTGAGTAACTATGCTTTATGACCTTAAAATTGTGACCCTCAATGTTAAGGGTCTCAACTCACCTTATAAATGTCAAGTGCTGTTCAAGGAATGTATAAGATTGCAAGGGGACATTTTGTTTATCCAGGAAATGCATTTGTTAAAGCCAAGATGAGGTAAGGGTGTTTAACTCATACTATAATCAAAGATTTTTTGCATCCAACAAGGTGGGAAAAAAAGAGAGGAGGAGTGGGAATACTTTTGTCTAACGCTTCAAATCATGGACGTGTGTAAAAATTGGGAGGGAAGATTTCTAATAGTTAAAACTAAATGGGAAAATACTGTTTATACGTTAGTGTGTACACCCCAAACACCAACCAAGTTGATTTTTTCCAGGCTCTCCATAGAACCTTACGAGTGGGATAGCTGAAGGAGGAAAGGTCATAATGGGTGGCGATTACAATGTAGCACTTAATTCCATGTTAGACTCATCCAGGGGCTCCTCATCCCTGCCTAATATACATAGAATGAGGCTAAAACAACATGATGTATTTGGAAGTGGTAAATATCTAGCAAACTAAAAATGAGAAAAGGCGAGACTGTTTTACTTCCCAGCGCACAATTATATTCCAGAATTGACTTATTAATAGATGAAACCTTAGTATCTACTGTAAAATCCTATACAATCATGGATAGTGTATGGTCCGACCACACTGCTGTAGTCAGTCACCTAACCTTCGGGCCTCCAAAATACAGGAGATCATGGTGGAAATTAAATGAATCACTGCTAGATGACAATAAAGTTACACAACAGATACTGAAGGAGATAGGGGATTATCTAGTACTAAATGATGATGGTGTAAACTCCCCTGGCATGATATAGGACTGCTTAAAAGAAGTACTCGGGGGGGGGGGAATTCATATCCTTAGTAGCCTATCAAAAGCATACACGAGAAGAACAGCAAAGATCTCTCTACACATCAGTCTATAGAGAAAGAGCTCAAAGCAGGCCTTTCTACCCCCGCTATGAGGAGTAGATTAACAGAATACTGTAGAGAAGCTACACGACATTAATCATAAACTTAATCTTCTAAAACAAACCCACTTTGAATATGGCAATAAACCGGGGCGCCTATTATCTCAGAAACTAAAGAACTTGATGACCTGGAATCATATTACTAAAATTAAAGATAAATAATGAGCAATGCTCTGGAAAGAAGACGAGATCACAGAGCGTTTTATCCTATTTTATCAATAGCTTTACTCACCGGAGAAGACTTCTGATCTGTCAGAGATAAAAACGTATTTAGATGAAGTTAAATTGCCTAACATATCAGCCTCCAAAGCTGAGGAGCTCTCCGAACCCATCTCTGAGCACAAAGTACTTGGAGTAATTAAGGGCCTACCCTCACATATGGCACCGGGACTGGATGGCCTACCTAATCGATTCTATAAAGTCTTCGGAAAAGCCACTGTAGAACCACTCACTAAAATGTTCAGTTAGTTTGGGAGGGCTCAGCTGATGCCAGATTCCTTGTGGTTGGCCGGAGTTGAGTATATTACACAGAGGGCAAGGACCCGAGTGAATGTGGGTCATACAGACCCATTTCGCTACTAGAGAATGATCTTAAAATATTTGTGAGAGTGTTGGCAAATAGGCTAATGCCACTTCTGACTAAACTGTTCTACCCCAACCAAGCTGGCTTTATTCTGAGCCAGCAGTCCTCGGACAATATCTTATTTTATTTATTTGTGAGTTTTATATACCGCTATTTCTCCAGGACCAAGCAGGAAGTCAGTCCTCACTTATGGGTGACGTCGGCGCCGACGGAGCCCTCGCGGAGCAATTTTCCCCAGCTTTCAAAGAAAGCCTTTGGGAATTGCAGCGCGCATGCGCGGTCCTCTTCCCGCCCAAGGGTGCCATCTTAGCCAGTCTTCTTTTTTCCGCGGAGCCCTACAGACGTACCCGTCTTGTCCCCGCGAAAAGTTGATTTTTCTTCAGAATTTCTCTTTTTTCCATTCGGTTCGACGCCGGTCTTTTTCCCCGCCAGACTCGCGACGCCGGTCTCGAGTCCTCTTCTTATTTTTCGGTTTTTCTGACTTAGTCAGTTTTTCGTTTCGGTTTTTCCCTGGCAGCCCGGTCCTTTGACCTCGCCGGGGCCCTTTTTCCCCCGATGGCTGCCAGTGGTTTCAAGCGGTGTGGTCAGTGTGACCGAAATATGTCACTAACTGACACACACGACTTTTGCCTCCGCTGCCTGGGCCCGGATCATGAAGAACTGATCTGTGGGCCCTGTGGCAAAATGTCCTCCAAAGCGTTGAGAAGTCGGCGGCATCAGCGGGATAGGATCTTCGCTGACCCCAGCCGTACCCGGACCTCGTCGGAGGCCTCCGCGTCCAAAGGTTCCAGCTCGGACCGTCGCCGGAGTTCCTCCGACAGGGGTTCTCCCTTCGGGGACCATCGTCGTAAGGTGAAACCCGTGAGGGCGGCGTCGGTGGACGCTCCTGGCTCCGCGAGGGCCAGGTCGCATAGCCCCGATAGCCGTCCCGGGTCCTTGGAGAAGGAGCATCTCACGAAGCGACCTCACCTGGAGTCGGAGCTGCCTGCTCGGGTAAGTCCTGTAGTCCTCCTGGACTCGCCTCCGAGACAGCCGACGTCGGGGCCCGAGTCGGGGGCTGCTGGGTCACCTGAGCTCGGACTCAGGTTGACGGCCTTGGAGAGCAGACTGTCTGCCTTCATGGACCAGCAGCGGGCACTTCTCTCTGGCTTCGCTGGCGCCGCTGCCCCGACCGCCGGGACGTCGACGTCCAAGTCGACCCCGGAGACCGAGCCGATCCTCGAGTCGATGCGAACTCGAGTCGATCCTCGGTCGAGGTCACCCTCGGCCTCCCGTTCAGGACTGAGGTCGCCGACGCCGACTCCCTTGGCGTCGGGGCGGCAGGCGCCGCGCCCTGCCCGGGCCGACCCCACCGAGTCCTCGTCGGAGTCGGTTTGGGAGTCTGAAGAAGAAGAGTCGCCTGATTCTTTCCGGACTCGGTGTGTCCCCTCGGACTCACCGGAGTCCGAGCCTCGGAAGCAGTCCCCCCCGGAGAATGCCCGGTTCTCGGACTTCGTCAGGGATATGGCCAAGGCTTTGGCCTTCCCTGCGGACCCCGAGGAGGAGCCTCGAGCCGAAGAGCTTGACGCCCTCCAGTATGACTCTCCCGCAAGGGAACACTTTACTGTACCGGTTCCTCCCATGCTGGAACGACTTCTCTTCCGCATGTGGGAGAGTCCGGCCACCTCGCCGGTCCTGAGCAAGCGGGTCGATTCTATCTATCGAGTCCGCAAGAGCCCTGGCTTCCAAAAAGCACAGCTGCCACACCATTCCATGGTAGTGGAATCGGCCATGCATCGTCTTAAGAGCCAGAAGATGCACTCCTCGGTGCCTCCTGGCAGGGAGGCCCGTAACCTGGATGGCCTTGGCAAGAAGTGTTTCCAGGGCTCTATGCTTGCGTGTCGTGTCCAGACCTACCAGCTATACATGGGCATGTATCTCCGGGACCTGGCTAAAGAGCTAGCCGGATTCTCCGCTGGTTTGTCCGAGGAACCTTTGCGGAGGTTCCTGGCCTTGTCCACTGGTATTCGGGAATGCTCAAAATTCATATCCCGAGCAGCCTACGATGGCTTTGAAGCGTCGGCTCGAGTGGCCGCAGCCGGCATCGGTGCCCGCCGACAGGCTTGGCTTCAGTCATCTGACCTCGAGCCCTGGGTGCAGGACAAGTTGGTCGATGTCCCCTGCCGAGGCGAAAACCTCTTTGGCAAGCCCATGGCTGAAAAGGCTGCACAAATTGAGACGGAGACTCTCACCAGGACTAGGCTTTCTAGGAAGACCTCCGCCCCTTCCCAGAAAAAGAAGGGCTCGGGTAAGAAGTCCTTTTAGCCGAGGAAGGCGGCTGCCTACAAACAATACCCCCATTATCAGGCCCCTGCAGCTCCCCAACAGGGCCAGCAGGCCAAGGGACGGGGTAACGGGTCCCGTAGGCAGCAAGCCCCCAAGCCTGCACCACCAGCCCCTGCTCCGCAGGGTGGGGGTTTTTGACTCACTAAGCATAGCCTCTCCCCCCCCCCGCTGGTTCCTCCCAGCACCGGAGGCCGGCTGGTTCACTTCGCCCACAGGTGGTCCAGCATCACCTCAGATGCCTGGGTGCTTCCAGTCGTGCGAGAAGGCTATCTTCCCCACTTCCACCAGGTCCCACCCTCCATTTGTCCGGGAGAACCTCCACGACCCCCTCTGCACAGGGAATTACTCCTTCAGGAGTTAGCAGGTCTTCTGCAGGAACGGGCGGTGGAACCGGTGCCCCACCACCTGAAAGGTCAAGGTTTTTACTCCAGGTATTTTCTGATACCAAAGAGAACAGGAGGCCTCAGACCCATCCTGGACCTGCGCAACCTCAACCAGTTCCTCGTGCGAGAGAAGTTCAAGATGCTTACCCTTGGAATCCTTCTGCCCTACCTCCAGCAGGGAGATTGGCTATGCTCCTTGGATCTAAAGGATGCCTACACGCACATCCTCATCCACCCAAGCCACCGCCAATACCTAAGGTTTGTGGTGGCAGGAAATCATTACCAGTACAGGGTACTGCCCTTTGGCCTGTCCTCCGCACCGCGAGTCTTCACAAAATGTCTCGCAGTGGTGGCGGCCCATCTCCGGCTTCACGGCCTCTATGTTTTTCCGTACCTCGACGACTGGCTCATCAGAGCAGCGTCCGCTCCGGAGGTCACCAACGCCACACACCGCACGGTGACTCTTCTGCAGTACTTGGGCTTTGTCATAAACTTCGCAAAGTCCACTTTGCTCCCCTCACAGGATCTCGAGTTCATCGGCGCAAGGCTGCACACTCCTCAGGCACGAGCGTACCTACCGCTCGACAGGGCTCTACGGCTCATGGACCTAGCCGACCGTTTTCGCAGCCAGCCCCTGGTCTCCGCCAGGCGCTTCCTGAGACTACTCGGCCATATGGCTTCCACCGTCCACGTGACCCCCAATGCCCGCCTGCATATGCGGCCTGCTCAATGGTGTCTCCGCCAGCAGTGGCGACAAGCCACCGGCGGCCTAGCAGACCTAGTGCGCGTCTCCGAGCCGCTGATCTCGTCTCTCCGGTGGTGGCTTCAGCAGCCGAACCTGATCTGCGGAATGCCTTTCCAGCCTCCTCAGCCGGCCCGGGTGCTGACAACAGATGCATCCCTCCTGGGCTGGGGAGCGCATTGCCAAGGGGCACGTACTCAGGGCCTCTGGACCACGTGGGAGTCTGCTCAGCAGATCAACTTCCTGGAGCTCAGGGCGATCCGCCTGGCTCTCAAGGCCTTCTCCCACCTGACTTCTCACCAGTCCGTCCTTGTCCAGACGGACAATCAAGTTGCCATGTTCTACGTGAACAAGCAGGGCGGCACGGGCTCCTTCCTCCTCTGCCGGGAGGCACAGAAGCTCTGCTCTTGGGCCGTCAGTCACGGAATTCTCCTCAAGGCAGTTTATCTCCCAGACCAAGAGAATTACCTGGCGGACAAACTCAGCAGGATCCTCCAGCCGCACGAGTGGCGTCTGGATCCCTTGGTAGTTCAGAAGCTCTTTCTGAAGTGGGGCCTCCCCACGATGGATCTCTTTGCCAGTCCTCACAACCGGCAACTTCCTAGCTTCTGCTCTCGTCAGCCACACCCCTTCGGGTTGCGGCGGACGCTTTTCTACTCTCATGGTCGGGGAGCCTTCTGTACGCTTTCCCTCCCATCCCGCTAGTCTCCCGGACTCTTTTCAAGGTTCTCCGAGACAAAGCCCTCATGATCCTGGTGGCCCCCTCGCTGGCCCAGACAGCCGTGGTTTCCGCTCCTGCTGCAATTAGCGGTAGAGGATCCGTTCCCTCTGGGGTTACAACCGGATCTCCTCACTCAGGATCAGGGGTCTCTGCTACAACCCCACCCTCAGGTCTCTCAACCTCATGGCCTGGCTGCTGAGAGGGTAGTCCTCGCTCCCCTTCTCCTGCCGGCGGAGGTGGAGGAGGTCGTCCTAGCTTCACGACGACCTTCTACCCGCAAATGCTACGCCCTTAAATGGCGTCGCTTTTCCGTCTGGTGTACCCAACAGTCTCAGGATCCCTTCTCCTGCCCAGTGTCGGTGATCCTGCAGTACTTGCTATACCTCTCTAATCTGGGACTTAAGCCCAACTCCGTCAAAGTTCACCTCAGTGCTCTCTCAGCACATCATGTGCCGGTGGACGGCAGACCTCTTTCCAGCGACCCTCTTGTAGCGAGGTTTCTCCGAGGTCGTCTTCTACTTAAACCACCTCTGCGCCCGCCAGCGCCTGACTGGGACCTGAATGTGGTTTTGCAGCGGATCACCTGTCCGCCTTTTGAACCTATGGCTACCTGTTCTCTCCGTTTTCTTTCTTGGAAAACACTGTTCTTGATAGCCCTCACTTCCGCTAGACGCGTAAGTGAATTGCAGGCCCTCGTGTCTGATCCCCCTTACACTCGGTTCTACAAAAATAGGGTAGTCCTACGGACTCACCCAAAATTTCTTCCAAAAGTGGTCTCCCCTTTTCATATCAATCAGGAGGTGGTACTTCCAACCTTCTTTCCCAGACCACACTCCAGCCGAGCTGAAACGGTCCTCCATACCCTGGACTGTAGAAGGGCTCTGAACTTCTACCTTGACCGTACGCGGGAGCACCGTAAAGCTGCTCAGCTTTTTGTATCTTTCGACCCCAATAAATTGGGGCTCCCGGTCTCCAAGCGTACTCTGTCCATCTGGGTTGCGGACTGTATCACTTGGGCTTATGGGGCGGCCGGACTCTCCTTGGAAGGTCGAGTCACGGCTCACTGCGTTCGGGCAAAGGCCACGTCAGTGGCTTACCTCCGCTCTGTTCCGCTGGCAGACATCTGCCGGGCCGCTACTTGGTCTTCGAGCCAGACTTTTGCGGTCCATTACTGTCTCGAGAGGGAGTCCCCGCAGGGACAGTGCTTTCGGACAGGCAGTCCTCCGTAATCTCTTTGAGGTCTGAGCAACTCCTACCCTCCATCCCGGTTGTGGGCTACCGGTGGGTAATTATTCAGCGAAGATCCTTCCTTCTGTGCTGCTGAGCTAGAGGGAGCTCATTTTTGTGCTTAGGGTCTCCGGTAGCCTTGAGCTTGGGAGTCCCATAAGTGAGGACTGACTTCCTGCTTGGTCCTGGAGAAAGCGTAGTTACTCACCTGTAACAGGTGTTCTCCAGGAGCAGCAGGAATCAGTCCTCACAACCCTCCCTCCTCCCCTTGGAGTTGCAATCGTCTGCTTTACTTTTTTTGCTAATTTTTATGCTGTCTTTTTTAGCTATGTCATCTGACTGGCTAAGATGGCACCCTTGGGCGGGAAGAGGACCGCGCATGCGCGCTGCAATTCCCAAAGGCTTTCTTTGAAAGCTGGGGAAAATTGCTCCGCGAGGGCTCCGTCGGCGCCGACGTCACCCATAAGTGAGGACTGATTCCTGCTGCTCCTGGAGAACACCTGTTACAGGTGAGTAACTACGCTATGAGGGAATCAAAGTGGTTTTCAATTAAAACAGGTACATTAAATATTAGAAAAGTACTCAATTTAATGTGGCAGAGAACGAAAGGTGGGGAGGGCTTGGCCCCGCTAGCTGCTAGCTATCGACACTGAAAAAGCGTTCCACAGGGTGAGCTGGCCCTTCCTTTTTAAAACGTTGGAAAAAAATAGGGATGACGGGGTATTTTTTAAGTAGATTCAGATTTTGTATAAATCTCCATTATCTTGCTTAAAGATTAATGGTTCATATTCATATACATGATCCTTTGAATTAGCTTGGAGGGCATGGCAGGGTTGTCCCCTGTCCTCCCTATTGTTTATACTGGCAATGGAACCATTAGCACAAAGGATCAGAGAAAACCATCACATCAAGGGTCTCCGTATAAACGGCAAGCATCACAAGCTCTCGCTATTTGCTGATGATGATTTATTTATAATAACCGAACCTAAGCCCACTTTTAGCTGAATTCGTCCAGTATGGAACAGTTGCAGGTTTCCACATTAATGCTTCTAAATCAGAACTATTGAATGTTTCGCTGGGGATAAACCATGTTGAAGAGTTGAAGCAATTATTCCTTTTTAAATGGGCTCTTGAGAGCATTAGACATTTGGGAGTCCAGTTGACACCCCATGTTGGAGAGCTCTTTAGGGTTAACTTACCCCCCTTTGTGGAAAAAAATATACAATGACCTGGATAGCTGGAAAACCATGGGACTATCATGGGTGGGGCGTATCGTGACAATTAAAATGGCAATCTTATCATGACTTTTGTACCTCTTCATGACCCTACTGACTGAAGTACCTAGACCTTTTCTGGATAAAATACAAAATAGGATTATGAGGTTTATTTGGAGTGGCAAAAGGCCCTGGGTAGCCAGAAACATCCTTTGCCGTGGGAAGGAGGAATGAGAATCCCCCCTCATTAGTAGGTATTATGAAGCGGCCCGGATACACTCGATATTGGAGTGGTGGTCCCATGAGACCTATGAATGGGTGGAAAAAAAGAGGGGGAACCTGGGATGCCATCATATAGGAGAAGTGATATGGGAATTTGGAAACACCCCACTGTGAAAAGATGGGATAACCCTTTATTAATATCACATTGAAAACTTGGTGCAAATGGATAAAAATTTGGTATGGTACCAAAGAATACTCTAGGTTTTTACCTCTGGTGCACAACACAGATTTCCCTCTAGGAATACACAGTAGTTAGGCACAGGGGGACTTACGTTATACAGGCCAATTCAGGGAAAATGGGGAACTACAAGAGGAGTATGCCCTACCCTCAACAGACTACTATATGTATGCAGAGGTGCTACATTATATTAAACAATTCTCCAGGACCAAGCAAGAAGTCAGTCCTCACATATGGGTGACATCGGCGCCGACGGAGCCCTCGTGCGGAGCATTTCCCCAGCTTTCAAAGAAAGCCTTTGGCAATTGCAGCGCGCATGCGCGGTCCCCTTCCCGCCCAAGGGTGCCATCTTGCTCAGTCTTCTTTTTTCCGCGGAGCCCGACGGACGTAGTTCGTTTTTCCCCGAGGAAAAAGTTGATTTCCCTGTTTTTTTCTTTTTCTACCTTCGGTTCTACGCCGGATACTTTTCCCGCCTTGGCCCGATACGCCGGTATCGAGTCCACTCTCTCTTTTTTGTTTTTTGTCCTTTGTGACTAGCGTTCACGCCATTTTTCTTTTTTCACTGGCAGCCCGGTCTTTTGACCTCACAGGGGCCCTTTTTCCCCCGATGGCTACCAGCGGGTTTAAAAAGTGTGATCGGTGTAAGAAACTTATGTCTCTTACCGACACACATGACTGTTGCCTCCGCTGCCTCGGACCTGATCATGACCCGATCTGTGGTCCGTGTGGCAAAATGTCCTCGAAGACGTTGAGGAGTTGGCAGCACCAGAAGGATAGGATCTTCTCTGACTCTGCGTCCGGACGGGCCCGGACCTCGTCAGAGGCCTCGACGTCTCGGGACTCCGGCCCCGAGCAGCGTCGGGGTTCCTCTGAGCAGGGGTCTCCTTCGCGGGAACATCGCAGGAAGAAGAAACCCGCGAGGGCGGCGTCGGTGGACACTCCTGGTTCCTCGAGGGACAGGTCGCATAGCCCCGATAGCCGTCCAGGGTCTTCGGATTCGGAAAGGCCTGCCAAGCATCCTCGTATCGAGATGGAGTCTCCTGGACACGTGAGTGCTGTAGTCCTTGTGGACTCTCCTCCAGGGGAGCCGACGTCGGGCCCGACGCCGTCGGGGCCCGAGTCGGGGGCTGCTGGGTCTCCTGAGCTCGGACTCAGGTTGACGGCCTTGGAGAGCAGCCTCGCTGCCTTCATGGAACAGCACTGGGCATTGATCGCCGGTCTCACCGGTGCATCTGCCCCGACCACCGGGACCTCGACATCCAAGTCGACCCCGGAGGCCGAGCCGATCCTCGAGTCCATGCGGGCTCGAGTCGATCCTCGGCCACGGTCTCCCTCGGCCTCCCGTTCGGGACCGAGGACGTCGACGCCGGTACCCTCGGCGTTGGGGCGGATGGCATCGGTGCCCGCCCGACCGGAGCCGCTCGATTCCTCCTCCGAGGAGTCGGGCTGGGAGACGGAGGACGAAGAGTCACCCGACACTTATCGGACTCTGTGTGTCCCATCGGACTCGCTGGAGTCCGAACCCTCGGAGACGATCCCCACCGGAGGATACCCGGTTCTCGGACTTCTTGCGGGATATGGCCAAGGCCTTGGCCTTCCCCGCGGATCCCAAGGAGGAGCCTCGAGCCGAGGAGCTCGAGGCCCTCCAGTATGACTCTCCCCCAAAGGAGGCCTTTACTGTACCGGTTCCTCCGATGCTGGAGCGGCTGCTCTTCCGCATGTGGGAGACCCCGGCCTCGACGCCGGTGTTAAGCAAGCGGGTCGATTCCATCTATCGAGTCCGGAAGAGCCCCGGGTTCCAAAAGGCACAATTACTGCACCACTCCATGGTTGTGGAATCGGCCATGCATCAACTGAAAAGTCAGAAGATGCACTCCTTGGTGCCTCCCGGCCGGGAGGCCCAGAACCTGGATGCCCTCGGTAAGAAGTGCTTCCAGGGCTCTATGCTTGCTTGCTGTGTCCAGACTTACCAGCTGTACATGGGCATGTATCTCCGAGACCTGGCAAAGGAGATTGCCGGGTTCTCTGCTGGTCTCTCCGAGGAACCTTTGCAGCAGTTCCAAGCCTTGTCCACTAGTATTCGAGAGTGCTCTAAGTTTATCTCTCGAGCAGCCTACGATGGTTTCGAGGCTTCGGCCCGAGTAGCCGGGGCCGGCATCGGTTCCCGCCGACAGGCTTGGCTACAGTCATCTGACCTCGAGCCATGGGTGCAGGACAAGTTGGTCGATGTCCCCTGCCGAGGTGAAAACCTCTTTGGCAAGTCCATGGCTGAAAAGGCTGCAGAACTCGAGACCGAGACTCTGACCAGGACTAGGCTGTCCAGAAAAACCTCTGCCCCTTCTCAGAAGAAGAAGGGCTCGGGAAAAAAGACCTTTTACCCGAGGAAGTCCTCTGCCTATAAACAATACCCTCATTATCAGGCCTCTGCAGCTCCCCAACAGGGTCAGCAGGCCAAGGGGCAGGGTCATGGGCCCCGTAGGCAGAAGGCCCCCAAGCCACCAACACCGGCCCCTGCTCAGCAGGGTGGGGGTTTTTGACTCAGCAAGCATAGCCTCTTCTCCTCAGCTGGCTCACACCAGCACAGGAGGCCGGCTGGCCCACTTTGCCCACAGGTGGTCAGCCGTCACATCAGATACCTGGGTGCTCCATATAGTCCAGAAGGGCTATCGTCTCCATTTTCACCAGGTACCTCCCTCCTATTTTCCAGGGGAGCCTCCAAGACTCCCTCTACACAGGGACCTACTCCTTCAGGAGTTAGCAAGTCTGCTAAAGGACCAGGCTGTGGAACCGGTGCCCCACCACCTGAGAGGTCACGGCTTTTATTCCAGGTACTTTCTGGTACCAAAAAGAACAGGAGGCCTCCGACCCATCCTAGACTTGCGCAACCTCAACAAGTTCCTGGAGAGGGAAAAGTTCAAGATGCTTACCCTTGGAATCCTGCTGCCCTACCTCCAGCAGGGAGATTGGCTATGCTCTTTAGATCTAAAGGATGCTTATACTCACATCCTTATTCATCCAGACCACAGACAATATCTCAGATTTGTTGTGGGTGGAAACCACTACCAGTACAGAGTACTTCCCTTTGGCCTATCCTCCGCTCCCAGGGTGTTCACCAAGTGCCTGGTGGTGGTGGCGGCCTACCTGAGGCTTCAAGGTCTTTTTGTGTTTCCATACCTGGACGACTGGCTCATAAGGGGCCAGTCTTCCCAGGAGGCCAGTCAAGCCACCCTTCGCACTGTGGCTTTGCTTCAGCACTTGGGGTTTGTCATAAACTTCGCAAAGTCCACTTTGCTCCCGTCCCAGAACTTGGAATTCATAGGAGCAAGGCTAGACACTCTTCAGGCGAGGGCTTTTCTGCCAGTGGACAGGGCCCTCCGGTTGATGGATGTAGCCAGGCAGTTTCACAGCAATTCCCTGGTCTCCGCCAGTCAATTCCTGAGACTTCTCGGCCATATGGCTTCCACGGTTCATGTAACCCCCAATGCCCGCCTGCACATGCGGCCTGCTCAGTGGAGCCTTCGAACTCAGTGGCATCAGGCCACAGGGAGCCTTGCAGACTCAGTGAGAATATCCACCCTGCTCGTCTCCTCTCTACAATGGTGGCTTCATCTTCTGAATCTGGTACTCGGAGTGGATTTTCAATCCCCTCCGCATTCTCAAGTGCTGACGACAGATGCTTCTCTTCTAGGTTGGGGAGCACATTGCCAAGGGGCATGTACTCAGGGTCTCTGGACTCCTTGGGAGGCTGCTCAGCAGATAAACTTCCTGGAGCTACGGGCAATACGCCTAGCTCTGAGAGCCTTCTCCCACCTCACATCTCACCGGTCTGTACTGGTCCAGACGGACAATCAAGTTGCCATGTTCTACGTGAACAAACAAGGAGGCACAGGCTCCTTCCTTCTTTGTCAGGAGGCACAATGGCTGTGCTCTTGGGCTGTCAATCACGGAATCCTCTTCAAGGCTGTTTACCTCCCCGGTCAAGAAAATTACCTGGCGGACAGACTGAGCAGGATCCTGCAACCACACGAATGGAGATTGAATCCATTGGTGGTTCAGCAGGTCTTTCTCAGGTGGGGCCTCCTCACCATGGATCTCTTCGCCAGCCCTCTGAACCGGCAACTCCCGAGATTCTGTTCCAGACAACCGCATCCTCTGAGTAGCAACGGATGCCTTTCTGATTCCGTGGTCCCAAGGCCTACTATATGCGTTTCCTCCCACACCACTAGTGTCTCGAACACTGTTCAAGGTCCTCAAGGACAGGGCCTCAATGATTCTGATAGCCCCCAGGTGGCCGAGGCAGCCGTGGTTCCCACTCCTGCTGCAACTGGCGGTGGACACTCCTCTTCCTCTGGGGATTCAACTCGATCTCCTCTCTCAGGACCAGGGGTCTCTCTTGCACCCCAACCTCCAGTCCCTTCATCTGATGGCCTGGCTGCTGAAAGGGTAGTCCTGGCTCCCCTACCCCTGCCTAGAGAGGTGGAAGATGTAGTCTTAGCCTCTAGGCGGCAATCCACCAGGAAATCCTACGCTCTTAAGTGGTGTAGATTCTCCGCATGGTGTGCTCAGCACAGCGAGAATCCCTTCTCGTGCTTGGTAGCGGTAGTATTGCAATATTTGCTTTACCTCTCCAATCTAGGCCTTAAGTCCAACTCTGTCAGGGTTCACCTCAGTGCTCTCTCAGCGCACCACTCGCCGGTGGACGGGAGGCCTCTTTCCAATCACACTTTGGTGGCTCGTTTTCTCAGAGGCCTCCTCCTGCTTAAGCCTCCTTTGCGTCCACCAGCCCCTGAGTGGGATCTGAATGTGGTCTTACATCGGATTACTTGTCCGCCATTTGAACCTATGGCTACCCGCCCTCTCCGTTTTCTCTCCTTGAAAACCTTGTTTCTGGTAGCTCTTACCTCTGCTAGGCGAGTGAGTGAACTTCAGGCACTAGTGTCTGATCCCCCTTACACTAGGTTCTACAGGAATAGGGTAGTCTTACGGACTCACCCGAAGTTTCTTCCTAAGGTTGTCTCCCCTTTTCACCTCAATCAGGAGGTGGTTCTTCCGACCTTCTTTCCCAGGCCGCATGCCAACCGGGCTGAGAGGGTCCTGCATACCACCCTGGTCTTTAGGAGGGCATTATCCTTCTACCTCGACCGTACGCGGGAGCACCGGAGGGCTGTTCAGCTCTTCGTTACTTTTGACCCCAATAAGTTGGGGCTACCTCTCTCCAAGCATACTTTGTCCATATGGGTCGCTGACTGTATCACCTGGGCTTATGGGGCAGCCGGCCTCTCGATGGAGGGTCGAGTCACGGCTCATCGTGTCAGGGCGAAGGCTGCGTCAGTGGCTCATCTCCGCTCTGTTCCGTTGGCAGACATCTGCCGGGCCGCTACTTGGTCTTCAAGCCAGACTTTTGCGGCCCATTACTGCCTTGAGAGGGAGCCCCGCAGGGACAGTGCTTTCGGACAGGCAGTACTCCATAATCTCTTTGGGGTTTAGGCAATTCCTACCCTCCGGCCCTGGTGTTGGGCTACCTGTCGGGGGCATTCTCAGAGAAGATTCCTTCCTTACGTACTGATGAGCTAGAGGGAGCTCATTTTTCTGCTTGAGGTCTCCGGTAGCCTTAAGCTGGGGAGTCCTATATGTGAGGACTGACTTCCTGCTTGGTCCTGGAGAAAGAGTAGTTACTCACCTGTAACAAGTGTTCTCCAGAAGCAGCAGGAATCAGTCCTCAGAACCCTCCCTCCTCCCCTTGGAGTTGCAGTCTTATGATTTAATTTTGCTACTTTTTTGCTGTCTTTTAGCTATGTCATCAGACTGAGCAAGATGGCACCCTTGGGCGGGAAGGGGACTGCGCATGCACGCTGCAATTCCCAAAGGCTTTCTTTGAAAGTTCGGGAAATGCTCCGCACGAGGGCTCCGTCGGCGCCGACGTCACCGATATGTGAGGACTGATTCCTGCTGCTCCTGGAGAACACCTGTTACAGGTGAGTAACTACTCTTTACTACGGTCCACTAAGGGTAACATAGTTGGAAATATAGATACCCTCTTTGAAAGTAATACAACTAAAGGGACCATTGCCAAAATATATATGGCCATGGGCCAAACATTTGAGAAGTCATGGAAACCCAAGGCAGCATGGGAAGCTGATCTGAATAAACCTTGGGATGAGAAACAATGAGGAACCATCTATAAAGGCCTCTTTAAAGGAGTCCTGGTTAGTAACATTATAGAACATAACTATAAAATACTGTGTATAGGTGGTATCTTACCCCACAGAAACTACAAAAACTTTATGGAAGCCGAGCAAATTGTTGGAGAGAATGTGGAGCCCTGGTCAATGTTCCCTCTAATTTTCTGTAGGCTGTGTGCGCATAAAATATCAGTTGTGCAGCTTTTGAAGGAAGGTTACATTTTTGTGTGCCACATGACACTCGGAGTTATATACTTTAAAATTTGACTACACATCAGAATACAGTATGTACACCACATTGATTTTAATCAAATTAAATGAAAATAGACGATTACTAAATGAAGCGGAAAATTTCTAGTAATTACAATCACAACTTTTAAATTTTAAGACGTCTGTGTTTTCCATCAGAATCAGAACCGTAATTTTTGTGCGCTCTGTTGTAAAGTATGTGCACTTGCTCGGCAAGGTGTGTGCGCGCGCACACGCACAGCTTAGAGGGAACAGTGGCCCTGGTACCTTTCTGCACATATGATGGGGCTGCATCAAAATACAGTCTTTATGGGCCATTGTTAATGCATGGCTCTGTGAAATGACAGGAGAAGATTTTAAAGTGGGCCCAAACTTGGCATTATTGAATATATAAAAAAAAGAGCATTCCAAGCAAATATCATGAGATTATAAAAATAGCCTGTACAGCAATCCAGCTCACGATAGCACAAGCCTGGAAATGCGTAGAAGCCCCTAAATTGAGAGAGATCAAAGCCCGGATGCAAAAACTATTTGTTGTATAGGCTTACAGCGCTAAGACATACAGTTAATGCCTTTTTTGCAGGTGTGGTCTCATACAATGGACCCAAACACACCCAGACACAAGAAGGCCACCAATGAATGGATACAGGCGATAATCAATGAAACGCACATAAATGGATATCATGTGTTAAATTCCTTTATTTCTGTATCTCGTTACCATTCAGTGTTTGAAATCTGGCAAGGGAGAGGGGAGGGGAAGGGGAATTAACCTTGTATGTTGTATTGTTTTGTTAAATGTAAGCTGTGAATAGACAATAAATGGAAATAAATAAAATGGCCACATTCACTCCCCTCCCCGTTCCATTTTCACAATGGTGAAGGCAAGAGAGCAGCCTGAGAAAAGCCATTACCAAACTTCAAAGGGGTGCCAGGCCATCTCCAAAGACCTTGAGATTCCTGTGTCTACAGTTTGCAATGTTAAAAAGTTTTCTGCTCATGGAACTGTTGAGAATCTCCCAGGACGTGGTGGGAAGAGAAAAATTAATCCAAGAAGTCTTTGAAGGTTAGAGCAAAGGTGTTGGAAAAACACCACATACAACATCCAAAGACCTTAAGACTGACCTGGAGCAATCAGGAGTGGTGGTTTCAACTCACACTATACGCCACACATTAAACAAAGAAGGACTTCATGGGCAAAGGCTAAGGAGGACCCCACTGCTCAAAGACAAACAAAAATCCATGCCTGATCTTTGCCCAAACCCACCTTGAGAAACCACAATCCTTTTGGGAAAATGTTCTGTGGACAGATGAAACCAAACTTGAGCTCTTTAGCAATATAGACCAGTGATACATTTACAGGTGAAGAAATGGAGCTTATAAGGAAAAAAAAACACTTCCTACAGTTAAATATGGTGGAGGTTCCATAATGATGTGGGGCTGTTTTGCTGCCTCAGGAACTGGAGGCCTGGGACATATTAAAGAAATCATGAAGTCGGGACTACCAAGGTATTTTGGACAAAATGTGCTACCTAGTGTCAGAAAGCTAGGTCTGGATCAAAGGTCATGGGTCCTCCAGCAGGACAATAACCCAAAACCTACATCCAAAAGTACAAAATAATGATTAAAAAGGAACAAATGGACTGTTTTAAACTGGCCAGCAATGAGTCCCGATCTCAACCCTATCGAGAATCTTTGGAAAGACTGAAATCTGCCTTTGGTAAAAAAGAAAACAACCCCCCCCCCCCCCCCGGAAACATTCATGAGCTGGAACAAATCACAGTAGAAGAGTGAGAAAAGCTATGAAATTTATATAGATGGTTACAAGAAATGTTTGGAGGCTGTCATCACTGCCCAGGGTTGTGCAACCAAATATTAGTGAAGGGTGCCATTATTCCTGTCCAGGTCATATTTTGTGTTTTTTCTAAGAAATTACTACATCTTAAGTTGCACAGCCATCTTTTTGTTTGTATACCTTTTAACATACTATTAAAATATTATGACATACAGTTGGGCTTGATATTTTTCTGGGCAGGCTATGCGCCACTACGGCGCATATCCCTGCCCGCCAATCCTTAACCGCGTATAGACCCCGGCATTGAATATCTGGGGATTGCCGCACATGCCGGAAGCCGCATAGGTAATCAGGCAGCAGCAGTGATATTGCATGCTGTCTGGAGCTAACTGGGCAGCATGCAATATTGCTGCTGCCCAGTTATTGCTTGTTATCGCCTCTGCTCTGTTCCGGAACACAGTCGATACACCCTGATGCTAACCGGATAGCATTGGGTCATGTAGGGGAGTTAGAAGGGGATACTCAATGGCCCTAATTGTGTAAGTGGCATTTAATATCCCGATTTAAGACATTTACACTGTTTCCAGTTATTTCTCAAGATATTGTGATCAACATTATTGGCACCCTTGCATTTTAGGTATGTTGTGTACAACTGTATCTCTTGCCCTACCTCAATCCATGGTGTCTGGTATCAGCCCTCTAATGTGCTTCCCTTACCCCTGCCGCTGAAACCCTATCCCTGTCCTGAGGCATGCTGCAGCTAAAGTAAATTTAGTGTGGCAGTGGGCCTTGGAGCACTCACATGCACCCTAGGCCTGCCATGTCCCACCCCCTCGGACTGGAAATTTGCATCAGAGGGGTTGAACACGGCATGCCTTGTCCACATCTGAGTGCTCTAAGGCCTAGTGCCACGCTCAATTTAATTTACATGCAGCATCATTTGAGAGGAGAGGGAGGCAGGGCTCCAGCGGCAGGGGTAAAGGCAGCGTGAGGTGGAGGGGTGGGAGACATGGACACCATGGGTGGTGGGGTTAGAGGGTGCAATGCTATACACTACAGGGGAAGCTGGAAACTAGAGGGGGTCAGAGAAAGGGAAGATGCTGAACTCTCACATATCATGCACAATCACACATGCATACCATGCACAGATACACACATTTCTTCCAATCTGCTGCAAACACTTGCACCCCTGCCACTCCACATTTCTTCCAATCTGCTGCAAACACTTGCACCCCTGCCACTCCACTTTACTAGCACACCCCTGCCATTTATTATAAACCCCACCCACCTACTCGGCAAAAAGCACCGATTGTAAATGCTTCTAGCATTTACTTTCCAACCTTGTGTTTTATTGTTTTTTTTTAAACCCTGATGTAGAAATAGGTTTTCAGTGTAACAATGGTTTGAGTAAAAACTAGGGCATCCTAGAAACCAAACGTTTTCCTTCCTACTACAATCCTGAGCAAAACACAGAAGTATTTTCATAAATTGTGAGATTGTGTACATGTGGACAGTGTGTGCATATTTTTGTGCAATCTGCATGTAAACATTCCCAGGAGAGGGGTTTGGGAGAAACAGAGGCAAAGTTTAAGCATAATATCAAATTCTCTTCATATGTACAATGAACATTATTTAAGAGAAAGGGAGTCTTATACGACAACCATGGGTATAAGTGAACCCCAGACAACTGGCCCCAATGTACCCCTTTAATTGGCAACACTATCAATTAACCCAACATCTTAATCCCCCCCCCCTCCATCGCTCGAGAGCCATCACCACCCTACAAGAATGCCTCCCCCACAATCCCTCTACCCCCTACACCCCACTGCATCCGCTGCCATAGGCTACGGATGATTATTTTGGAACTGATGCCATAGCCATGTATAACATACCCACTGGGGCTTAGTGCAGTATCATGTATGATATTCACCCACTGTTGAAAAACAGGAGCTTGATCCCCCCACCCTACAATTTAAAATGGCTTTTCCATATCATCCTGCTAGACTAGTCCAGACAAGTTGGTTATGTTCCCCTACCAGCAGATTGGTGGAGACAAAGAACCAATGAAAAGCCCAGTTTCAATGACATCACTCCCATGCCTCTATTCTCTTCTGCCAGAGGTCTCTTCAGTATTCTTTTGTTTCCAGCAGATGGTGGATGGATTTTCTCCACTCTGAAGAAAATCTGAATAATTAAAAGGGAAAGATTGATTTAAACGCTCATGAACATCCACCTTGAGGATGACTCTCACTTGAGCGCGATGTGAGAAACTCCACTAGACTGCGATCTTTTTGGTAGCTATAGGAGAGAAAATTTGTTCAGTTCCATGCTCTTATCATAAGAGCTTGTTGAGCAGCTAGAAAATTGGAAGGATTTGGAATAATTGGAAGAGTGCAGTGACCTGACATGACCCCAGTGCCCCTTCCCTTCTATCCCTCCTGCTGTCTCTTGAAAATCACAGAAGACTCTCAGAGGAATCTGCCTGCCAGCCACCTTTAAACACAGTATCTGAAAAGAACGAGAAACAATTATCGGGAGAAGAGCTGAGCTCAGCATAAGTTTTCTGCCTGGGGCTCTCAGGGGGTGCGTACCAAGGCTTGACCACGTCATTGTCCTTGTTGGAGGCTCCTGATTCTGTTTGTCTGTGGTGCAATTCATGGTGGACCACTGGCAACCGTTGGCATGGTATGGGGCTTTCGTGCAGTTTTCTGCACATGTTGCTAGTGCTTTTTACTATTGTGCCAACCAACAAATAGAGTTACAAAATCTAATCACTGAGCAAAAACGAATATGTTTTGTTGGAAGATTAGCCTTGAGGGAAACCCCTCTCGTAGCTATATTTCCATTGTAATCAAACAATAGGCTAAAAATTAGCCTCCAATTGTGAGAAAAAGCACACCTATAGTGCTTCTACATACCATTGAATAATTAAATATAGACCCAGCTGAACCCGGCAGGAACCTGGAAAACCTTGCATCTATATGGGCAAAATTGAACTTCACAAGCACATGTTGTACTTATCTGAACTGCTGATGCCCAATGTTCAATCAGGGTAGAGATGGTGAAATTTTTGTCCATAAATTCACAGCACTAAACAAGCACAAACACAGCACTGCGTTTAGGGCAGAATCACTTTTTTTGCCCTGTTTCAATGCTCAAGCCGCTGCGATGAAGATGGCCTCCAAACAAACTTCTGACACCCAAAACTCAGTCAAATGTTCTGCCACATTTATTTATTTAACATTTCTTATATGCCGCATTTCATGATATCAAGGCGGTTTACATTGAGCAAACTGAAATTACATTGAACAGGGCATTATAACTTGGAGATAACTATTTTACAGGGAACATGTAACTAAACGTGTACATAGTTAACACAAGTTCCATGTAAAATATACAGAAGTATATTGATTTTTGTTCGATGTGAACCGCCCCTGATCTCTGGAAGGGGCGGTATATAAGAAACTGTTAAATAAATAAATAAATAAATATGGGCAATGGAGGGTTAAGTGGCTTGCCCAAGGCCACAGGAGCACCTGTGGGTCTAGAAACCCCAGTCCTTCCGGCCCAAGGTTGCTGTCCTCTAGTGCAGAGCTACTCAAATCCGGTCCTGGAGGTCCACAACCCTGCGTTTTTTTGGGATATCCCTAATGAATATGCATGAGAGATAGATGCATTAGAGATATCCTGCCAACCTGACTGGTTTGTGGCCCTCTAGGGCTGGATTTGGAGACTCCTGCCTTACACCTCTGCCATTTAAGATTGTGAGTGGGCAAGGTGCAGATGTCCAAGACATCAAAAAGGTTAGATAGAATGTGTCACATTCCTCCTCGATTCTCACAGGTGGACAAAGGTGAGTCGGTTGATATTGTGTATCTGGATTTTCAGAAAGCCTTTGACAAGGTCCCTCATCAGAGACTTTTGGCAAAACTAAAGAGTCATGGGATAGGAGGCAGTGTACTATTGTGGATCAGGAACTGGTTAAAGGATAGAAAGCAGAGGGTAGGGCTAAATGGCTAATTTTCCCAATGGAGAAAGGTGAATAGTGGTGTACCCCAGGGATCTGTGCTGGGTCCGCTGCTTTTTGACATATTCATAAATGACCTGGAAAGTGGAATAACGAGTGAGGTTATCAAATTTGCAGATGACACAAAACTATTTAAAGTTGTTAAAACCCAAGAGGATTGTGAAAAATTGCAAGAGGATCTTGATAAATTGGAAGACTGGGCATCAAAATGGCAGATGAAATTTAATGTGGACAAGTGCAAGGTTATGCACCTAGGGAAGAACAACCCAAACTATGGTTACACGATGCAAGGTTCCACATTAGGAACCACCACCCAGGAAAAAGATTTAGGCGTCATTGTGGATACCATGTTAAAACCCTCGGCCCAGTGTGCAGCGGCGGCCAAGAGAGCAAATAGAATGCTAGGTATGATAAGGAAAGGAATGGAAAATAAAACCAAAGATATTATAATGCCTCTATATCGTTCCATGGTGAGACCGCACCTTGAATATTGTGTGCAATTCTGGTCGCCGTATCTTAAAAAGGATATAGCGATTTTAGAAAAGGTACAGAGAAGAGCCACCAAAATGGTAAAGGGGATGGAAGGATACCCCTATGAAGAAAGGCTAAAAAGGTTAGGGCTCTTTAACCTGGAAAAGAGACGGCTGAGGGGAGATATGATAGAAGTCTATAAATTAATGAACGGAGTGGAACGGGTAAACATAGATCGATTGTTTACCTTATCAGAATATAGAAAGACTAGGGGACATGCAATGAAGCTACAGGGTAAACTATTTAAGACTAATAAAAGAAAATATTTTTTCACTCAACGTGTAATCAAACTCTGGAATTTGTTACCGGAGGATGTAGTAAAGGCTGTTAGTGTAGCTGGGTTTAAAAAAGGTTTGGACAAGTTCCTGGAGGAAAGGTCCATAAACCATTATTAAGAAGTGACCGAAGATATCAATGCTTGACCCAGTACAAGCATTGTGGAACTTGTGTCTCTTGGGGAAACTGCTAGGTACATATGACCTAGATTGGCCACTGTTGGAAACAGAATACTGGGCTTGATGGACCTTGGTCTGACCCAGTATGGCATATCTTATGTTCACCACCAAAACGTTGTCTAATAGACAATATTTTGGTGGTGGTGAGAAGCGAGGAGGACCTATCTAACCTTTTTGATGTCTTGGACATCTGCACCTTGCCCACTCACAATCTTAAATGGCAGAGGTGTAAGGCAGGAGTCTCCAAATCCAGCCCTGGATTTGAGTAGCTCTGCTCTAGTGGGATTTGAACCCCCGACCTTCTGGCCTGAGGTACCTTGCCCCAACCACTAGGCCACTCCTCCCTCCCCATATGACCAAAGGAACCAATAGATGAACCATATAAGAGCCAATCATATGTTGAAACGTCATAGGAGGCTTGCCCAATCCAATTCCTGATTGACGAGCCACCTAAAAGCCAATCAGATGCTGAAATGTCATAAAAGAATTGCCCAATCCAGTTCCTGATTAAGACCATTTGGTGAAACAGATGATAAATGAAAGATCCAGGATTGCTCTAAAAACTGCAAACGTTCTCTATTCTCACCTCGTGGGTTATGTGGAACAAAATCTAGGATCCTCCAAGACAGATCTGTAAAGAGATGATGATGATCCAGACAATGTTGTACTGTAGGGGCAGTGAGGACTTTGTTCCTGATCTGAGAGGCATGTTCATGCAGACACGTCCGTACCAGATGTACAGTACATCCTATGTATAAAAGATTACATGGGCACACTAACACATATACCACAAACATCGTGGAACACGTGGTGTGCCAGTTTGCAATATGGATAACCTCCGAATTAGGAATAATCCATTGTTTCCCAACAATAGAGCTCACACAACAATCACAATTATTGCAGGCAAAATGGCCCAATTCCTCTGAATCATGATCAGATGATCTATCCAAAGGAGATGCTATATTACCAACAAAATTTTGAAAGTTTAAACCCCTAGTACCTTTTACTATTGTGCGCCTGGCAGTTGCACAGTCCTAGGACACGTTCTGCCTGAGTTGCTCCAATGCGCATTCCTACCCAAACACCCATTTCTCACATTGCTGTACAAGTGCTGTTAACACGCACCTTACAGGAACTTCTCCCCCAATCCATATTTACGCAAGACCCAAAAAAGGTACTCCCAAGCCACCCTGTCAAAAACCACCTCTGCATCCAAGTTGACCGCACTCTCACCCTGCCCTGTGCTTGAGGTTGTCAAAACATCGGTAAGGCCTTTAAGTGTCCAGTGGCACTCCTCCACTTTACAAATCCCACCTGTCTGGGTGGATCAGCCCCAGGATCACCTCCCCTAATCTCCCCACAGACTGCTGCCGATAGTTTGTCATCTTGATTCAGAAGGGAGTTGAGGCAATAAGCTTCCACTCTTTCAAAATCCTTACTAGGTTTTGGTACCAGCGCCACCAAAGCCCAATTCGCATAGGCCCCAAAACGTCCTACTGCAACTGCTGCCTCCCCCATCTCCTGTAGAGGCCTAGCCACTAAGTCACCTTAAGATTTTATAGAACTCTGGGCCTAGCCCATCTGGTCCTGGCGTTTTTCGGAGGCTTTACCCTCTTGATTACGTTGCAAATTTCCACCTCGGTGATTGGTCTATTTAAATGCTGCTGATACTCCACCGTAACACTAGGAAGCGACATATCCCTAAAGGTGGTCTCCCCTTCCACATTTCCCGCTAGTTCAGCTTTGTACAGGGTTTGAAAGAAGTCCACCAACCAACTCGCAGTCTCCCCTTCCTCAACCACTAAAGTTCCATCAGTTCTCTTCAGCCTAGTAACAGTGTGCTTTACTTTAGAGGGCTTGATTGTTTGCCAGGAGGTTTCCCTGTCTTGTGCCCCCCCAGCAGTGCAGCCAATACTTATGCATACAAATACTCTTCGTTGCTCTTTGTTACAATCCTTCCCAACCTCTCTCTTTCCCGATCTTGGTCCCCTCCACAGTATGAATGTTCCTATCTTTCCTTTCATGTATGGATTTCCTCTTCCCTTTCCTCCTTTACTACTTGGTTTTATTGTACACTGCCCTGCTGCGAATGTGAAGGGTGGTTTATCAAGCTCAGTTAATATAAACAGGGCATTTACTTTGTTTTGCAACACTCTCATTTTTAATTCTGTTCTGCTCAGAGCCAACAAGCTGTGCCCGAAGCTGCTTCAGCTCCTGCACTCCCAGCAAAAGCTCTCGATTTTGCACCTTCTGCTACTTTTTATGTATCCTGTTATCCTACCATGCAGCACCGCCTTTGCAGTCTCCCAGTAAACCACTGATCCCACTTCCTCCTTTGTGTGTTCCTCATGTGGCATAGAGTAATGGGTGTATTCCTGGTATGTGGAGTGCATGGTCCATCACCCATCAATTAGTTCTGATTCTTTACATAGGTTGATACCCTTACCCTGGGCTTTTGGAGGTATACAATCTATTAATGGATCAGCCACAAAATTAGCCTCCCCCCCCCCCTAATAATCTTGTATTCCATTTGGTCAGCCATTTTTGTCACTAGATCCACAAAGTATGCATGCTGATGCGAGTTTGGCACATACACATTGCATAGTAGCATTTTCGTCCCTTGCAGGCTTTCCCAGACTAAAAGGTATCTCCCTTCCACATCTTTGGTTACTTTATGAACTTTGAAAGCAACTTGTTTGCCTATTAATATAGCTACCCCCTTTGACAGGTATTTATATGCTGAAAACACCACCTACCAGTTCCATCCTCTTCAACTTCTTGTGGATGTGCATCTCTTGGACAAAGGCCATATCTGCACCTAATTTTCTTAGATAAACCAAAAATTTATAATGCTGAATTGGGGATTTTATACCTCCCACATTCAGTGAGATAAATGTAATCTCTGTTATTGCTGCTCATTTGATTCTGCAGTACTTTGCTGTTTACATTGAAACATCTCTGGAAGCTTTCCAGCCAAACTCCCAGGATTAGAAGCACCCCCTGCCAGCCCCATACTCTTGCACTCATCCTCAGTTTATTACCCAGCCTTTGAACTCTCAACAGATTTTCCCCTCTCATCCTCTTCCTCTCCCCCCGGCCCCTCCTCCCTACAAAGTCCAACCCTCATCATCCTATGCACTCGCACTCCTCTCTTTCAGGCACCCCATGCATACCACACAAATACAATGTCACCCCCCCTCCCCCCACAGTCCATTCTTCTATTGGTGGCCCCCTTTAAAGGGGTCCCCCAGCTTAATCAGACTTTCAGCACATATGCTCAGGTACAAAGGCTACCACACCAGAAAATATCCATATGCCCAGAACATTAATAAAACAAACACTAAAGTCATAACTTTCCACGGTTTATACTATATCCCATTTGTCTCTGGTCGAAACTGCCTCAGAGCATTTCTCTTCCAGCACTCTTAGTATCGTGTCTCGGTAGTCAGGTCCCCACCTCTGCAGAAATAAAACAAGTGCTTGCTACGCCCACTCCAACACCGCTGCCGCCAGTGTACTGTCTGCCTCAGCAAAATTGCCTGCTGTCCATCCTACTTTCTGCAGTGGCCATGTTGCTAACACGTTACACTGCCTGCCCTCGAAGCGCCATTCAGTCTTATTGGAAGTCCAGCAATTCACCTGTCGACCCCAGATGTCGGTCCTCCCAAGAACAAGACAGGCTTCCCTCTGAGTGCTCGACTGGCACACCTCTAGCAGCTCCATGTGGGTACAGCAGTCACACAGTTGAAATTGGAGTCTTGCCATTCAATGTAATAACTGGTAACTCTGAGAACAACTCTTTGCTTAACTATTGAACTGAAACAGTCAACGTCTGGTGTCTCTTAGGCATGATGCTCCACCGGTGTTGGACCCCCCTCCCCCTCCTCTCCCCCCCCCCCTCCCCCCCCACCTGCCACTAGAGTTCTGCTAAAGGAATATTTTTACCCTCTTCTACCATTTGAAGAAATAGTACTCGGCCTTCCTGATGCACCCACAGTTGTGGGGGACGAGGAGAGCGAAGTGCACACCTTTCTGGAATAGGGCAGCACAGATCAGTGAACTCCTGTGCTTTGTTTCCACCCATGTGGAATAATCGTTAAACAGGATTTTTTTTTGTTTTTTTGTTCTTATACTCCAGGCGTTCTAAGCGATGAAATTCCTTCAGAAGCCACTCCATTTCAGACCACACCAGGTATCAGACAGTTGCCATACACTGTATCTCCTGGTCTCTCCTTGGCCCATTCCTGTGTTTGTGCTCACATCGCCACAGTCCCTCCTGCACTTGTAGCCCCAATTTCTCCAGCAGTCATTTTTCAAAAAAGTTGTACAGATCCGCATCACACTCCTTCCTCCAGTCCCACAACCTGCAGGTTGTTGCAGCACAACTTATTTTCCTGCTCCTCGAGTCTCTCCAGCTTCTACTCATTATCTTTTGACAATCTCTCCACCTCTGCCACTAATTGCCCACTCACCTCCTCTTGGGCTCCCATCCAGCTCTCCAGCTCCTCCACCTAAATGCAGGTACGACTCAAAACCCTGTCATCTGCTGTCGACTACAGTTTAAGCAATCCTCTAAGGCTGCAGCTACAAGTGCCTGTTAGCATATATCTGTAAACCACTCTGATGCACATAGTAAAGGGTGGTATATCAAGTGCCTAAATCATAATCTTAGAACTCTCTGTAGCCAGGTCACCCTCTCTTGGCAAGGCTGCCGTGGGAACCTCAGCTGCCATCTTTAATCTTTCATGCAGCTTTCTTTCACGGCCTGCTGTCAGCAACTTCTTTAGCATGCCCTGTAGCTGTCTCTCACGCCTCTCCAGCCACTTACTATTCAGTCACATCAATTTTGCCACCTGTGGGAGCCACTGCAGTGTTCTCTGGGACAATAGTCTATTTTTAGCTGGTTTTGTGAGGTCTAATTGAGGAGCTCTAATCCCTCACATCTTTCTCATTCTTTTGCATCTGTACACTTGTATTTTATAAAACACATGGGTAGATGAGAAAAATACATGCACACGAGCACACCTTTCATATTCAATCCGTTAGCTTATATTGGATATAATGGACAGCATCTGAATACAGTAGGAGCCAATTTGCTAGTGTTTCTTTTTGTGTTTTTGACCCAGCATTTTCCCCAGCCCCTATGGGCTTCCAACTCGATAGGAGTCAGTGCTGGGATTTGGTGCCATGAGCCATCATGCACAACTACCAGGGAATTTTTCCCATTTTATATCTCCTCCTAACTTTAGTTTAGTTTATTGTTGTGACTGTTCTTGGTCATGAGTCAGATACCAAGGCTCCTTATGAAAACCCTGCAGTCCTGGACAATAAATTTGCCCACTAGGTGTTAACCATTGCATGAGGATGATAACTCTTTCTCTACATACAAACATAACTGCCATACTGGGTCAGAACAAGGTCCAGTGTCCTATTGTCAATAGTGGCCAATTCAGTTCACAAGTACCTGACTTTTCTCTATAGACAAGCAGGGAGTAAGCCCTCGCATATGGGTGACGTCCTCCAACAGAGCCCTTGCGGGAATGCTCCCCAGCTTCTATTGGAAGCTTTTGGGAGGCTCCACTGCACCTGCACACCTCCTTCCCGCCTGCCGCTGCAGTGTCATTTTGATTCAGTCTTCGATTTTCTGCAAAGCCCATTGGATGTGTTCCAGTAATCTTCTGCTTCAAAATTGATTTTCTCCCCTCTTCAGAGTTTCATCACTCACCATGCCGTCACGTTTCTTTTTCTTTCTTTCCTTTCAACTTCTTTGGTTATTTTCTCCACTTTTCCAAGGCTTTGTTTTTTCAGCCATTTGTAGGGACCGATCACTGGCTTAGAATCTGTTCTCTGGGAACAAGCAGGAAGTCAGTCTTCTCAAATGGGGGATATCTGCATCAACGGAGCCCTGCAGTAAACGCTCGGTAAAAGCCTTTGAGACCTAGGCCGCGCATGCGCGGCCACCTTCCCTCCCAAAGGTGCCATCTTACCTCGGCATTCTTTTTTTCTGCAGAGCCTTATAGACATCCTGTCTATCATCCCTTGTAAAAGTCTATTTTTCTAACCCTTCTACTTAGCATTTTTTCACTCTTCTTTTTTCCGGCCGGTTCCCAATCACCACCTCGCCTCCCAAGCCTTCCCTCACCTCAGCGTTGCGTTTTTCTTGGGTCCTTTTCTTTTTCAGTGCGTGGATATTTTCTCACACCCTCCCTGACAGAGATGTCTGAGTTTGACCTCACAGGTGCCGTCTTTCCTGCTATATTTTCGATCAGCGAATTTCATCAATGTGGCAGATGCCACCATACGTCTGTCCATCACGGACCACCGCAGTTGCTGCATCAAGTGCAGATCACGACCACTCTACTTGTCCGCTCTGCCTGCAGATGTCGAAAAAGAGCTGGAGGAATTTTGAAAAACAGCAAGTGGAGCTTTTTGGCTTGAAGGCCTCTGCTGCAGTTCCAGCATCGAGTCTGGAATCACTGCCCTCGGAAACTGCATCCAATGATTCTGCATTGGGGGCATGTTCTCGATCCGAGCCATGAGGTCGCAGAGCCTCGGACCGGGGGTTGTCCTCAGAGGACCTCCACCGTGGGTTCAAGATAATCATCCAAGCTGAAGTTGAAGTCTGATCCCGGAGCCGGGGTTAAGACCTCTGGTCCTCGGCCTCGGAACCTTCAACCTGACATCAAGGGCGATGGCCAGCAGTGGCCTTCAAAGCCGTCCCAGTGGGAGGAGACTCCCACTGTGTCAGAGGATCGGGCTCGGTCCTGGACATGATCACCATTGGTGAGTCCCCATCGAGGGAGCTGGCTTCGGGCTCCATACCATCGAGGCCCAAACCATTCATTGCAGAGCCTACTGGCATCAAAGCCAGACTGGCAGCGGGACCTGATGTTCAGAGCCTCCGGGTAGTTTGTACAGATATCAGGACCCTCCACTGCAAGGACCTCCCCAGAGGACATTCTGCCTGTTCTGGAATGGTTCGCGGCTTGCCTGGAGCCGTATTGCGTCAGCTTTCCACTCGAGGCATGACTTGCCCCCAAGTACTTCGGCATTGACTCATCGTGCACCTCATTCCCTCTCAGCACCATCTGCTCATCACCCTGATGACTGTCAAGGGCTTGAGGTCTTGTCTGGATCTGAGTCGGACTGGGAGTCTGATGACGAGTCACACAACACCCATTTACACAGGGCTGTCCCCTCTGACCATTCTCCCTCTCTAGAGCACTGGAGGTCCTCATCTGAGGAACTTGCATTCCTCGAGTTTGTTCAGAGAATGTCGAAGGCCCCTGGCCTTTGTGGTGGAACCAGAGGATGATCTTCATGCTGAGGACTTGGAGATCCTCCAGTATGAGGCCCCTCCAAGGGGGAGGCACTGACAGTGCCAATACCTCCCACCCTGGAATGCTTGCTGTTCAGGATGTCTGAGAGTCCAATGACAGTGCCAATAGTGAGCCAGCAACTCTATTCCCAGTATCGCGTTGGCAAGAGCCCAGACTTTACAAAGACACAGCTGCCTCACAACTCCATGGTGGTGGAGTCAATCATGCATCACAAAGTGTCAGAAGATGTACTCCTCAATGCCTCCTGATAGGAAGGACCACACCATTGACGGGTTTAGCAGAAAGTGCTAGCAGGGCTCGATACTCGCAGCCCGCATCCAGGCTTACCAGCTGTACATAGGCATGTACCTGAGGGACCTGGTGAAGGAGCTTGCTGGGCTCTCAGCTGGGCTGGCAGGCAAATCTCTCAAGCACTTCTGGAGCGAGGCCTTCCTTGAGAGCCGAGTTCTGGTGACATACTCTGTCTTTATTTCGGCCGCCTGGTAACATTTCTGTCCAAAAGTGTCGAGAGTGTGGGACTCCCTGTCCAGGGGCACCGATGAGTAGGTCTTCAGGATCTTTTGTTGGCGCATGGCCAACTTAACCACCATGGAGGTGCGAGTGTGTGTCAGGTTCACCTCCATGTGATTAGGAAATACCATTGTGGAATAGGAGGGTCCATCTCGCGTCAGCCATTAGTGGCTCACTTCATGCGGTATTTGCTTCTCTTGAAGCCAGCAACGAAATCACCGACATCTCAGCACAAACCCTAGCGAATCACTACCAAAATAAATCAAAGAAACCTTCAATACCCTCAGATACCTATAACATTTCTCACCAGTCCGTAGATGATTGGTCAGATTTTTACCCCATTACAAAAGTGACATTAAAAACCATCATCTCTGGACTCAATACCACAACTTCTTATTTAGATCCATGCCCAGTATCTTGGATAAAAAACACACTGCCAACACTACTATCCTACATTCTCCCAATAGTCAATCTCTCATTAACCCAAGGTTACCTCCCACCCTCGCTCAAACATGCACAAATACGCCCAATCCTAAAGAATTGCAATCTAGACAAAACTTCTCCAGTATCTTACAGGCCCATTTCTAGCATACCATTTTTGGCCAAAATAATTGAAAAAGTAGTGCAATTACAGACACAGGAATATATAGACACATCTTACCCACTTGATGAGCAACAATATGGATTTCGGCCACGCCATGGAGTAGAAACACTTCTAACAGTATTGATCAATACCCTCCTAAGAGGAATCGACAATCATAAACAGGCATTCATCCTCCTTTTCATTGACATAGCAGCTTTTGATAGTGTACATCACTCAATAATGCTCAACAACCTACGTCAGATAGGCATAAACTCTACAGTACATAAATGGTTCATCTCCTATTTAAATAACAGAACGCAAAATGTAAGAATAGGTAATCAAACCTCCACTACATATAAGCAAGAAATAGGTTTACCACAAGGTTCAGCATTATCAGCCCTACTTTTCAATATTTACATAAAACCGGTCTGCAATATCTTTAAGAAATTTGGAGTACAATATCACCTCTATGCGGATGATATGATGTACATTCCATTTACGATTCCTAACCTACAATTACAACTCCTATCAGACTGCTACAACGAAATCACAATTTGGCTAAAAACTCAAAATCTCCACATAAACCATGCTAAAACAGAAGTCCTAATCGTAACAAAAAATCAATCATTTATCCCTCCAACCCACATAATATTACAAGACCAAGAAATTAAAATAAAAAACGAAATAAGATATCTAGGTGTCATCAATAGATACACACCTTACAATGGAAACCCACATTAGAAATACTATAAAGAAAATTTATTTCAAACTTAAAATCCTCAAACAACTATGCCCACTAGTATTTATACAAGATTTTATTAATATAATACAAGCTACCATAACCCCTCATTTTGATTTCGCCAACCTAATACTAATGGGCATTTCAAAACAAAACATTAAAATAATTCAATTAGCTCAAAATGCAACAGCTAGAATTATATTAAAAATAAACTCACTCCAACACAACACCAATACTAGCATCCCTTCACTGGCTACCAATTCAAAGCAGGATAATATATAAAACAATAATATCATTCAAAGCCTTAAATGACATGGCTCCGACTACTTTATGTAATCTAATATGCAAAGAACCATCTAAGTCTACTCACAGAAAAGGACAATTAAATAAACTAAAGATTCCAAAAGACTTCATAAAAGCACATAAATTAACAAACAATAGAGCCTTTTCTCACATAGCACCAACCATTTGGAATTCTCTACCTGAGGATCTACGATCACTAACAGAGATCATGGAATTCCGTAAAAAACTGAAAACGTATCTATTCACTAAACACTACAATTCCATGGAAAACCTAGCACTCAACTTAGATAAAGGCTAAACAGGTACCCGATCACATCAAGAACAAACCTACCATCTAAATGAACACCACATATAGCTTAAATGAAACGACGACCCAAGCTCTTATGCCCAAATACCTCCACTTCTATATAGTTACATATGTTATGTACTGTCTTACGCTGTTTAGACGTTACATTTGTTAGTTAATTGTTACTCTCATTGCTCTAACTTAAATATACTGTTTAGTTTATCACACTTTGCTTTGTTAACTTATGATGTTCAATGTAAAATTTTAAGATGTTCTATGTAAAACAAACTGCGCTTTGTTGATTGTTAATTGTACACCGCAACTGAACTTTGGAAGATGCGGTATATAAATGAGTGTTAAATAAATAAATAAATACGCCTCCCTTCAGATCCCCAAAGGTGGCTTGGGACCTCAATGTGGTTCTGGCGCAGTGCATGTTGGCTTCCTTTGAGCCACTCGATTCCTTCCCTATGAAGTTCTTGACCTGGGAGCTCTTGTTTCTGGTGGCATTTACATTAGCATGCCAGGTAAGTGAGCTCCAGGCTCTAGTGGCTCATCTGCCGTACACCAGTTTCCATCATTGTAGAGTGGTCCCATGCACTCATCCTAGATTCCTTCCAAAGCTGGTATCCGCTTTCCATCTTAATCAGTCAGTTGTTTTGCCAGCTTTCTTCCTGTGGCCTCATGCCCACAGAGGGGAAGTGGTGCTGCATATGCTGAACTGTAAACAAGCCTTAGCCTTCTATTTAGAATGGATGAAGGCCCAACAAAAGTCCATCCAGCGTTTTGTTTCTTTTGACCCCCTAGCAAGCTAGGAGCTGCTGTTTCCAAATGCATTTTCAGTTGGCTGGCAGACTGCATCTCTTTCATTTATGCCCAGGCTGGCCTGAGCCTTGATGGTCATGCCACAGCTCAGAATGTCCGAGCCGTGGCTGTGGCCAAGTTGTGCTCGGTCTCCATGGAAGAGATCTGCAGGGCTGCAATGTGGTCTTTGCATACATTCACATCTCACTAGTGTTTTGGATGGGATTCCCAACATGACAGCAATTTCGGCCAATCAGTACTCCGGCATCTGTTTGGGAATTAGAATCTAGCTCCATCCCCCCAAGGCCCTATTGTCCCTCCAGGCTTCAAAAAAAAAAAAAAACCCAATGGTGAAGAAGCTGAATCAGATGAGCTACCACTTCTGTACATAGTTGATCCTCCAGTTCTCAGTTCAGTTTTGCCCTGTTGGGCTTCTCAACTTCCTTGCTTTTCAGTAGCCTGTATCTTGGGATTCCCATACGTGAGGACTTACTTCCCACTTGTCCATGGCAAAAAAGTAGTTACTCACTTGTAGCAGGTGTTCTCTATGGACAGCAGGAATACATTTTCACAACACTCCCACCTTCCCAAGGAGTTATATTCTGCTACTGTTTTGTTATCAGACTGGAGGAGATTGCGCCGCAGCAAGAGGCAAGCACACAGGTGCAGTGCAGCCTCCCAAAAGCTTCCAATGGAAGCTGTGGAGCGTTCCTGTGCGGGGCTCCGTTGGAGACATCACCCATATGTGAGGACTTATTCCTGCTCTCCACGGAGAACACCTGCTACAGATGAGTAACTATTATTATTTTATGCAGCATGGCACACAATGCCATAACTTGATAGATAGTAAATATATGACAACAGTTTTGAAATAGCATTGGAGAATTGCAGTTTCTCTTCATCCCTCCAGATCAGTCCAGACACATGGGTTTATGCTCCTCTGTCCTTCCCAACATTTGGAGGGAGTCCAGATAGGCTGAGTTTCTGAGCAGTAAAGTTATCCAGATAATTCCAAAAAGAAAATTAAGCAAAAAGCAGGCAGCAAGGAGAACTTTGCTAGTGCCAGGGCTTAATGGCATTGGTAATCTGGAGGCCTGTAGATCGAGGGTAAGTCCCTCAGTAAGATTTCTATTTTGAGCACAGATGCGGGTCAGTGAGTTTGCTCGGGGCTGCCGGAAGGAGTGTGGATGGTGGTACAGGTCGTGCATGGCTGGGGCTGTTCAACCTGCAGCTTGTGTTGCTCCAGTATCTAATTGGGCTGCCACTGCCATGATTCAGGGGATAATGGCAAGGCTTGTCAGAATGCAGTTGGATTTGAAGGCACTGGGGTTGGTATGGGCCTTGGGGTATTGGAGCATGGCTAGGGCTACAGCGGTCTCATTTTCTGTGGCAGGAAGTCCTGGCTTGTAAGATATGCAGAGTGTCATGATCTTCAACAGTGCTTCCCTTGCAAAGTGGGGAACCTCCTTGGCTGAATCCTATGGGGGTTAATATGGATATTTCCTTAATGCAGCCATCTCTGGGACAGATTGAGACCCCAGGGACAAGGTCTTCTCCTCATATAAGCAGGGGGATACAGCCGCACTTGCTATGTGATGACACTTCTATTGCCTACAGTACCGGACTCTCCCCAACTTAGAGAAGAATTTTACTGGCAGTGGACCCAGATATCCTTGGGCCAATGGTACTCAAGGTGATCTGCAAGAGGGTGAGCCCTCAAGTTCATTCAATCCTTGCCTGATGCTCTTTGGAGTTCCCTTGCCATTTCCTTCCCAGAAGATGAGTGTGGTCAGGTCATCCCTCGAATATCTGTTCAAAGCTATGGTATCGGTGCAACTGAGTGAGTGAGGATTGAGCAGATATTCCCTCTATTTGGTGGACCCCAAGAAAGAGGGGGTCATTTCAAAATGTTCTGGACTTAGAATTGAAAAAAAAATATCAATAAACTGGGAAGATGTATTACGACTATTTGATAAACTGAAGAGTAGCAAATCACCTGGTCCGGATGGTATACATCTGAGGTGTTGAAAGAACTGAAATATGAGATTGCAGACCTACTATTAGTAATCTGTGAACTATCATTAAAATCATCTGTAGTACCTGAAGATTGGAGAACGGCCAATGTAATGCCAATTTTTAAAAAGGGTTACAGGGGTGATTAGGAAAACTATAGGCCAGTGAGCCTGACGTTAGTGCCAGGCAAAATGGTAGAAACCATTATAAAGAATAAAATTACTCTATGTAGTGTGTCATGGTTTAATTGGAGAAAGCCAACATGGATTTAGCCAAGGAAAGTCTTGTCTTACTAATCTGTTGGGTTTGGGGGTTTTTTGGAGGTATGAATAAACAGGTAGACAAAAGTGAACCAGTCAGTGTAGTGTATCTAGATTTTCAGAAAGCTTTTGATAAGGTCCCTCATGAGAAACTCTTGGTAGTGTACTATTGTGGATCAGGAACTGGTTAAAAGATAGAAAACAGAGAACAGGGCTAAATGGCCAATTTTTCCTGTGGAGAAAGGTGAACAGTGGAGTACCCCAGGGATCTCTGCTGAGCCTGTTGCTTTTTAACATCTTCATAAATGACCCGGACCTGGAATGAGTAAGGTGATTATTTGCAGAATGACACACAATTATTCAAAGTTATTAAAACACAAGAGGATTGTGAAAAATTGCAAGAGGACCTTGATAAATTGGAAGACTGAATGTCCAAATGACAGATGAAATTTAATGTGGACAACCCAAACTATGGTTACACAATGTAAGGTTCCACATTAGGATCCACCACCCAGGAAAAGGATTTAGGCATCATGATAATGCATTGAACCCCTCTGCCCAGTATCAGGCGGCAGCCAAGAAAGCAAATAGAATGCTAAAAATCATAAGGAAAGGAATGGAGAACAAAACTAAGGATATTATAATGCCTCTGTATTCCATGGTGTGACCACACCTTGAATATTGTGTGCAGTTCTGGTCGCCATATCTTAAAAAGGATAAAGCACAATTAAAAAAGGTACAGAGAAGAGACACCAAAATGGTAAAGGGGATGGAAGGATATCCTTATGAGGAGAGGCTTAAAAGTTTAGGGCTCTTCAGCTTGGAAAAGAGATGACTGAAGAGAGATATGATAGATGTCTATAAATTAATGATTGGAGTGGAACGGGTAAATGTAGGTCAGTTGTTTACTTCATCAAAAAGTAGAAAGACTAGGACACGCAATGAAGCTACAGTGTAGCTCATTTAGGACTAATAAAAGAAATATTTTTTCACTCGATGAGTAATCAAACTCTGGAATTCGTTACCAGAGGATGTCGTAAAAACTGTTAGTGTAGCTGGGTTTAAAAAAGGTTTGGACAAGTTCCTGGAGGAAAGGTCCATAAACCATTATTAAAGAGGACTTGGGAAATCCACTGCTTATCCCGGGATAAGCATTGTGGAATCTCCGTACCTTTTTGGGAATCTATCAGGTACTTGTGACCTGGATTGGTCACTGATGAAAACAAGGATACTGTGCTTGATGGACCTTGATCTGACCTAGTAAGGCATTTCTTATGTTCCTGTGCTATGAACAGAACAGTATGGGTCCCACATTTTTAAATGGGAACACTACGGTCACTTGACCTCGCTGGAATGGGGAGACATAGCTGTATTTCCCTATTTGGGGACAGCATCAGCTCTAATATTTTCCCCATACAGAAAACCAAAGCCGAAGCAGAATGCTTCTGGAAAAAGCTATACGAGGACCCTATAAAGCACAATCTAGAAGCAGAATGGCTACCCTGAATACAAGAGCTTTTAGAAAAAGCAAACATCAAACCTATGGAATGGCCTGCAGTAATAACAAAAGAGCTGGAAAGCAGGTTAAAGTTAGCCCCAAACTGGAAGAGCCCTGGCCCAGATGGAGTAACCAAGTTTTGCCTCAAACAATTATCACTCCACCCAGACCTGGTGAATTGCAAAAATCAATTATTTAAGCAGCCAGACCTAACACCACAATGTCTTACTACAGGAAGAATATTTCTCCTTTCAAAAGGGGACCCCGGTAACACTCCCAACAATTATAGAGCAGTAACTTGTCTACCTACAATCTATAAGCAGGGGTTTTCCTTGCCTATCTTTAAGGCACAGATCATTAACCGGGCAGCATCCAATATTGCTGCTGCATGATTAACACCATTCTCCACCTCTGCTCCCCTTTGGAACCACCCCATTGCTAAACCGGATAGCATCGGGATGCATAGGGGACTTAGGAGGGGATATTCAATGGCACTAGCCATGTAAGTGCCGTTGAATATCCCCAACTAAGGCATCTACACAGTTTACTGGGCTGTAAACTGTGTAGATGCCTTTCGAAAATCGGGCTCTGTCCCTAGAACTGAAGGAGGGCTAGGACTAATAGAGATTGATTATACATACAGAGCTACTATCATAGGCCTCCAGGCCTAGTTAACTGCATCCTCTGGTCCAAATACACAAAAAGTGCTGAAATACGAGAGTAAACGTCCAGAATCTGTCTCCATCATCAAACTTGGACAAACATTCCAACAACTAGAAGGAATGAGTGAAAATCCACAAGCATGCACAGGGAAGGCAGTAACATTAGGGATACCCTGAAAACCTGACTGGAGTTTGAGGCTCTCCAGGACTGGAGTTTGAGATCCCTGAGTTAGAGGCTGCTGCACCTCCAAGGTGGGGCATCCTGGTTCATCCTTTCTTGGATAACAGTCTGATTCATGCAAAATCCCTCTGAGAGTAGACAGGTCAGGTAAGCAACTGCCTGCAGAAGTTAATGGGTGATAACTCTGCCAAGAGCAGGTCAACCCTATCCCAGTTCCTGGAGTACCCAGGAATGCAGTTTACCAGGTTGGGGAAAATCTTTTTGACGGAAGAGGTTTCTCTATGGACAAGAACTACTCAGCCACACAGATCAAGGGAGTAGCTTATAGCAACCAGCCCAGAGCCTGGGGGACCCTGCCGGTTCTGGGATTAATGGCAAAAATCTTGGATCTAGTTCCTGGGCCAGAACCTGAATGCAACCACTGCAGATGTCCCTTTCATTGAGGTAGTTCCTGCAGAGATAGGACTGATGAACAGTACTTCCTCTCCTGCTTCAAGTGGTGGTTGGAGTTGAGCGGTCTGAAGAAGAGTATAGATTTGGAGCTACTGAAGTGAGTCCTGGTGACTGGCCTCAGCAGTTGGAGGCTTATTACTTAGGCACAGTCATCAAGGCCGGCAGTCCGTGCTTGAGGTTCAATGGTCCATCAACCAACTGGACATGAGCTCCCCCACTCAGTGTGCATCCTGTCAGACAATGTGACAGCAGTGTCATAGGCAAATCAACAGGCCAGTTGTAGATGCCAGCAGGGGGTGGAGAAAGCAGCCTTTCTCCCGTCCTGGACATGAAAGCATCTGATGGCTTTGTCAGTGGCTCTAGTGGCTGGAGTCAAACATGTGGGCTATCTTCCTGAGCAGGGTGGGAGCCTCTCTTGTTCAATACAGGTGAATGGAGGCTCATGGACGAAGCCTGCAGCAGATGGTTAGTTGCTGGAGGCAGATTCTGGCCTTGATGGTGACAAGAGTACCACGAGAATTTCTTTGCTTTTGTTTTTGTTTTGTTTTTTTGTTCATAGGCAGGAGCTCTCTACATGGATGCCTTTGTCCAGGCTTGGCCTCATGGCTTGTGGTACATGTTTCCTCGGGGTGGGGGGGGGGGACTCAGTGGTGTAGGTAGGGCTGTGCTGTCCCAAAAGGTCATGATTCATTGATCTCCAGAGGATGTTAGTGGGAAGCTGTGGTTTCTCCCAGAGAGTCCCCAAGCCCTAGTGACCCAGAGGCCCAGGCAGAGTCAAGAGGTGACTCTGTACTATATGGTTTGGCCCTTGATAGGGTGAGGTTGCAGAAGAGAGGATAATAGAGGAATGATCTCCACTCTTACAGACTAGGAAGCTTTCAACCTACTTAATCTTCATTCACATAGAGGAGATCTTTGATTGGATTGTCGCTTAGCTCACCATATTTGCTAATGGCGGGCATCCTGGAGTCTTTACAGGATGGTCTAGATTTCAGGTTGGAATTTTGTTGAAGTTTCAGGCAGCAGTCCTCTTGTGTTACACGGGGAGAGTGTATTGTTGGCCGTTGGCATCTTGATTGGATATGAAGCGTTTTTCTTTAAGTACCTCAACTCACCTAGGAGGTCAATGATCCCATTGCAAGATATTAGTTTGGTGTTTTTGGCCTTGGTGAGGGCACCATTTGAAACTTTTCAGAAGGCATCTTAATGGATGTGACCTTGAAATTTATGATTGACAAAACTTCGGCTGGGAGAGAAGAGCCCCTGGAGCATGAGGCACCACAGCAACCCAATTTAATGATAAGTTAGCTGCACTATCTCCATGGAGCCAGCTGGGGGTGGACAGGGTGCATCACAGTGCTGGCAGCGGGAGGGGGGCTAGAAATGCCATTGGCTCTGAATTATCGGTTGACTGTTGGAGCAGCTGGTTTTTCCTGGTTGCTGTTTGTCCTCTTGTTGGTGAGAGGCCTGAGTTATTTTTGTTTTGTTAAGAAAATTCTGGTGGCCTACACAGACCCAAGATAGGGTGACGACACCAAATTAGTAGTTCTCAGTTGTCATCTGCTGGTGGTAGAGGAGCATAAAGACATGAGTCTGGAGGGGCTCAAGGAAAGAAAATTAGGAGGTAAGGTCTAATTTCTCTTTATATTTGGCATGTTAAATATTGTACGTTTACTGTTGAAATTTTCACAAATTTTTATTTGTTTTTTTTTAAAGGAACGTCTTCAGTTGAAGACCAGAGTACAGTAAATGGACCTGTGCAGTTAGTCAATGTGAAAAACATGTATAGAAATTCCTGTTTTAGTGAAGACCAGATGTCTAAACCAATAAAGTCATATACAGCTGACTTTGTTCGTCAGCTGTTGATAGGCCTCCCAACACAGGCCCTGGGACTGACCCTCTGTAGTTTCATCAGTGCTTTAGGTGTGGATGTTATTGCACAAGTGGAGGCTAAAGACTTTGGTGCTGAAAGCAAGGTTTCTGTGGATGACCTCTGTAAGAAAGCAGTTGAACACAACATCCAAATTGGCAGGTTCTCGCAGCTGGTTATGAATCGGGCTACTGTATTGGCCAGTTCATATGACACTGCCTGGAAGAAGCATGACTTAGTGCGCAGACTGGAAACTAATATAGCTTCATGCAAGACTAGCCTGCAGCGTGTGCAGTTACACATTGCTATGTTTCAGGTAAGATCAGATGCTCATAATCTATTGACATCTCTTGGAAATTTTAGATTTTATTTGTTTAAGCTTTTTTCCTCATTTGGAAAATTAATTTTTATATTTAACTTTGAGGGGTGGAATTGATATTTTATAAAGGTCATGGAGAGAATAAGAACATAAGAAATGCCTTACTGAGTCAGACCAAGGTCCATCAGGCCCAATACCCCGTTTCCAACAGTAGCCAATCCAGGTCTCAAGTTACCTCTCAGGTTCCCAAAAAGACAGACTGGTTCCATAATGCTTGTATTGGGGCAAACAGTGGATTTCCTGGGTGGTCTTTATTAATGGTTTATGGACCTTTTCTCCAGGAGCTTGTCCAAACCTTTTTTAAACCCAGCTGCACTAACAGCTTTTACTACATCCTCTGGAAACGAATTCCAGAGTTTGATTACACACTGAGTAAAAAATATATTTTCTCTTATTAATCTTAAATGGGTTGCATTGGAGCTTCATTCCAAGTCCTCTGGCAGATTTTGCAGCTAAACCTTTCAGTGTCTTACAAATTGGCTTTTAATGTGTTATCCATATTTCATCAATAGGCTAAAAAAATTCCCTCTGAAGAATTTAATGTCATTTTTATTTTTTGCCTTTCAACAAGTGGCAACATGAAGACCTCCTGATCAGCCGACCACAAACTTTGTCTGTCACTCCTCCACTGCGTTCTACCATCTTAGCCAATATGAAAAAGAAACTGCATGCACTCAACCAGATTGAAGCTTCAGTTGCAACAGTTCAGGTAGTACACCATGTTTTTTTCTTTCTTCTGATTGAACTTCTGAACTTTATCAATCCAGTTAAAAATGAATGTGGTCTAAGCATGAAGATGTACAGTAAAACCTTTGCTGATGAAGAAAATATCTGGGGCCATTTGTAGTATTAATACTTGATGACTGCTGCCATGCTAATAGCAAATCTTTCTTCAGGAGTTGGGAAAATACATTTTGTAGCAGAAACAGATTTTTCAAATTGGGTATATTCTTGACATTTATGAAGGTTATACAGTGCATTTTTTGTAGCTAAAAGGATGCCGGTACTTATATGCAGGGCTTTTTCATTAATGCATGAGGGTCATAGGTCAATTTTCACAGGCAATGAAAAAGGTGTTTGTACTTGGTATCACAAAGTATACCTTAAAAAACAAAACAAACCTGGCACTATGCATCAAAGCATGAATGGGTCCGAATGATGAATACAGGATTTCCTAATGTGTGCCAACAATATTGTAAGACCCTTTACAAACAGCACAGGCCAGCTATATAGCAGACATGAGAGACTATCAGGAAGGCATTTCCACAGCAAAAAAGCATGTATGTCTGGCTGCAGGCATTGGCTTCTCACCATGGGCTGATGTGGAGTTTGTGCCAGGTGGGCCATGGGGGGGACGTTTTTCTGCAGTCTCCTGTGGCTGCTTCGCCCTCAGAGCCAGCACTGCAGTTTTCTCAGCAGTCTGGTACTCTGCTGAAGGACACACACACACACACACACACACACACACACACACACACACACACACACACCTACACACACCTACACACACCTACACACACACCTACACACACACCTACACACACACACACACCTACACACACACCCACCTACACACCTCTCAGGCCAGGGCTTTGAATCCCGCTAGAAGACAGCAACCTTGGGCCGGAAGGACTGGGGTTTCTAGTCCCACAGGTGCTCCTTGTGGTAAATTGTAACCATTGTTACCTGCATCCTGTTTTTGTACACTGCATTGCCGCCTCTTGCATATTGTACCCTTATTAATTGTAGCCCTTGTTAGTTGTACACCATTTTGACTCATAGAAAAACGGTATATCAAAACTAGTTAAATAAACTTAACCCTACATTGTCTTAGGTCCAAAAAAACAGATTGTGAACCCTTCCGGGACAAGGGAATAATGTATACAGTACCTGAACATACACTGCTTTGACTTGTAGAAAAGCAGTATATAAGCCTAGTTAAATAAATAAATAAAATAAATAAGGCAGGGTCTGGGGAAAGAAGATGACCTGGTAGCCATCAGTGAAGTGGGCTCTGGGTTGGCGGTTCCTCATTCTGGCCTAGTTTACTCTGAATTTATGTAGGCTTCGTACTAAGTGTAATGCTTCTGGCAAGGAGGCCCTAATCCTCCTCTGGGTCCCTCAGGCAAGTCATGTAGTTTGTCTTCCTGCCAGCTGGAGGATCCCTTAGCCACTGGAGAGACTGCAGGGGGGTGGAACTCTGCCACAGAAGCACTCTTGGGTTTGGATTGTGGGGGCCCAGCAGGTCTTGAGGGTTTGTACTCAACCTTGGTAGATGCCTTGGACCACAGTGACCAAGAGAAGAATTCAGTTCAGGATAGCTCCAGGAATAGATCTAGCCTTAGAGGAGAACAAATTGTTCCCTCCAGAGGAAGAACAAGATGATTCCCGAGTCATGTGCTTTTTCTGGTGAGAGGAGCTCTCAGCCTTGATAGATTAGGTTTCCATATCATCCTGCTAGACCAGTCCAGGCAAGTGTGTTGTATTCCCCTACCAGCAGATTGGTGGAGACAAAGAACCAATGAAAAGCCCAAGTTTCAGTGACCGCTCACATGCCTCTATTCGCCTCAGCCACCAGAGGTCCCTTCAGTATTTCTTTGTCTCCAGCAGATGGTGGATGGATTTTCTCCTCTCTGAAGAAAATCTGAGGATTGAGAGGAAAAGATTGATTAAACTCTCGTGAACGACTACCTTGAGAAACAAAGGTGACTCGCTTGAGAGTGATGTGAGAGGCTCTACTAGACTACAGTCTTTTCAGTAGCCATAAGAGGAGGGAAAATTTGTTCAGCTCTGCGCTCTTATTCTCAATAAGAGCCTGTTGAGCAGCCAGAAAATTGGAAGGATGGAAGAATTCAGCAGCCTCACACATCCTCATCCCCCCTCCCTCCTCTGTTCCCCCTGCTCTCTCCCGAAAATTACAGAAGGCTTTCAGAGGGATCTGCCTGCCAGCCACCTTAAGTGTTGCACAGCCAGCCAGTAACAGTTCCAGGGGAGTAGAGCTAAGCCCAGCATGGATTCTCTGCCTGGGGCTCTCAAGGGGTGAGCACCAAGGCTTGGCCTTGTCATTGTCTTTTTGGAGGCTCCCGATTCAGTCTTCCAGGAATGCAATTTGGGGACGGCGTTTGACGCAGTGTGGAGGTTTCCTGCCATTTTCTGCACGCATTAGTGTTTTTAACTATTGTGCAACTGGTGGTTCCCGGTCCTAGCGCACGTTCCTCCCAAGCATAAAAGTGCAATTAATGTGCCACTCCAGGCCGCCACAGCCTTAGTGCACGCTGTTGATACTTGCCTAACTCTATATCTTCTTCCAGGAAATACTGTTTGACCTGTAGTAAGCGAGGTGCCTCATCCTCAGATTCTGGATTCTGCTCTTCTTGCATGACGGCTTCTGAGTCATGCCTGGAGGGCCTGCTTTCCCCCCTCCCAGTCGGGGGATACAGTTAGTCTTACCTTGCCTGCCTTAGGGCAAGAGGTGATGGATGATGCAATGAGTAAGGATATTCAGCCGGCCGGAGGATCCAGCGACTGCCATCTGGTATTGGGGAGTCATGTCCAAGAGGAAAGATTCTGGACTCCAGTTTGTCCTCCCTGGAATTCTTTCCCTTTTGCAGCAGGCATGGTCCCTTTGGCATAGAAATTCAGACCCTGCGGCCTCTGGGTGCCCCTGGGCACAGTCTCATGCAGGGCAGGCTGAGAGTAGAAGTCCTACTCTATTATCTTTAGATAAGCATCAGTGAGGGGTGCCCCCCTGGAGATGGGGAGTAGCTGGGATTTGTCCCAGATTTTGGCTATGACTCTGATTCAGATGGCTTAATGTACTGGGCTCTGATATGGATAAAGATGTACTCACCTTCAGAAGATTGTGCAGAGGCCAGAGTAATCCGCCTATCCCAGAAGAAGCCGAAGGTGTTGATTGCCAAGGTCTCATCTGCCTTGAACATGGCGAATGCTTCCGGCATGGAGCAGGAGCAGAAGGTACACCTGCTCCTTCAAGAGGTGCGAAAATCCACTACCATCTTATTCCCAGATGTGATCAAGAATATGATCTGGTCAGAATGGGACTCTTCCAACTCCCCTGCTTAAAAGGTTATGGGTGTATAAGAAGATCTCTTCTCTCCCGGATGAGCAGTGCATTGAATGGTTTGGCCTTCCAAAGGTGAATGCACAGGCTACGGTGGTTACCAGACGGACCACCATTCCTGTGGAAGGTGCATCGGTCAAGGGATTCTCTCAATGTAAGATGGTTTCATTGCTGAGGATCCAGTTCACTGTGGCGGTACGTACCACCCCTCTTGGAGTTTTACAGCCTTCCTTCTGATGTCATGTATGACCTGGTACACTTGGCCAGAGATGATGCCCTGATATTATCATGGTGTTGGATTTGTCTCAGGCACTGGGCATCGGACACATCTTACCGCCTTCTGGAGGAGAGGTCCAAGGGGCTTGCAAAGCAGGCTGATGTCCCTTTTCTCATTAGCCTCCGCCCATAAGGACGCGCTGGCAGGATTCACGGGGGGTTTCAGGACTCTCCGCATCACCGAACTGAAAAACCTTTCTGCTTCTGTTCTTCAAACTCGTTCTCGGTCCTTTTGTGGAGCGCATGAGCCCAGGGACGGCCCCCTCTAGAGGAGGACCCTCCCGGGATGCACACTGAAGGTTTGGGGGCCATTCCCAGATTCCTCCATTTGGAAGCAGCTTTGCCTTTTCTTCCAGAATGGGCCAGGGTTACGAAGAATTACTAGATGCTAGACGCCATTCATTTTGGCTATGTCCTGGTATGCAGATTCCAGATGTCTTCATCTCCCTGTGTGAGTTTGCATGCAATAAAGTGCTGCTGTGCAAGCCGTCTTGGACAAGTTACTGCACCTAAAGGTAGTGGTGCCCATCCTTCCGGATGAGCAGGGCAACAGACGATATTCCATCTATTTCATGGTGCTCAAAAAGGACAGTTCCTTCGGTCCATTCTGGACCTCAAAGGGGTCAATGAGCACTTGTACTTTCTGTGCTTCCAGATGGAAACATTACGCTCTGTGATTCAAGCTGTGTGCTGAGGGGAGTTCTTGGCATCTCTATCTGTCCATGGTGTATTTTCATATCCTAATCCGGGCAGATAAGCAGAAGAATCTGCATTTTGCTATGTTTGGCTCTCACTATTTTTGCCGCCCTCTTTCAGGTTATCCACCCCCTGAGGACGTTCTCCAAGATCATGGTGGTGGTGGTGGCCCCAGTGCTTTGGCTTCAAGGGATATATGTCCATCCATGTCAGAACGACTAGCTCATCTGGGCTGTTCTTTCAGAAGAATCTCAGGTGGTGTCCCGAGTGGTGTCCTTGAAAAGCCTTGGCTGGGTGATCAGTCAGGGAAAGAGCCAGCTGTTGCCTTCCCAGTCCCTGGAGTTTCTGGGAGCATCTTTTGAGACTCAAATGGGGAAAGTATTTCCTGCTAGAGGAGAAAATCAAACGTCTGTTGGATTGTCTGGTGCTGTTTTCTGCATAGCAGAGTCTGGGATTATCTTCAGATGCTCAGATTGATAGCAGCGACCATAGAGATGATGTTATGGGCATGTGCTCACATGCGACCGCTCCAGTGGTCCTTGCTGGCTCTGTGTTCCCAGAGTTCTCAGGAGTTCGAGCATGGGCTCCTGGTCCTGTTGATGGTGAGGTCCAGCCTGCGGTGCTGGCAGCAGCCTGGTCATCTAAGGAAGGGTACACAGGTGGACGATTTCCTATATCCTTCTATTGACGGATGCTAGTCTTTTTGACTGGGGAGTCCATTGCCAAGACCATATGGTTCAGGGCCATTGGAACCACAGGGAAGCGGTGTGGTCCATCAACCGCTTCAAGGTGAGGGCCATCAGGTTGGCTCTTCTGAGTTTCTGGCTCCTGGTTTAGGGCCAGGTGGTTTGAGTGTTTTCAGACAATACAACAGTAGTGGCTTATGTCAATCGGTAAGGTGGCACGAGGAGTGCCAGAGTAGCTCTGGAGATGGCTGTACTGTTGGCCTGAGTGGAGAAGAATCTCCTAGCTTTGTCGGCTCATCACATTGCTGGGAAGGACATTGGGGAAGCAGACTTCCTCAGCTGGCACTCTCTGTATCCTGGAGAGTGGGAGTTGAGTCAAAAAGCATTTCAGTTCATTCTGCGACACCAAGGTCACCCCAAAATGGATCTGATGGTGGCCTATGCCAAGTTTGCCGCTCAGTCACCACACTGAGATGGGGTTAGAGGGCATCGATGCCCTGACCCAGCCTTGGCTAAGTCAGCACCTGCTGTACGTGTTTCCTCTATGGCTCCTGGTGGGGTTTGTGTTTTGTCGTATAGAACGTCATTCGGGCAGCATGGTTGTGGTGGCACCAGATTGGCCGAAGAGATCGTGGTTCAGAGACCTGATGCAGCCCCCTGCAGGCGCCGCCTCTTCAGTTGCTTCCATCTCAGGACCTATTATGGCAGAGATTGATCGTCCTGGAGGACCCGGTTCCCTTCTCGCTTATGGCTTGGCTCTTGAAAGGAGACTGCTAGTGTGTTAGGGCTAATCTCCTATGGTGGTCTCTACTCTGCTCAGAGCCCGTAGGAGGTCTACCAAGCTGGTGTACATGCGAATCTGGTGCCTCTTTGAGCGATGATGCAGTGCTTGGCAGTTGGCTCCTGAAATAGCCAAGGTGCCATCCCTGTTGGCATTTCTACAGGATGGTCTAGAGAAGGGCCTTTCCCTCAGCTCCCTGAAAGTTCAGGTGGCAGCTTTATCCTGTTTTCGAGGTCCAGGGGCTAGTAAATCTCTAGCCTTGCCATCCAGATGTCTCATGCTTTCACCAAGGGGTTTGGCATCTGGGTCCTCCCCTTCGATCTGTGCTCCCTTTCTGGGATCTGCATCTGGTGCTCTGGGCACTTATGGTGGCGCCCTTTGAGCCTTTGAAGCACGCTACCTTAAAGGATTCGATGCTCAAGATGGTCTTCTTGATTGTGATTTGTTCTGCAAGGCAGATTTCTGAGCTGCAGGCTCAGTCTTGCCGAGATTCTCATCTGTCTTTTTCAAAGGAGACCGTTTCCATTTGGCCTGTGCCTTCCTTCTTGCCTATGCTGCTGTCTCACTTTCACGTGAACCAGGTGGTCTTTCTGACCTCCTCCTTGAAGGAACAGTGTCTGAGGAAGGATAAGTATCTTCGCCTTGTGGGTGTCCAGAGGGTGCTTCTTCGGTACTTGGCAGTTACGAATTCCTTTTGTAAGTCCAGCCATCTTTTTGTGCTATTTTCTGGCCCACATAGGGTTGACATGGCAGACAAGTCAACATTGGGTACTGGATTAAGGAGGTCATTGCCGTTGCATAGCTCTTGTGGAACCAGCTAGTTCCAGAGGGTTTGCGTTCCCATTCTACCCAAACACAAATGGCCTCGTGGGTGGAGCAGAACTCGGTAGTCCTGCAGACATCTGTCGGGCAACAGCACGGGCATCCCTTTTTATTTAAATATTACCGCTTGGATGTCCACACATGGGTGGATACAGCCTTTTGCTCTAGGGTTTTGCAAGCTACTGTATCTTATTCCTGCCCATTGGAATTGTAGCTCTGGTACATCCCACTTGTCTGGAATGGTCTAGCAGGATGATATGAAAAGTGACATTTTACTTACCAGTTAATATCCTTTGCTTGAGCCTTCTAGACCAGTCCAGGGCCTGCCCCTGAAACTGTATTTGCTCTGATTCTTCTGCTGCAGTACCCTTGGGTCCAGTATGATTTTTATGCTTGGCTCTGCAGGTTCATAGTCTTCTAACAGTCTTATGTTTATGCTTTCTTGAACATAGTTCTCAACTGTTCACTCATTGTTGCCCATGGTTGAGGTTATATGAGACTTGCCATGTTTCTCCCATATGCTTTGGAATGAATACTGAAGAACTTCTGGTTGCTAAAGCGAATAGAGGCATTGGAGTGATGTCATTGAAACCTGGGCTTTTCATTGGTTCTTTGTTTCCACCAGCCTTCTGCTAGGGGAATACAACCCACTTGTCTGGACTGGTCTAGCAGGACTCAAGGAAAGGACATTAACAGATAAGTAAAATGTCACCTTTGTCTTTGCTCCAGATCTGAGCGACAAGTCAGAAGACGATCTGATCCTGAAAGGCCTCCATAGGCCTTCCAGGGCCTTTCTGAACCCACAGGCCCTTCAACGTATGGTCCAGGCAGAGTGAGAATGTCCCGACACCCCCTTGCGAGGGAGGTCAAGGTCATGAGCATGTTTTATATATGTCCTTCCTCAGTCTGATGTTGATGACTTGCATTTTCTTAGATTTGGTGCATTTATTTATCTTTATTTGCCCATTTGTTGGTGGCAGTGGTCACTAAGCACACTACCATACCAGTAGAGGGTGGTGCAGCTCTGAGATCAACAGGATCGCAAGTTGGAGAGTCTACTGAAGATGGTCTTCTCGGCCTCCCTTAGTCTTCAGATGGCTGTCCATGGCAGTCTTGTAGCACTTATGCTTCTGCACTGAGTTCAGTTGCTGCTGAGGAAGATTCCTCTTCTGCTAGGCTGGAGTCTGTAGTGGCATTTTTGGCCGACTCCCTTGTATGATCTCGCTCTGTCAGTGAAGGAGATTGTGGCAGCTACAAAAACCCACTGCTGGCTCTGGCTCTGGCACCAGCATCAGGCAGCAGATGCGTCATCTAAGGCCCAATTGTCCAATCTTCCTTTTAAGGGGAAACTTCTCTTTGGAAGACGGGGATAAACTGGTGAAGGACTTGGGTGAAACCAAGCCACAACACTTTCCAGAGAATAAACCAAAGGGTTCTTTTAGATGGTTCTTCTCTCACTCTTCATGGCCTCACTTTAAGGACTCCTGTAGTTATCGCTCAGACAAGCAGATGAATCGGTTTTCCAAGCCTCAACCTTTTTGAGGCACCTGCAGTCCCTGAGAACTCCTCAAGATCAACTGTCTCCTCCTCCTCTGCCCAGTGATGGGCGGGGTCCCATTCTGGATTGCCTCCAGTGGGCAGCAAGCTTTAATTGTTTCACCAAGAGTGGGCCTGTTGGGCCTTTGACATTATTCAGCGTGGCTACATCCTCAAATGTGCGGGACCTATTCCAGATGCATTTGTGGCCTCTCCATGCAGTTCTATGTCAAAAAAGACCACCATCAGCACCATCCTAGAGAAGCTCCTGCATCTCCAGGTCATTGTTCCCATGCCTCCCCTTAGGAGGGGAAGGGGACGGTACTCCATCTTCTTTGTCACCCCCAAGAAGGACGGCTCCTTCAAGCCTATTCTGGATTTAAAGGGAGTTGACGATTGCCTCCGAACCTCTGCTTCAGATTGAAATCCTAAGATCTGTTCATGCAGTTTGAAAAGCAGCGTTTCTCATCTTCTAGTCCCCATTTGGGTGGATCAGCAATGCTTCCTGCAATTCGCCATTCTGGGCGCACGCTTTTTATTCCGCATCATGCTCTTCAGCATTGTGATGGTGCACAACATGTTTTCCAAGGTAATGCACCCATATCTGGATAACTGGCTCATTTGGGCCAAATTGCATTCTGCGGCCTCCCAGGTAACAGCTTAGGTGGTGCAATTTCTGGAATGACTTGACTGGGTGGTGAATCACCCTCTTAATCTCTGGAATATCTTGAGGCGCTTTTGGATACAAGTACAGATCGAGTCTTTCTGAAGGCCAAAAAGTGGTCCAAGCTTTTCTTTCAGCTGAATGGCTTTCAGCAGCAGCGGAGTCTCCCTGAGCCTGGGATTACCTCCAACTGCTAGGAACAATGGTGGCCATTATTGAGCTGATACTATGGGCCTGGGCCCACATGCGACACCCTCCAGAGGACTCTTCTGTCATGGTGGTCCTTCTCTCACAGGACTATGATATCCAACTTATTTTTCACCCATTGGTAGCTCACTCTGCTCTGGTGGTCTCATTGCTCCATTTTAATGAAAGACATACTACTGGAATGTTTGCAGTGGTTGCTAATGGCATGACATGCAAGCCTATTGGGCCGGGGAGCTCACTGTTTAGGGTGGACCAGATGTGAGGCATAATAGCCAATCAGTTGTCTTGAGGCACAGGCCATTTGCTTATCCTTCCTGCAGTTTAACCACCTAGTCTGGGACTAGGCGGCCCAAGTTTTATCTGACAATTCCACAGCTGTAGCATATGTTAACAGGAGGGGGGAGACCAAGGGGGGGGGTAGTTTTCAAGATGAGTCCACTATTCCCTTGGGCGTAGCACCATCTGCTGGCACTCTGTGCAGCACATTGTTGGCGTCTAGAATGTCGAAGCAAATTATCTTAGTTGATCTGGGAAACTGGGAACATGTGCCGTGGGAGTTCTAATGCATTCTGGGCCATTGTGGATGCCTATTCATGGATCCTGATAGTGAACCAGAGAAATTCCAAAGGGGAAAGGTTTTTGTTGGTTTGGGGTTTTTTTCGATAATCAGAAGGCCGGCTCCGTGGTTTATGGTTTATTAAATAAAAGTAACACTAACACAAACAATTCTGCCATGGCCCCTGATCCGGCCGGTTGATCCGCAGAATAGAGGGTCATTCAGGTCTGATTCTGGTCGCTCTGGATTAGCTGCAGAAGCCCTGATATGCTGACCTATTCAGACTTTTGAAGGATCAGCCCCTTTCCCTCTGGCAGGGTAGTGGTCGATTGCACCAGGAGCCTGTCCTTATGGACAACCCAGCTCTCTCCTCACGGCTTGGCCCCTGAGAGACGACACCTCAAACATAAGGATTATTCTTCCACAGTAATCTTCATCCTCCTGAAAGCATGGTGAGGCTCCACCTCTCTGGCTTATATCAATCTGGTGCCTTTTCAAAGTGTGGTATCAGTGGCAAGCGCTGTCACCTTTTAGAGGGTGGATTTACTCTTGTTGACATTTATCCAGGACAGATTAGACCACAGTCTCTCCTTGAACTCCTTGAAAATGCAGTTAGCGGCTGTGGCTTATTTTCAGGGTCCAGTGTCTGGCCCTTTGTTGACTCTCACACAGAGGTGTCCCACTTCCTCCTTGAGGTGAAACATTTATATTTTTACATTCTCCTCCTGCGCAGCCCGTAGCTCTTCCATGGGATCTGGGCCTCATACTTCAGACCTTGATGAAGGTGCCCTTTGAATTGCTGAAGCGAGCCATACTTTAGGATCTCTTTCTGAAGAAAGTTTTCTCGGTCACAGTTTGCACAGCACATGCAGAGTCTTTCCTGCAAGGACCCTTGTTTGTCGTCCTTGGTGGAAGCAGTCTCTCAATGTCCAATTCCTTTTGTTTGTTTGTAAAATTTTGATTAACCACCCTTCATAAAACAGCAGAGCAGTGTACAACCTAAGATAAATAATTAAAACAAAGGCAGAAAAGAACGCCAATAAAAACAAGAGTTAAAGCAATCATACTAAGGGGAAGAGGCAGGTAAGGTCAGGGAAGAATGCAGCAGAGAGGGGTAGAAGGGGAAGGAGAGAGCAGTAATTATGAGGGTGAGAGGTTATGGTCTATGGCAGAGCTACTCAAATCCGGTCCTGGAGGTCCGCAACCCTGCAGGTTTTCGGGATATCCCTAATGAATATGCATGAGATATATGCATTAGAGAGAGCCTGCCAACCTGACTGGTTTGTGGCCCTCCAGGGCTGGATTTGGAGACCCCTGCCTTACACCTCTGCCATTTAAGATTGTGAGTGGGCAAGGTGCAGATGTCCAAGACATCAAAAAGGTTAGATAGAATGTGTCACTTTCCTCCTCGCTTCTCCACCACCACCAAAATATTGTCTATTAGACAACTTTTTGGTAGTGAGAATCGAGGAAGAATGTGACACATTCTATCTAAGCTTTTTGATGTCTTGGACATCTGCACCTTGCCCACTCACAATCTTAAATGACAGAGGTGTAAAGCAGGGGTCTCCAAATCCAGCCCTGGAGGGCCACAAACCAGTCAGGTTGGCAGGCTATCTCTAATGCATATATATATCTCATGCTTATTCATTAGGGATATCCCAAAAACCTGCAGGGTTGTGGACCTCCAGGACCGGATTTGAGTAGCTCTGGTCTATGGTAAAGAGATGAGTTTTAAGGAGAGCTTTAAACTTAGGGTATGAAGACTCTAGTCGCAGAGGAAAGGACATTCCAAAGAGCAGAGGCAAGGTGGTTTCTATGCCAAGATGGTTTCTGCCTTCCATATTAATCAGGTGATCTCCCTCCCAAGCATTGTACCAGTAGGGTCAAAAATATCCAGCTGGTAGATGTAGGGTGTTTCTTTGGTGCCTGTAGATAACGAACCCATTCCGTATATCAGACAGACTGGTTTGGTGAGCCATGTAAAGGGGAGGTAACCTTCAAATCTACCTTAAGTCACTGGATAAAGAAAATTATGGTGTCTGCTTACATTTTGAGGAATATGCCCCATGCATGAAGGAGAGATCATTTCATCCAGGCACAGGCCACCTCCTTCATGGAGGCATTTCATCATTTCGGTCAACATTCATCAGGCTCCTCCTCTACTCCTTTTCAAATCCAGGCTGAAAACTCACCTCTTTGCTACCGCTTTCGGATCTTGACCCACCTAGTCTCCTTTGTATTTCCTTACCATTCCCCCTAGATGTATCCCTGTCTACACCTACTGTGTTGTCTGTCTTAACTAGATTGTAAGCTCTGATGAGCATGGACTATCTCTTACATGTCTGCAGTGCTGCGTACGCCTTGTAGTGCTATACAAATACTCAGTAGTAGTAGTAGTGTGGTAACTTGGTCTTCCCTCTACCTTTGTCGAGCATTGCATATTAGCACTATCTATGGTCACGTCTTTGAGCTTATATATCGATATAAGAAGTAATGTTAGTTCAGCTCAATTCCCAACTCTGAGTTCAAACTTTTTATATTGTTATATATACATCAGTCTTTCAAGTGCAGACTAGATGCAGAAAAAGGTCTCAGACTTATATAAGGCTTAAATCAGCCAGACTTGCTGGAATGAAAATTGCCTTCATTTGCATCAATGACCTTAATAGCAAAATCCTGCATCCATTTAGTAATAATATTCATTTAACACAACATTTAACACAGTGTTGCTCCACTTATTCATAGTATGTCTCCACCAGCGTTGCTTAAAACTAATAAAACCAGTCTTTGACAATCTCAATCTCACAACTTATTGTCCCATCTTCGTTAAATTTCAAATTTTGATGGTTTGTTAAAAGCAGTGCTTATCTGGGAACTTTGTAGAAGTCTGTATGGTATCGCCAAACTGCAGATTTTCCCCAACGTCTAACAGAAAGCGCTTGCACGTTTCACAGTTCGTTTCTTCAGGGGAGCTGTGTTACAGACATCCAAGTGTTACAGACATCCAATCTTATTCTTCATAACTGCACGGACTTTCTTATCACAGTTGACACTTCAAGTTTTTGGTTCCATTGAAAACTTGAAGTGTCAACTGTGATAAGAAAGTCCGTGCAGTTATGAAGAATAAGATTGGATGTCTGTAACACTTGGATGTCTGTAACACAGCTCCCCTGAAGAAACGAACTGTGAAAACGTTGCAAGCGCTTTCTGTTAGACGTTGGGGAAAATCTGCAGTTTGGCGATACCATACAGACTTCTACAAAGTTCCCAGATAAGCACTGCTTTTAACAAACCATCAAAATTTGAAATTTAACGAAGATGGGACAATAAGTTGTGAGATTGAGATTGTCAAAGACTGGTTTTTATAGTTTTAAGCAACGCTGGTGGAGACATACTATGAATAAGTGGAGCAACACTGTGTTAAATGTTGTGTTTAAATGAAATATTATTACTAAATGGATGCAGGATTTTGCTATTAAGGTCATTGATGCAAATGAAGGCAATTTTCATTCCAGCAAGTCTGGCTGATTTAAGCCTTATATAAGTCTGAGACCTTTTTCTGCATCTAGTCTGCACTTGAAAGATTGATGTATATATAACAATATAAAAAGTTTGAACTCAGAGTTGGGAACTGAGCATTGCATATTCACATCAGGGTGAAAAGGCAGCTGTATCTTCTTTCTGCTGGTGAACTCCATAGCTTGAGTTCTTCCTAATAGCAGGACAATCTGGAAGGAGAAATTTTACCTACCTAATGATTTCTTTTCTCCGTGGGTAAGTAGGAATGAAGTCCTCGCATATGAGTGACATAATCTGACACAGCCCCCACACACGAACGATTCTCCAGGACCAAGCAGGAAGTCAGTCCTCACATATGGGTGACGGCACCGATGGAGCCCTCGCGGAGCAATTCCCCAGCTTTCAAAGAAAGCCTTTGGGAATTGCTGCGCGCATGCGCGGTCCCCTTCCCGCCCAAGGGTGCCATCTTGCTCAGTCTTCTTTTTTCCGCGGAGCCCTACAGACGCTGTTTGTGATCGCCGCAGAAAAAGTTGATTTTATTTACTATTCTTTTCTCGGTTCGACGCCGGATCCTTTTCCCGCCCGGACCCGCTACGCTGGTATCGGATCCATTGTTAATTTTTTTTGGTTTTTGTCCTTTGTGACTAGCGTTCGCGCCATTTTTCTTTTTCACTGACAGCCCTGTCTTTTGACCTCGCAGGGGCCCTTTTTCCCCCGATGGCTGCCAGCGGGTTTAAAAAGTGTGATCGGTGTAAGAAACTTATGTCTATTACCGACACACACGACTGCTGCCTCCGCTGCCTCGGACCCGATCATGACCTGATGATCTGTGGTCCGTGTGGCAAAATGTCCTCAAAAGCGTTGAGTCGGCAGCATCAAAAAGAACGAATCTTCTCTGACTCCGCGTCCAGCCGGGCCCGGACCTCGTCAGAGGCTTCGACGTCCCGGGACTCCGGTCCTGAGCATCGTCAGAGTTCCTCTGAGCGGGGGTCTCCTGCCCGGGAACATCATAGGAAGAAGAAACCCGCGAGGGCGGCGGCGGTGGACGCTCCTGGTTCCTCGAGGGCCAGGTCGCATAGCCCCGATAGCCGTCCCGGGTCCTCGGAGTCGGAGAGGCCTTCAAAACATCCTCGTCTCGAGATGGAGTCTCCTGAACACGTGAGTACTGTAGTCCTCGTGGACTCGCCTCCAAAGGAGCCGACGTCGGGGCCCGAGTCGGGGGCTGCTGGGTCTCCTGAGCTTGGACTCAGGTTGATGGCCTTGGAGAGCAGTTTAGCTGCCTTCATGGACCAGCAGCAGGCATTGATTGCTGGCCTCGCCAGTGCATCTTCCCCGACCACCAGGACGTCGACGTCCAAGTCGACCCCGGAGACCGAGCCGATCCTCGAGTCCATGCGAGCTCGAGTCGATCCTCGGTCACGGTCTCCCTCGGCCTCCCGTTTGGGACCGAGGTCGTCGACGCCGGCCTCGGCGTCGGGGCGGAGGGCATCGGTGCCCGCCCGACCAGAGCCGCTCGATTCCTCCTCCGAGGAGTCGGCCTGGGAGACGGAGGACGAAGAGTCACCTGGTACTTTTCGGACTCGATGCGTCCCATCGGACTCGATGCGTCCCATCGGACTCGATGCGTCCCATCGGACTCACCCGAGTCCGAACCTCTGAGACGGTCCCCCCCCCGGAGGACACCCGGTTCTCAGACTTCGTGCGGGATATGGCCAAGGCCTTGGCATTCCCCACGGATCCCGAGGAGGAGCCTCGAGCCGAAGAGCTCGATGCCCTCCAGTATGACTCTCCCCCCGAAGGAGGCCTTTACTGTACCGGTTCCTTCGATGCTGGAGCGACTTCTCTTCCGCATGTGGGAGAGGTCGGCGCCGGTGTTAAGCAAGCGGGTCAATTCCATTTATCGAGTCCACAAGAGCCCCAGGTTCCAAAAGGCACAACTACCGCACCATTCCATGGTGGTGGAATCGGCCATGCATCGACTCAAGAGTCAGAAGATGCACTCCTCGGTGCCTCCCGGCCGGGAGGCCCGGAACCTGGATTCCCTCGGTAGGAAGTGCTTCCAGGGCTCTATGCTTGCTTGTCGAATCCAGACCTACCAGCTCTACATGGGCATGTATCTCCGAGACCTGGCAAAAGAAATTGCCGGGTTCTCTGCTGGTCTCTCCGAGGAACCTTTGCAGAGGTTCCAGGCCTTGGTCCACTGGTATTCGAGAGTGCTCGAAGTTTATCTCTCGAGCAGCCTACGATGGCTTTGAAGCATCGGCTCGAGTAGCCGGAGCCGGCATCGGTGCCCGCCGACAGGCTTGGCTTCAGTCATCCAACCTCGAGCCATGGGTATAGGACAAGTTGGTCGATGTCCCCTGCAGAGGTGAAAGCCTCTTTGGCAAGCCCATGGCTGAAAAGGCTGCAGAACTCGAGACCGAGACTCTGACCAGGACTCGGCTGTCCAGAAAAACCTCTGCCCCTTCTCAGAAGAAGAAGGGCTCGGGGGAAAAGCCCTTTTACCCGAGGAAGGCGGCTGCCTATAAACACTACCCCCATTATCAGGCCTCAGCAGCTCCCCAACAGGGTCAGCAGGCCAAGGGACGGGGTAATGGGTCCCGTAGGCAGCAGGCCCCCAAGCCCACAACACCGGCCCCTGCTCAGCAGGGTGGGGGTTTTTGACTCTGTCAGCATAGCCTCTTCCCCTCCGCTGGTTTCTCTCAGCACAGGAGGCCGGCTGGTCCACTTTGCCCACAGGTGGTCCGCCATCACATCAGATACCTGGGTGCTCCATATAGTTCAAAAAGGCTATCTTCTACACTTTCACCAGGTACCTCCCTCCTACTTTCCAGGGGAGCCTCCAAGACTCCCTCTGCACAGGGACTTACTCCTTCAGGAGTTAGCAAGTCTTCTTCAGGAACAGGCTATGGAACCGGTGCCCCACCACCTCAGAGGTCACGGCTTTTATTCCAGGTACTTTCTGATTCCAAAAAGAACTGGAGGCCTCAGACCCATCCTGGACTTGCGAAACCTCAACAAGTTCCTGGCAAGGGAAAAGTTCAAGATGCGTACCCTTGGGATCCTGCTGCCCTACCTCCAGCAGGGAGACTGGCTATGCTCCTTAGATCTAAAGGATGCCTATACTCACATCCTTATTCATCCAGACCACAGACAATATCTCAGGTTTGTTGTGGGAGGAAATCATTACCAGTACAGAGTACTGCCCTTTGGCCTTCCTGCCTCTAGACAGGGCCAACAGGCTCATGGATCTCGCCAGCCACTTTCACAGCAATTCCCTGGTCTCTGCCAGGCAATTACTGAGACTGCTCGGCCATATGGCTTCCACGGTCCATGTGACCCCCAATGCCCGCCTGAACATGCGACCTGCTCAGTGGTGCCTTCGCACTCAATGGCATCAGGCCACAGGGAGCCTGGCGGACTCAGTACAGGTATCCGACCTACTGGTCTCTTCTCTGCGGTGGTGTCTTAATCTGCCAAACCTGGTGCTGGGAGTGGATTTTCAATCTCCCCCGCCTTCTCAGGTGCTGACCACCGATGCTTCTCTCCTGGGGTGGGGAGCACATTGCCAAGGGACATGCACTCAAGGCCTCTGGACTCCTTGGGAGTCTGCTCAGCAGATAAACTTCCTGGAGCTCAGAGCCATTCGCCTAGCTCTGAGAGCCTTCTCCCACCTCACTTCTCACCAGTCTGTGCTGGTCCAGACGGACAATCAAGTTGCAATGTTCTACGTGAACAAACAAGGCGGCACAGGCACCTTCCTTCTCTGTCAGGAGGCACGAAGACTCTGCTCTTGGGCCGTCCTTCACGGCATCCTCCTCAAAGCGGTCTATCTCCCAGGTCAAGAAAATTACCTGGCAGACAAGCTGAGCAGAATCCTCCAACCACACGAGTGGAGGTTAGACCTGTTTGTGGTTCAACGGATCTTTCTCAGGTGGGGTCTCCCCACCATGGATCTATTTGCCAGTCCTCTGAACCAGCAACTTCCCAGATTCTGCTCTTGACAACCGCATCTTCTCAGGGTAGCAGCGGATGCTTTTCTGATTCCATGGTCCACAGGCCTTTTGTATGCCTTTTCTCCCATGCCACTGGTGTCTCGGACACTTCAAGGTTCTCAGAGACAAAGCCTCGATGATCCTGGTGGCTCCCCGGTGGCCGAGGCAACCCTGGTTCCCTCTTCTGATGCAGCTGGCGGTGGACACTCCTCTTCCTCTGGGGTTTCAACCCGATCTCCTGTCACAGGATCAGGGGACTCTCCTACACCCCAACCTCCGGTCCCTTCATCTGATGGCCTGGCTGCTGAAAGGGTAGTCCTTGCTCCCCTCCTGCTGCCTCGGGAGGTGGAGGAGGTCGTTTTGGCCTCTAGGCGGCACTCCACCCGGAAGTCCTACGCTCTTAAGTGGCGTCGGTTCTCCGTGTGGTGTGCTCAGCAGTCTGAGGATCCCTTCTCCTGCTTAGTGGCAGTGGTCTTGCATTATTTGCTTTACCTATCCAATCTGGGCCTTAAGTCCAACTCTGTCAGGGTCCACCTCAGTGCTCTCTCATCACGCACAGGTGGATGGCAGGCCTCTTTCCATCCACCCTTTGGTGGCTTGTTTTCTCCGAGGCCTCCTTCTGCTTAAGCCTCCTTTGCGTCCACCAGCCCCTGAGTGGGATCTGAATGTGGTCTTACAGCGGATTACTTGTCCGCCCTTTGAGCCTATGGCTACCTGCCCTCTTCGTTTTCTTTCCTGGAAAACCTTGTTTTTGGTAGCCCTTACCTCTGCTAGACGCGTTAGTGAGCTGCAGGCCCTAGTGTCTGATCCCCCTTACACTAGGTTCTACAGGAATAGGGTAGTCTTACGGACTAACCCTAAGTTTCTTCCAAAAGTGGTTTCTCCTTTTCATCTCAACCAGGAGGTGGTTCTTCCGACCTTCTTTCCCAGGCCGCACACCAGCCGGGCTGAAATGGTCCTGCATACCCTGGACTGTAGGAGGGCCTTGTCCTTCTACCTTGACCGTACGCGGGAGCATAGGAGGGCTGTTCAGCTCTTCGTTTCTTTTGACCCCAATAAATTGGGGCTACCTGTCTCCAAGCGTAAGTTGGCCTTGTGGGTCGCTGACTGTATCGCCTGGGCTTATGGGGCAGCCGGCCTCTCGTTGGAGGGTCGAGTCACGGCTCATCGTGTCAGGGCGAAGGCTGTGTCAGTGGCTCATCTCCGCTCTGTTCCGTTGGCAGACATCTGCCGGGCCGCTACTTGGTCTTCAAGCCAGACTTTTGCGGCCCATTACTGCCTGGAGAGGGAGTCCCGCAGAGACGGTGCTTTCGGTCAGGCAGTCCTCCATAATCTCTTCGAGGTTTAGGCAACTCCTACCCTCCGGCCCTGGTGTTGGGCTACCGGTCGGGGGCGTTTTTAGAGAAGATTCCTTCCTTCTGTGCTGCTGAGCTAGAGGGAGCTAATTTTTCCGCTTGAGGTCTCCGATAGCCTTAAGCTAGGGAGTCCCATATGTGAGGACTGATTTCCTGTTTGGTCCTGGAGAAAGAGTAGTTACTCACCTGTAACAGGTGTTCTCCAGGAGCAGCAGGAATCAGTCCTCACAACCCTCCCTCCTCCCCTTGGAGTTGCAGTCCTATCATTTCGTTTTTGCTAATTTTTTTGCTGTCTTTTAGCTATGTCATCAGACTGAGCAAGATGGCACCCTTGGGCGGGAAGGGGACCGCGCATGTGCGCTGCAATTCCCAAAGGCTTTCTTTGAAAGCTGGGGAAATTGCTCCGCGAGGGCTCCGGCGCCGACGTCACCCATATGTGAGGACTGATTCCTGCTGCTCCTGGAGAACACCTGTTACAGGTGAGTAACTACTCTTTCCCAGCTATTATAGGAAGCTTTTCAGAGGTTCCATCATGCCTGTGCTCCTCCATACTGCCTGCTGCTGCGGCACCATGTTAAACTAGTCTTGGAAACTCTAGGGTTGTGCTCCTCTTCCAGCAGCTTGGAGACTGAGAAACGTCATCCTTTTGATGACACTGGTATAAGGACCCTGGCACTGCCTCCTCACTCCAGTTATCTCAGTCTCCAAGCAGCTGGAGGATGTGAGCCTGGAGGTCCGGCTCACTAGAGGGACAATTAAGGACATTTAGTTAGTTATCTTATAATTTTAATTTAATTTTCGTCTAATAGAATGTAGTGTACTTGCTGCCTTTTTTGGAGGCTTTGGGTTTTTGGGCAGTAGTTACTGTGACTTTAAGATTTTTGAAATTGCAGAGACCTCTCTCCCTTTTCCCTTTCCCCTCTCCCCTCTCCCCTCCTGCTCCTCCGTAGAATTGGGAAAGGAGGGCTCCGATTGCAGCTCAGTCGGCTATGACAGGCATTCAGAAGTGCAGGCATCCCGAGCGCATCAAAGAGGGTTTGCTTGTTAGCGCTCGGGTGCCAGGGCAGAGAGGAGACGCGGCCACATCGCACAGCGGCGATTAAGAGCCTCAGGGTTGGTCCGAAGGATAGCAGGCCCTGGGGAAGCACCCGGTAATTTTGTTATTTTTCTTCTGTGGCAATGCAGCAGCGCCTTCATTGCTGATCCGCGGAACAAGGTAAGATGCCAGGGATTTATTTGAAGGCGATTCCTGTTTGTACGGCCAGAACCGTCAGCAGGCCTGCGCTGCGTGCGTTTTGCGCGGGAAGGGTCAGTAGCTGCGGCAGGGCTTCAAACGCGGTTCCTGAATCAGGGGAGCTTCGTTTTAGGTTGGTTTCTTCAGTATTTAGCTCCAGTGGTCGCCTGCTATTTTAGTGGATAGTTGGGAAAAAAAAAAGTAACATTCTCAAGAGCCTCGAACTTGGGGGCTTTGGGGAGGTAGTTAACAGGGGCTGCAGCCTTGGATTAAGAGATCACCATGCCTTCTAAAACCTTGTGTTTGCTGTGTGGAGTGAAGAGGTCTACAGTATCAGACACACAGTGGTCTGTAAAAAAAACTGTAGCCAAGCTTCTGCCACAGAACAGCAGCACTTGGATTCAGAAAAGGAATTTCACAAGGAGGAATTGCAGGGTCCTCTGCCCTCTGCGTTAGAGCTGGTGGAGCCCGTGCCGGGGCCTTCTACGGCTCCAGCTGTGCCTCTTGCACCAGCATCCTTATCTTCCATTTTTTCCCCCGACTTTGTGGCGCTGATTCGGAGGGCGTTCAAGAGCGTTCCAGGAGAAGGTGCTCTGGCGGTGGGGACCTCGGTCAGAAGAGACCAGGGACGACACTATCGGTTGGAACTTCGGGAATATTCCTGAAGAAATCGAGAATAGACAAAGAGAAGCAGGAGCAGTTGGTGTTTTCGGAAGATCTGCACACGGAAGATGGAGAGCAGGATCTAGAGATGGATGAGGAGTTGGAAGATGAGAGATCACAGAACAAGAGTATCAGGCCAGAGTAGTGCGTATTTTTTGGAGAGAAGAGTTGCCCGCGCTTATTGCGGAGACATTTAAGGCGCTGAATATACCAACAGCAGGGTCTTCGGAGGAGCCTACATTGGAGGATCCATTATTACAGGCATTTCGAAAGAATCAGAGAGCCTTTCCCATGCACCGAGTAGTAAGAGTAATGATTCAAGGTGAGTGGGAGATGCCTGAGGCAACACTCAAGGGTTCGAGAGTCATGTCGCGTCTGTATCCATTAGTGAACCAGGATGAGGAGCTATTTAGGTCACCGAGGGTAGATGCAGCGGTATCAGTGGTGACCAGGAAGACTACCATTCCGGTGGAAGGGAGTGCGGCTCTCAAAGATACGCAGGATAGGAAGCTGGATGCGTCGTTAAAGCAGGTGTTTGAGGTAAATGCTCTTTCTATTCAAGCTTCCATTTGTGGGGTGTGGGTAGCAATGGCCTGTCTGCATTGGTCTCAGCGGATCCAGGGAGAGCGGATCGAGGAATCGGTGGGTGAGGCAGAGAGGTTGTAGTCACGAGCGGCGTATCTTGCGGATATTCATTATGACCTTATTAGGGGTCTATCTAACAGTATGGCTTCCGTGGTGGCAGCGGGGAATGTACCTGTAGCTCCGCAATTGGGCAGCGGATGCGTCTTCTAAGGCCAGGTTGAGTAAGCTTCCCTTTAAAGGGAAGCTACTTTTCAGAGAAGATTTGGACAAAATTGTTAAGGATCTAGGAGAATCTAAGGGCGGAAGGCTTCCGGAGGATAAGCAGAAACAGAGTAAGTTTCCGACAATGGCTAGGATGCCTCAAAGATTTTTGTCGTTTTCGTTCCCCATGGTTCACTCAGAGTCAGAGGGGACGTTTTCCCTATAGAAACCAAGGTTTTAGGGGGTTTCGAGGGGCGAACAGAGGGTTTGCAGCCGCCTCGTTGGGACTCAAAGCCGCAATGAAGTCAGGAAGACCCAGGTGGAGCTACCGGTGGGAAGTCGTTTACAGGAGTTTTATGCTGCCTGGGTCCAGATTACATCAGATCAGTGGGCGTTAGAGGTGATTCGAGAAGGATATGCTTTGGAATTTCAACGGCCGGTGACCGACTCATTCGTACAGTCCCCCTGCAAGGCGCATCGCAAGGGCAAAGCAGTCAGGCAGACTTTAGAAAGATTGCTAGCTCTCAGAGCGGTAGTGCCAGTTCCTCGAAACCAATGTGGTCTCGGTCGATGCACCATTTATTTTGTGGTTCCGAAGGAAAAAAGGGACTTATCGGCTGATTCTGGATCTAGAGGATGAACCGGTGTCTACGGGTATCTCATTTTCATATGGAAACGCTAAGGTCGGTCGTCATAGCAGTCAGAAAAGGGGAGTTTCTTACATCCCTCAATTTGTCAGAAGCGTACTTACACATTCCGATTCAGCAGGAGCATCAAAGGTTTCTCAGGTTTGCTGTGCCCATGGGGCATTTTCAGTTTTGGGCCTTACCGTTCAGGCTGGCGACGGCTCCGCGGACGTTTACCAAGGTCATGGTAGTAGTAGCAGCGGTGCTGAGGGAAGGAAAGTGTTCTAGTTCATCCATATTTGGACGATTGGTTAATTCGGGCAAAGTCAAGGTCAGAAAGTGAGGAAGCTATGTCCAGGGTAGTCGGCTGCCTGCAGAGTTTAGGTTGGGTGGTCAATATGACCAAAAGCAGTTTGGTGCCATCTCAGAACCTGGAGTACCTCGGGGCATGTTTCAATACAGTGGCAGGGAAGGTTTGTCTGCCTCCGCATCAAGCTCTCGCCTTGAGAACGTTAGTGCGGTGATTTTTCAGCAGGGCATGTCCGACGGCATGGCATTATCTACATCTCCTTGGTACGATGGCGTCAACGCTCAAATTAGTGCCCTGGGCAAGGGCCCATATGAGACCGTTGCAGAGTGTTGCTCAGGAGATGGTTGCATCAGAACGACCCATTGTCTCAGAAGCTACTCTGTCCGGAGGTAGCGCAAAAAGCATTGCAATGGTGGTTGCGTCCGGAGACGCTGGAGCAGGACATGCCCCTGGAAACGCCAGACTGGCTACCGCCGACTACAGATGCAAGTCTGCTAGGTTGGGAGGCGCACTTTCAGGGAAGGTTCGCCCAAGGACCGTGGACAGACTAGGAGAAAGGGTGGTCAATCAACAGGTTGGAACTGCTAGCGGCAACTCGGGCGTTGCTGAGGTTTCAGCCGTATCTGCAGGGGAAAGCGATCAGGGTGTTTTCCGACAATGCAACAGTAGTGGCCTACATTAACAGACAGGTGGGCACCAGCAGTCCGCCCTTGGAGGCCAAGGCAGAACAGCTCTTCGTATGGGTCGAACTAAACCTTCAGGCGTTGTCTGCAGCGCACATGGCAGGAGTAGACAATGTGACGGCCGATTATCTGAGTCGAGTAAAGGTGGATCCAGGAGAGTGGACACTCCATCAAGAGGTTTACGAGATGGTGGTGAGAGCCAATAATGGATCTCATGGCGACATTCAAGTCCACAAAGGTTGGTCGATTCTTCAGCAGAAGAAAGGAGAGAATGTCAGAGGGTCTAGATGCTCTCATACAGGACTGGCCGTTAGAGCAATCTTTGTATGTGTTTCCTCCGTGGGTGTTAATAGGCCGGGTAGAGCGTGTCGGAGGGTTAGTGATTCTGATCACTCCGGATTGGCCAAGAAGGCCTTGGTATGCGGACCTCAGAAGACTGGTAGTGGGAAAGCCTTGGCGTTTACCAATCAGGAAGGATCTGTTGTCGCAAGGTCTGCTGTTGATGCCTCAGGTGGATCGATTTTCGTTTACGGCATGGCTCTTGAGAGGGCAAGGTTAAGAGCGAAAGGGTACTCGGAGGCGGTGATCACAACCTTGTTGGGTGCTCGTAGGAGATCTACTTCGTTGGCATACATTCGCGTGTGGCGCATCTTTGAAGTGTGGTGTGTAGACAGAAATTGTGAGGCATTACGTGCGTCAGTACCGCAGGTCTTGGCTTTTTTGCAGGATGGTTTTCAGAAAGGCTTAGCAGCATCTTCCTTAAGAGTTCAGCTGGCAGCTCTCTCTTGTTATAGGGGAAAGATCAAGGGGCAAGTGCTTGGTGCTTTTCCAGGTGTTAAAAGGTTCCTAAGAGCGGTGGGACTTTTGCGTCCGCCGTACAGAGGCTGTTCCCCAATGGGATCTACAGTTAGTGTTGGGGGCGTTAGGAAGTCTGCCGTTTGAGCATCTGGCTAAGTCATCGTTGAAGGATCTTACCCTAAAAATGGTTTTTCTAGTGGCAATTGCGTCGGCAAGGAGAATTTTGGAATTGCAGGCCTTATCATGTAAGGAGCCGTTCCTAGCCTTTTATGAATCAAAGGTAGTGTTGCGGCCGGTTCCTTCTTTTTTGCCGAAGGTACTATTGCCTTTCCATGTGAATCAGGTAGTATTCTTGCCGGTGTTCTGTAGGGCTTCGGAAAAATCTTCTACAGATCAATTGCATTGGTTGGATGTTCGGAGGGCCTTGAAGACATATATCCGACGGACGGCAGAGTTCCGGAAATTGGATTTATTTATTTATTTATTTATTTAACAGGTTTTCTATACCGCCTTTTCCTTAAATCAAAGCGGTTACCAGACACAAGAAGGGAGAACAGAGACAGGGGGGCATACACTGACTAAACTAAAGAGTGAAGGTAAAATTGGGATACGCAACATCAAGGAACCGTTACAGCCTGCAGTCTCTGCAAAAGGATGTCCAGTAAAGCCCTCAAGAGCCGCAGCAGCAGCACAGTAAGTTTTTTCCCCAAATCCCCGGTGCCTCCGAAGGCCAGGGCCTCATCTGAGGCCTCGACATCTCAGGAGGAACCTCCTGAACCCAAGCCCTATCATGGGTCCTTGGAAAAGGGGCCTCCCTCGAGGGAGCCCAGGAAGAAGATGAAACCCTCGAAGGCGGTGTCCTGGGACGGTTCCAACTGACTGGCTGCCCCCCGGGCCATGTCCCACAGTCTGAGAAGTTCATCCGAGGCTTCGGAGAGGGAGCAGCCTGAAAAGATCCCCTGAAAAGGATCTGACCGCGGACCAGCCTCGGTCCCTAGACACTATCCTCATCAAGAACCTCTTTGGCAAACCCATGACTGACAATGCTGCCAAGCTGAAGACCGAGTTCATGATGAGGACCAGGCTCTCCAAAGAGACTGCTGCCACTCCCCGATGGAAGGGCTCGGGTAAAAAGTCCTTTTATCTGAGGAAGAGAGCTGTTTACAGAAACGTCCCACCTTTTCAGGCCTCCCCAGTTCCCCAACAGGGTCAGGAGGCCAAGGGACAAGGGCATGGCCCTCAAAGACAGAAGGCCTCAAAACCCCAGGCACCGACTCAGGTCCAGCTTGGGGGGGGGGCTTTGGCTCCTTGAGCATAGCCTATCTACCCCAAGGAGATTAGCAGCCCACAGGGGGATGTCTGGCCCTCTATGCCCAGAGGTGGTTGACCATCATCATCGACTCCTGGACACTTCGGGTAGTCAGGGAGGGTTACCTCCTCCACCTGACTCAGACACCACCCCCTTATTTCCCAGGAGAGCTCCTCAGTCTCCCCTCCACCGGGACCTTCTTCTGAAGGAGTTGGCAGGTCTTCTCTATGACAAAGCAGTGGAACCGGTGCCCACCATCTCAAGGGCAAGGGGTTCTACTCCAGGTACTTCCTCATGCCAAAAAGGACAGGGGGCCTAAGGCCCATCTTCAACCTGCCCAACCTCATCAAATTCCTGGTGAGGGAGAAGTTCAGGATGCTCTCCCTTGGAACATTGCTGCCATACCTCCAGCAGGGAGATTGGCTATGCTCCTTAGTCCTCAAAAATGATTATACTCACATCCTCATTCACCCCAACCACAGGCAGTATCTGTGATTTGTAGTGGGGGGCAGGCATTTTCAGTACAGAGTGCTCCCCTTCAGCTTGGCCTCTGCCCCAAGAATCTTCACAAAATGTCTGGCAGTAGTGGCCGCCTTCCTCCGCCTCTAAAGGGTCTTTTTTTCCCCTACCTGGACGACTGGCTCATAAAGGGAGGCACGGCCTCGGAGGTGCAGCAGGCCACCTCATGCACCATCCAGGTCTTGCAGCACTTGGGGTTTGTCATAAACTACCCCAAGTTTCATCACCTCCTGACACAGTGTCTGGAGTTCATCTGGGCAAAGCTCGACGCTCTCCAGTCGAAGGCCGCCTTGCCCAGAGACCGAGCCGACTGTCTTAGGACTCAGGCACAGGACGTATAGTACCATCCCTTGGTGCCCGCCTGGCTTCTCATGCGCCGCCTCGGACACATGGCCTCTACAGTTCACATCACCCCCAGACGCTTGCCTCCACATGAGGACAGCGCAGTGGTGTCTCCGGGACCAGTGGTCTCAGACCACAGGTCGCCTCTGAGACATTCTCTGTAACCCACCAACTGGCGGACTCCCTGGTCTGATGGCAGTCTTTCCAGCATTTTGAGGCGGGCATGCCTTTTCAGGCCCCAAGCCCCTCAAGGTTCCTCACTATGGATGCCTCCCTGCTCAGCTGGGGAGCCCACTGCGGGGAGCTCCACTCCCAGGGCAACTGGTCACCTGATGAGAGCACCCAGCAGATCATCCTCCTGGAGCTCCGAGCCATATACTTAGTCCTGCGAGTTTTCTGCCACCGCCTGCGTCACCAGCCGGTGCTGATCCAGACTGACAACCAGGTGGCAATGTTCTACATGAACAAATGGGGGGTATGGGGTTTCGTACCATTTGTCAGCAGGCACTGGTCCTCTGCTCGTATGCAATCCAACAGGGTATGGTCCTGCCAGGCCAGGACAATCTTCTGGCCGACAGGCTGAGCAGAGTCCCCCAGCCGCAAACGTGGCAGCTGAACCCCAGGGTAGCCAGTCTGCTTTTCTGGCTCTGGGGGGAACCCGTGGTGAACCTGTTCGTCAGCCCGGAAAACTTCCAGTTGTCCCGCTTCTGTTCCTGGCAGACCCACCCCACCAGGGTGACAGCGGACGCGTTCCTTGTGTCTCATGATCAGAAGGCCTCATTTACTCCTTCCCTCCCATGTTGCTGATCGCCAAGACCTTGTTCAGGATCCTCTGCAACAGGGCCTCACACATCCTGATAGCTTCTCGGTGGCCCAGGCAACCACGGTTTCCGCTGCTCCTCTGGTTGACGATGGAGACCCCTATCCCCTTGGGGGGACCGCCCCGAGACTCCTGTCTCAGGAGGGGGGCTCTTTTCTGCACCCCAACCTGGGGTCCCTGTCACTGACAGCGTGGCTGCTGAGAGGGTGACTCTGGCCCCTTTCAATCTTTCGGTTGAGGTGGAAGAGATTCTGCTGGCCTCTCGCAAGTCCTCTACTAGGAAGGCTTACGCCCTCAAATGGCGCAGGTTCTCAGCTTGGTGCGCCGAGCACAGGGCTGACCTATTCTCCTGCCCAGTGGCACTGGTGTTTCAGTACCTTCTCCACCTCTCTCAATCCAGGCTCAAATCTAACTCTATCCGAGTGCACCTTCAGGGCCTGCTCTTACCAAAGCCTCTGGTTTGCCCTCCAGCATCTGAATGGGACCTCAACGTAGTGTTGGGGCAACTCACTCGCCCACCCTTCGATCCTCTGGCTACCTGCCACCTTCGCTATCTCTCTTGGAAGGTGGCTTTCCTAGTTGTGCTCACCTCCGCTCGCAGTTGGTGAGCTTCAGGCCCTTGTGGCGGAGGCGCCTTATACCAGGTTCTACAAGAACTGAGTGGTACTTCACACGCATTCCAAATTCCTGCCGAAGGAAGTTTTGCCCTTCCATCTCAACCAGGAAGTGGTGTTCCCTACCTTCTTTCCAAGACCTCACTCCAGTCAGGCAGCGACAGTCCTTCACACCTTGGACTGTAAGAGGACTTTGTCCTTCTATAGCCAATGTACTAAAGGCCACTGCAAAGCTTCTCATCTTTTCGTCTCTTATGACCCCAGTAGGCTGGGGGAGGTGGTGACCAAACGTATTGTCCACCTGGGTGGCGGACTGTATTGCCCTCGCCTATGAGCAGGCAGGGCTCCCACTGAAAGGCCACGTCACGGTGCACCATGTCAGGGCTATGGCGGCCTTGGTGACAAACTTGCACTCTGTCCCATTGGTGGACATCTGCCGGGCCACCACCTGGTCTTCAATCCATACCTTTGCAGCTCATTACTGCCTGGAAAGAGAGTCCCGATGGGACTATGCCTTCGGCCAGGCTGTGCTCCATAATCTTTTTGTGGTTTAGGCAACTCCTACCCTCCGACCCTTCTGTGTTCATGCTACCGGAGTGCTGGTTTCATCGGACACAGGGGTCCCTCTGTGGTCTGTGAACATGGACTAATTTGCTGCTTGTGGCTCCCCGTGAAGGAGCCTCTATTTTTGCTATGGGCTTTCGGTAGCCTGTAGCTGGGGAATCCCATATGTGAGGACTGACTTCCTGCTTGTTCCTGGAGAAAGCGTAGTTACTCACCTGTAACGGGTGTTCTCCGGGGACAGCAGGAATCAGTCCTCCCTCCCTCCCTCCTCTCCTTGGAGTTGCTCCTTTACCATCTTGTTTTTGCTGTCTTTTAGCTATGTCATCTGACTGAGCAAGATGGCACCCTTGGGCGGGAAGGGGACCACACATGCGTGGTGGCATCTTCCAAAGGCTTTCTTTAAAAGCTGGGGGGATGCTTCCGTGAGTGCTCCGTCGGTGCCGACATCATCCATATGTGAGGACTGGTTCCTGCTGTCCCCGGAGAACACCTGTTGCAGGTGAGTAACTATGTTCTCCTGGAGTCCTGCTAGACCAGTCCAGAACCTACCTTGTGGCTACAGCTGCTGCTTCTGCAGTTGATTTGTGCAAAGTTCTTACTGTCTTCGCAGAAAAAACTGCTTATGTTTGCTGTTGCTTTTGCAGTTTCTCTGCTTATCTTTCTTCAGAGGTTGTGTTAGGTTTCTGGGATGGCCTCCTATTTACTTGGTAGTGTTTGTTTTGGGATACCATATGCTTGGTTAGAGAAATATTGGAGGTTGCCCCTAGCTGTAGCAGCGCTTGTGCCAGTGATGGTGTCACTGGAAGCTTCTAGTTTTGTCTCCATCTGCTGGTAGGGGAGCATAGCCCATTGGTCTGGCCTGGTCTAGCAAGACTCCAGGAAAGGAAATTATTAGGTAAGTAAAATTTCTCCATAGTGCTGTTTTCTCTCTCTCTCTCTCTCTCTCTCTGCTTTTCTTTTGATGACCGTCCAGATACTTCCAGCGCATAGACACCAAGCACCTTTGCTTGCTGTGAGAGAGGGCGCTTAGAGCGGGTGAAGGAGCTTGGCATCTGTGCAACAGAAGTCTATGGTTAGTCTGTAGTAGCAGCCATGGCTGTTTGAGAGAACAGCTCTATATGAAGATTTCAATTCCAGGAACAATCAGGAATGTCGTCTTTGCATATGGTGAACGTCACAGACTGAGTCCGCTCCCTAGCGTCCAATTGGAAAAGATTTGGAAGCACTCCACTGCACCTGCATGCCTGCCTTCCCAACTCCTTTCCTTAGTTCTTCATTTTGTGTGGAGCCAGCAGGATGCATCGTCCTGTCAGAGCCGAAAAAACTCTCTTCTGTGACCTTCGGGTTACTTAGTGCTTCTGCCTTCCCATCAACACCGGTTCTATCTAATTCAATGCCAGTCCTGATATTTTTTTTTTACTTTTTTTTCCTCTTCATTTTCATGTAGTTCTCACCGCTAGCCTGGTCTTCAACCTTGAAGACGCACTTTTTCAGGCTTGGAAAAGTCAGTCAGTGGTGTTTTTTTTTTTTTTACCTTTTTTTATTAGCATCTGTAACAGTTACATTTCCATCGGAACAACAACTTCAAGACATCCAGATTTCCCCAATCAACATTTGAGAAACCCAGCATTGCACATTTACTACCAGTTATTCAACCCCCCTAGAACAGCCCCCCCCCCCGGCCCAAACCCCCCTCTTCACCCCCCCACTCCTGCCCTTATATTCCAACAGTGTAACTTTTAACATCAAAATGTGGAGGCCTCAGGGCATACCCCTGATAACCCCCGGCATGGTCCATAATTAACCGGAACCAGGCAATCCCCCCCCAATATATACCCTCCCCCTTACTTCCACCCCTCTGCACGCAGCCACTCGCACACCCCCGCCCACCTCTGCTCCATTTGTTCCCTTCTTCCCCTCTCCCCTGTCGGTTTATACATAGCATAAAGATTCGACACTCTACAGGCGAAGCTCGCTATGGCGGGTAGAATCGGCCTGTTCCAATACCAGGCAATTTCACACCGGGCCGCTGTTACACAGTACCAAATAATTCTCCAATCCCCCTCCCAGCTCCCGTCAGGCCTATGTAGGAGACGCATCTCAGGGCCAAGCGTTTATTTGCGCACCTACAATTGTTTATGTGCTCCCCTATCTTCTTCCAATACTCTCCCACCACGGGGCAGGTCCACCACATGTGCATCCATGATCCTTTTTCCCCACACTTCCGCCAGCATTCATCCGTTTGCACCACTCCCGCTTTGCACAATCGCTCTGGCGTGAGATACCATCGACTCAGCACCTTGAACCCATTCTCCCGCAAGGATGTGGCAATGGAGAAGTGAGCTATATCCTTTACTACTGTTTCCCACTCTTCCACCCCCCACGAGACCCCTAACTCTCTTTCCCACGCTTCCATGTACTTCAACTTGCCGTCCCCCTGCGCCGTCAATCCTCTGTAGATCCTAGATAGCATCCCCTGCCGCCCCATGGAACCTAGGCAGGTTCCTTCAAACCACTCTCCTCCCCCCCGCCCCCCTTGCTCCCTGCCCTTTTTGTGCACTACTGAACAGAGCTGCATATATGCAAACCGATCCGCCTCCCCCAATCGATAGAGGTCCCGCACACCTTCAAAACCTCGACATTGTGTTCCTACCACGATCTGGGACACCTGAGTCAAACCCCGCTCCGCCCATTTTCGCAGCACTGTGGCCTCAGGCCCCATCTTTTCCGCACAGCATGCTTGCAGGGACATTGTAGCCGACCAGCGTTTATCCCCAACTAGCCGCTCCTATATTGTTGCCACACCTGTAATGTATGCCCCACGATGGGATTCCTCCCCTTCTCTCCTTTCCCCTCCCAAACTATCCGTTCCAGTTCTCCCGGCCTGTATACGTCCAGCTCCATCTGTACCCACTTTCTTCTGGGGCTCCCGCAGCCACGCGTAGACTGCACGCAACTGCGCTGCCGCATAGTACAGGCGGAAATTGGGCACCCCATCCCCCCTCCCCCACTGACACTTGCATCGTTCTCGCCGCAACCCGAGGTCTCCTCCCCCCCCATATGAATCGTTCTACCTGCTGCTGTACCTTCCTCAGCACTTTCCGGGGTATCGGAACTGGCAAGGCTTGAAAAAGAAACAGAAACTGGGGGAGAAGCATCATTTTCACCATTGCCATTCGCCCGAACCATGAATAGTACCCCCTGCTCCAGCCCTGCAACCGCCCTTCCACCTGCCCCACCAATTTCGCATAGTTTAAAGCGTATAAGTCCTCCAAATTCCTCCCTATTTGGACCCCTAGGTATCGGATCGATGTTTTTGCCCATCTAAAGGGAAAACTCCCTTCCCAGTCCCGTTGCTCCTCCTGTTCCCCCACTATCCTCAAAATCTTGGATTTCCCCCAGTTGATCCGAAAGCCCGCCCTTTCGCCGTATTCCTGAATCTCCCTCATCACTGCCCTCAAGGAGTCTTTAGGTTTCGTAAGCGTCAGCAGTATATCATCCGCGAAGAGGGACGCTTTACATTCCTGTCGTCCTACCCTAACTCCCGTGATGTCTGAGTTGCGCCTCAACCTTGCCGCTAAAGGTTCGAGGGACAGCGCAAATAGTAAGGGGGATAGGGGGCAGCCCTGCCTAGTCCCCCTTTCGAGCGGGAAAAAATCTGAGTAGCCCCCATTTGCCCGAACACATGCCCTCGGCTTAGCATAGAGAGCCTTTATCCACTGCACGAAACCTGGCCCGAACCCCTGGGACTCCAGTACCGAATTCAGGAATTTCCAGGACACTTGATCAAAGGCTTTCTCAGCATCCAATGAGACTAGCAAGGCTTCCGCCCCCCGCTTTTGCGCTGACCACATTACATTTAACACTTTCCGAATGTGGTCCGCCACTTGCCGACCCGGCACAAACCCCGCTTGATCTTCATGCACCAATTTTCCTATCAGTCTATTAAGCCTGTTTGTTAACGCTTTCGCCAGAACTTTCGTGTCAATGTTTAACAGCGAGATTGGATGGTAGGACGCACAATCTTGAGGGTCTTTCCCTTCCTTGTGGATCAAAGTGATACCGGCCCACCCCATCGTCTCTGGCAGCGCCTCCCCCCTTCGCGGCCCGTTGCATACCCTAGTCAGCGGTTTCAGCAAAAATCTCTCAAATCGTTTATAAAACCGTGCCGTTAGGCCATCGAGCCCTGGGGCTTTTCCGTTCTTCAACGCCTTAATGGCCTGAGAGACCTCTTCGGGTTGTATTTCCCTATCCAGCCCTTCCTGGTCCTCGGTCGTCAGGACCGGGAGCCCTGCTTCCCTCACATACTAATGTCCTCCTCCGACCTCGCCTCTCTTGCCGCATATAATTTACTGTAATAGGTCACAAATTCCTCCCTAATGCGCTGGGCCTCTCGCACCCCCACCCCCTTACTCTTAATTTGCAGGATCCTATTCCACTCCCTCCGTTTTTTCAATTGTCTCGCGAGATATTTCCCGGCTTTGTTTCCCCCTTCAAAGAACCGCTGTTTCATCAGCTGCAGGCGAAATCGTATCTTCTCCGCCTCAAGTGCGTTCACTTGAGCCCGCAATTCCAGGACCGCACCCCGCAGCTGTCCACTACCATCCTGCCCATCCCTTTCCTCCAGCTCCAGCAGTTCCCCGCGTAGCTGCTCCTCCTTCTCCACCCGTTCCCGCTTTATACGTGCCCCCCATTTAATGAGTACTCCCCTAACGACAGCCTTAAAGGCATCCCAGACTACTCCAGCCTTCACCTCCCCCCCTTCATTTTGTTCAAAATATACCGGTATTAAGTTTTCAAGCTCGCTCGTCACCCTCGCATCTTCCAATAGTCCTTCATTCAATTTCCAAAATTGTCGGCCTTTGTCTTCCCCCGCCACGCGCACTCGCACCACCACCGGCGCATGATCGGACCATGTGATGGGCTCCATCTCGCCCCCCAGCAGCCTCCCCCCTAGCTCTTTCCCCACCCATATGGCGTCTAGGCGGGAGTACGTGCTGTGTACGGCAGAGTAGAAGGAGAACTGCCTCCTTCCTGGATTTAATACCCGCCACGCGTCTATCAGATCATTCTCCTGCACAAATCTATGATAACGTTTCCTATCTGTTCCCCTCCCTACCCTCCGGCCTGTCGTATCTCTCCCAACCTCCCAAGCCATGTTAAAATCTCCTCCACAGATCAACACCCCCTCCCCCATTGCCGCCACCTGCTCACTCAAGTCTTTCCAGAATTCCGTTTGAGTACTCGTCGGGGCATACACATTCACCACACAAAACCACTCTTCCCCCAGCTTAACCCGCAGTAGGAGGTATCGCCCCCCCTTATCCCTGGTTATCACCTGGACCTCGGCAGGGACCTCCCTGGTAATGAAGATCCCCACGCCTCCTTTCTTTTTCTCTTTATAATTGGAGGCAAACACACAATGTTTATATCCCCGGGGTTGTACCAGTGCCTCATGCTTTCTCTGTAGATGTGTCTCCTGCAACATTACTATATCGGCTTTATGCCTTGCCAGTTCCTTATACAATTTCTGTCTTTTCATTGGGGAGTTTAATCCTTTCACATTCATGGTTAAGATTTTCAATGCCGTTCCTTCGTGCATTCCCCCTCTTCGCACCCCTAAATCTCTCCGAACCCCCCCTGCCCCCCCCTCCCTCCTCCACCCCCCCTCTATCTCCCTCCCTCCCTCCTCCCCCCCCTCTATTTCCTTCCCTCCCCCCTTCCTCACTCTCCGCTGCGGAGATGTAACTTCCAGTACGGTGACCTCCTCCCCCTCACCACCTTCCTACCCCAATGGCCCCCATCCTCCCCACTCCCACCTACCCCCAGCCTTCCACACCCCCCCTCCACCCCCTATCCCCACCTTCCTTGCCCACCTTGTTCCTCCTTCCCCGCTACCTTGTCCCCACCGCCCTCTCTCCCCTCTTATCCTACTACCTAACCCAGCTCTTCCCCCCCACCCACTGTCACATCTCATTCATGAATACCAGTCCTTTAGGAGGGTGTAGCAGCTCAGCCAGTCTCTGGTTCGGAATGCCGACTCTCGTTGGAGTCCTTGGATGTTCGGGCCAATCTCCGTCCACTCGCCCTCCGCCATTGCATGGTCTCCTCTCCTCCGGTCCGAGATCCCTTTCTCGGTGAGGTATTTGGGCCATCGCTCATCTCCGGTAGTCGCTCTGCTCCCAGCTCCCACAGCGCCTTCCAGGCCTCCGCACTAGATCGCACCGTCTTTGAGCGCCCTTTCACCGTGATAAGTAATCCAAATGGAAAGAGCCACTTGTATCTCAGTTCAGCTTTTCTAAGATACGCTGTGACATCTCTGATCTCTCTCCTGCGTTGCAGCGTCCCTTGGGACAGGTCCTGATACAACTCCACCTTATGTCCCTCCCAGTGGAAGCTTTTCAAGTTACGGCTTGCTCCCAGCAGGAGCTCCTTGCTCTTGAAGGATCGAAGGCAGACTACTATGTCTCTAGGCCTATTCTCGCGAATGGGCCCTAATCCTCTGTGCGCCCTTTCTATGCCCAGTCTGGTATCTTCGGTAATCCCCTCTTGTCCAGCTGCTACTAGGAGATCCCTGAAAATCCGCTGGACCACTGCCTCACAATTTTTTATATTGAGGCTCTTCTGGTACTCCCCGCACTCGAAGGTTGCATCTACGGGAGCGGTCCTCCAGGTCCTCAGTTTTTGCTTTAAGGCTCTCCTGCGCCAGCTGTAGCTCTTCCCAACCTCTCTGGATCTGTGACAGGGTCTCCTCTTGATTCTCCAACTTGGTCTCCGCCTCCTCCACTCGTTCTCCCAGCTCCACCAGGTCTTGGCGCATAGTCTGCACCGCTTCCTTGATCTCGTTCTTCACCCCACACATCTCCACCTTCAACTCCTCCTTCAGCTCAAGGAGCCATTGTTTGATCTGCTCTGCGGCCGTCAGGCCTTCTTCTCCACCGTCACTCCCCCCCGGACTCTGCGGGCCTTCTACCGCTGATTTTCCTGTTTTTCCCCCTCCTTCCCCCCTCCTTTGGAGGTTGCGTACGGGGAGCGGAACTCCGCCAGCTTTTTCCTCAACGGAGTCTCCTTTTTACTTGATTTCTCCATGTTTTTGGGCTGGTGGCCCCCACCCTCCACTGACACTGCGACTCACGCTGCAGGCTCACCGCTCTCTTCCCCCTCTGCTGCTGTTGCCCTGGGTCAGTCTCACACACAGAAACGCTCTGTCTCCTTCCTCAGTCTCAGCTCTTAAGTCTTAGTGTTGTGGGGACTTACTGCTGGCTTCTGCACTGTCTCTGGTCTCTCTCTTTATTTCTGGTGCTGTATATTTTCAATTCTGCCGCCGGTCTCTGGGCCACGTGCTAGGCCTGCTCTCCCTCCTCTCCTCCTGTGCTCCAAATGCAGCGTGCCTCCACCGCCCTCCGCTTCGCGGTTTTTAATTGCAGGTTTTGCAGCGGGGGATGTTGCCACTTGCAGGCTCCGGGCGCTCGCTCCTCCCTGATCCGGCTTGGCTCTGCACGCTCTGCCCTCGCGCTGCCTGCGCCGCACCGCCGCCAGCTATGAAGCCCGCGCTTGCCTGACCTGCCGCTCCCGCTCTTCTCGCGGCTCACCGCTACTCCTCCGCTCTTATTTTTTGCCCTCCGCTGGGGTCGGTGGCGTTCTCCTCCCTCGCGGCCTCTCTCCGGTCAGCCCTTCGATGCCCGTTGGGGCTAATGCAGCATATTATTGCTTGTTGGTGGTGGAGCTCTCACGCTACGCCGCCATTCAGATGGATAACGTCACCGGAAGCCAGTCAGTGGTTTTAAAAAAAAAAAAAAAAAAATTTGTACCAAGTGTGCAAGTACTATCTTGGCCACTGACAAACTTGACTGGTGTTTAAAATGTTTGGGTTCTGAGCATGAGCCCACATTTTGTTCTTTGTGCCAACAAATGACTAAAAGAGGCTTCAAGAACCGGACCAGACAATTTGGATCGTCATTTGCCTTGGACTCTGTTTCATTGTCTTCCACTCGAGAGCATCGACTCCTTCTCATGGGTCTTAGCCATCTACAAAATCCAAACACAGAAGTAAGTCAAAGTCTCTGGCTGTTTTCAAATCTTTGGCATCAAAGATTGATTCCGATGCCAGAGAGAAGTCTCAACATAAGCATCGTGACTCCCCTAGAGGTGCTTCCGATGCAGACTGGCCAGCCAAACAGTTCTGGTGGGAGAATCTGTCCTCCAGAGTACGAGTGGGGCTCCGGGACGCTCCTGAGGCATCGACCTCCAGAGAGCTGCCAGTTACATGTTCTGGGATGGTGGCTCAGAGCCCCATACATGACTCATCCCAGGCATTTGCCAACTTCCTAGACTAGCACATGCTGGCTCTTGAGAGGAACTTGGCAGCACTCCTGACAGCTGATAACACCGAGAGCTTCAGGAGTACAGGCTTCGGCACCGAGCCTACAGCCAGAAGTATTAGCCCCAGTTCTGGCCCTTGAGCAGACATTGTCTGAACACCCAAGGCCAATTCCTCATTTGGAACCAACCAATGCCCCTGGGCTGCCATTACACTCTGTTCTGATACCTCCGAGTATCAGTATCAGCAACTGACCATTGCATTCCAAGAAGCATCGAGGTCTAACCCAGGACCACCGATGCTTTGATTTCTTACCGGATTGTGATTCAAGTTCTATAGAATCTGACGAGGGCTCACTCAATCCCCGAGAACTTCGACATCCCTTCAGACCCATCGCTGCCTCAGGAACAGCGTCTGACCCGCCAGAAGATATGTCCTTTCAGGACTTCATACGTGAAATGGCAGCAGGGCTCTCTGTCACAGTAGCCTCTGAAAAGGAACAGAGGACTGAGGAATTGGAGATTCTGCAATACCCTCCAATGCCCAAGGAGGCGGCTACCTTGCCGGTGCATCGTATCCTGCAGGATCATATGCTCTGCATGTGGGAAGCCCCACTCATAGTTCCGCCTGTTATCAAGAGACTCAATACCATGTACAGAGTTACCATAGTGCCCAGGCTTCCAAACAACACAGCTTCCTCACCACTCAGTGGTAGTGGAATAGGTGATGTGCCGAAAAAAAGCTCAAAGAACCATTCACCCATGCCTCCGGGCAGACACTCCAGGACACGCGATTCCTTCGGGCGTCCGTGTTTCCAAGCATGCATTTGGCCTCCAGAATCAACTCTTACATGCTGTACATGTGCATATTTCTAAAGGATTTACCAAGGATCTGGAAACTTTCACCCCCCCCCCACCTGCTTCTTGAGAATAAGAGGGGTGCATTCCAGACCCTCATCAAACAAGGTCAGAACACTTAAAAGTTTCTAACCAGGGCATCGTTCGATGCTTTTGAATCCACCAGCAGAGCTTCAGCAGTCTGCATTAGGGCTCGCAGAATGGCATGATTACAGGCATTTGATCTCGAGCAATGGGTCCAGGATAAACTGGTCCGTATCCCATGTATGCGATAAAACTTTTTTGGCAAGGATTGGAGGGGGGAAAAAAGGGGAGATTGAGAGAGATGTTCTCACCCTAAAGCACCTTTCTAGGAAGACGGCTGACCCATCCAAAAGGAAGGCTCTTCCCAAGAAATCTTTCTATTCTAAAAAGGAGATGATATCCTTCTTACCTACCTTCTGCTGCCTATCAATATCAGCAACCTCAGCATAAGCAGCAAGGTCCTTGCTAACCTAAGAAACCTAAGGCTCCTAAGCCTCATCCAGCCTGCACCTGGTTTTTGATTCCTTCCTAGAGAACATCGCCAGCCTGCCCCTGGAGGGCCCCAGGTCCTTCCACATTGCGAGCAGACTTTCTCATTATGCCCATAGGTGGCATCTCAGAGCAGCAGACACTCCAGATAGTCCAAGGAGGGTTATCAGCTTCACTTCAGAACCTTACCCCCCCACATGCTTCACAGGGAAATATACCATACAACCCCTTCAAAGCACTCTTTAAGAGAAGAGGTGACCACCTTGTTTTCCCAGGGTGTCATAGAAAGAGTTTTTCCCTCTCAAGAAAGGTTGGGTTTCTACATACTTTCTCTTTCTAAAGAAAACAGGAGGCTTCAGGCCCATCTTGGATCTCGGTGACCTAAATAGTATTTGGTCTGAGAAAAATTCAAAATGATTTCTCTAGGAACCCTTCTACCATACCTCCAGAGACAGGATTGGCTCTGTTTTCTAGATCTAAAAGAGGTGTACACACATCTACTGATGCACCCTTTGTACAGACAATATTTGTGCTTTCTTTTTCAAAGAAATCATTATCAATACTGGATTCTTCCTTTTGGCCTAGCCTCTTCCCCAAGGGTCTTCACAAAATGCATGGCAGTTGTCACCGTCTACCTACACACCATGGGGATATTTGTCTTTCCTTACTTTGGCGGATCAGGGGAGAATCCCCTCAAGAGTTGAGACTATCCCTTCATCGCACTATCAGTGCTCCAACACCTCTGATTTGTCATAAACTTCCCAAATGTCCTACCTTGCTCCAACCCAACGAATGGAGTTCATTGGAGCACTCTTAAACACTTGACAAGCCCATGCTTTCCTCCCACAGGATCGCTGAGCCTGCCTGATCAAGCTGGCAAAATAAGTACAACATCAACACCAGGTATCAGCTCATGGGATGCTTTTGGGACACATGGCCTCCATGATACATATAGTTCCCTATGCTCGACTACACATGTAACAAGCACAGTGGACTCTGTCTTCTCAATGGATGCAAGCGAAGGGTCGTCTCAGAGACAAGATCCACATCACCCCTTAACTGATCAAGTCCCTTCAGTGGTGGTGTATCGCACAAAACCTGCTCTCACCTTTTCAGATGCTTCCACCTCGATGTACCCTGACGACGGATGTTTCCAAGCTGGGTTGGGGGGCGCATCTCAACGACTTATTTAACAGGGTTTTTTTATACCGCTTTATCATTTCAATCAAAGCGGTTTACATTACATAAGAACATAAGATGTGCCATAATGGGTCAGACCAAGGTCCATCAAGCCCAATATTCTGTTTCCAACAGTGGCCAATCTAGGTCATACGTACCTAGCAGTTTCCCCAAGGGACACAGGTTCCACAATGCTTGTATTGGTTCAAGCATTGATATCCTGGGTCCCTTCTTAATAATGGTTTATGGACCTTTCCTCCAGGAACTTGTCCAAACCTTTTTTTAAACCCAGCTACACTAACAGCCTTTACCAGCCGGTAACAAATTCCAGAGTTTGATTACACGTTGAGTGAAAAAATATTTTCTTTTATTAGTCTTAAATAGATAACCCTGTAGCTTCATTGCATGTCCCCTAGTCTTTCTATATTCTGATAAGGTAAACAATCGATCTACGTTTACCCGTTCCACTCCGTTCATTAATTTATAGACTTCTATCGTATCTCCCCTCAGCCGTCTCTTTCCCAGGTTAAAGAGCCCCAACCTTTTTAGCCTTTCTTCATAGGAGTATCCTTCCATCCCCTTTACCATTTTGTTGGCTCTTCTCTGAACCTTTTCTAAAATCGCTATACCCTTTTTAAGATACGGCGACCAGAATTGCACACAATATTCAAGGTGCGGTCTCACCATGGAACGAAATACAGGCATTATAATATCTTTTGTTTTATTTTCCATTCCTTTCCTTATCATACCTAGCATTCTATTTGCTCTCTTGGCCGCCGCTGCACACTGGGCCGAGGGTTTTAACATGGTATCCACAATGACGCCTAAATCTTATTCCTGGGTGGTGGTTCCTAATGTGGAACCTTGTATCGTGTAACCATAGTTTGGGTTGTTCTTCCCTAGGTGCATAACCTTGCACTTGTCCACATTAAATTTCATCTGCCATTTTGATGCCCAGTCTTCCAATTTATCAAGATCCTCTTGCAATTTTCCACAATCCTCTTGGGTTTTAACAACTTTAAATAGTTTTGTGTCATCTGCAAATTTGATAACCTCACTCGTTATTCCATTTTCCAGGTCATTTATGAATATGTCAAAAAGCAGCGGACCCAGCACAGATCCCTGGGGTACACCACTATTCACCTTTCTCCATTGGGAAAATTGGCCATTTAGCCCTACCCTCTGCTTTCTATCTTTTAACCAGTTCCTGATCCACAATAGTACACTGCCTCCTATCCCATGACTCTTTAGTTTTGCCAAAAGTCTCTGATGAGGGACCTTGTCAAAGGCTTTCTGAAAGTCCAGATACACAATATCAACCGACTCACCTTTGTCCACCTGATTATTCACTCCTTCAAAGAAACATAACAGATTAGTAAGACAAGATCTTCCTTGTCTAAAGCCATGTTGGCTGTCTCCCATTAGGTCATGACTATCTACATGCTGATTAATTTTATTCTTTATGATGGTTTCTACCATTTTTCCTGGTACTGATGTCAGGCTCACAGGTCTGTAGTTTCCCGGATCACCCCTGGAACCCTTTTTAAAAATTGGTGTTACATTGGCGATCCTCCAATCTTCAGGTATTAGAGATGATTTTAATGATAGTTCACAGATTACTAATAGCAGGTCTGCAATCTCGTATTTCAGTTCTTTCAACACTCTTGGATGTATACCATCCGGCCCAGGTGATTTGCTACTCTTCAGTTTATCTAATAGTTGTAATACATCTTCCCGATGTATCGATATTTCCTTCAATTCTTCCGCACCTTTAAATACCACTTCAGTCATGGGTAGCATCCCTACATCTTCCTCAGTAAAGACTGAAGCAAAGAAATTCATTCAATCTCTCCGCTATCGCCTTGTCGCCTCTAAGTGCTCCTTTAACCCCTTTATCATCTAATGGACCAACTGACTCTCTCACAGGTTTTTTGCTACGAATGTACTTGAAAAGGTCTTTACTTCGCGTTTTGCTTCCGCAGCAAGCTTCTTCTCAAATTCTCCCTTTGCCTGCCTTATCAATGCCTTGCATTTGACTTGCCAGTGCTTGTGCTGTTTCCAGGTTTCGTCGTTTGGCTCTTTTTTCCATTTCCTGAAAGATGCTTTTTTGGCAACAACAGCCTCTCTGACCTCACCTTTAAACCATGCTGGCAGTTTTTTGGACTTCCTTCCACTTTTCTTAAAGCGTGGAATACAGCTGGTCTGGACTTCCAAGATAGTATTTTTCAACAACAGCCAAGCCTGATGTACGTCTTTAACCTTTGCAACTGCTCCTTTTAGTTTTTTCTTAACTGTTTTCCTCATTTTATCATACTCTCCCTTTCGAAAGTTAAAAGGTAGTACTGTGGATTTCCTTACTATCCCTCCTCCACTAATTAAATCAAAGGCGATCATGCTATGATCACTATTGCCAAGTGGCCCCAACACCCTTATCTCTTGCACTAAATCTGATGTTCCACTAAGGACTAGGTCTAATATGGCTTCCCCTCTGGTCGGTTCATGAACCAGCTGCTCCAAGAAGCAGTCATTTATTTCATCTAGGAACTTTATCTCCCTAGCATGTCCTGACGTGACACTGACCCAGTCGATACCGGGGTAATTGAAATCATCCATTATTATTACTGCGCTGTAACTTTTGTTAGCTTCCTTGATTTCTTTGAGCATTTCATCATCCATTTGGTCATTCTGGCCAGGTGCTCGATAGTACACCCCCACTGCCATTGCCTTCCCCCTTTTATATGGAATTTCAATCCATATAGATTCTACAGCAGATTTTGCTTCCTGCAAAACTTTAATCCTTTCTGAGTCAATGCCCTCTCTAACATAGAGCGCAACCCCTCCACCAATTTGATCAGCTCTATCATTACGATATAGTTTGTACCTAGGTATCACAGTGTCCCACTGGTTGTCCTTCCACCATGTCTCTGATATTCCAATCATATCTAACCTTTCATTTAGTGCTGTATATTCTAACTCTCCCATCTTATTCTTTAGACTTCTAGCATTTGCATACAAGCATTTTAGAGAATGTATTTTATTCATGTTAATTTGGCTATTGTTAGACATGGGTAAATTGGGATCTTTAAGCTCGCTCTGCTCCATACTTGAGGGCATTTGGGCTACTTTACTCTTTTGTGGAACCTCTCTGCTTTTGGTAGTATCCTTCAAGGATACATTCTTCCGAACCATCCGCTCTTGGGCGACTGTCGGCTTTCCCCTAATATCTAGTTTAAAAGCTGCTCTATCTCCTTTTTAAAGGTTAATGCCAGCAGCCTGGTTCCATCCCGGTTAAGGTGAAGCCCATCCCTTCGGAAGAGCCCCTCCTTTCCCCAGAATGTTCCCCAGTTCCTAACAAATCCAAAACCCTCATCTCTGCACCATTGTCTCATCCACGCATTGAGACTCCAGAGCTCTGCCTGCCTTTAGTGTCCTGCGCGTGGAACAGGAAGCATTTCGGAGAATGCTACCATGGAAGTTCTGGATTTCAACTTCCTACCTAAAAGCCTAAATTTTGCCTCCAGAACCTCCCTACCACATTTTCCTATGTCATTGGTACCGACATGTATCAAGACAGCAGACTCCTCCCCAGCACTATCTAAGACCTTATCTAGGTGGCGCGTGAGGTCCGCTACCTTCGCACCAGGCAGGCATGTTACCAGGCGATCCTCACGTCCACCAGCCACCCAGCTATCTACATGCCTAGTGATCGAATCACCAACTATAACGGCCCTGGAGAAACTTCCTCGGTGCGAGAGGGTTTTACATCACCTGGAGGACAGGTCCTAGTTACAGGATCACTTCCTGCCACACCAGGGTGATGCTCTCCTGTCACGTGACTTCTCTCCTCCATGGCAACAGGGGTGCTGCCAGACTGGAGGTGGGACTTCAGGACTATATCCCTGTAGGTCTCATCTATGTACCTCTGTCTGTAACTAACTTAAACTTGGTAAACGTACATTAAACAGGGACATTGATAACTTGGATTTTTCTGAGCAATGGAGGGTTAAGTGACTTGCCCAAGGCCACAAGGAGTGCTAGTGGGAATCAAACCCAGGTCTCTTGGTTCCCAAGCCAGTGCTCTAACCACTAGGCGGCTACTCCACTCCTCCACTTGACCATCCAGGGACTGTGGACACAACAGTAATCTGCCCTACAGATGAACTTGCTAGAACTATGGGCACTGACGATTGCTCTTTGGGTTTTTCAGCCCCAACTCTTGGGGCAACCTCTTCTAATCAGAACAGATGAACAGGTTGCCATTGTCCCCTCTGCAAAGAGGCAATTTGCCTATGGTCATTTGCCATCTCTCACCACATCCACCTAGAGTGGTGTGCCTCCCGGGCAAACTCAATGTCCTAGGGGACGGACTAAGACATATCCTTCGTTTGTTGGGAGACAGCTGCTCGGATCAAATGTAGGGAACCCCACTCATAGATCTTTTTGCCACTCCACAAAACACGCAGCTTCCGCTCTTCTGTTTCAGGGTTCCATCGCTGCACTGGCGGACCCCGGATGCCTGCCTTCTCCATTGGGGACAAGGACTGCTCTACGCATGCCCTCCCATCCCCTTGATGCCCAAGACTCTGTTCAAGCTACAGGCCAACAAAGGCTCGATGAATAGCTCCCTTGTGGCCCCGTCAACCGTGGTTTCCTCTGCTTCTTCGCCTGGCGCAGAGTCAGCCACTCAACCTGGGATGTGCGCCTGACCTCTCTCAGGACCACAGGACGCTCCTCCATCCCAACCTCCACTCCCTGCGCTGGACAGCATGGCTGCAGAAAGGCTAGTGCTCGTCGACCTTGACCTACCACAGGCAGTCAAAGATGTCCTCCTTTGCATCATGTAAAAATTCCACCAGGCGATCTTATGCATTTACATAGTGAAAATGCTCCTCAGAGGACCGGACCCATTTTCCTACTCGGTGGATTTGCTTCTACAATATCTACCCCACTTTTCCATGGCAGATCTTAAAACTAACTCTGTGAGAGTTCACCTTGGTGCCATTGCAGCTTCTCACAGACCACTGGATGGACAGCCTATCTCATTACATCCCTTAGTAGCATGCTTCATGGGAGGTGAGGGGGTCTTCTACTGTCCAAGCCATCCATGAAGCCACCTCTGGTGGCCTGGGATCTCAATATGGTTCTGTTTCAACTTCTAAAACCTCCTTTTGAACCTTTAGCCATCTCACTGAAGTTTCTATCTTGGAAGGTCATCTTCCTCATTGCCCTCACTTCAGCTTGCCACATCAGCAAGCTGCAGGCTCTGGAGGTAGAACTGTACTATACCCGGCTCCACCATGTCAATTAAAAATCCAATTAAATAAATAAAATAAAATGTCAAGGCAGTTCTGCATACCCATCTGCATTTCCTTCCAAAAGTAGCCGCCTCCTTTTATTTAAACCATTCTGTAATCCCGATTTTCTTCCCTAGACCACATGTCTCGGGGTGAAGCAACGCTACACACCTTAAACTGCAAGTGAGCACTGGCTTACTACTTGTATAGAACTAAAGATCACAGAAGTTCCTCTCAATTATTTATCTCCTTTGATCCTGGTCAACTGGTGCCAATACGTACTCTGTCGAGATGGATAGTAGATTGCATCTCTTTTGCTTATGCACAAGCAGGACTGTCTTTGGAGGGTCATGTTACCGCTCATAATATGCAGGCTATGGCAACATCCGTAGCCAATCTCCAATCAGTAGCCATTGAGGACATCTGCCGGGCAGCTATCTGGTCCTCCATTCACACTTTTGCTGCACACTATTGTCTGGACAGAGACTTCTGTCGGGATGCTGTCTTTGGCCAAGCTGTTCTTCAGCACATCTTTAGGACTTAGACTCAACTCCCACCCTCTGTCCCTGACTTCTGCAAGACATACGTCTGCGGATTTTTAGTGTGAAACTCCCTAAAAGTTATTGCATAGCATGTTCAGTTTTTAGTGAGTCACCCATTTATTTGCATGAGTTGTATTGCAGGAGCCCCTAAGTGCATTTGTATTATACAGCCTAGAGCTGACTTATTTTTGGTAGAGGAAAAATTGATTCACTGTAAAGCTATATTTTAGTGCAGCCAGGAAAAATGCCAGTTAACTTAAAATTATTCTTTCATATTTTGTAGCTTTATATACCTTAAGAAGGGAAAAAATATATCTCCAGGAACAAGCATGAATGTAGTCTTCACATATGGGTATCGTCGGTACCGACGGAGCCTGCGCGGGAACGCTCCCCAGCGTCCAATAGGAATGCTTTTGGGAGCATCCCTCAGCACATGCGCGCTGCCTTCCCAACTGTCCCTCTTCAGTTCTTTGTTTTCCATGGAGCCAACAGGATCCATACCCTGTCACCGCAGAAAATTCCGTCTTTAAAATTGTTTTCTTGTGGTTATTTATTTATTTTTATTTATTTACATTCTCTTATATACCGCGCTATTCTGCATCGGTGTGGTTTACATTGAACAAACTGAAATTACATTGAACAGGGCATTATAACTTGGAGATAACTATTTTACAGGGAACATGGGCTATGGAGCTATGGTTGCGTTTGCCTGCCACACGACGCTTACCAGTACCGACAGTTTTCTTTTCTTTTCCAAAAAAAACCTTATACTTTAAGCTGTTTCTCTTCAGAAACTTATCTTTTTTTGTGCTAGGCGCCATTTTGGGCACTAGGCCCCATATTCCTAAAACATGGAAAAAACAACTAGTGGTTTTAAAAAAATGTACTAAGTGTGGCGGTACTATTTCTGTCACTGACACCCATGATTGGTATCTTAAATGTTTAGGGCCTGAACATTCTCCATCTGAATGTCTCTCCTGTATGGGGATGACTAGAAGAGGAAGACAGAACCGGGCTGCAAAGCTCGGTACCCTCTTTTCTTCGGATGCCAGATCCATTGCATAGACATCTTCAAGGGCCTCCTCTTCCTCCCATGGATCTCAGGTAACTAAACATAAAAGCCAGTCCTCAAAGGGTAGCTCTCCTGCTAAGCATCGAGAGGCCATTGGCATTCCCCTTGAGGGAACCACACCGGCAAAGCAGCCCCGGCGGGAGGCTTCAGCTTCCAAAGCATCAGTGGGGCTCCAGGATGTTCTCGAGGCCCTGACCTCACAAGAACTACCTATGCCATGCTCAGGGGTTCTAGCCGTTTTCACCGGTACCGATACCCAGGCATCGGCAGCGTCGATAGACCAGAGGTTCCTCGCTATTGAACGCAGCATCGCAGCTCTTCTCTCAGCTGTGGTACTGTTGGTCCAATGGGCACTGGTACCGACATCGACACCGATGCTGGTACCTACACCGTTAGACACTGGTACCGGTATCAATGGTACCGTCCCCGGTGGGAATTCTTTCCATGCCATCTTTGGCTGGAATCGACAGATCTGTACCAGATCAACTCGGTACCGACTTCGATCAATACCGGGACCATGCTTTGCATGAGCATCGTGGTCAGGAATACTTCGAATCCTCCGATTCCGAAAACTCTGACAATTCTGCTGGTACTAGAGGGTTTCTCCCAGAGGATCCCTCTTCACCCCAATGCAGAATGTCACCTCCAGAGGACATGTCTTTTCAGGATTTTATTCGTGATATGGCCAAGGGCCTTTCAATCATGGTGGCTCCTGAAGAGGAACCCAGAGCAAAGGAATTGGAAATTCTCCAATATCCTAAAGCTCCAAAGGAGGCAGCCACTCTGCCCATCCATGAAATTCTGCATAACTTGATGCTCAGAATGTGGGAGACACCTCTGACTACATCTCCTCACTCTGGGAGACTTGATACTATGTATCGAGTTCCGCCATGTCCTGGATTTCAAAAGACTCAGCTGCCACAACATTCTATAATGGTGGAGTCAGCCATGCGTAGGATGAAAAGTGCAGAGAGGCATGCATCCAATCCTCCAGGTCGTGAATGCAGGACTCTGGACGCTTTTGGGCGCCAAAGGTTTCAGGCTTCCATGCTTTCAGCTAGGATCAGCTCATATATACTGTATATGGGAATGTTCCTCAAGGAAGTTACAGGAGATTTGGAGCTTATGAGCCCATTTCTCCCAGATGACAAGAGAGAAGACTTTCTTGCTCTAGTTAAGCATGCTCAAGATGTCTCCAAGTTTGTAAATCGTGCAGCCTTTGACTCCTTTGAATGCATCAGCAGAACCTCTGCTATTGCCATTGGCGCACAACGGATTACCTGGCTTCAGGCATCAGACTTGGGGACTTGGGTACTTGGGTACAGGACATGTTAGGCAACATTCCTTCCACGGGAGAGAATCTCTTCGGCAAGAACTGGCAGGAAAAGGCTAATGAGTTAGATGCTGACAATACTACTCTTGATAGATTGTCGAAATCTACAGCCACTCCAGCCAAAAAGAAGTCTTATAAAAACAAACCCTCTTTCAGCAAAAAGAGGAAATTGTATCCTTCCTATACCCAGCAGAGTCAATCTCAGGGTCAGGTTGCCCAAAAGGGACAAACTAGACAGCAAAAGAAGCCAAAAGGCCCCAGAGCCCAACCAGCTCTGCAGGTTCAGCCCCCTCAAGGGCTTTGATTCCTTCCTAGAGAGCTTAGCCTTCCTGCCTCTGAGGGGTCCCCAACCCCCCAATATCCCAGGCAGGTTATGCCACTTTGCCAACAGATGGCATCAGATAACAGCTGAAGATTGGACATTGTAGGAGAAGGGTACAAGCTTCATTTTCACAGCATGCCGCCTCCTACAATTCCAAAGCAATTCAATTCTCAAACCTCCGCAAACAATCTGTTAGATCACGGGGTCTCAACACTTCTTGCCCAAGGGGCAATAGAAGAGGTACCCATTCTTCAACGGGGTGCAGGGTTCTACTCCCCCTATTTTCTTATTCCAAAGAAAACAGGAGGACACAGACCCATTTTAGACTTCAGAGAATTGAACAAATACCTGTTTCGAGAGAAGTTCAAAATGATTTCTCTAGGAACCCTTCTGCCATACCTTCAAAGCCAGGATTGGCTTTGCTCTCTATACTTAAAGGATGCATACACTCACATTCTGATCCATCCAGATCACAGGAAATTCTTACGATTCCTTTTCAGGGGAAAACATTTCCAGTACAGGGTTCTTCCCTTTGGTCTAGCTTCAGCACCAAGGTTATTCACGAAATGCATGGCAGTAGTAGCTGCATTTCTACGAACCCTGGGGATATTCGTCTTCCCTTACTTAGACGACTGGCTCATTCGAGCCCTTACAGTTGCAGAGGCCAGCACTGCACTGTCTCGCACAATGCGAATCCTCCAATACTTGAGGTTGGTAATAAACTTCCCAAAATCCCAGCTTGTTCCTTCCCAATGCCTGGAATTCATAGGAGCCTGTCTAGATACCAGACAGGCAAGGGCTTTCCTTCCACAGGCCCGGTGTCTTTACATAATGCAACTAGCTTCTCAAGCAGCAGGGAAATCCTCCCTAACTGCTCGAGAGCTACTACAGTTGCTGGGACATATGGCATCCACGGTTCATGTAGTCCCATATGCTCGCCTCCACATGCGAGCAGCTCGGTGGACCCTTTCCACACAGTGGACACAGGCCACAGGTCATTTATCGGACAAAATAATAAACTCTCAATGACTAATTTTGTCCCTCCAATGTTGGCAATCCCTAGAAAATCTGACAATGGAGTCTCCTTTTCATCAACCCCTTTTTCAGGCCACCCTAACAACAGATGCATCACAGGTGGGTTGGGGAGCACACCTGAATCATCTCTCTACCCAGGGAACCTGGACTCCACAGGCAGCTGGTCTGCACATAAACCTCCTGGAATTAAGAGCAATCTATTTAGCTCTTCGAGTATTCCACGCCCAGCTCAGCTACAAGACAGTCCTAGTCCAGACGGACAATCAAGTAGCAATGTTCTATGTGAACAAGCAAGGCAGGACAGGCTCTCTGTTGTCATGCAACGAAGCCTTACGACTGTGGGCCCTCACCAGAGAGCATCAAATTCACCTTCTACTGGTATATCTTCCAGGCATTCAAAACCTTTGGGCAGAGAAACTCGGTCGAGTACTGCTGCCTCACGAGTGGTTCCTCCACCCTGACCAGGTGGCAAAGATATTTCATCTCTGGGGCACTCCAGACATAGTCCTCTTTGCAAGTTTACTGAATGCAAAACTTCCCCGGTTCAGCTCCAGGATTCCGGCTCACAATTGTCAAAGGATGCCTTCCTCCTTCACTGGGGTCAGGGCTTCCTTTATGCCTTCCCACCCATTCCCCTCATCCCCAAAACACTCTTCAAGCTTCAGAGAGACATGGGTCGCATGATTCTCATAACGTCTCGATGGCCACGCCAAGCGTGGTATCCCCTGTTTCTACATCTCTCTCAAGCTGCACCTCTGGAGTTAGGGCATGCTCCAGATCTCCTTTCCCAAGAGAACGGGACGCTATGGCACCCGAATCCCCAGTCCCTGCATCTCACGGCCTGGTTGCTGAAGGCTTAGACCTCTAGGATTTCAACCTGTCCCCACAGGTAAAGGATATCCTTCAGGCTTCTAGGAAACTTTCCACAAGAAGATCTTATGCCTTCAAGTGGAAACGTTTTACTATATGGTGCTCCAAGAAGGGATTAAACCCCCTTGTCATACGTTTTGAATCAATGCTAGAGTATCTCCTTCACTTATCGAATTCTGGTCTAAAGACCAATTGGGTAAGAGTCCATCTTAGTGCAATTGCAGCTTCTTATAAGCCTCTGAATGGACAACCAATTTCCTCTCATCCACTCCTATCCAGATTTATGCGAGGTCTTCTATTAAGCAAACCTCCCATTAAGCCACCGGTGGCATGGGATCTAAATCTAGTTCTCGGGCAGCTCATGAAGCCGCCTTTTGAGCCTTTAGCCACTACAAACCCTTATGTTTTTGACCTGGAAGGTCATCTTCCTAATTGCAATCACCTCTGCACATCGCATTAGTGAACTGCAAGCTTTAGTGGCTAATCCTCCTTATATTAGGTTTCACCATGATAATAAGGTTGTTCTTAGAACTCATCTACACTTTATGCCAAAGGTGTTTTCGCCTTTTCATTTAAATCAATCAATTTATCTTCCTGTATTTTTTCTGAGGCCTCATGTCTCTAATGCAGAAAGAAACCTTCATACTTTGGATTGTACAAGAGCCTTAGCCTTTTACCTACAGAGAACACAGCAACATAGAAAGTCCTCGCAACGTTTTATAGCTTTTGACCCTAGTCATTTGGGACAACCGGTCTCCAAAAGAACTTTATCTAAATGGATTGCCCAATGCATATCCTTTACTTATGAGAGTAAGGGTCTTCCTCTTTAGGACCATGTCACAGCTCATAATGTGGGAGCCATGGCAACTTCCATGGCTAATCTCCACTCTCTGTCTATCGATGACATTTGTCGAGCAGCCACCTGGACTTCGGTACACACCTTCACAGTCCACTACTGCCTGGATAAAGCCTCTCATCGGGATGCCTTCTTTGGCCAAGCTGTTCTTCAAAATCTCTTTCAGACCTAATTCAACTCCTACCCACCAACCCTGGTGGAATGCCAGAGATCCATGGGAGGAAGGATTCCCACCTTTCTAGGGTGGCACCTTCCTGGGGCTATCTCCCTGGCATCTTCAGCTAGGAAGTCCCCATATGTGAAGACTACATTCCTGCTTGTTCCTGGAGATAGCGTAGTTACTCACCTGTAACAGGTGATCTCCGGGAACAGCAAGAATTTAGTCTTCACAACCCACCCACCTCCCCTGGGTGTTCTCTCTATCTCTTTGTCTCTTTCCTCTCTCCCTCTATCCTTTCACTCAGCTACAAACTTAACTGAAGAGGGACAGTTGTAAAGGCGGGAAGGCAGTGTGCATGTGCTGAGGGATGCTCCCAAAAGCGTTCCTATTGGACGCTGGGGAGCGTTCCCGCGCAGGCTCCGTCGGTACCGACAATACCCATATGTGAAGACTAAATTCCTGCTGTTCCCGGAGATCACCTGTTACAGGGGAGTAACTACGCTTTTCGGGGGGGGGGCATGTCCAGTTCAGTTTTTGTATGTTTTGTTGAGAAACATTAATAACATAAGAATAAGAAAATAAGCAGTGCAACACAAGGGACCAGGCAGAAGAAACCACATATGCAGGCATCTTATCTATAACATCCTCTAACTCGCTTTTTCTGAAAGGAACTTAACCTGTTGTATTTCTCAGAAAACATGGATTCATGCTTATACATACTATAAGCCATATTTCATCAGACATTATAGTCTAGTTACTGTTCTTCCAGTTAGTCAAAATAACTTCAAACACCAGGGAAGTTAAAAAGTCAAAGAACTTGCATTTGTACTCAGACAAGTGCTGTTGTAAATCCAAGGGCTTTCCATATAAATTTCAACAGCAACTTGCGAATAGATAAGATGTTGCATACTTTCTCCTGTGCCATTAAACTGCATTCTGTATAATTGTGTGCTCTTTCTGAAAGTCAAATTTCTGATGATCTGCTGATACCCATTATGGATCTGCTCTGGGTATATGATCCTAGAGCTGAGTAGAAAGTTGGAGCTCTACCAGAGTAAGAAATTTCAAATGCTTTTTATACTGTAGGAGAAACTATCAGGGCTAGAAGCAAGCATTGAACAACGTTTGAAGTGGGCAGGAGGAGCAAATCCTGCGTTGGCACCAGTCCTGCAAGATTTTGAGACAACAATCACAGAAAGAAGGAACCTTGTCCTTAAGGAAAGTCAAAGAACGAACCAGGTTTGCAATAGTGTTTTGGTTTGTGGTGTTTTGCGTTGCTAAATTTATATTGAATTTAATATTATAAATTCTGAATAATAAAGCACATATCAGTCTGTTTTAATAAATAGCTATCTCTACAATAAAGAGAGTAATTTACTTTTGAGGGTTGGAATATGTTTAGACATAATTTAAAAGCACTCTTTTAAGAGATGCATCATTTCATGCTGTTTGAAGTACTGCGCTGCTATGCTTTTTTTTTTTAAGGGGAGTCGAGCAGTGTCTGACAACAGAACAGAAATAACTGTAGAAAAATTGTGTTGTCTGTAATTTTTTGTCTGTGGAGTATAATAACTTTCTGGCATACAGCCAGATTTAATTCTAGGGTGAAAGAAACAAGCCAGCACTGGACCAACATTCTTCACCTATTGGGGATAATCTTGTAACAGGACATCTATGTGAAAAGCCCAGGGCAACCTAGGCACCTATGTATCTTTTTATAAAATAGACTCCTACAATGGCCCCCAGTAGTGCACAAATGCTCTTACACAAATTTATACTTGCTCAGAAGAAGGAATAATCGTGTGTGTGTACTCGATGCATGCACACACATACACAAAATAGGGACATACATTGCAACTCTGCTCCAGCTCAGACCAAACTACACTACCAGAAACACAGTGTGCGTTTAGGTACATGCCATCTTGGCATACATGCTTCTGTGTATATTCTGTCATGCAGTTTTATAAGAGCCCTTTTCTGCTTGTAAAACATGGTTGAGATGCGGGAAATGCTTTATGTCTCCATTGTATGCTACAGCTTAGTTGTTCAAATCTAGTTCAAAGTATGAATCCATAACTCTGGTGAAGAGAGAGAGAGATCTAAGAGTGTGTTAAAGAATGTGTGCCTCATTTCCTGTGTTTAGTTTTTTCTTCTGTTTTATCAATGTTGTGTATTGAATTAGTTTAATCTAATTTAAGTATTTTAATCTTTCCTGATATCTTAGGTTACTTTCCTCTGTAGCAATATTATTCACTTTGAAAGCTTACGTACCAGAACAGCAGAAACTTTAAACTTAGATGCTGGTTTGTTTGAACTTATTAAACGCTGTCAACAAATGTGCTCATTTGCATCACAGTTCAACAGTTCAGTGTCTGAGCTAGAGCTTCGACTACTAAAGAGGGTGGTGAGTATGATTTATATGTACTTTGCACAGATGGGAGAGACGGTTGTTTGAGGCATATAAGCACATAAGACCTTGAGGCACTCTTGCATTTAAAATTCAAAGGGTTAACTTTGTAAGTGTAAGAACTGAGAGCATCTCTGAATTCGAAGGGTTCATTGGAAAGCTAAATTTAAACTATAAAGATGACTTTCATATGTGCTGTTTCTCCAGGACCAAGCAGGAAGTCAGTCTTCACATATGGGTGATGTCGGCGCCGACGGAGCCCCCGTGCGGAGCATTTCCCCAGCTTTCAAAGAAAGCCTTTGGGAATTGCAGCGCGCATGCGCGGTCCCCTTCCCGCCCAAGGGTGCCATCTTGCTCAGTCTTCTTTTTTCCGCAGAGCCCGACGGACGTAGTTTGTTTTTCGCCGAGGAAAAGGTTGATTACCCTGTTTTTTGTCTTCCTTCTTCGGTTCGACGCCGGATCCTTTTCCCGCCTGGGTCCGATACGCCGGTATCGAGCCCACTTTCTTTTTTTCGGTTTTTGTCCTTCGTGACTAGCGTTCGCGCCATTTTTCTTTTTTCACTGGCAACCCTGTCTTTCGACCTCACAGGGGCCCTTTTTCCCCCGATGGCTGCCAGCGGGTTTAAAAAGTGTGATCGGTGTAAGAAACGTATGTCTCTCACTGACACACATGACTGCTGCCTCTGTTGCCTCGGACCCGATCATGACCCGATGATCTGTGGTCCGTGTGGTAAAATGTCCTCGAAGACGTTGAGTCGGCAGCACCAAAAGGACAGAATCTTCTCTGACTCCGCGTCCGGACGGGCCCGGACCTCGTCAGAGGCCTCGACGTCTCGGGACTCCGGCCCCGAGCAGCGTCGGGGTTCCTCTGAGCGGGGATCTCCTTTGCGGGAGCAGTGCAGGAAGAAAAAACCCACGAGGGCGGCGTCAGCGGACGCACCTGGTTCCTCGAGGGCCAGGTCGCATAGCCCCGACCGCCGTCCCGGGTCTTCGGAGTCGGAGAGGCCTGCCAAACAACCTCGTCTTGAGATGGAGTCTCCTGGGCACATGAGTACTGTAGTCCTCGTGGACTCTCCTCCAGGGGAGCCGTCGGGGCCCGAGTCGGGGTCTGCTGAGTCTCCTGAGCTCAGACTCAGGTTGACGGCCTTGGAGAGCAGCTTGGCTGCCTTCATGGAGCAGCAGCGGGCACTGATCGCCGGTCTCACCGTTGCATCTGCCCTGACCACCGGGACATCGACGTCCAAGTCGACCCCGGAGGCCGAGCCGATCCTCGAGTCCATGCAAGCTCGAGTTGATCCTCTGCCATGGTCTCCCTCGGCCTCCCGTTCGGGACCGAGGTCGTCAACGCCGGTACCCTCGGCGTCGGGGCGGAGGGCATCGGTGCCTGCCCGACCGGAACCGTTCGATTCCTCCTCCGAGGAGTCGGGCTGGGAGACGGAGGATGAGGAGTCACCCGACACCTTTTGGACTCGGTGTGTCCCATCGGACTCACCGGAGTCCGAACCTCGGAGACGATCCCCACCGGAGGATACCCGGTTGTCGGACTTCGTGCGGGATATGGCCAAGGCCTTGGCATTCCCCGTGGATCCCGAGGAGGCGCCTGAAGCCGAGGAGCTCGAGGCCCTCCAGTATGACTCTCCCCCGAAGGAGGCCTTTACTGTACCGGTTCCTCTGATGCTGGAGCGGCTGCTCTTCCGCATGTGGGAGACCCCGGCCTCGACGCCGGTGTTAAGCAAGCGGGTCGATTCCATCTATCGAGTCCGCAAGAGCCCCGGGATCCAGAAGGCACAATTACCGCACCACTCCATGGTTGTGGAATCGGCCATGCATCGACTGAAAAGTCAGAAGATGCACTCCTCGGTGCCTCCCAGCCGGGAGGCCCGGAACCTGGATGCCCTCGGTAAGAAGTGCTTCCAGGGCTATATGCTTGCTTGCCGTGTCCAGACATACCAGCTCTACATGGGCATGTACCTTCGAGACCTGGCAAAGGAGATTGCCGGGTTCTCTGCTGGTCTCTCCGAGGAACCTTTGCAGAGGTTCCAGGCCTTGTCCACTGGTATTCGAGAGTGCTCGAAGTTTATCTCTCGAGCAGCCTACGATGGCTTCGAGGCTTCGGCCCGAGTAGCCGGGGCCGGCATCGGTGCCCGCCGACAGGCTTGGCTACAGTCATCGGACCTCGAGCCATGGGTACAGGACAAGTTGGTCGATGTCCCCTGCCGAGGTGAAAACCTTTTTGGCAAACCCATGGCTGAAAAGGCTGCTGAACTCGAGACCGAGACTCTGACCAGGACTAGGCTGTCCAGAAAACCTCTGCCCCTTCTCAGAAGAAGGGCTCGGGAAAAAAGACCTTTTACCCGAGGAAGACATCTGCCTATAAACAATACCCTCATTATCAGGCCTCTGCAGCTCCCCAACAGGGTCAGCAGGCCAAGGGGGGCAGGGTCATGGGCCCCGTAGGCAGAAGGCCCCCAAGCCACCAACACCGGCTCCTGCACAGCAGGGCGGGGGTTTTTGACTCAGAAAGCATAGCCTCTCCTCCTCAGCTGGCTCACATCAGCACAGGAAGCCGGCTGGCCCTCTTTGCCCACAGGTGGTCAGCCGTCACATCAGATACCTGGGTACTCCATATAGTCCAAAAGGGCTATCTTCTTCATTTTCACCAGGTACCTCCCTCCTATTTTCCAGGGGAGCCTCCAAGACCCCCTCTGCACAAGGACCTACTCCTACAGGGGTTAGCAAGTCTGCTAAAGGAACGGGCTGTGGAACCGGTGCCCCACCACCTGAGAAGTCACGGCTTTTATTCCAGGTACTTTCTGGTACCAAAAAGAACAGGAGGCCTCAGACCCATCCTAGACTTGCGAAACCTCAACAAGTTCCTGGAGAGGGAAAAGTTCAAGATGCTTACCCTTGGAATCCTGCTGCCCTACCTCCAGCAGGGAGATTGGCTATGCTCCTTAGATCTAAAGGATGCTTATACTCACATCCTTATTCATCCAGGCCACAGACAATATCTCAGATTTGTTGTGGGAGGAAACCACTAACAGTACAGACTACTACCCTTTGGACTAACCTCCGCCCCCAGGGTGTTCACCAAGTGCCTGGCGGTGGTGGCGGCCTACCTAAGGCTTCAAGGTCTTTTTGTGTTCCCATACCTGAACGACTGGCTCATAAGGGGCCATTCTTCACAGGAGGCCAGTCAAGCCACCCTTCGCACTGTGGCTCTACTTCAGCACTTGGGGTTTGTCATAAACTTCGCAAAGTCCACTTTGCTCCCGTCCCAGAACATGGAGTTCATAGGAGCCAGGTTGGAAACCCTTCAGGCGAAGGCTTTTGTGCCCATGGACAGAGCCTACAGATTAATGGATCTAGCCAGGCAGTTTCGCAGCAATTCCCTGGTCTCCGCCAGGCAATTCCTGAAGCTTCTCGGCCATATGGCTTCCACGGTTCATGTAACCCCCAATGCCCGCCTGCATATGAGGCCTGCTCAGTGGAGTCTCCGAACTCAGTGGCATCAGGCCACAGGGAGTCTTGCAGACTCAGTAAGAATATCCACAAGGCTTGCCTCCTCTCTGCAATGGTGGCTTCATCTTCCGAATCTGGTGCTCGGAGTGTTTTTTCAAGCCCCTCCGCACTCTCAAGTGCTGACAACCGATGCTTCTCTTCAAGGTTGGGGAGCACATTGCCAAGGGGCATATACTCAGGGTCTCTGGACCCCTTGGGAGGCTGCACAGCAGATAAATTTCCTGGAGCTGCGAGCGATACGCTTAGCTCTGAGGGCCTTCTCACGTCTCACCAGTCTGTACTGGTCCAGACGGACAATCAAGTTGCCATGTTTTACGTGAACAAGCAAGGAGGCACAGGCTCCTTCCTTCTATGTCAGGAAGCACAACGGCTGTGCTCCTGGGCCGTCACTCACGGAATCCTTCTCAAGGCAGTCTACCTCCCAGGTCAAGAGAATTACCTGGCGGACAGACTGAGCAGGATCCTGCAACCATACGAATGGAGATTAAATCCCTTGATGGTTCAGCAGATCTTTCTGAGGTGGGGCCTCCCCACCATGGATCTTTTCGCCAGTCCTCTGAACCGGCAACTCCCGAGATTCTGTTCCAGACAACCGCATCCTCTCAGAGTAGCAGCGGATGCCTTTCTGCTCCCGTGGTCCAAAGGCCTACTGTATGCGTTTCCTCCCACGCCACTAGTGTCCAGAACACTGTTCAAAGTACTCCAGGACGGGGCCTCCATGATTCTGACAGCCCCCAGGTGGCCGAGGCAACCGTGGTTCCCACTTCTGCTGCAACTGGTTGTGGACATTCCTATTCCTCTGGGGATTCAACACGATCTTCTGTCTCAAGAACAGGGATCTCTCTTACACCCCAACCTCCAGTCCCTTCATCTGATGGCCTGGCTGCTGAAAGGGTAGTTCTGGCTCCCCTACTACTGCCTAGAGAGGTGGAAGACGTAGTCTTGGCCTCTAGAAGGCAATCCATCTGGAAATCCTACGCTCTTAAGTGGCGTAGATTCTCCGCCTGGTGCGCTCAGCACAGCGAGAATCCCTTCTCGTGCTTGGTAGCGTTAGTATTGCAATATTTGCTTTACCTCTCCAATCTCGGCCTTAAGTCCAATTCTGTCAGAGTTCACCTTAGTGCTCTCTCAGCGCACCACTCGCCGGTGGACGGGAGGCCTCTTTCCAACCACCCTTTGGTGGCTCGTTTCCTCAGAGGCCTTCTCCTGCTTAAGCCTCCTCTACGTCCACCGGCCCCTGAGTGGGATTTAAATGTGGTCTTACAGCGGATTACTTCTCCGCCATTTGAACCTATGGCTACCTGTCTTCTCCGTTTTCTCTCCTGGAAAACTTTGTTTCTGGTAGCTCTTACCTCTGCTAGGCGAGTAAGTGAACTTCAGGCGCTAGTGTCTGATCCCCCTTACACTAGGTTCTACAGGAATAGGGTAGTCTTACGGACTCACCCTAAGGTTGTCTCCTCTTTCCACCTCAATCAGGAGGTGGTTCTTCCAACTTTCTTTCCCAGGCCGCATGCCAGCTGCGCTGAGATGGTCCTGCATACCCTGGACTGTAGGAGGGCATTATCCTTCTACTTTGACCGTACGCGGGAGCACCGGAGGGCTGTTCAGCTCTTCGTTTCTTTTGACCCCAATAAGTTGGTGTTACCTGTCTCCAAGCGTACTTTGTCCATATGGGTCGCTGACTGTATCGCCTGGGCTTATGGGGCAGCCGGCCTCTCGTTGGAGGGTCGAGTCACGGCTCATCATGTCAGGGCGAAGGCTGCGTCAGTGGCTCATCTCCGTTCTGTTCCGTTGGCAGACATCTGCCGGGCCTCTACTTGGTCTTCAAGCCAGACTTTTGCAGCCCATTACTGCCTTGAGAGGGAGTCCCGCAGGGACAGTGCTTTCGGACAGGCAGTACTCCATAATCTCTTTGGGGTTTAGGCAACTCCTTCCCTCCGGCCCTGATGTTGGGCTACCGGTCAGGGGCGTTCTCAGAGAAGATTCCTTCCTTACGTACTGACGCTCTAGAGGGAGCTCATTTTTTCGGCTTGGGGTCTCCGGTAGCCTTAAGCTGGGGAGTCCCATATGTGAGGACTGACTTCCTGCTTGGTCCTGGAGAAAGGGTAGTTACTCACCTGTAACAGGTGTTCTCCAGGAGCAGCAGGAATCAGTCCTCACAACCCTCCCTCCTCCCCTTGGAGTTGCAGTCATATGATTTATTTTTGCTATTTTTGCTGTCTTTTAGCTATGTCATCAGACTGAGCAAGATGGCACCCTTGGGCGGGAAGGGGACCGCGCATGCGCGCTGCAATTCCCAAAGGCTTTCTTTGAAAGCTGGGGAAATGCTCCGCACGGGGGCTCCGTCGGCGCTGTCACCCATATGTGAGGACTGATTCCTGCTGCTCCTGGAGAACACCTGTTACAGGTGAGTAACTACTCTAACTTGATTGTTTCAAATTCTTTATTACTTTCATTTTGATTTGTTAGGGGCCATTAACCTTTCAGATCGTTGTTCTGTTTTTTTTATTGGTGGAAAATATGGTAAAGTGTATTTAAAATTATTCAGTGAGCTAATATTCTGAATTGTATCTGTTTTTCATGACTTTGATAAATGCATTGCGTTCTTTCTTGAGAACCATATATAGTAATTCATTGTGTTACAAATTATTTTCATAAAATCAACTACTAAGCAAGATTTTCAATAGCTCTTCATATCTAGTTTACAACTGGGAAGCACAAAATGTCCTATTTCTTTTAAATCATTGACTCTCTTTTCAGGGCACAAATGTTGAACATCCCATTGGAAGCCCTGAGTGGCTCCTTTCGGCTCACAAACAGTTGAGCCAGGATATGTCTACTCAGAGGGCTGTTCAAACAGATAAGGAGCAACAGTTAGAAACTGTGTGTGAAACCATCCAGAATTTGGTAGATAGCATAAAAACTGTGCTGACCGGACATAACAGACAATTGGGAGATGTCAAGCATTTGCTTAAAGCGATGGCCAAGGTAATATTTACAAGTGCCTTAGTGGTAAATTGTTTTTGAAAGTATACATTTCAACAATTGTCATATTTCCTACATCCCCTAATCATCATCTTTTAAAAAGGGTAAGTGAGGAAGAAGCTATGGCCAATATCTCAGCACTCGGTGGCATATTTATTTTTATAAATCCTATATTCTTTCAGATAAGGCTCTTGAAATTGTTGTTTTATGGTTTCTCATCTTGTTTCATTCCTCTTCACTCTGTTAGGGGGATGGTAAGTAGCCATATTAAACCTGGAGAAAATTGGATTCTTTAGGGGTGGTGAGTGGTTAACTTTAATTTGGACCTGTAAAAGTTATTCCAGTCTTGAAGGACTAGAAAAGGGGACTGTTACTTCTGGAGAGAGAACTGCAATTGTGATATATACTTCTGGGAATTTTCTGAAAGGAATTCTTTGTATCAAAGCTAATTAATCTGTGAACCCACTATTTTTTGTTAAATCAGTCGGCCTAGTAGCAGCAGTTTAAGTTTAAATTTAAAACACAGAAAATAACTTTCTGGTTACATTTCATACCCAGCAGAGAGCTTGTTTAAATTTAATAGTCACTCAGGGTCTAGTATCAGCAAAGTACTTTTAGTTTAAATTTAAAACACAGAAGAGAGCTTTCTAGTTAAATTTAGAACCCAGCAGAGAGCTTGTAGTTTAAATTTCATAATAAGAGCCTAGCAGTAGCAAAGAGCTATAATTTAAATCAAATCAGAATAGAGCTTAGCACAAAAGGCAAAACAGGGTCAGTACTCTTTGAGCAACAAATAGTCTTCTAGAGACCTTTACAAAGAGGCCTTCTACCTAGGGGGCAAGAGACCTGTGAAACTTTTTCAATAGGTGTTAACACCAGGTGGCAGATCAAAAGGCCATTTTGAAAGACTCCTTCTATCCAAGCAAGGACTGTTAATCACCCCGGAAGTTAGTCACAGCTTACCTCAGCAGCACAGGCATAAATAGCTCAACCAGAGTTCTGTGATCTTCAGTCTTGAAGGACTAGAAAAGGGGACTGTTACTTCTGGAGAGAGATCTGCAATTGTGAGTATATACTTCTGGGAATTTTCTGAAAGGAATTCTTTGTATCAAAGCTCATTAATCTGTGAACCCACTATTTTTTGTTAAATCAGTCAGGGCCTAGTAGCAGCAGTTTGTTTAAATTTAAAACACAGAAGAGAACTTTCTGGTTACATTTCATACCCAGCAGAGAGCTTGTAGTTTAAATTTAATAGTCACTCAGGGTCTAGCATCAGCAAAGTACTTTTAGTTTAAATTTAAAACACAGAAGAGAGCTTTGTGGTTAAATTTAGAACCCGGCAGAGAGCTTGTAGTTTAAATTTCATAATGAGTTAGAGCCTAGCAGCAGCAAAGAGCTATAATTTATTTTTTTTTGTGTAACTTAAATTTTTATTGAACATACAACCAATTCACAACACATATAACAAACCCCCCTTATTGCGATCCCCACATACTACGCATTACATGTTGTATCAACCCTCAGACATCTGTATCCATTTCCCCCCTTCCACCAGTCCCCCCCACCCTTCTAACCCTCCACCTCCCCCCCAATTCGCAAGCAGACCCCTTAAGACTCTTTATGAGGCTCCCACCATCAGCTCTCCCCCCCTCCCCCTGTAACCCAACCCCCTCTAACCCTCCGCCAACCCCCCCTGTACCCCCCACCCCCTCCTCCAACCCCCTTGCTAGACTCCCCTACACCCTCTCCCATCTCCTCCACCCTTCTTCCCGTCACTCATATGCTTGCCATATATCCCTATGTTTCCCCCTCTGGTTCCGGCTATGTGCACCAACCGCACTCAAGTGCCATAAATGTTCTATTTTGCCCAACACCTCCCCCACCGTAGGTCCTTCCAGCGTCTTCCACCTCTGCAGCATTGCCAGTCTGCACGCCACCACACAATAATGCCAAAACCTAAGAGATGCCCTGTGTCCCCCCCAGTCTGCCCCATCCAACATCCCAATACCGCCCCAATCTGGCTGTATCCTCACCCCTGTCACCTTCTGGTAAAACTTACCCACTTCCACCCACACCTTCTGTATTTTAGGGCAGCCCCGTATCATATGCCCCAAATCCCCCCATTGCCCACACCCCCTCCAGCACTTTCCCTCACTCTCTTTACTCAGAGCCATGAGTCGCGCTGGCGTCCACACCATTCTCAAGCGGAGCTTCAAGCAGTTCTCTACCAGGTTGGTCCCCCACCCCATTCTTCCAAAGAGCTATCATTTAAATCAAATCAGAATATAGCTTACCTCAGCAGCACAAAACAGGTACTGTGTAGCAGCCCTCTTTTAATAAGTGTTAAGTGGAATAACGAGTGAGGTTATCAAATTTGCAGATGACACAAAACTATTTAAAGTTGTTAAAACCCAAGAGGATTGTGGAAAATTGCAAGAGGATCTTGATAAATTGGAAGACTGGGCATCAAAATGACAGATGAAATTTAATGTGGACAAGTGCAAAGTTATGCACCTAGGGAAGAACAACCCAAACTATGGTTACAAGATGCAAGGTTCCACATTAGGAACCACCACCCAGGAAAAAGACTTAGGCGTCATTGTGGATAACATGTTAAAACCCTTGGCCCAGTATGCAGCGACAGCAAAGAGAGCAAATAGAATGCTAGGTATGATAAGGAAAGGAATGGAAAATAAAGCAAAAGATATAATGCCTCTATATTGTTCCATGGTGAGACCGCACCTTGAATATTGTATGCAATTCTGGTCGCCGTATCTTAAAAAGGATATAGCAATATTAGAAAAGGTTCGGAGAAGAGCCACCAAAACGGTAAAGGGGATGGAAGGATACTCCTATGAAGAAAGGCTAAAAAGGTAAGGGCTCTTTAACCTGGAAAAGAGACGGCTGAGGGGAGATATGATAGAAGTCTAGAAATTACTGAACGGAGTGGAACGGGTAAACGTAGATCGATTGTTTACATTATCAGAATATAGAAAGACTAGGGGACATGCAATGAAGCTACAGGGTAAACTATTTAAGACTAACAAAAGAAAATATTTTTTCACTCAACGTGTAATCAAACTCTGGAATTTGTTACCGGAGGATGTAGTAAAGGCTGTTAGTGTAGCTGGGTTTAAAAAAGGTTTGGACAAGTTCCTGGAGGAAAGGTCCATAAACCATTATTAAGAAGGGACCCAGGATATCAATGCTTGACCCGATACAAGCATTGTGGAACCTGTGTCTTTTGGGGAAACATGCTAGGTATATATGACCTAGATTGGCCACTGTTGGAAACAGGATAGTGGGCTTGATGGACCTTGGTCTGACCCAGTATGGCATATCTTATGTTCTTATATGTAGGATGTTTTGCATGTACTTTTGAGATGATGTGCAAGTAGGTTTCTTCACCAAACCTGTTATCTGTCAGGACAGAAAGCCCAAACTGGGGGTAGAGCAACAGAAATCAGGAAGCCATTGGTGTGCTAGCAATTAGACGATGTGTGCTTCCCAGTTTGAGACAACACGTGGTAGTAAGATGTTTTATGTTCAGACAAGAAGACAAGTTTAGCATACTTTAATGAGAAAAAAGGGGTATAGCAATGTGACAGGTAGGTAAAAAGACAAGAAATTTATCTAGATCTAAAAACAGATGTAATTCTTCTGGAGAAAGTGTCCCCTCAGGGTTTTTTGGTCCATGAAAAATATTCTTTTGAATGATGTCCATATCCAGTCACAACCAGGCTATTGTAAGATTCAAGAATTCTGCATACTTCTGCTTAAATATGGTAATGTAATGTAATCTTATATCTCTCTAGAACCTTCATTGCCAAAATTCCAAGGAGCATGCATGCTGAATTAACAATGCCCCTTATGTAACTTGCTGCTACTTCTGGAAATAACATAAGAAAGCTCATTAATGTCATGTCATTAGGATCTGATTAATCAAGATCAAACTCTACATTAAAACCTTTGCGCTTTATTCCTCAGTTTAACTATTGGCAGGAAATCTTATAGATGCTGCCAGGACAAAATAAACTTTTCTTCAGTAGACTGATTCTGCTAAGTAAGATTTCTCAAAGAGTGAAAATAGACAGGGATGGAAAATTTTGTGAGTGCTAGTTCACCCTTGTGCCTAGAGATTGCCACTTAGTGCCTGTTGCTGACTCAGTCTTGGAAGAGGGCCTACTGAAAACTTGGGACTGCTCCATGCTGCCCGAATGACTAGAATAAAAGTAAAAAAAGAATCCAAATTCTACAAGCAAAATGCTAAATTAACCACAACAAAAATAATAGAATAAAGAAATAACACTAAAATAAGTCTTAAAGATAAAATGCTACAAATGCAGCTAAATAAATATACATCCTTAAACATACAAACCCAATACAAAGCAATAAATTTTAGACATGTTTACTAAAGCGCAGTTAAGTTTTGCACTAAATTAAAAAATTAACCTATGTGATATGTGCAAAGGCTGTGTAGTAACTGTTGGGGCATGCCCAGTATTTGCCTATGCAGTCACCACACAGTGCATTCATTTACTGCATGTCAGTGATTTTTTTCAAAATAAAAGTCCAGTCAAGAGTGAGGCTATGATCTCAACAAAATAACAGAACATCAGCACACAAAATCAAGGGAATAAATGGGAAATCTGTATAAAAATTATATAAAAATAACCTTGGAGGAAAAGGATCTCAAGTAGAAACATAGCCCCATTAACATCCAGTAATTTCTTAATGAACATTAGATATACTCAAACGAACTTGGGCCAACACATCATAGATCCTAAAAAACCTCCATTTTTTATTATTCATAAAGTTAATGTTTTTCAGTCTCTCTTCTATTCTCATATTTCATAATCACCAACCAAAAATTGGAAAAACACTTAATGTAGAAGCACTTATCTTAAAAATCAGTGTGAGATAAGATTTAAAATCTCAGCACAATAAAGTGTATTATAAAGCCATTCTCCATATAGGCATCCCAGCTCTACTGGCACCCTTTCATTTCACTTCAGGCTTCTTCGGGGAGTATCACAAATCTGCAGAAAATCCCATGCAGAGAGGGTGAAATAAATATGCTTCAAAAATATAAACGGGACTATGGGTCAAATTTAGCAGGCAATGAAAAAGGTGCAGTACTCAATACCACAGAAAACACCTTCAAAAAAATTAAAAAGCCCTGTTGCATTTTAAGAGCTTTGTGTATCCATGCTATCAGCAATGCACTTAGAGGCATGTTTACTAAAGTGCACAAAGGAGCATGGGACAGAGGTGTTAATTGCGCTTTTCTGCTATGGCAGGGGCAGAGTGGGTGCATTGAATTCTGAGGATGTGGCCACAGTTGGAAGGCACTGGAATACTAAGCAGTCAGGCACATGGTATTCACTACCACACGTCAACTGCGCATGAACACTGTGAAGGAAAGTGTTACATGCCTCCTGCGTCACCTGCTGTTGCACGCTAACACCGATGAGTGAAGGGGAGGTGCAATGTCCTGATGTGAAATATGCTGCTCAAACACGGAGACAACAAATGAATTTGCCTCATTCCTGCAATTGAGGGTCCTGGTTGGCCATGTCCAGCCCCCATGTAAAGGCAGTTTCCTCCTTCTGGTCAGATGCAAACATACAACTGGTGTCCAGGAAGTGGACACCCATCCCTTTGGTCATTCAGTTGCCATGAGAGAGAGAAGGCAGTGTACAGTAGGTACCTTGATATGACCCTTTGAGTGCACCCATGCTCCTCACTTGTTGAGGACTCAGGTGGCACTCCCCAGTAAACCATGAACACTGCATTCCAATCAGTCCCCAGCTTCAACCATCAGTCATTAGCAAACTGTGGGCTCCAGAGCCCTAGGAAGCCAACAACCACTCCCCAGGTGTGAAGGACACCTCATCCCCTAGGCAACATGCCAGGTGGAGAGTCAGTGACTAGGGAGATACAGATGAGCAAGCCCTCCTTCAGTGGTATAAATGTAAGCATCTCTTCCAAACCACAGGGCCACAGACATCCCCCCCACCTCATTGTCATGGTGAGAGGCTATGCACCCCCGGGAAAAAAGTCCATGGCACCAGCACATCCCCTCAGATGAACATATGCACCTATACAAGGAACATCATGAAGAGGAGGGGGGGGCGTAGGACTGCACAGTTATGTGCCATGCAAACAAAGGCCATCAGTTATAATACCTAATTTGCATACCCTACCCTTGCTGTGTTCAGCCATCCCAAAGCCTGCCTATATGACCTGTCTTAGGCAACACCCGTGTCCATATCAAGGGGGAGCCCGGCCAACTCACATACAATCACTGGAGTAGGAATGGAGCTATGTGCCCCCACCTCCCTGCTATTGGCTGCATGTGGATAGCAACCAGACTTGTTTTGGGGAGAGATGACAACTGTAGTAAGGGGTAAATCCATGCCCTCACCATGACAATAGCAAGGCGGTATCCTGGATGCCACAGACCACACATGCTGTCAGATGGGAAGAGCATCATATGCTGCACTATGACACACCAGCTTTATATGTTCTGATGTTTGCCCCACATCTGCCAGAACCCATAGATTTGTTATGCACAGCAGCCCTCAGGGTTCACAAAATGATAGGTTAAATGATATATAAATGGCATTAAATAAATAGGTTAAAAATTACCAATAGTAGCTCTGCAATTTCATCTTTGAGTTCTCTTCAGCACTCTTGGGGATAGACCATCCAGTCCAGGTTATTTGCTGCTCTTTATTTTTATCATTTTGTTCTACTACATCTTCTAGGTTCACTTCGATTAATCTTTTCTGGCATGAGTAGCTTCCTCACATCTTCCTCATTAAAGGCTGAAGCAAAGAATTAATTTAGTCTTCTAGTTATTGCTTTGTCCTCCCTGAGTGCCCCTTTTAATCCTTAATCATCTAATGGCCCAACTGATTCCTTTCTCAGCTTCTTGCTTTGTATGTTCCTGCAAA